>CM047583.1:13880117-13933167 GCA_026184515.1 Peronosclerospora sorghi | reverse complement strand
AGGCCGGGCACGATGGTGGTGGTCAGGTTGTCGATACAAATGTATTCGATTTCGAACTTGACTCCACCACAAAACGATGACCCTTCTACTGAAAGTACAGTAGAAGCGGAAGCAGGTTCAAATGAAACTGAAGCTGCATCTGATGAATATGTGTCTGCAGCAATAGCTGCAGAAAATGAGGACAACGCACATACTGCTGATAAAGCAGTAGATGAATTCGTATTACAGCGCCAAGCAGTAATACGCTATATAAAAGATGCACTTGCCTCTGCTTTTGATAAGCAGAAGCAAAATGCTGACAAGCAAGGAAGGAATAACAAAAACTCCTTTCTGAAAGGCGTATTGGTATTACTAAGTACTACTAATTTGCCTATACATGCAATAAGCAACTTCCCTACACGGAAGTTGCTTATTAAGTACATTGGACCTTTCAAGGTCCAAGAGATTCGGGGGAATGCCTATACTTTAGACATTCCCACAGCAATGCGGCTCCACCCAACATTCTATGTTGGACGGCTCAAGCCGTATCATTCGTCTTCGTCTTACGACGAGACACAGAACCACGGAAGATACCGTGCTTCTCCAAGTCTCCCAAGAGAGACTTGTAATCGGCTTCCAGCCGTTGATGAGCAGCTCGGAGAGTCATTACCTTCGCCTTCGACTGCTCAAGATCAGCCTTGTGCCAATCGAGCTCTTCCTTACAGCGGGAAAGCTCGATGTACAGAAGATCATTCTTCTGCTGAAGGAAAGTGTGCGCCCCGAGGATGTCGCGGACATTTTCGCGAAGAGACCGATATGTCTTCACAGAGTGAGACATATCGCTGCTCAAGGAGGAACAACCCTCCTCGAGTTTGCGGAGCAAAGAACCATGCTCCGCAACAACAACGTCGAGGGAATTCTCAACCTCCGCCGCCCCTGAACGATAATCAGGGGAATAAGCGATACATTCTCGAGCGCTTGATCTCGAAGCGCTCGGTGCCTTTGAAGAAGGGGCATCGTACCGAGTACTTGGTACGCTGGTTGGGATATCCCCAAGAGTTCGACTCTTGGGAACCGATTGAGGTTCTGAGGGCCGACGACCCAGACCTTTTGACTGAGTTTGAGAAGAAGTCTCAAACTCATAATGCGAAGTAGCATCAACAGTAGGTGTTGATGCATTCAGGGTATCAATTAAACCCTGAATTTCGGCGGGTACGGAAAATCCACCGTACCCCCGCAACTCCTCCTCTGACAGACGAGGATTGCCCTGCGTACACCGCGGGCAAACGAGTTGAGAAGGGACACCACACTTTAACCCTTCTTTGATGCAAGCAAAATGGATGTATTCCATTTTGCCTGTTCGTGAGTGATTTAAAAAGCGCTCGCTCATTACGTGAACTTTATTCACGTAATCATCTGGGATTTTGTTGTAGTTTTCAACAAAATCATTCCAACTCTGAGTCAGGGCGTATTTATCATCCCTTTTCTTCCTTGACCCTTTCCGGCTCGAATAACATCGAACCTAGAAAAAGAGGTCAATAAAGTACAGACGTCTATCGTCTGTACTTCGATCGGATCGACGTAACTGGTTGTATTCGCAGTCATCCATCACATTGATATCGAACAACGCATACTGGCAGTCCCGTTTACGGTGACCGCCACTGTTGGGGGCAATAGCCCAGCCAGGGGTCCAAAACCCACTTTGTACGGAACATGTGGTTCCGTACGATGATACGATTTAGAAGCGGCAGCCGCCGCTTCTGTTCGAGCCCTTTTAGCAGGCGGAGCACCGCCTGCTTCAACACCACGCGCCGGGGTTAAATCACCCCGACGTGGAGAAGTACTTGGTCCAGGTGGGGCTCTGCGTTCCCGCAAGCACCTGTGATAATCATTGTCGATGTCATAGCTGACAGCGACACCAGAGTCGTCATCGCTGTTAGGCGATGAGCACCTAGCGAGTTTCGACTCGCTAGATCCTTTCGCGGGGACAGCTGTGCCCCAATCACTTTGTTCGGAGTCAGAACTGTCTCCGAACATGGAAGAACCCTTCCTGGCAACACACCATTCGGTGGTTGCCATCGTTCGAGATGTTGCATTAGCAACATCTCCTTGTTTCTTGCCAGATGCCGCCTTAGCAGCATCTGTGGTCGAAGACGGTACGTCTTCCTACCTTTGCGAAGACGCTGCTAATGCAGCGTCACTGTTGTCACTCAACACCTCAGAACCTAGTGCTGAGGCGGAGGAAGAAGCTCCTTCGATGTTTTCAGCAGCGCTCTTTAGAGCGCCGCCTCGTGCTTTGACCATCGAGTCGATGGTCAATCAGTTGGTAAATGAGAATGATCAACAAGTGCCACCTATTATTGGCCAAAATAAGAATTATATTGGCCAACCACCCTAAGTGGGGGGTGATGTAATGGGGTGCCATTACATAATTGATATTCAAGTTAGAATATCACAGTTAAATTTCAGACGCGTTGCCTGAAATTCAAATAATAGATTATAAGTTATTATAATCTACGAAGGAAAAGTCGATTCGGTATAAATACCGAATCTTGCAGGTTAACTAATAGTACAGTTAGTTGAATACTTGAGATTATTATATTAGTTAGGTAATTACTATATTATTAGCCGCTAACTACCCATTAAATAAGCACTCTTAATTTTGCGTTCTAACCAACAAGTAGATATTTTTATTTACTTTTAGTATAGGATTAGTTGTCATCAACTAATCCTACCCCTCTTGTATTGCGCGCTTCCTCGCACAACACAGTGTAAGCCCGTAACAGGATCAGTCCTGCTACAGTAGTAAGCTCACGAGCATGGCGCACCCAAAATGTTTGACGTGCGCAGAGGGGAAGGGGACACGAAAGGACCAACCCAAAAAAGATTCTGGTGAAAACTCATCCATATACCGAGTCGGCGGAGTCATATGTAGCGATCTCAAAGGTCCCATTTCACCTCGAGACCGGCGCGGAAATAGGTACCTGGTAGTCTTCGTGTATCATTTTTCGTCTTATGTTCGCGTGTTTCCCGCAAAACCTAAGGACCAAGCGGCAAAGAAATTTGAACATTTTTGGCGTGGTTTGAGAGGTAGTTTAACTGTCGGATACATGTTTCACGGACGGATGGTGGCCTGGACTACAATAATGTGAATTTATTTTGTAAGAGGACTGGATTAGGAGTCAAGTGACTGAAGAGGGGTGCTCCGCGTAGAACGGCAAAGCGGAGAGATTGAACAGGACCATATTCAATATGGTTCATTGTGTGGTCTTCGGCTCAGGAGTGCCATTAACATATTGGTCAGAGGCGTCTGAGTATGCCGTATACATACTCAACTATGCTCCTACTCGATCGAATCAAAGAAGAAAGAAACCTTATGAAAAGCTAACGAAGATCAAGCCGAAGGTGAACGACATTGTGGTATTCGGTCCACCTTGTATGGAGGGACCCTGGCAGGAAGACGTTGAACTAGAGGGACGAAAGGGGCATCTTCGGCATTTTCTCCCGGAGAAAGAATGATAGGAACCTCGCGGAGGTTCCCAACATGGGCACCCTGTGCCTGCCTGTCGAGGCGTTCTCGGTATGAGACGCTCGTGAACTGCTTTTGCGTGAGCATTTGTTGCCGGAGTTTCTCCCGTAGTTCGCATTGATACGGACGAAAAAAAAGGATTCAACGTTTTGTTATTAAGGGATCCCGTTGTTACGACAACGTGGCACATCCGCCGGATTGAGACGCTGGACATTACGCCAAGTGAGCAAGTTACAAGAGCACTAGACGGTTAAAGTCTTACGGAAGAAGATGTGGAAAATAATGTGGAAAGTCACGTGGATGACGACATGGAATTGCAAAACGGATTCGATACGGAACGTTCCAGAAGTACAAGCAATCACGCACAACACGCATCAGGACAAGTAAGCAAAAGGACAAGGAGGGACGTGCGGGAAACAGCAAGATTCATTGAGTACAAGAACTCAGTCAAGAATAAGAAGATGAAGAGGAATTCAAGCGTGGAAGGAGCCACACACGTGTCTCAAGAAGTGAATACAGTGTTGACAGCTGTGAAGGAGCATACTCTGGTGCTGTACGCAGTTCTGGGACCCAGTTTGTAACAGGGTTACATTTTGGTTACATTTAGTTATGTTGTGTACGTAAGTACACTACGGTTGGGGTCAGTATTGACCGGTCCGAAAGGTTCGGACTTATTGGATGTTTTAACAATCAGGGCAGGAGCCCTTGGTGGGGACGTGGCAGCCTGCCACGTGTTGGTACACAGGTGTGTACATTACATTTCGGCTAGGTACGAATGGAGTAAGTTCTACTTAGTATTACATATAGTTTACATTAGTTTAATTAATTTAGGCTAATTACATATTAAATATATATTAAGTTTACAAAACACATTAATCCAGCTAGACGCACGACCTCGACCGGTATCGCGTGCTGTGAGTGTTTGTAGCCAAAGGGAATACCTCCCTTAGCTACTCCCTTTCTAGGGGAAGCCTTGTTTCAAGGCGTTAGTTAATTCTAACTGGTAAACCAAGGGAAACCATGGCCCCGAGTAAGAGAGCAATCTCTTACTAATCCCTTTTTTAGGGCGTATCGGCTAAGTAGCGGCATATCGCCGCTTTAGGAAAGTCTTCCTCTGTGCGCTAGCCGCACCGTGCGTATACGCACCGGCTACACTGTTATACTGGATCAAGACAAAATATGCAAAAGATCCTTATAGTTACGAGGAGTCGCATAAAAGAGATATGACGCAAGTAGATGGAAGGAAGCGGAAGATGCAGATCTGAAGGCGTCACGAAAAATGAATACATGGGAGGTAGTAAAGTGCGCAGTTAACCGGGCTATACCAACAAAATGGGCGTATAAAACGAAGTTGAAGGCGGACGGCACGATCGAGAGATACAAGGCGCAACTGATGGAACGTGACGACAAGCAAGTATACGGCAGGAATTTCGTTTTTACATTTTCAATAGTGATGGGCTTGAGTAGTGTGAAGCTGGTGCTGGCTATGGCACAAGTGTGGAACGTATCGGTGCGACATGGAGATGTACCAAGCGCGTACCCGAAGGCACACACCGAGAAAAATTTCGATATTTTTTGAAGATATCCCAACGCATGATCATTACGGATGAAGTGTTACGAGATTTTGGAGTGAATTCAACCAAGTGTCTAGCTTTACGTTTGAAGAAAAACTTATATGGTTTGAAGCAGGCTGGACGTATGTGGTACGAGTTATTACGCAAGGCACTTACTGATTTTTACTTTACACAAGGTATGACGGAAACGTGTATATTTCAAGAAAATATCACGATGGAATAATGTTGGAGTGTATGTGGACGATTCACTAGTGACGAGAACGACGGAGCAGCTGGTAGATGACTTTTTCACAAGATGAAGTTACTATAGTTGAAGCACCTAGGGCCAGTGGAGAATTTTCTCTGTATACGCATAGGTAGAGATCAAGTGTGTGGATACACGATGGATCAAGAAACAACGATTGACGGATTGCTGGAGAAATACAGCATGGAGCGAGCAAATTCAGTGCAGTTACCAATCACAGACACAAATGATGACGGTGAAGGTGACAATTCCTACCCAAGACTGCGATGACAGGTGTTCCGACACAAAAGGTTTTTCAATCGATGGTTGGGAGCTTATTATGGATCCCAAGATGTACGCGGCGATATTTCCTTTGAGGTTCACAGAGTTACGAGTCGTATTCATGCGCCAAAACAAAGTGATTACAAGTTGGCCAAGAAGATTATAAGACACTTGAAGGGGTCGAAGGAGTTGAAGTTACATCTGGATTGTAAGCCAAGAGCGATGGAAGTCTACAGTTAATTAGATACACAGATGCTGATTTCGCTGGTGATAGACAAGACCGGAAGAGCGTGAGTGATTGTGTGGTTTTCTTAAATGATATGGTAATTGGATGGACATGCAAGAAGCAAGGCGCAATTGCACTATCTACTGCTGAAGCGGAATTCTTGGCTGCCGCTGTTGGAGGAAAGGAAATCCTCAGATTAAGGAGTTATTGGAAGAAATTGGTTTGCAAGTGGAGAGACCGATTTTATTACGCATGTAAATCAAGCAGCTATAAGACAAATCCAAGACGTAGCAAGTGGTGCTGCATCCAAACACGTGTATATCAAGCTCACGTTTCTCGAGGATTATGTGAGGCGAGAAGCAGTGAGACTACTGCACGTGGCCAGTGATGAAATGGTTGCGGACCTTCTGACAAAGTCACAGTGTGCAGCTAAGGCCTCAAGTTTGCGAAGTGAAATTGGGTTGAGGTGATATCAAGTGATCACACGATGTTCGCGGAAGGAGTGTTGAAGATTTACAGGTGATGTATATACAGTCCGGTATGGGACTACATACAAAATTCAAGTGAAGTGCGACCATAGTAGTCACTTATGCATTTACGCATTTTTAGCTTCTTTGGAATTTTAACTTTATATTTGCTTTTACTATGAGTTTTAGGTTATTTTCTTAAGTACGCATTTATAATTAGTATGCTTTTTTTTAATTTGAAGCACGCATTTATATCCTGCTCCCGTGCTCCCCTACCCTGATCAAGTAGGGCGCGCTTCTTTCACAGAAACTTCTTCCCAGACGGTAAGGCGCTAACGGCCGATACTGTCACAACTGGATTTTGCACGTGCCCCCAACACGTGTCAACTTCCTACACGGCGGACTCGTGTGATGGCCGTTTGACCTTGAATGTGTTTGTCGATTGTCGCCAACTGGTTTTTGGAAAAAAACCATAAGTCTTGACAGTTTTAAGGAGTAAAAGAAATGTTAATATGACCTTTTGTGAGGACCCAATACCCCGCGAATTTGCAACGATGATACAGATCTTACCATCGTAACTTAATCATGTCTCTGTTTGCGTTAAGACACTTGATCGCCTCAACGTGCTCTGCTGTAAGTTCAGATTAGCCCGTCTGATGACCACTGCCTGCCGTCGTATCTTCCCGTTCTTCGACTGCCTGCGCGGTATTAATTACATCTTCACGGTGGCTACTGCCCAGCGAGTGTTTCTTCCTCACGACGACCGATTCATGCCGTCGCTACTCCAATAGGGCGGTACTTATCGCCCGTGTCGGCCACTTTCTCTTCTTTCTGTTCACGAGCTGTTTTTCTGCTGAAAAAAAAGTCCCGCTGAACGGATGTACCGTCCGTTGCAATTGTCGATCAGAGCTGGTAGTCTTCCGGCATTGCGATGTATCAACTACACACTTGAATTGTTCTTAAGAGGATCAGTTCTTGTGGAATTGCGGCACGCAATCGATAGTGTGTCCCTGTAGATCGAAGGTTTACGCTTGGACATCCATGGGATACCCAAGGTAACATCGAACTTGTCATTAAGTTAGAGGACGATAAATTCATCCTCGAGTGACATATATCTACTTCAAACGTTTGCGTGTCGCACGCTTTGGCATAGTTACAGTTCCACCCGTTGTTAACTGGACGGAAAACACGCTTCGTGGAGCAACAATTTCCACAAAAACTGTACTTTGTGCTCTCACGTGATGCTTCGGGTTCAAACAGTGCACGCACGGTGACAGCGGACCCATGGGGCTTTACCTTCCGCGTAATGAGAGTTTTCGCATCACCTTAGACTCTCTGACAAGGGATTAACCTGACTTAATCTATCGCTTTCACGTGCCCGATATTTTTTGACATATGAAGTAACCCTTCCAGTAGGATGCCCCGACGCTACTGGGTGTTGACGTTTTTCGAACCATCAGGAGGATTTCCCTGTTGATTACGCATACCAGTTAATACATCTGTCCGTTGAATGCGTGGCGCCGGACGCAGTGTCATGCACTCATGGGAAAAAGGCCCCCTCTACGAGCATCTATTGCAGTGCAGGTTCTTTTTTTTCTATGTTACTTCAGTAATTACGCAACCGTAACCGATATATCCCTCACCTCTGGACCCCGTCCCCACTATGTCGTTCTTACAGTATATCTTGTTACTGGCACTTGTTGCTGCTCGTTAAAGTCGAAGGATTCATTCCCTCTTCGACTGCCACAGTACACTGGTAGATACGCGTATACTAATGTATGCTGTAAGAGATAGCTTTCAGTAGACTCGTTGGATAATGCAAGAAGAGATATTTTTTGAAGGTACTGTTGTTCATTCCCTTCATGAAACAGCCACTGCGTAACCGCGTCGAGCGTCTGCATCCAGGGTCCGGTCAACCGGGCAGTAATTCGACAAACCTATCATACGGAACCATTCATCCAATAAGCGTTCTTTCTTGAGGGTTGACATCCATTCATCCCTCATAATGGATTTCTTCAGAAGTGCTTCATCCTGAGTCTTGTCGCACTCGTTTGGCGGTTGGCCCATGATCCATAATCTCAAATAGTAACACTCCATTTCTTGGTACATTGTTCGCGCATTTGACCGGTCACCTTAAGACCAAGCTGCACATGTGCTGAATCATAGTCTACGCTCATTATCTGCCTTCCATTACTATTCTACACTCTCCATCACGAGCTTCAGCGCTCCTTCGGTGAGGAAACCTCCCTGGATCTTTCCCTGTGTATGCAGCCTATCAGGCTCGCCATTACGTCCGTGGGCTGGATGACGCTCCAGGAAACCCTGTTCTACAACCATTATTGTCGAATAAGTTTCAAGCCTTGCGTGAAGATCCCAACCGGCTGCGGAGTTATCAATTACTTTGGTGCCCACCCGGACCAACTAGTACGTGGGATCACACGGATAACTTGCATCACGTCCTTGGCCGACCAGGTTGACCTGACCGACCGCATCGCTTTCCCGAACGGCCGTATGGCCAGCCCCAAGCGGGAGAGGTACTGAAGCTGTGGCGGCCACCCGGCGTACAGCTGAAGTGTTTTCCGTTGTCATCAAAACGTCCAACCCAGCAGTTGAGCTATTACGCAAGAGGAACGAGCCCAAATTGACCACAGATGTCAAAGACTTCGTGTGAGATGTGCTTCATAAAAAAACTCGAATCGGTTTTAGCTGCAGCGCAAATAACTACTTTGGACAGCCTTGACTTAATGTTTCCAATTTTGTTTGCAGACAACCACATCCGATAACTCCGGACTTTGCTGGTGGTATGTCATGACGTAACCGTCCACTGTGGTTTTTATAGAATTTCCACATCACTTGGAACAAGTTCCACACCATGTCCTCCATATGAAGATGCCCACAGGGTGTAATTTATAATTTGATGCCAACATAAATGAAAAGAGCTATAACGAAAGACCCGGGCGTCCACGTCCAAGTCGCGAGGACCCGGAAGTTAGTTAGAGACTTATGCAGGACAGCAAAAGGAGCTGGTCTTCGTCCTCCAACTTTGACTTGACAAATTCAAGGCTCTGAGGACAAAGCTATTCAAGTTAGCTTCCCACATCCAGTGTGCGGGGTCACACTTGGTCGTCCCTTCTGTGGTGAAGCGTATGGAAGATTTTGGGGCCAACCGTTGTGAACATGGACGGGACATCCGGATAGGAAGCGACGCAAGATACCGGTACATGACGGTAAGCGACAGACGAATGATATATCAGGTTGATTGGTCGATGATGCATATCAGGATGTGTATATTGATTGATAGATATTAGGGAATTGGTTGATTGAGGATATAAGCAATAATAAAGTTCTCTTCTTGCGTCCGATCTGCTAGATCATCGATTGGGACGGCGTGATAATTTCGCGCCTCCCTTTCATTGCATACGCACCTCTAAACGTCCCAGGCGGGAGCACGTAGTGCACTTTTTGGTCCACCGGCAGACGTAGAGTTTTGCAGAACTCGCCTTCAACTCCTCCCGCTGTGTCAGCTGCCCCTTTTTTAGAAAAGTTATTGGGAGGGTGATCGAGCCAAGTGTTCTCACCTCTTTCTCCATTTGTTTGCATCTTTCCTCTAGAAGTTCGGCTGCTTTAAGCGCCCCTTGGGAACTCTAGGTGGAGTTTTGTGAAATCCGTCGATCTGCACGTAGAAAGTGCAGATTGACCCCCTTCCTCTTAAGCTTAGGCTAGGAATACAGAATATATTGGGTATTTCTTTAGTGATCTAGGCTTAAGACGATCGACGATCAAGTGGTGAAGACTTCCGCCACGTGATCAAGTACCCCTTCGCTGATTTCTACTAGATCGACAACGTCAATCTGCGATAATCGATCTGCGATCTGAGATCTACGATCAAAGACCCGCAATCTCGCCAATTCGTACAAGATCAACGAGATCGATCTGCGATATACCGACACTTAATCTCGCCAATCCGCACAAGATCAACTGGTTTGATCTGCGATCATCGATCTACGGATACGCAATCTCGCTAATTCACACAAGATCAACTGGGCGATCTACGATCTGTGATCACGCCAACTCACACTATATCAACGAGATCGATCTGCGATCTGCAATCATCGATCATCGATCTGCGATCTTCTACCCCCAGTTTTTCCCCGGGATCTAGAATTTGCGATTTACCACCAGATCGCCGCCCGTCGATCTGCTACTAATTCACTCGTCTGAATCGGAATTGCATTGATCTACGTCCCAGTCACCTGGAGAGCGACCCACACCCAAACCGTCGGGTACACAAGGTGATCAAGACATAGGCCTGTCACAGGACAACCGGAGGACCCCCTTCGTTAGTCAGTAGTCCGGGAGCTGTGGGAACGACTGTCCAAGACTCAAAATTTGGCCAGTCGCTCCACCACACTTCTCTACGTTCCAAACCATCTAAACTGCCTTCTGCGTTGTATGATGTTTCGCAAATTTTGTCGCCTGAGATCTCTCTTCATGATTCATTCTCGGAAATCCCCCGCGCTGGATCTTCCGCACCAGTTGTCCACGAGATTGATGGGAAAGCCTTGCATATGGGATTCCAGTCCCCTGTTGCCGTACACCATAGAATCCCAAATATCCGTTTGGATCAGGCCGTTTTAGCTTGGAACAAAACGCTGGGCGTCTTCTGCTATTTTTTGTCCTATTTCAACTAGTAAACTTGAAAGAAAACGCGAGAGTTTAGCAGTCGTGAGGATCTTTTTCAATTTTGGTGTTCCTCTCTGACTCCGATTCGGAATGAAGAATTCTGAGGTTACCGTGTCTTTGGACAACTACAGGAGGACGAAGACTACCTACTGTGCTTTGCTATCGCTTGATCGAGCTTCTCCCAGCGTGTCTCGTTCAAGCCGTCTTACTCTCCGGGGATAATGATTGACCTGAACGACTCCTATTCCGCCTATCGCGATTCGCCTGGAAGCGTGTCCAAATCTGACCCAGTTCAGAACGACATTACCCAAGAGATATTTGGGAACTTACCCATTTTGGGGGATAGGTTTAAGCCATGTTAAACAAGTGCTGAAGCGCCGCTTTCATTACACTTGGACCCGACTCAACTCTGAACCGATGCGGGACTCGAACCCTCAATCTCTCGGTCCCGTGGCGAGTCGGTAGCGATGTTTCTCCGAAGAAACAAAGTCTGGAGACAACGAGGAAATCGAGAAGAAGAGCCGAAAGAAAATGAACTTGCTATCCTCCACTACACGAGCGCGTCAATACCCAGTCCCCGGTAAAGCTGGGTACCTTGCAATCATCCTTTTAGTGACGTCGCCATCTCTAAAATGATGCATTGTCACCTGCACGGACTCGTGACCGCCGGCGTGACTGGACGTTTACGGATCTGTGGTCTCCTCGCCTGGTCAGCTTTTTGCATCTTCCCTAGGCCGTCAAACCTTTTTTTCGCTAAATGGATCTCATTAATGATGATATTACATGTATATAAGTGGCTAGACCCGAAATAGACCTTCCCGCAAGGCGCTTATTTGGTCAAGTACGGACAAAACCAAGTCATTTGTGGTACAACAAGACCACTCGATTTGCTCTCTTCTTTTACCTGACTTCCTACCACGTGGAACAAAACTCCATCGCTTTCGGTAGGAGAATGTAGTACCTCATCGTGATTGGGATTATAACGACATAGACTTGTTCCTAAATGCCGTCATGTTGCACTTAGATCACCACATGATCGAGAAAAAGGGTGCTTGGCGGAGAATGGTACTTGGTACCCTGGGCAGGTCAAACGACTACATTGAGTAGAGCGTTACACAACCAACCCCTAGAGCAACCGGTATCATTAAGATGCTGCTAAACATTCAGGACTTAAGGTTGAACGACTCCAGAAAAAAAATACGGAGGCTTGGCGTGACTTCTTCGTTTCATAATTGGGCGTTGCATCATCTCTAATATCTTCGTGGTAAGCTTCGCTTGCCGATCAGCCCGTAACTTTGTCTGCTCTACCTTTTTAGACTCATCATCCACATATTATTATTACACCTCCAAATGTTATCCACTATAATCCGGACAACACGAAATAATCACCCATCATCAAGTTCCCCTAAGCATCTTTGTCATTGTTCCAGCCCACTGCACACCTGCCGATCTTTTCATAGAGTCCGGTTAACCAGGTCAGCATCTGATTGGTCAATATTCTCTACCCGCTGAGTTCATTCGACCTCACCGGAAGGCGAAGGACAGTGCCCTTATATTCCCAAGCGTTATCGGTGTCTTTGTGTGACCTCCGAACATCCGAGCCTCATCAAATTGAAAGTTGGTGAATAGTTCGTTGCTAATTCTTCGCCTGTTGATCAGCAAACGCTCTTCATGAGCTTCAGCTTCGAATCATAATTTACAGAATCACACTGTATTCGAGACCAGCTGTTATCAATCTTAATGAGTGGTCTTCTATCATACCTGCTACTTTCAACATCCATCCTACATCTGGACCAAATTTCGGGTGTAGCCTTCCCTAACTAGATTTAAGTGTTACCAATTTTTCCTGGCTCAATTCGACGAAGTATGAACGGATCGTTATTGCCCTACAGGCGTGCTCATTGTTCAAAAATGAGCTCGTTGATCTGCTCATAGCGAGTCGATACTGACCCTAAACCTTCAATCTGCATCGACGGCATCGCGTTCACGACTCGTGCATAATAAATTGCTCGGGGACGTCGGGAACCAGCCTTATGCCAGTTGAATGGGATGTACTTTCTTATCTTATCTACCGACGGATTTAGTGGAAATACCTACGCCCATTGCAATCAATATGATCGGCGTCGGTCACATAAATCTCGATCATCAGAGCTCATCTCTACCACCGTTCAGGTATGAGGGCGATAGGACATTGTCGCACTCTGTAGGATTTTGCTGAATGCTCAAAAGACACCCGCCACAAATCCAGGTGCCGTATCACACCAAAGCATCGGATTATACATTTCTCTTAACTATGAGCATCCTGTTTTGTCGTACAGGTGGAGCCGTCTGGGCGATCACCAGACCAGAGAACAGATCTGTCCAATTAGAATCTCGATGTGACCATGCATTTATCGGTCAACGATTGAATGTTGTACCTGGTAATTACTTGTAGCGGATGGGTGAGTGGATAAACAGCCTCATGTCCAACACTAAATAGCCTCAAGTCCAGCCTCAAGTACATAAAAGGCAACATTACCTCCATTTTTCGGAATTTTGTGCTCGTTTCTTACCGGACTTCCTGGTGTTGCTTATTGGCCTTCCGACGATAAATGCTGTGGCAGGCACTAGCAGATGAAAATCATGAGAAGCAGAGATATTGAGAGTCACCGCAAAGCCAAGACTGAATATACGCTTACAAAAACATTGATCAATGTGGTAGTACCACATTAGGTTCTTTTAATTTCTGATCGTGTGCATCTAGATTGTGGTCTGGTATGGCTTCTGCCAAGACCATGACCATGCAGTTTCCCGTAGATGGAGTCAACTCCTCTCGCATGCGATGGAGCTCCACTTTAAAAAGAATGTGGTCACTAGTATTTCCATCAATCCTACCGATTGCAGCCGAGATCCATAAAATTGTTCGACAAAGTTTTTATGGTATATATTTATCTTTGCTTTGGCGCTGCTAGCTTAGGTGTATCCTGTGCCTGCCCGCTGTTTTATCGGTATATATACGGAAGACTGACGGGTTCTTTCTTCCAACAGATGTCAACAAAAAGCGAATACGATAATCATCAGAAAGAAAAATCAGCGGCTTGGTGGACCGTTGATTTTTCTTCGGGATAATTTGTCGTGTTCGCGTCTTCGCTTTGTGTCTCCTCCTAGTAATTTATCCCGGCAAACCTCTTCGATATTTTGTGTCGTTTTTTTTAATAAGAACATAAAGGGTTTAGGGTTTGGGGTTCCTGTAATAAACGCGCACAAAATTCCAAAAATGGAGGTAATGTTGCCTTTTATGTACTTGAGGCTGGACTTGAGGCTATTTAGTCTTTGACATGAGGCTGTTTAGCCACTCCCAGCGGATGGGTTACCTGCGAGTTTCCAGTCGACATCCCCCTAATCTTGAGCTAGCCTTTCCCGTTTGCAGCTACCCACATATCTCTGAACGCTCCAGAATAGCCTTCTCCAGTGTAAGGTCACCTTTATCGTGTTATAGGCCTTTATATGCTCCTTTCAAACCGACATGGTAGTGGTCCAGGATGTCAGGTTGTACACCTTCCGTGTAACAGGGTTACATTCGAGTCACATTTAGTAGGTGGTGTACGTGAGTACACTACGGTTTGTGTCAGTATTGACCGGTTCGAAAGGGTTTGAACCATTGGTTATTTTAACCAATCAGGGCAGGAGCCCTTGGGGGTGGCGTGTCATCCATCCACGTGTTGGTACACAGGTGGTATACACTACATTTTAGCTAGGTACGAATTTGGTAAGTTCTACTTAGTATTACATATAGTTTACATTAGTTTAAATTAATTTAGGCTAATTATATATTAAACATACATTCAGTTTACACTTTCACGCGACGACTACAGACGCACGACCTCGACCGGTCGCGCCTGTAGTGAGTGCAGTAGCGTAAGGGGAGCCCTCCCCCTTAGCTACACCCTTAGTAAGGGAGACTTACGTTAAGGCATTAGCGAAAGCTAATTGTAAACCAAACTGGGAATCTTGGCCCCGAGTAGAAGATCTCTCTCCTACTAAGCCCTTTTATAAGGGCGTATCGGCTAATTAGCGGCGAACGCCGCTTAAGGAAATTCTTCCTCTGTGTGCTAGCCGCACCGTGCGCATACGCACCGGCTACATCTGGTAGCACTAGTAGTCAATCCAACACCTGTGTTGGTAGACTAAGGCATCCTATGCAAGGGATGAATCAGGACGATTGGGATAGGTTTCCCCTCGTCCAGCAGGAAGGCTTTAACAGGCTGTTATCCTTACTGGGTGACGAGGGTAATCATCTCCTAGTGGAGCAGGGCCTTGAGGCCGTAAAGGCAAGGGTCAATGCCCGCATAGCTCATGAGGCGAGTTTAGGTGGAGGTTGTTCCACGGGGGTGCGTCCCCCATTACCATTTAAGATAAAAGAGTTCACCGGGAATAAGGGTGACAACCTTTACGTGCGGTTGCGAGAGGTCGAAACGGCCTTCGCCACAGCGAATGTGATCTCTGATCACTTGCAAGTGGGACTTGCATTGACCCATCTTACGGGCGAAGCCCGTACATGGGCGTTTATGTATTTGGAGTCAGTCACGGACGTGTTCCCAGCCTGGGAGGTCCTTAAGCAGAAGCTTATGGACATGTACGAAACGCCTGATCTGGTTTTCCAGAATCAACTGGCGTTTCTGAGGTGCCTTCAGGGCACTAGGGACCTGAAGACATATATCCAGGAACTTAAGACCCTGTTGACAGGGATATACGCGAAAGCGTATTCGGACGATGTGTCCATCCCCGTCTTCATGGGAGGCCTGAGAGATGGGCCAGCACGTTCGAAATTGTTCCGATGCCGACCCCAATCCCTGGTGTAGGCGTTTAAGATGGCGTTTAACGCCGAGAGGAACTTCCGTTCCTCTAAGGTGGGTCCCGAACCCATGGACCTTAGTCAGGTCGAAGCGGAGGAGAAACCTCCCGCTAAGAGTCACACTGACTCTTTTTCACACAGCTTCGAGGCAGAGCTCTTAGCTATGTTGCAGCGGCATGGGCCGCTGAGATGCTTCCTGTGTGGAAGCACGGATCATCTGCGGAACAGATGTCCGCGAAATCCCCAGCGAGATACTCGCTTTAAGGGGCCAAGGTTGGGAAAAAACCCTTGCCCAAGCCGTCGGGAAACGTCGGCTCCCAGTAGGTGCGGGGCGCCCTACTGGGGGATCCCTCAGTGCTGTTAAGCTCCAGGGTAGGGGACGACAGCACAAATCCCCGAGGGAAACGGTGCTTTCTAGCACCGAGTTGGTGTACCAGCCAGGTTTGCTGGTAGTCCTTGCGGACGTGAAAGGCTTTGATAAGCCTGGGAGAGTTTTGATAGAGTCTGGAGCGTCTGACAATTATGTCAAACGAGCTTCTGTTGAGAAGAGTCGGCTGTATGCGGAGGCCCTAGAGGCACGTTCTCGTGACGTTGTCACGGTCCGTCTTGCGACGGGCGTACATGTTTCTATACCCAAGGTCTCGATTGACCTTAAGATGAAGTTTGCAGACTTCTATAGCTCAGAACGTTGCCTAGTCCTGGATTTGGACTCGATGTATGACCTCATTCTGGGCATGAAGTGGCTGGAACGCCACGAGCCATGGATAGACTGGAAGTCTAAGTCCATTGGCGCAACGCACCCGCGATCGGGTGAAGCATTGGCGAGTCATGAACCCACCTTTGCTCGATCGCAAAAGCGATTCTGGCGTGAGATGCCAGAGATTGGGATTTCTGAGATGATCAGTCCCAATGAGGTCAAGGAAGGGTTCCTTGACGAGGGGGATTCGGCGGTTAATCCCCACGCCGATATAGGAGAGACTGGTGAGTCGCCTGTGGTAGAGGTGGATTCCTCTGAGGTTAAGCGCGAGGCGCTTAGGGAAGAGACCCGAAGTTCGTCTCTTCTGCAGGTTGGAACTAATTCCGACCACGCCGTGTTCGGTGAACAAGTCGCGACTCCGGTGGTAGGGGTAGAGACCCCTGTGGTTAAGCGCGAGGCGCTTCCAAGCGAAGAGACCCGAAGTTCGTCTCTTTCGCACGTCGGAAATGATTCCGACCACGCCGTTATAGGCGAGACTGGAGAGTCTACATTGGTAGAGGTGGATTACTCTGAGACTACTCCAGTGGTAGGGGCAGAGACCCCTGTGGTTAAGCGCGAGGCGCTTCCAATCGAAGAGACCCGAAGTTCGTCTCTTTCGCACGTCGGAAAGGATTCCGACTACGCCGTTGTAGGTGAGACCGGCGAGTCACCGGTTGTAGAGGTAGAGAACTCTGTGGATAGGCGCGAGGAGCTTCCAATAGATGGGGCAATAGACTCCCCCATCTGGGTCTCGGGATGAGTCCCGCGGCCAGTAGTCAGCAGTCCTATCGGATGCTGAATAGTGTGACAGGCATTGTAACAGAAGGCGTAAGCCTGGAATGGTTGCCTGGGGTAGGCGAACTGTTGTCGTTGGAGGAGATGTCCTTCAACGAATTTGAAACTGCTTTGAAAGCAGATGAAATCGACGAGGTTGTCGTATTACGTCCGGAAGAGGAGTTGAACTCCTCATCCACTATGGACGAGTCCGTTTTGGTGCAAATCAAACAGGCATTGAATGCCCGAAGCGGCCTCAAGATCCTCGCGGATCCTGAGGACCCTTACCATTCCTTATTAAAGAAATTTGGAGATGTCATTAGTGACAACCCACCGATGGGGTTACCACCGGATCGGGGAGTCCGACATGAAATTGATTTGGCTCCCGGAACCAAATACTGCGTCACTAGGCAGTGGCCTCTCCCCAAGGAACAATGCGACGTCATCGACGCATTCTTCAAGGGGAAAGAAGAGGCAGGGATGGTACGGGAGAGTAAGTCTCCCCACTCATCTCCCACTTTTTGTGTTCGTAAAATGAACGGAAAGTGGCGCATTGTGCATGCGTACAACAAGCTGAATGCATCTACTGTACCCATGCAGACTCGGATTCCTCGGAAGTATTTCCTCCAGAATAACATGGCGGGCTGTACTGTATACATTGCCTTAGATCTGGTGGACGGGTATTATCAGGTGCTCGTGCGAGCGTCCGATATTCCGCTTACAGCGGTCAGCACGCCTAGCGGCATGCTGTGGGGGTGGATTGTTATGCCACAAGGGCTTTCAAATGCACCAGCGACTTTCAATCGCTTGGTGAATCAACTCTTCCGCCCTCATAGGAAGTACGCTCAGACGTACTTCGACGATATATTCGTTCATAGTCGTGCGGAAGGCGACTCGTCTGATGTTCAGACGCACCTGATACACATTCGAGCTGTGCTCGAATGTATGCGAGAGCATAAGTTGTATGAAAACGCATCCAAATGTATCTTTGGTGCTGAGGAAATTCCTTTCCTCGGATGCTTCATCGGTAAGGATAGAGTGCGGGAAGATCCCGCGAAGGTGAAAGCCATTGTGGAGTGGTATTCGCCTGTAAAACTTAGATATTTACGGAAGTGGCTTGGATTAGCCAACTATATCCACAAGTACAGCGAGAACTACGCTGAAATGGCGAAGCCATTGACCGACCTTCTTAAGAAGGATGTTGATTGGTGTTGGAAAACTGAACACCAAAACACTTTTGAAGCGGTTAAGGGGAGCTCTCCCAGATTCTGGGAAACTATTTATTGTCGTCTGCGACGCCTCCGATTTCGCAATCGGATGTGCTTTGTTACAAGCAGACGATGCAGGAAGGGAACGCGTAATTGCGTTTGAGTCGAGGCATCTTAAAGCTGCGGAGCGGAATTATCCCGTTCATGACAAGGAGCTACTTGCAATGAAGTATGCTCTTGTCAAATTTAGGGTTCACCTACTCGGCTCAAAGCCGTTCGTGGTTTATACTGACCACGCGTCCTTACGGACAGCGACAAAGTCGCCTCATCTCTCGCAACGGATGGCCCGTTGGCTCTCCTTCTTTGCGGAGTACAACTTTGAGGTTAAGTATAAACCTGGCAAGCAGAACGTGCTTGCAGACGCGTTGTCGCGTCGTCCCGATTACGAGCTCGCTCACGCGACATTCGTCACCACATTTGTGGAGGATCTCATACGCCAGGCGTATGAGAAAGACCCACAGTGTACGGCGCTTATCAGCGCGTTGGGTGGAAAGGGACTTGGCTCGTCTGAGCCAACCCTGTCAAGTCGGTCTAAAGCTCGTTTACACCGTTACAGGTACTGTGACGGTCTGCTATACTATAGCACGAGCGCGGAGGACACTCTGCGGGTGGTAGTTCCTCATGATGAGGAACTGAAGTATAGAGTCCTCTTTGAGGCACATGACCCCCCTACCGGGGGTCATTTAGGTCGGGATAAGACCTACAGCGCTTTAAGCGCTTTGTATTGGTGGCCCAACATGTATAAGTGGGTCTATGCGTATATTCGCACCTGTGAGACGTGTCAGAGGGTTAAACCCTCTGAAAGTTCAGCTGCGCCTTTGGCGAGCTTATCGGTTCCAACGGAGTGTTGGAAATCCATTAGCATTTGGATTTTATCTTCGGTTTTCCGAAGGATAAGGCCGGGAACACCGGCATATTGGTCTTTGTAGACCGATTAAGCAAGATGGCTCACCTGGCGGCGGTGACAGAGTCCATTGATGGACAAGGAACAGCAAAAGTGTTCCTAGACCGTGTCTTTCGTCAGCATGGTCTACCCGATATTGTTGTGTCGGATCGGGATCCCCGTTTTACGGGACAGTTTTGGGGAGCGTTTTTTACGGTGCTGGGCACCAAGCTCCTCATGCCCACTGCGGATCATCCGCAGACGGACGGTCATACAGAACGCGTTAATCGCGTTGTTGAGGATATTCTCCGGAGCTTATGTCCGGATTCTCCAAAGGATTGGAGTGATATGCTTCCTATGGCCGAATTTGCTAATAAACAATTCGGTCTATGCATCTACGGGGTTTACCCCGTTTTACGTGAACGGATTAGTGAATCCGAGGGTTCCGTTGACGCCACGTTGTGTTCCAGGGCTTAAGGGGGGAGGATTCCCTGATGTCAGACCTATATCTGTGCGAAAGCACATCGATAAGTTTTATCGACGCGCCTTAGTGTCTTACGACACGTTTGCTATGCCATGGCGGAAAGCCAAGACAAGCAAAAGGAACAGGCTGACCGCAAGGGTCGGCGTAACAGAAAGGCGTATCAAGTAGGAGAAATTGTTTTATTAAACGCTAAAAACCTTCCTACACATGCAGTTTCTAACGTGTTACGGAACAAACTGCGCCCCAGGTATGTGGGGCCTTTCAAGGTGCTAGCCCGAAAGGGCCTGGCGTATACCTTGGATATCCCGAAGGCGATGCGTACGCATCCTACCTTCTATGTGGGTATTCTCAAGCCATACCAGAACCCCGAGGCGGGTCCCCTCTTGGAGGAGGTTGGGAAGTCGGGTAGCCGAAAGGCACAACAGGTCGGAATAACTCCGACAGAGTCGAAACGTGACCATGAAACTCCGCAACGGTCGACTCGAGAGAGGCAAGCCGCCTCTCGATGCGGTCAATCGCACTCCCCTCGTCGCGGATCCTCTCCTGGGCGTCCTGGATTCGACGGCTATGTCGATCACAGCGCTCGTGAATCTCACGTCGCAATTGCGCGACCTCCTCCTCCAGTTCTCGACTCGGAGATATTCCACATTACCATGTGGAGCGCCTGATGGCACGACGCCATCACCGGGGTGAGACCCAGTACCTGGTGAAGTGGAAAGGGTATCCACATTTCCAGAGCTCGTGGGAGTACGAGACTCCCCTGCGGCAGGATTGCCGTGACGTCGTTGACGCTTTCGAGCGGGAGAATCCCACTGAGAGTCAACGACCAAAGGGGCTGAAGAAGCCCCTTCACTCCCAGTAGCTGGGAGTTCGCTGAAGGCAGATGCTGTGCTTGCATTGCTCTCCGGTACCACATCGAGAGCAGAGCGCGTATAATTGGAGGCAGGTAATTGCCCTTGCGCGTTGGCCTGAGCATAGGCCAAGCGTAGCACCCTCTCTACCCGAACGTCGTGTTCGGAAAACTGTTGTACAGCGCATCGAAACTGGGGAGGCGTTTCTCCCCTTCCGCCCAGACGCGGAATGCCTGTTCTGCGTCCTCGACGCTTTCGTCCCGTAAGCGAACAAAGGGAATATCGTGGAGGATATCCACGAGGGCACCTCGTGGCTGGTTCCCGAGGCGCGTCCGGTCGGACTTAACAGTAAACTGCTTAGGCGTTAGCAGTCTGGACCGGAGTTGTTTCCGGCGCTCAATTTAACGCGGCAGTATAGCCGCTGGACCAGGGGTATAGGAGGCTAAACCCCTCTTGACCGCGTTCTTAGCCCTCTTTTGAGGGCCAAGCGGTCCCTTCCGTGGCCGTACGGCACGTCGGGCCTCATGAACCGAGGCCGGTTCATTGGTGATGGTCGCCTGCGGCGACCCGGATGCATCACCCCTAGTGGGTAAAGGTGGCGCACGAGTTAGTAAGTTTTCCCCATGTGTGGGGAATGGGTTGGATGACGGACAGCGCCGTTCGGCGCTGTCGGAGTGGTCAGCCGTTGGAGAGATCTCCCCAAGGGCATCCATTTCCGAGTTATCGGAATAGTTTCCTTCCATAGCACCACTAAAGGTGCTCATGGTCAGCCAAAGGTTCTGGCAGGTGGAGTTCTTCAACAAAATTTTGTTTATTGCGTAAGCAATAGTCTTGATGGGGGAGGATGTAAAAGGGTTACATTCGAGTCACATTTAGTAGGTGGTGTACGTGAGTACACTACGGTTTGTGTCAGTATTGACCGGTTCGAAAGGGTTTGAACCATTGGTTATTTTAACCAATCAGGGCAGGAGCCCTTGGGGGTGGCGTGTCAGCCATCCACGTGTTGGTACACGGGTGGTATACACTACATTTTAGCTAGGTACGAATTTGGTAAGTTCTACTTAGTATTACATATAGTTTACATTAGTTTAAATTAATTTGGGCTAATTATATATTAAACATACATACAGTTTACACTTTCACGCGACGACTACAGACGCACGACCTCGGTCGGTCGCGCCTGTAGTGAGTGCAGTAGCGTAAGGGGAGCCCTCCCCCTTAGCTACACCCTTAGTAAGGGAGCCTTACGTTAAGGCATTAGCGAAAGCTAATTGTAAACCAAACTGGGAATCTTGGCCCCGAGTAGGAGAGCTCTCTCCTACTAAGCCCTTTTCTAAGGGAGTATCGGCTAAGTAGCGGCGAACGCCGCTTAAAGTAAAGTCTTCCTCTGTGGGCTAGCCGCACCGTGCGCATACGCACCGGCTACATTCCGGATCACCAGCTTAGGTGTTAAATCATTCAGCATTGACCCCTCCTGTTTCCTAATATAAAATAATAATGCGATATTGTCAGGATCATTGTCTAGTACAATATTCAGGTATGCTTTGGCGGGTTCCTGACTCAAAATAATCCGACTTCATCACAAATATTGGCCTTCACGTTGACTATATACTCTTCTTCATTCTAAGCCACGAAAATTTATTCAGCTCGTAACTGCTGAACTAATCCTACCCCAATACTTTCTGTAGGGATATAAGGAAGGGGATTTACCCAGAGATTATGATAGCGAGTAACCACCGTGATCTTCTCTTCGCTCTCCCACCGGGCTAGGCAGAGAATTGATCCCGGTCAGTCCAATAACATGGAAGGATCAGTGACATTGCGGCCAACATCATCGCTCATCATCAGGGTGTCCAGGTGGTTAGCGCTGTGATACAACACTCTTCTCATGTGTATAATGCCATGATACGGCTACAGTTGTAAATGTTGTTGTGCGCCTTTACTCTTAGCCATAGCGTAATCATAGTGCAAATGCGTCCAAAATCACCTAATCAAAGTATACCTCCGCTTGTATAGCGTAATCAGCCAGTCCAGCACTTCTGCCACAATAATCGAACCGTAACCACACGTATCCACTAAAACGAGACTTGATATTCCACGTGACGATGCGTGCCCCTCTCTACAACTACCTATAATGCCAAAGTAACTGTGCGCGCAAAGAAAACGGGCGCGTAGTTAACGTTAATTAACTGTAGGAAGAAAATGTAAAAGTGATATATTTAGACTGGACTATTTTTTGTCCGTCACATAAAATGCAATTTGTGTACACCTATTTTAGACTTTTGTGCGTCGATGCTAAATCCTTGGAAAGGCGCAATACCGCGACTTAACTTCGCTTTCCAACACTCCTTCTCATCGTCGCGCACTTCGAAAACAGGTTGCCTTCAACGTTTTGACAGCCCAACACTTTATCTCAACTCTCCAAACCGCTGCATTGCTAGCGCCTTGGTAAACATGTCCGCAATCATCTCGCTTATTCCGTTGTAACGTACTTCGATACGTCCTTCCATCTTCTTCGAGATTAAAAACTTGACCCGCACGTCGACATGCTTCATCTTACTTGAGTTATTCTCTCCTTCCAGGAACTTTATCGTTGCTTGATTATCTGAGTACAAGATCATCGGCAACTTCAAGTTCACTCCAACCTCTGTCAGCAACTCGTACACTCCAAACACCTCGCACTCCACTCGAGAAGCAGCATAAAACTCTGCTTCCATCGTCGAAAGTGATACTCACGCCTGGCGTTTACACATCCAATATAGAACTATTCTGTCCAACGTAAAAAATCCACCTGTTACGGACTTTCGGTCTTCCTTGCATCCCGCGTAGTCTGCATCGCTATATGCAACGAGCTGCAATCCATTTTCCGCATCGGTCTCCTTCGTTAATTCCATCTTTAATTTCATCTTGAACGTTCCCTTCAAGTAACGCAAAATTCGCTTAGCCAAAATCCAATCAATCATCTTGGGAGCGTGAGTCTGCCTGGTCACCCTGTGTACTGCGTACACTATGTCATGTCTAGTACATCTCGCTATCCACAGGAGGGATCCCGCAAGTGACTGGAAATCCTTCACTGCAGGCGATCCGTCACTAGACTTGACCGGCAGATCCACTTGATTCTCCATACACATGTCTTCGTGATTCCCTCCATTTGGTGTCTTCACTGCGTTCGCTTCCTTTAATCCATATTCATCTACGAGACACTTGATCATAACTTATTGATCGAGGTAATAACCTCCTTCATCTTCATAAGTCACCCGCATTCCTAAGAACTTCGACACTTCACCCAAATTCTTAATGTCTGAACCTTCATGTCATCAAAAAATGTCGTCACTAATTTTTCTTGCGTTCCTGTAACCAACAAATCATCTACGTAAACTACAACCACTATCATACCCACTCCATGTCACTTGAAATACAGACATAAAGCCGTGTAACTCTGCGAAAAGTTCAACTTGAGCAACTTGTCGTGTAATAGCTTGTTCCACAGCCGGCCTGCCTGTTCAGGCCATACAAAGTCTTCTTCAACTTCAGCACCAGCTCTTTCACTTTTTCAACCTTCGGCTTCTTGAAATATTGCTTTGTAAACTCCATTCTCCTTGGTATATACAGGTAGATGTCGCGTTCCTCTTCGAGCGCCTTGACATACGCGTTCGGGATATCGGATATCTCCATGCTTGGATATTACATTCCACCTTCCCGCTAATGCCAGAATGATCTTCACTGTCCCCATGTCCATAACAGCCGCAAACGTGAGCCCACAATCCACTCCAAAGCGTTGTTCGTTTCCGCACGCGACTAGACGTACCTTGTATCGCTCCACGCTGCCGTTCGCGTCTGGATTGGTCTTGAACACCCATTTGGTGTGTAACGGCCTGCATCCACTTGGCATCTCGTTACATCCTACACTTCAATCATCTCCAATGCCGTTATCTCCGTCTCAATAGCTTTGCTCGACTCATTCTTATGCTTACTCTTCATCGCTTCCGTAAAATTTCGCGGAATCATTTCCGTAATCATATTCACCACGCCGTTATCATCTTCGCCATCATTATCTTCTTGTTTCTCCTCATCATTTGTTTCAGCACTCTTCTTAGCGTATTCCTTTGTCACATGCCGCTCTCTTGACCATGTCTTCTTCTTGACTCTCTTGGTCTACTTTTTGCTTGTCTGCGCTTCTTGAACTTCTTCGTTTCGCTCTTCTCTCGGTCCACACGCTCCTTCTAAGTCTGCATCTCATTCTTATGTGAAAAGACGTCATAATTGCTTGTTTTTTGTGTCATCCAGAGTCTCGATGTTCTTGATATGCTGGGTCACGACTACCTTCCGGTCTTGCTTCAAATACACCTTGAAACCTTTAACTTCTTCACTCTTCCCTATTATTATTCCAATCTGCGCTCTGTGCGCCAACTAGTACTTACCCGGGTTCCGGTACACTGTACACAGATACCCGACGCAACAACCTCTTCCAGCCGTGGATTCTTCCCTGTTAACATCTCAATCGGCAACATTTGTCTTGAGTTTGCACTTGTAGGACTTCGATTTAGTATATACGCCGCATAGTCCACTGCATCACCCCAAAACGACAAACTTAATCCACACAAGAAAAGAATACACCGCACCATATTCATAATTGTTCTGTGCATCCTTTCGGCCTTCCCGTTGCTTGCTGATTCGCAGCTTCACTGATCTGCCGACCAATTTCTGTGCTTTCGCAAAAGAAATCCAAATTTTTATACTCCAAGCCTCCATCTGTTAGTTGAATGTGCACCGTGCACTCGAATCTCCTCTCAAATTTCTTTGCTGTCATGTCTTTCGTCTTTGCCAGGAACTCTCACACATAATTCATCTTGTGGTCCACAAAGTTAATTATGTACCTATTTCCCAGTCTCTCTTTCGGCGCGATCGGACCCTTAAGGTCCCAACATATTACACCGCCCACTCTATCTATGGGCGAGTGCTCTCCGCTGTCCTGCCCTAATTGTATTGCGCGCTTCCTCGCAAGATACAGTGTAAGCCAGTAACAGGATCAGTCCTGTTACACTCAGGAGTTTATGTCCGGATTCTCCAAAGAGTTGGAGTGATATGCTTCCGATGGTTGAATTTGCTATCAACAATTCGGTACATGCATATACGGGGCTTACCCCGTTTTACGTGAACGGATTAGTGAATCCGAGGGTTCTGTTGACGCCACGTGTGTGTTGCCCAGGGCTTGAGGGGGGAGGATTCCCCGATGTCAGCCCTGTATCTGTGCGAAAGCACATCGATAAGTTTTTATCGACGCGCCTTAGTGTCTTACGACACGTCTGCGATGCCATGGCAAAAAGCCAAGAAAAGCAGAAGGAGCAAGCTGACCGCAAGGGGCGGCGAAACAAAAATGTGTACAAAGTAGGAGAAATTGTTTTATTAAACGCTAAAAATTTTCCTACACATGCAGTTTCCAACGTGTTGCGCAATAAACTGCGCCCCAGGTTTGTGGGGCCCTTTAAGGTACTAGCCCGAAAGGGCTTATCGTATACCTTGGACATCCCGAAGGTGATGCGTACGCATCCAACCTTCTATGTGGGTATGCGTAAGCCATACCAGAACCCTGAGGTGGGTCCCCTCTCGGAGGAGGGTGGGAATTCGGATAGCCGAAAGGCGCGACAGGTCGGAACATCTTCGACAGGGTTGAAATACGACACTGAAGATCCGCACGAGAGACTCGAGAGAGGCAAGCCACTCCTCGATGCGATCAGTGGCATCCCACTCATCGCGGAGCCCTTCGTGGAGATCATGGATGCGATGGCTGTGTCTATCACAGCGCTCGCGAATCTCACGTCGAAATTGCGCGACCTCCTCCTCCAATGCTTGATGCGGAGGGTACTCCACACTTTCATGTGGAGGGGCTGATGGCGCGACGCCATCATCGGGGTCAAACCCAGTATCTGGTGAAATGGAAGGGCTATCCACACTCACATAGTTCGTGGGAGTTCGAGACTCCCCTACGGCAGTATTGCCGCGACGTCGTTGACGCTTTTGAGCGGGAGAATCCCGCTGTAGGTCAACTACCAGAGGGGAATGAGAAGCCCCTTCACTCCCAATAAGTGGGAGTTCGCCGGAGGCAGATGTGGCGATCACACTATCTTCGGACACCATGGTGGGGACAGGGGCGCTGGCGTAGCGCGTGCGATACGGAGCACGTAGTTGCTCCATCGCCTTAGCTTTGGCAAATGTCAGGCGCAACACCCTCCCCACCCAAATGTCTCGACGGGAATAGCTGTCATGCAGCTCATCGAAGCTGGAGAGAAGATTCTCCCCTTCCGCCCAAGCGCGGAACTTCTTCTCTGCATCATCGGCACTTTCTCCCGGAGAAAGAACGAAAGGAAGCTCGCGGAGATTCTCAACAGGGGCACCTTGTGCCTGCCTGTCTAAGCGTTCTCGGTATGAGACGCTAGTGAACTGCTTTTGTGTAAGCAGTTGTTGCCGGAGTTTCTCACAGCGTTCGCGTTGACGGCTGTTCAGACGCGGGGCCAGGGGTATAGGACGCTAAACCAGTCCTTACCAAACGCATGTCCCACCTCGGAAGGTCACGAGGACCATCCAATTATAAGCCGCCCTTGAGAGGCGTTTGGGGGCGCGTAACGCAGCCCTTAGTGCATGTGCGTCAAGTTGGGTGTCTTGAGCTGCGTCCAGATCATTAGTGACGATCGCCTTTGGCGATCCGGATGTATCATCCGACATTGGCAGGGTTGGCGCACTAGTTAGTGCATTTTCCCCACGTGTGGGGAACGGATTAGGCTGCCGACAACGCCGTTCGGCGCTGTCGGAGCGGTTAACCGTTGGGGAGGTATCCCCAAGGGCATCCACCTCCGAGTTCTCGGAGTATTCTATCTCTTGTAGAGGATACGCCATAGCACCACTGAAGGTGTACATATGGAGGGCCAGAGGAACTGGCGTTGGAGTTCTCCAACAAAATTTTGTTTATTGCGTAAGCAATAGTCTTGATGGGGGAGGATGTAACGGGGTTACATTTGAGTTACATTTAGTGTTGGTGTACATGAGTGCACTACGGTTGAGGTCAGTATTTACCGGTTTGAAAGGTTTTGAACCATTGGTTATTTTAACCAATGAGGGCATTAGCCCTTGGGTGGTGGTGTGTCAGCCATCCACGTGTCGGTACACAGGTGTGTACATTACATTTTAGCTAGGTACGAATTGGGTATATTCTACTTAGTATTACATATAGTTTACATTAGTTGAAATTAATTTAGGATAATTACATATTAAATATATTCAGTTTACATCTCACTCTAAAGTGCAGACGCGTGACTTCAACCGGTCGCGCGTGCAGTGAGTGTCGTAGGTAAGAGGGAGCCCTCCCTTTACTTACACCCCGTAAAGGGGACACAGCCGTTAAGGCTAAGTAGTAAACCAACCCGGGAATCTTGGCCCCGAGTAGGATATCTCTCCTACTAATCCCTTTATAAGGGCGTATCGGCTAAGTAGCGGTAGATACCGCTTTAAGGAAGAGTCTTCCTCTGTTCGCTAGCCGCACCGTGCGTATACGCACCGGCTACAGTTTCGGTATCGATTATACCTTAACGTTTCCCGCCGTTATCGATATGATACGGTCAAGTTGTTTCTGGCATTGGCGACCAAGTGGCAGGTGCCTGCAAGGCACGGGGCTATTCCAAACGCATATGTTAAGGCTGAGGAAATTGAACATGATATTATTCTGTTCATCCCCCAAGGTATGGATCTGAAAACCAGTGCATGCACTCAAGATGAACAAGTCGAAAAAGTACTCAAGCTCAGGAAGACGCTTTACGGCCTGAAACAGTCAGGAAGACAATGGAACAAGTTGATCCACGGAAAATTATTGGATATGGATTTTACGCAGTGCTTGACAGAAATGTGCTTATATGTCAAGCACTTGGATGGTGAAACCGTTATAGTAGGCATCTATGTTGATGACCTACTAGTAACTGGTACAAAGGAGGAGCTCGTGGAGCAATTCTTTGAAGACATGAAGTGCCTCGAGATCAAGAATCTCGGCATGGTATCAAAATTTCTCGGAATGCGAGTGGTTTTCGACATCAACTCCGGATACAAGTTGGATCAATAGGTGAACATCGATGCGATCATCAAAGACTTCAAGATGCAAGATGCAAACGCAGTCCGAACCCCGATTGGCACCGACTTTGAGGATATTTCGCTTCGACCAAGTGAATCCCTAAATAGTAATAGTTCTTCGACTATCAAGGATTTACAGTCTTTGGTCGGCAGCTTGGTCTGGATAGCTTGCTGCACCAGACCCGACATTGTATACGCCGTCCATAAGGTGACTCGACGTATTCATACCCCCACCACCGCTGACTGGCAGCTTGCCAAGAAGATTTTGCGTTACCTCAAAGGTACCAAATATCTTAAGTTTTGTATGGGGCGTGCTGAGGTGGCGAGCAACTAGTTGACCATCAAGGCGTATAGCGACGCGAATTATGGAGGTTCCAAGAGAGATAGGAAGTCAAACTCTGGCGGACTCATCTTTCTGGATGGTGTTTTGGTGGCTTGACTTTGTAGACGAAGTCTGGATCTCTTGCCAACTTTTCAATCGCGTCGTAACTCAAGTGCCCCATGAGTGCATGGAAGTGCATCAGCGTTCCTCGCTGGACATCATTATTCTTACGCTTCGTTTTCTTGCACCGCTGCCACAACGACGTCACCAAAATTTTTATTGGGCATATCCACATGGACACTGACTGTAAGAACCTTGTTCACTTTCTCGACGTCAAAAATGCTTTCTCCGGTCGCTTGGTACTTGATCACCTGCCTACTATCCACGTAATCCAGCTATCAGACCTTCTATTCTAAGAGTCCATACGATAAAATGTTACGCGCCAAATTATCCACGTAATACACATTCTCTATCTTGATCAATCTTTCAACACCACCGCACCTTGCATACACCTGCAAATCACCTTTCATCACGACTTTCAACTTCTTGCCATCAGCTTGATAGCATACGCCACTCACTGGTTCAGTATTCCGCAGGAAACTTGAGTTGTTCATCAAATGCATACTCGCTCCGCTGTCTAATATCCACTTCTTACTTGGAATATTAGCGTAATCTCCAGTAATCGTGAGTGACAACCCCCCTTTCTTAGGGCTATTCCATTTCAAATGTCCTGTATCTCAACATACGTAACACTTCCTTGTCTTGTCTTGTCCTTCTTCTCTGCTACGACGTTTACCGTACCACGCGTCAACGCCCTTGGCTTGTTTCCTTCATGCTCCACAGCTTGCGCGAACTGGCAGAGCTCCTCATCCTGCGGTAGATAATCCACTCACGTATAATCATATCTCGACATCATCAGTTGTTTCAGCTGTGGTGCTGCATGATAAATAACATTATTAAGCATCAGAGCATCCGCACGCCCTCTTACCGCTTCGTCCACCGCCAACAAATAAAGGTAATGTTCCGGCCACGATCTTGAATAACATTTCCTCGCCAAAAACAACTTGATTGCTTGAGCCGGCGTTAACTGCGTATGAAATTTTGACAATATTTTATCCATCACATACCACAACGCGGGAGTCTCACTCCACCTCGTTTCAACTTGGCGGTTGTAATAACTTTCAGCCGTGCCAGAAAGGTAATGTCCCAGGAGGTCGACATTAACGTCTTAACTCCATGGGAACCCACAAGATGCTTCAGCGATACCTATCTGGCTTAGAAACTTTCTCCCCCACGGGTGAAAACCCGGCTCCAGTCCCCGGTACACCTATGTACCGTCGAAGACTCTAATATGCAGCTTGCTCTGCTTCGGTGATGGCGTCCGCATTACATGCGCGTGCGCAGCTTGCTCCGCATCTCTATTGACCCCCGGGTGTGCATACCAGTGCCCTGGGATCCCTGCTTGGCCCCTGATCTGTCCGGCGTCTGCTACGCCACCTCGATCGAAACAATTTGCACCGGTCTTGCTTAGATGCCCAAAACGCATCGCTTCAGGGTTGCCTGCTCTGTACGGAACCTTCTCCTCATGACTTCCCTCCAAGGAAGCCATTATAACTTGGTTTCGCCTCTGGGGGTGTGATACGCACCACCCCCATCCGACACTTCTCTACGAGAATCTTCCAGTTTGCACAGCCGGTATGTAAGCTCGCGGATGACTGCCAAGACGTCGGCCGACCCCTCATTGTCTTCCACGACAGCAACATTCTCGTTGCCTTCTTCACGCCCCTTACTTGGGCTAATAACCTGTTGTTGTGCGCCTTTACTCTTAGCCATAGCGTAATCGTGGTGCAAATGCGTCCAAAATCACCTAATCAAAGTATACCTCCGCTTGTATATGCGTAATCAGCCAGTCTAGCACTTCTGCCACAATAATCGAACCGTAACCACAGGTATCCACTAAAACGAGACTTGATATTCCACGTGACGATGCGTGCCCCTCTCTACAACTACCTATAATGCCAAAGTAACTGTGCGCGCAAAGAAAACGGGCGCGTAGTTAACGTTAATTAACTGTAGGAAGAAAATGTAAAAGTGATATATTTAGACTGGACTATTTTTTGTCCGTCACAAAAATGCAATTTGTGTACACCTATTTTCGACCTTTGTGCGTCGATGCTAAATCCTTGGAAAGGCGCAATACCGCGACTTAACTTCGCTTTCCAACAGTAAAGTTTTCATCACTTACACCTGTGGCCATATAATATCGTTCAGTAACTTAATCCTAGGCGCCTTGCACGATTTCTCTAGAGATCTGTCTGATCACGTTATTTGAGTTCCCAAGACAGAGCTTAACTCTCTGTATTCATTTTCATTGGCGTAATGATTGGAGTAAAAATCGGAAACGCGGACAGCTCTTTTATTAGCCATTTTATAACATGATAAAATACAAATCCTGTATCGATAAGAACACTAGAACTTCTTCTAAGGCCAGATCCGCTTTGTAAACTATTGCATAGTTAACTTCATTTACCATCAACATTTGTTTTTGCCGGTAAAAGTCACCAGGCAGTAACCTTCATCACGTTTTTGCACTACGGCAGCGTAAAAAGGCAATATTTTTGCGTACAATATTACTGTAATGGGACTTCATTACATAAGAACCAATGATATTTAAGCTGAAATACCATTGTTCTAACTGAAACATGTAGGTTGTTCCAACCAAAAAATGATCATAAATTCTTATAACTAAATATAAAATCTTGTAATATGGACGAGTTGACACAAGTGCAGCCCCCAATTGAAAGCTGACCAGGATGTACCCGAGTGCGGCGTGTTTTCAACGTCTTTGAGAAGCGGCTTCGGCTAAAAATCGGTCGAATGGAAGCTGGATGCGGCGATATTCGCTGCGTTGATCTTCGCTATGCGCGCTCACGTTTCTTAACTTGCTGCAGTGGTGGGAAGGTTAAATTTTCACCGATAGCTCCTCCCTAACCAATGCTGCTTCGTCTGCTTGAAAACAAGACTAGGCGTGGCAAAAACGTTTGTGAACATACAGCAATGCATTTGCTTGGACTTCAGTTGATGCAAGAATATGGCACAAGCTACATTAACAATTACCGCTTGCATGGGGAGCTTGACCATCTCAACGGTAGCCTCCTACTTCGCAATGAGAATGCGCCCAAATTTTCACAGATCTATATACATGACCCGCAAATGGAAGTCTATGGATACCTTTCGCTTGTAGATGTGGTTGAGTAGAGTTCAAAATCGAACACCGAAATGTCCTGAACCCGACCACCATCGTGTTTAGCCGACCACCTTACGTGGGGGGTACCCCGCGAACCTTCGCCTGCATCCCGATCAAATGATCGATCTGCATTGCAGGACACCTGGTCCGATTTATCTTGATACTTCTCACCTTGTGTACCCATTGGTTTGGGTGGCAACACACTCGGTGGATCGTCGCGAAATATGAATTTCGTTTGGGATCAATACGAAATGTACCACTTCTGGGCAGAGTGTGTATAGGGTGGAACTTCATCCTGAACACGTAAATGTCCAGCGATATAGATAATCCAATATAATTTCGGGGTGTAAATGGAGCGGAAATCGTCACTCCAAATACGTCCATAATTTTGGGGCAGATCGCGTGCAGCGATGTGTAGATCCAACCAATAATTTTGGTAAAGACCGCGTATAGCGATGTGTAGACCCAACCAATAAGACGAGAGACCAGTAAACCAAAACAGTTAAGCGAACGAATTCAAGCTTGTGGCTCCACCGATATGATCTCCACGTAACCAATGAAATGATAACACGTTACAAACGTGTGCGACTTGAGGGTGAGTGTCGTTATGAAATACGCTTCCCGTCGTGGGACTTCCGGCGGACATTGTCCGTCTGTTACGCGTCCCTACCGGGTAAGTTGATCTAGAGGGGACCTTGTTAGCCCTCTGCTCTCAAAGACTCCATGGTAGGAGGGGGCGACTTTTGCGTAAACCAAAGAAAAACGAACACTATATTTAATATCCAATTAAAAACCTAATATGTAAACTACATGAAAAATCGAGTGACTCACCTAAAACTGCGTACGACACTCCTGACACACGATTGGCCCAAAATACTTTCCCCTTTCAACCAACCCGATCGCTCCAAACCGATCAACGGTATACCGGTACTAACTAGTCACAAATTTCATCTTCACTTCACCACACAGATCAGCTTAATCTGACATCATGGAAGAAATGCAGCAGATGCTTCAAGAGACGCTCGCGTATACGAAGTACACGGTGAAGACAACATGTCGATTCTGCAGCACCTGTATCCTTACGTTTAATATCATTGCGAGAAAAATGCGCGCGGGCTTCATTGGCCGTTGGAGTGTTACAGTGGCGGGATATCCTCCCAATTCGTTTCGTTGGTACAATAGGTTAACTTACATGAATGTCTTTCCGCATCTGGATCTGCGCATCATGGGGGAACTTCAAGCCATGCTCGAACAGCACATCCCATATGTAACCGGGTTACATTTGAGTTACATTTAGTGTTGGTGTACATGAGTACACTACGGTTGAGGTCAGTATTGACCGGTTTGAAAGGTTTTGAACCATTGGTTATTTTAACCAATCAGGGCAGGGGCCCTTGGTGTGGTGGTGTCAGCCATCCACGTGTCGGTACACAGGTGTGTACACTACATTTTAGCTAGGTACGAATTTGGAATATTCTACTTAATATTACATATAAATTATATTAGTATAAATTAATTTAGGCTAATTACATATTAAATATATTCAGTTTATATTTCACTCTAAAGTGCAGACGTGCGACCACGACCGGTCGCGCGTGCAGTGAGTGTCGTAGGTAAGAGGGAGACCTCCCTTTACTTACACCCCGTAAAGGGAACACATCCGTTCAGGCTAAGTAGTAAACCAACCCGGGAATCTTGGCCCCGAGTAGGAGAGCTCTCCTACTAAGCCCTTTATAAGGGCATATCGGCTAAGTAGCGGTAGATACCGCTTTAAGGAATAGTCTTCCTCTATGCGCTAGCCGCACCGTGCGTATAGGCACCGGCTACATCTGGTAGCACTTGTAGTCAATCCAACACCGGTGTTGGTAGACTAAGGCATCCTCTGCAAAAGATGAATCAGGACGATTGGAATAGTTTGACCCTCGTCCATCAGGAAGCCTTTAAAAGGCTGTTACCCTTGATGGGTGAAGAAGGCATGAAGCTCCTAGTGGAGCAGGGCCTTGAGGCAGTAAAAGCAAGGGTAAATGCCCTCATCGCTCATGAGGCGAGTTGTAGTGGAGGTCGTTCCACGGTGGTGCGCCCTCCATTATCATTCAAAATAAAGGAGTTCACCGGGGATAAGGGTGACAACCTTTACGTGTGGTTGCGAGAGGTCGAAACGGCCTTCTCCACAGCGAATGTCATCGCTGATCACTTGCAAGTGGGACTTGCATTGACCGATCTTACGGGCAAAGCCCGTACATGGGCGTTTACGTGTTCGGAGTCAGCCACGGACGTGTTCCCAGCCTGGGAGTTCCTTAAGCAGAAGCTTATGGACATGTACGCAACGCCTGATCTGGTTTTCCAGAATCAACTGGCGTTTCTGAGGTGCCGTCAGGGCACTAGGGACCAGGAGACATATATCCAGGAACTTAAGACACTGTTGGCAGGGATGTACGCGAAAGCGTATTCGGACGATGTGTCCATCTCCGTCTTCATGGGAGGCCTGAGAGATGGGCCAGCACGTTTTGAATTGTTCCGATGCCGACCCCAATCCCTGGGGGAGGCGTTTAAGATGGCGTTTAGCGCCGAGAGGAACTTCCGTTCCTCTAAGGTGGGTCCCGAACCCATGGACCTTAGTCAGGTCGAAGCGGAGGAGAAACCTCCCGCTAAGAGTCACACTGACTCTTTTTCACACAGCTTCGAGGCAGAGCTCTTAGCTATGTTGCAGCGGCATGGGCCGCTGAGATGCTTCCTGTGTGGAAGCACGGATCATCTGCGGAACAGATGTCCGCGAAATCCCCAGCGAGATACTCGCTTTAAGGGGCCAAGGGTTGGGAAAAATCCCTTGCTCAAGCCGTCGGGAAACGAAGGCTCCCAGTAGGTGCGGGGCGCCCTACTGGGGGACCCCTCAGTGCTGTTAAGCCCCAGGGTAGGGGACGACATCACAAATCCCCGAGGGAAGCGGTGCTTTCTAGCACCGAGTTGGTGTGCCAGCCAGGTTTGCTGGTAGTCCTTGCGGACGTGAAAGGCTTTGATAAGCCTTGGAGAGTCTTGATAGACTCTGGAGCGTCTGACAATTATGTCAGACGAGATTCTGTGGAGAAGAGTCGGCTGTATGCCGAGGCCCTAGAGGCACGTTCTCGTGATGTTGTCACGGTCCGTCTTGCGACGGTGTACAGGTTTCTGTACCCAAGGTCTCGATTGACCTTAAGCTGAAGTTTGCAGACTTTGACAGCTTAGAACGTTGCCTAGTCCTGGATTTGGACTCGATGTATGACCTCATTCTGGGCATGAAGTGGCCGGAAGGCCACGAGCCATGGATAGACTGGAAGTCTAAGTCCATTGGCTCAACGCACCCGCGGTCGGGTGAAGCATTGGCGAGTCATGAACCCACCGTTGCTCGATCTCAAAAGCGATTCTGGCGTGAAATGCCAGAGATTGGGATGTCTGAAATGATCATTCCCAATGGCATTAAGGAAGAGTTCATTAACGAGGGGGATTCGGTGGTTAATCCCCACGCCGTTAACGGCGAGACTGGTGAGTTGCCAGTAGTATAGGTGGATTCCTCTGAGGTAACTCCAGTGGTAGGGGTAAAGACCCTTGTGGTTAAGCTCGAGGCGCTTCCAAGCGAAGAGACCCGAAGTTTGTCTCTTTCGCACGTCGGAAATGATTCCGAATACGCCGTTATAGGTGAGACCGGAGAGTCACCGGTGGTAGAGGTAGAGACCTCTGTGGATAGGCGCGTGGCGCTTCCAATAGATGGGGCAATTGACTCACCCCATCTGGGTGTCGGGATGAGTCCCGCGGCCAGTATTCAGCAGTCCTATAGGATGCTGAATAGTGTGACAGGCATTGTAACAGAAGGCGTAAGCCTGGAATGGTTGCCTGGGGTAGGCGAACTGTTGTCGTTGGAGGAGATGTCCTTCAACGAATTTGAAACTGCTTTGAAAGCAGATGAAATCGACGAGGTTGTCGTATTACGTCCGGAAGAGGAGTTGAACTCCTCATCCACTATGGACGAGTCCGTTTTGGTGCAAACCAAACAGGCATTGAATGCCCGAAGCGGCCTCAAGATCCTCGCGGATCCTGAGGACCCTTACCATTCCTTATTAAAGAAATTTGGAGATGTCATTAGTGACATCCCACCGATGGGGTTACCACCGGATCGGGGAGTCCGACATGAAATTGATTTGGCTCCCGGAACCAAATACTGCGTCACTAGGCAGTGGCCTCTCCCCAAGGAACAATGCGACGTCATCGACGCATTCTTCAAGGGGAAAGAAGAGGCAGGGATGGTACGGGAGAGTAAGTCTCCCCACTCATCTCCCACTTTTTGTGTTCGTAAAATGAACGGAAAGTGGCGCATTGTGCATGCGTACAACAAGCTGAATGCATCTACTGTACCCATGCAGACTCGGATTCCTTGGAAGTATTTCCTCCAGAATAACATGGCGGGCTGTACTGTATACATTGCCTTAGATCTGGTGGACGGGTATTATCAGGTGCTCGTGCGAGCGTCCGATATTCCGCTTACAGCGGTCAGCACGCCTAGCGGCATGCTGTGGGGGTGGATTGTTATGCCACAAGGGCTTTCAAATGCACCAGCGACTTTCAATCGCTTGGTGAATCAACTCTTCCGCCCTCATAGGAAGTACGCTCAGACGTACTTCGACGATATATTCGTTCATAGTCGTGCGGAAGGCGACTCGTCTGATGTTCAGACGCACCTGATACACATTCGAGCTGTGCTCAAATGTATGCGAGAGCATAAGTTGTATGCAAACGCATCCAAATGTATCTTTGGTGCTGAGGAAATTCCTTTCCTCGGATGCTTCATCGGTAAGGATAGAGTGCGGGAAGATCCCGCGAAGGTGAAAGCCATTGTGGAGTGGTCTTCGCCTGTAAAACTTAGATATTTACGGAAGTGGCTTGGATTAGCCAACTATATCCACAAGTACAGCGAGAACTACGCTGAAATGGCGAAGCCATTGACCGACCTTCTTAAGAAGGATGTTGATTGGTGTTGGAAAACTGAACACCAAAACACTTTTGAAGCGGTTAAGGGGAACTCTCCCAGATTCTGGGAAACCATTTATTGTCGTCTGCGACGCCTCCGATTTCGCAATCGGATGTGCTTTGTTACAAGCAGACGATGCAGGAAGGGAACGCGTAATTGCGTTTGAGTCGAGGCATCTTAAAGCTGCGGAGCGGAATTATCCCGTTCATGACAAGGAGCTACTTGCAATGAAGTATGCTCTTGTCAAATTTAGGGTTCACCTACTCGGCTCAAAGCCGTTCGTGGTTTATACTGACCACGCGTCCTTACGGACAGCGACAAAGTCGCCTCATCTCTCGCAACGGATGGCCCGTTGGCTCTCCTTCTTTGCGGAGTACAACTTTGAGGTTAAGTATAAACCTGGCAAGCAGAACGTGCTTGCAGACGCGTTGTCGCGTCGTCCCGATTACGAGCTCGCTCACGCGACATTCGCCACCACATTTGTGGAGGATCTCATACGCCAGGCGTATGAGAAAGACCCACAGTGTACGGCGCTTATCAGCGCGTTGGGTGGAAAGGGACTTGGCTCGTCTGAGCCAACCCTGTCAAGTCGGGCTAAAGCTCGTTTACACCGTTACAGGTACTGTGACGGTCTGCTATACTATAGCACGAGCGCGGAGGACACTCTGCGGGTGGTAGTTCCTCATGATGAGGAACTGAAGTATAGAGTCCTCTTTGAGGCACATGACCCCCCTACCGGGGGTCATTTAGGTCGGGATAAGACCTACAGCGCTTTAAGCGCTTTGTATTGGTGGCCCAACATGTATAAGTGGGTCTATGCGTATATTCGCACCTGTGAGACGTGTCAGAGGGTTAAACCCTCTGAAAGTTCAGCTGCGCCTTTGGCGAGCTTATCGGTTCCAACGGAGTGTTGGAAATCCATCAGTATGGATTTTGTAACAGGACTGATCCTGTTACTGGCTTACACTGTATTTGTGCGAGGAAGCGCGCAATACAATTAGGGCAGGATTAGTTGGTAACAACTAATCCTATAATAAAAGTAAATATATTAATATTCACTTATGCCTAAGAACGCAAAATTAAGAGTGTTTATTTAATGGGTGGTTTAGAGGCTAATAGTATAGTAACTAACTAATTAATATAATAATATCAAGTCTTTAACTAACTGTACTATTAGTTAACCTGCAAGATTCGGTATTTATACCGAATCGACTTTTCCTTCTTAGATTATAATAACTTATAATCTCTTATTTAAATTTCAGACAACGCGTCTGAAATTAAACTGCGATATTCTAACTCGAATATCAATTATGTAATGGCACCCCATTACAGATTTTATCTTCAGTTTTCCGAAGGATAAGGCCGGTAACACCGGCATATTGGTCTTGGTAGACCGTTTGAGCAAGATAGCTCACCTGGCAGCGGTGCCAGAGTCCATTGATGGACAAGGAACAGCGAAAGTGTTCCTAGACCGTGTATTTCGACAGCATGGTCTACCCGATTCCGTTGTGTCGGATCGGGATCCCCGTTTTACTGGACAGTTCTGGGGAGCGTTGTTTAAGGTGCTAGGCACCAAGCTCCTCATGTCCACTGCGGATCATCCGCAGTCGGACGGTCAGACGGAACGCGTTAATCGCGTTGTGGAGGATATTCTCCGGAGTTTATGTCCGGATTCTCCAAAGTATTGGAGTGAGATGCTTCCTATGACCGAATTTGCTATAAACAATTCGGTCTATGCATCTACGGGGTTTACCCCGTTTTACGTGAACGGACTAGTGAATCTGAGGGTTCCGTTGACGCCACGTTGTGTTCCAGGGATTAAGGGGGGAGGATTCCCCGATGTCAGCCCTATATCTGTGTGAAAGCACATCGATAAGTTTTATCGACGCGCATTAGTGTCTTACGACACGTTTGCTATACCATGGCGGAAAGCCAAGACAAGCAAAAGGAACAGGCTGACCGCAAGGGTCGGCGTAACAGAAAGGCGTATCAAGTAGGAGAAATTGTTTTATTAAACGCTAAAAACCTTCCTACACATGCAGTTTCTAACGTGTTACGGAACAAACTGCGCCCCAGGTATGTGGGGCCTTTCAAGGTGCTAGCCCGAAAGGGCCTGGCGTATACCTTGGATATCCCGAATGCGATGCGTACGCATTCTACCTTCTATGTGGGTATGCTCAAGCCATACCAGAACCCCGAGGCGGGTCCCCTCTTGGAGGAGGTTGGGAAGTCGGGTAGCCGAAAGGCACAACAGGTCGGAATAACTCCGACAGAGTCGAAACGCGACCATGAAACTCCGCAACGGTCGACTCGAGAGAGGCAAGCCGCCTCTCGATGCGGTCAATCGCACTCCCCTCGTCGCGGATCCTCTCCTGGGCGTCCTGGATTCGACGGCTATGTCGATCAAAGCGCTCGTGAATCTCACGTCGCAATTGCGCGACCTCCTCCTCCAGTTCTCGACTCGGAGGTATTCCACATTACCATGTGGAGCGCCTGATGGCACGACGCCATCACCGGAGTGAGACCCAGTACCTGGTGAAGTGGAAAGGGTATCCACATTTCCAGAGCTCGTGGGAGTACGAGACTCCCCTGCGGCATGATTGCCGTGACGTCGTTGACGCTTTCGAGCGGGAGAATCCCACTGAGAGTCAACGACCAAAGGGGCTGAAGAAGCCCCTTCACTCCCAGTAGCTGGGAGTTCGCCGAAGGCAGATGCTGTGCTTGCATTGCTCTCCGGCACCACATCGAGAGCAGAGCGCGTATAATTGGAGGCAGGTAATTGCCCTTGCGCGTTGGCCTGAGCATAGGCCAAGCGTAGCACCCTCTCTACCCGAACGTCGTGTTCGGAAAACTGTTGTACAGCGCATCGAAACTGGGGAGGCGTTTCTCCCCTTCCGCCCAGACGCGGAATGCCTGTTCTGCGTCCTCGACGCTTTCGTCCCGTAAGCGAACAAAAGGAATCTCGCGGATGATATCCACGAGGACACCGCGTGCCTGCTTCCCGAGGCGCGTCCGGTAGGAATTAACGGTATAATGTTTGGGCGTTAGTAGTCGGGCCCGTAGTTGGTTCCGACGCGCAATTTCACGCGGCAGTATAGCCGCTGGACCAGGGGTATAGGAGGCTAGACCCCTCTTGACCGCCTGCTTAGCCCTCTTTTGAGGGTCGCGAGGTCCCTTCCGTGGCCGTACGGCACGTTGGGCCTCTTGAACCAAGGACGGTTCATTGGTGGTGGTCGCCTGCGGCGACCCGGATGCATCACCCCTAGTGGGTAAAGGTGGCGCACGAGTTAGTAAGTTTTCCCCATGTGTGGGGAATGGGTTGGATGACGGACAGCGCCGTTCGGCGCTGTCGGAGTGGTCAGCCGTTGGGGAGATCTCCCCAAGGGCATCCATTTCCGAGTTATCGGAATAGTTTCCTTCCATAGCACCACTAAAGGTGCTCATGGTCAGCCAAAGGTTCTGGCAGTTGGAGTTCTTCAACAAAATTTTGTTTATTGCGTAAGCAATAGTCTTGATCGGGGAGGATGTAAAAGGGTTACATTCGAGTCACATTTAGTAGGTGGTGTACGTGAGTACACTACGGTTGATGTCAGTATTGACCGGTTTGAAAGGTTTTGAACCATTGGTTATTTTAACCAATCAGGGCAGGGGCCCTTGGTGTGGTCGTGTGTCAGCCATCCACGTGTCGGTACACAGGTGTGTACACTACATTTTAGCTAGGTACGAATTTGGAATATTCTACTTAGTGTTATATATAGTTTATATTAGTTTACATTACTTTAGGCTAATTACATATTAAATATATTCAGTTTACATTTCACTCTAAAGTGCAGACGTTCGACCTCGACCGGTCGCGCGTGCAGTGAGTGTCGTAGGTAAGAGGGAGCCCTCCCTTTACTTACACCCCGTAAAGGGAACACAGCCGTTAAGGCTAAGTAGTAAACCAACCCGGGAATCTTCGCCCCGAGTAGGAGAGCTCTCCTACTAAGCCCTTTATAAGGGTGTATCGGCTAAGTAGCGGTAGATACCGCTTTAAGGAAGAGTCTTCCTCTATGCGCTAGCCGCACCGTGCGTATACGCACCGGCTACACCATACGTGCAGTTGTACAAGAAGGTTCGGCATCGGATGGAGAGGGATCGGGTGGTGGATCTGGAACTCCGTCTGATTTGCCTGTAATCGAACGACCAAAGGAGGTACAACACCCCAACTGCCAACGAGGTCGGTGCGATCATGGTGGGAGATGGCTACGACGGCAATATCCCCGATCGCGAAATTTTTCTGAAGTGTCACGACGGACGCCTCCAGCGCATTTTAGCATTGCAATCAGCGTATACCCCACTTCATTATGTGCTTTTCCCAGATGGTCGACAGGGGTGGACTCCCACGATACCGCTAAGGGAATTTGGGTAAGGCACTGGGGAGGGAGGGCTCAAGGATCAAGTGTATTATATGCCCCACCTAAACCCTTAAACCTAAACCCTAAACCCAAAAACGTGTTCTTACGAACAGAAAATTGCTTGGAACATCTCTTTGTAGTACACCTGAATCTATAGCGCTTGGGATAGTACTTCATTTGTCTTCACAAGTCCATTTAATGTAAAAGGTACCTTTTTCAATCAAAAATTCAATACATCTACTATATAATAAAAAATGGATCCGGCTTCATCCACCGGCCTCATTGCATATCATTGGATGAAAAACGAATTTACAACGAAAGACGCATCTTTTCGTACCCATGAAGGGCACGCCACTTTATCTCCAATTGTACCCGATTCTCTTGGCGTGTTCAGCTCTCGTTTGTCTTCATTGAAAAGATATCGGCAATCTCATAAATGGATGGATTCGACATGGCAAACAAAATGTACAGCAATACTTGCAATACCCCCAATAATATATAATAGTTTGTATAAAATATTAAAGGTTTTACATGGTGGGGCACATAAAGCACTTTATCCGGGTTCAATGACAACGGGGATGCAATCCGTGGGAGAGGCGGAACAAAACGTGTCTCTCAGATGCAGTACTTTTCCTACATGCTGCAGCCTCACGCATCTGGCGAGCACTTAAACCTATATATATATAAACTTTAACCCTAAAGCCTAAACCCTTTTAACGAGTGCACCTGCACTCGAGTACAGGTCATATATAAACTTCAATATAAATGAACCCTAACCCTAAATACATGTAGGCCTGCACTCGATATATATATATCAAGATGTAAGCCTAAACTTCAAACTTCAAGGAATGTTAGAAGTAACTTTTAGTGTACCCAAATTTGTATTTGGGCAATACCCAATTCCGATTTCTGAAAAGTCGCAAACGCGATGTAGGCTGCTGCGCAAGTTTCGTTGGTTTCCAACAAACTTTTTTGGTTAAGAGAGAGGTCGCTGTCAAAGCAGAATCTGCGCGCTATTTTATGCAACTGCGGAGAGAACAAAAATGTTTCGTCGCTTTTATTTAGACAAACAGTTGCCAGAAGACTCATGAAAGTATTGCACATGATCATCAAAGATAGAGTAAAAATTGAGCTCTCTAGTTATTATTATCCAACCATAGTGATGCATTAAAGCTTCGCCGTACAGCAAACCAAGAGTTAAATCACGATGGCAATCAGCAGCACTACCAAGAACAAACTATCGGACAAGGAAATGGAGTATCATCGCGAATACATGAAGAAGTACAAGATGCAGTCGAGCGACCTGGAAAAGCACGAAATGCGTTATAAGGATCACTATGAGCTACTAAACATCCCACGCGACGCCCCACACAACGAAGTGAGCTGGTGATACGAAAAAAGCAATATATTTCTTATGGACTAATAAAGCCTCGCCTGTCGTCTGCTTTTGTGTGTCCAGATCCGTAAGGCGTACCACAAATTGGCGCTCGAGTGCCACCCCGACAGAAAGCCGTCGGCAGAGGCGCTAGCGCGATGGGAGGGCGTGCCAGCGGCTTACGCAATCTTGTCGAACCCGAATGACCGTGCCGAGTATGACGCTACGTTGGCGACGCGCGACGCTCTCGTCACGTTCTACCACGCCTATAATCCGGCCAAGCTGGATAACGTGACTATTCAGACCATCATTGACGGCTGGCACGGCCGCGAAGTGGAGCTCTTTGAGATGCTAAACGCCAAGTACGAGGTGGCGCCTCACCAGGGCATTACCAAAAATTGCCAGCGTGCTTCTGCAATTTCCATGTCGAGCGAAAAGTCACGTAAGATAGCATTGGATAGTCAAACCTATAAGTCAAAGGACGCAGGGAACGCCGAGATCACGTGGACGGGTAGTTTAAGTTCTGCATTCTGCTGCAAGGGTGTGCTCTCATATTTGTTCAGTTCGTCCTACTATGGAGTGAACACTACTAGCCCCGGCGTTCTGACTGTACATGGGGATTGGGATACACCTGGCCAAACAAGGCAAGCGAATTTGGACTCTCCCGCAACACCATCGCAAATATTATCATCTGTGAGCCCGGAATTCGAGTCTGATGGTAACAACGACTCGTCAACAGCAACGACACCAAATGGTTCGATCTCTTGTGGTGACAGTAGCTGCTGCGCAGGAATAGAAGACAATGCTATTGCAGCCTTAAGCTCACGAGTAGCAAGAGGAAAGTTGCATATGCTAGCTAGACTCCTTCGTTTTTGGTGTCCACAATAAATAAGTTATAGTAGTTTTATTATTTTCATGACGCGTCTAAATAACGAGCTGTGTTTGATCGCGAAGGAACCGGGCCAAGGTAAAATTTGGCTACTGTTCCTCAGAAAGTGAAAACGACCAAGATGCTGTACCTTTAACCCACTCAAGCTCTGTTTCCTTCATCCAATCATCAATCCAACGGTCTTTCTTCAACCCTCGTTGAGAACAAGCCCTAGGTCCAGGAGTGTCTATCCAAGTTACATTTAAGTAGCTGAACGAATTACTCCGTTCATCGATGCCAGCGGTAATGTGAGCTCGAATGAAGATGATCAGTCCAGAGTTTATCTTTCGTTAACGGAACAATGATGTCTTCTGTATCCTTCTCGCTACTTTTAGGATCGACTTTCTCGAATGGCAAACTGTTTCCAAGTCTGGAGATAAATCACCCTCAGCTGCTTTCGATTTTGTAGATGAAGGAGATGACGGGGCGATGGTATTTTTCGACGATGCTCTCTGTCACGTACTGAAACTGTATCGACACTGATGAAAACTTTACTTTCTGCCCAATCTTCTCGGGAAACTTACCGACTACACGGACCCAATAAGCTGACTCGATCAACATGAGTTTCCGTTGAGTTCAAAACAATTGCATCGATACTGGATGTGCCAGCAATAGTGGTCACGCAAAGTAGAGTGTTGCTTCTGAAGTTTACTTCATGATTGTAGTGAGTGGTAACCCATTGAGGACAGTATAAGAAACTTTGTTTACCAACAATAGTTTACCCGAGTACTTTTTTGCTGGTCGCACTGCAGCACGTTGGCCATGAACACCTGCAAGTGCAGCTCATCAGCAAGCGGCAATATACGCCAATTGAAACTACTTCATTATGATATTCGCGTATTTATACTCATCACTGCTCCGTTTGCCCTTGCTGTGTGATCGACTTTTGGAACGAGTTAACCTCGCGGAACACAAGCACGAGTCCCACGCGTCGCCGACCACGCGTACATATATCGAGAGTGAAAGCGGTGCCCACACCCATCCAGCTGTAAGAACGCTCGGCAGGATTGGCAGACCTTCCAACGCGTTGAGTTATCGGCGCTTGGCTGATATGCCGGCAAAATCGAATAATGATGACAATCAGCGCTGCGCATCTCTACCGATGTCTAGCATCATGAACGTCGTCCATACGAGGAACTCACTTGAAATCAAAAAGTTGGATTGGATGGCTATAATACAATACATTAATTTGTGACACCTATGCCCCCCCCCGCTTAATCCTTGTGCAGTCGCTCAATCACGTCAAACACAGATGGTCGCACAGTAGCGTCTTGATTCAGCATCCACCTGCGACAAGTGGCAACAAATCATTAACTCACAGCGAGGTTTCCTCCAGACAACGTAAATACCGAATCATTTCACAAAGCTTGGGCGAGTACGAGCAGCTTTTCGGAAACTTGATTGGACCTATGACAGCCAAATACGTGCACTCGACAACGCGCACGACGCCAGAGTCGTAGAACGAACACTCAAACGGGGAGTATCCGAATGCCATGGAGTAGAGCAAGCAACCGAGCGACCACACATCGGTCTTGCTGGAGATTACCGTGTGATCTTGCACATCATAAAGCTCTATAGCAGCCCAAAAGGTTGTTACATAGTAGCAAACTCGATAAAGTTACATTGTCTAACCTGGTGCACGATAAGCCATCGAGCTATGTCGTGCAGCGTGCTCTTGTAGCAGAAGAGCATCGGAGCGGCTCAAGATTTTGACGTCAGCCTGGGTGACCGAACCAAAGTCCGTGAGCAATGGCTCACCCTCGTCTGATAACAGAATATTTTCCGGCTAAAAGACAAACATTAGAGAGGAAGTAGGTATGCGCTAAACACCTACTTTGATATCGCGATGTGCAAGCGGCGGTGATTTCGAGTGCAGCTCTGCTACAGCACGACAAACTTGAAGGAACATGTGAATAATTTGCGCTTCTGGAATACGCACGTCTTGACTGTTCAAAAGAAACTAACGCGCATTAAACCACAATCACCCCATAAAAAGTAACAGGTAAGAATCCCACCTGATCGCAGTATTAATCATCTCACGCAACGTTCCGTTCTGGCCGACACATCATGTCCGTTAAAGTGTAACTCAAAGCGCTTGAAAGCTCACACTGCAAGTACCTCCATAAAGGGGAACAGTAAATAATACTCAAACGTTTCCGGTCCCTTTGACACCACAGCGTAGTCACTCAGCGGCATGATGTTTGGATGGTTGAAAGCTTTGTGCGCTTGGATTTCCGCCTTGGCTAACACCACCTGCTCGTTCGTTTGACACAGAATCTTCTTCAGCGCAAACGCTTCACCCGTGTCAGTGTCTCGCGCCTTATACACGAACGAGTATCCTCCTTGTGCAAGCTCCGACCCTACCGCGACCCTACAAAAAACATAGAGACGCAGCTTGAAGAGTGAATGGATGACGAGGGTCGTAAAACATTTGTATTTTTTGTACGTTCGACCGCTTTGCATGCGGATAGAGTCTGAATACCCAAGACATGAGAGCAATCGTTGGGCCGCGTGAAACGGGAAGAATGTGACGGCGGAGCAGATCCGGCCCGACGTGGCAGCGGACGATTGCCGCGTTACCTGCAAGAACGCCTCGTTCTCGGCCATGCGCACAGGAATTCGGATAGAGACACTGGGGTCAAAATAGTGACGTTCGTTGTGTACCAGTAGCCAATCGACGATGAAAAGTGCCCTACTGCTGCGGCAAGTGACTGGTAGTCCTACTTACCGGGACGGCAGACGCACGCTTGTAGCACTAGCGGAAGAGAGTCGGGCCTGTCGAAAGAAGAGCGTACTTGTGGACGGTAATAATGTGCTCCACCACTTTTACGACCCGCTTTCAACTGTCGAGCAGTACGTTTCGATGGCAATAAACTCTCGTAGCCAACACGTTGATCGACACGTTTATGGGTATCTTTCGTACGCATGCACAGTGATGGAGTGAAGACTGGAGCCGTGGAAGGACTCATGCGCATGCTACAAAGGATGGACAAGAAGCATCGACCGGAGCATATTTCCGTCGTGTTTGATTCGAGGCAGCGCGCCACGACCAGAAGAAGGTTGCAGCCGAGCTACAAAGCAGAGCGAGTCCCGACGCCGCGGTCCCTCACGGCTCAATTTGCGTATGCGAAACAAGTTTTGGAAACGGCAAAAGTGAATTGCATCGAATGTCCAGGACTAGAAGCAGACGATATCATTGCCTCGTACTCGAATCAGTACACCGCCGCAGGATTTGACGTGTTGCTCATATCCAACGATAATGATTTCTTGCAGCTGGTGCAAGACGGGGACGTGGCAGATTCGTCTCGAGCCGTGGTGGAACTCTACCAACCATCCAAACGTCGATACATTCGCGAGCGAAATTTAAGAGGAAGATTTGGATTGCACCCCAGGTTGCTCCCTGATTTTCACGCGTTATGTGGTCATCCGTGGAAAAATCTGCCAAAGGTAGCCAACATGACCGATGAGGTTGCCGTCCAGCTGCTTTCCGAGTATGGTGGACTGTATTCGCTACTCCGTCAATTAGACACACTCGACGATCCAATTCTGTGCAACACATTAAAGCGGGACATCACCTTCATTGAATCTGCCTACCGCATGGTCAAACTTATCAACTCGGCTTCCCTCCCTGTAGCTATTAAGGAGTTGCATCAACCCCAGTTGAACTACACTGTTCTGTAGCGTCATCATAGACCCAGTTTCATAGTTACTAGAGACGGACGTGTCTTAGAGCACAGTCGAACATAAGTTAGGGAGTGAGCTCAGCATTCATTGACCTACTATCATATCCTCTGCCTCGCCCTCCAAATCCCTTACTACAACATTAACATGCCCGATAGTTGCCATCTCCATTTCATCATCACTCTCATTCTCCTCACTATCAGAGCTGCTGCTTTCTTGGCCACCTACTCGAGTCTCCTTAGTTTTCATATTTATCAGATCAAGACGCTCCTTCGCGCGGCGGTTGGAAAACCAGGCCTCAATCTGCTGCTTCGTTACACCTACAGCATTCGCGGATTGCTCGTCCTTATGATCAACTTGGTTTAACACTTTCAATAGTTCCTCCAGTCGAGCCTCACTTGGCTGCGAATTCTTTTCATATTCTTCGATAATCGTCGCGAGTTGCCTTACATTGAATATCCGCGCTGCGTTCATGCTGTCTGCCAACTCCTCATCGCTTTTCATACCCTTAAGCTCCGTGCTCTCCAGTGCCCCCTCCTTCTTTAGACGTTTAGCGTCGACTCTATCGTCGATCGGCGGTGCTTTGCGCTTAGCGCTTGAGCACCCACTTGAAGTTGATCTAGGTTTTAACTTAGTACGAGACTTGGCACCCTTATCCAATTTATTGTCATCATCCGACTCCGTGTCGCTCGAGCTTGATGAACTGGAAGCAGCGCCATCAATGTGCAAATCGGCGCCACTCAAAGCTTGAGGAGGCTGATTAGCCGATCGCCGCTTGTAAAACCAGCAGCGAATCTGTTTGTAATCGATTGATCTCTGAGCTGCATCACTCGATGAATCCAGGGACGCAATGCCATTTAATCGAGCTGCAATTTTATCCAGTTTCTTTTTGCTTGGTGTGTCTTCTTTGTGAAAGTACTTCTCAAGCTTCACCAGCTGAGCCAAAGAGAACTTGACACGCGGTCGGCGCGACTCAGGTGAGGGCGTTGGGCCTGACCTTGGGGACGACCCGGGAGTCCCAGGCAACGAATCCGTGTCCACGTTAAGCAGTAGTGACCGGGATTTGTCTTTCCGTTTCTTGTTTGCACTTGAATCCACTGTCATCGCAGCGACTACACTAGGTGCATCACCCTTCTCGAGTATAGATTGGAATTCTTCCTGTAGCTTTTTCGTCTGTCGCACCAGCTCTTTGTTGTCTTTATGGGCTAGAAGAATTAAATCCAACTGTTGCTGAAGGCCCGACTCAACCAATACGTCGTGGGGTATTATAAGCGACAGGAGTAACTCAATAACATCCGTGAGTTCCTCAGCGGGTGCATCCTCCTCAAGCAACTTCAGAATCTTCATCTTAATGTGCGACACTTCTTCTTTCCCCAGAGGCTTTGATGGACCCGTGCGCGCATTCTTGAAAGGCACATGTAACCTTTCGCGCGCGCGTTCGATCGCTGCAGTGCGTAGCGCTTTGGTCTCTTCTTCATTTTTACCCGCATCACGCGCATCTTTGATCACCTTCCTCACAGAAGCCACGTAATCAATTCGTATGCGCTTCTTTTGGTTGCTCGATCCTACAGCACTAGAGAGTCGAAGACTCTCCACTCCATCCTTGCTTCCGCTTACTAAGGCACTGTGCCCTTTCCCGGCGCCAGATTTGGGCGCTGAGCCAGGCATGGTTGGATCCGCAACATTCGCAATCAAAGCCATGTCTGCTTCGTCGACGACTTGACCAGGTCCGAGTCCATTCTCACGCATTCGTGACACACGTGCCTCGAGCACTTCTTTAGCCTCGTCAATGTAAGCAGCTTTCATCTTTTTGACACTGTCAGCATCCATATCAGTCGTTGAAATGTCTTTCATCTTTAAGCGCATATAGTCGAGACGTTCCTTTGCCCGCCGATTGTCAAACCAAATGCGGATTTGCTTCACCGAGATCCCTTCAGGTTGCAGTTCCGGGTCAGCAAAGTCTGGACAATTAATAATGCGATACATTGCGTGAATTTCGCTCGACTCTGGCCGAGATGATCGCTGGTACCATTCTTCTAACTTCTGAATTTGTTTCGAAGAATACAAGCGACTAGCACCACTCTTTCCTTTCGATCCTGACACGGATCGACCTGCCGTGCCTGTTGATCCCTGCGCTTTTCGAGCTCCATTGTTTGTCTTGCGATCTTGATCGGGTATTGCCTTTATTTCTTTAATAAAATCCACCTCAAACTGGATACCTGTAACCTGTAATTGCTCTAACAGCTGCTTCAAGGTGTCCAACCCATTGTACACACGACGCAATAGGACATCCTTCTCAGATATACTTGATACTGCCGTAGGATTATCTAACCCATTGCTGTCACCTGAATGGGCATTATTGTCGCTTGCGGCAACAATTTGGGCTGAGGCAGCAGAAGTATCGTGCACGGAAGATGATGAAGGGACCAATAAAAAGGGAGGCGGCGGGGTAGATGGTACTTGTTCATGCTGGTGTCCATGTTTGTCATTGTTGCTACCATTCATAGAGCCAGGATCGTGACTGGCTCCCCGTGAAGTAGCATTACCACTAAGCCACGTCGAGCCCATTATGTCCGTAATCTCCTTTGTGAGGGTTTGCGTAATGTGCAGCATGTCCCCTGTTTTCTCCAGTATCGTGACATTAATGTTTTTTCCACCACGCAATGCTAAATCCGTTACTCGCTGCACCTCGGTCTCGGCGGCAGTACCTGTTACGCCATCAGCTTGTCCAGACCTGTCATCGTAATCCCCCTTTCCTCGGCTCGCAGACGAGGATTTCACGGCCCGACTCACGCGACTTTTTGCAGAATCAACACGTGGCTGCTTTCGTGGCGTGTTTGAGGGAGGCTTCTCACTGGGTTCACCTTTGATTATAGGCTCGCAATCTGGACAATACCATTGGCGATGGGAACCTTGTACCACTTTTGAAAAGGTTTGGCGAAAGCAGCTCGTGTGGTACATGCACTTGCACTGGACACATAGTAGCGCCCGACGTCCATTGCGTGGTTCATGGCACACTTGACACTCTTTACGTGCAACGGTGCGACGCCGTGCGGCGATGATCACGCCAACATTAGAGGTGCCAGACTTGAGTGATTGTGCTGTAGTATTCTCCACGCTCTGACTGTTGACGCTACTGGGGCTTGGTGGGCGGTTTGCTACGTCATGAGGTGAGTCTGTCTCGGTGTGCGTCAAATTCTTCTTCAGGAAATTGGTCTCGTTCGGATTTGAGGGGGGCATCCTCGAGAACGCCGGACTTTGACTAAGTCCTTCCACGTCCTCATCGGTCTCAGAGCGTCTCGGAGTGGTTGTGCTGTCCAAATCGTCGTCAGATGGGGCGTTGAGCGACTCGTCATCATCTTTCTCCACCTGCACGCCACCCTCCTCATACTCGACGACCTCCATCTCAGCTTCTTTCCCTGCCAGTGCTGAAGATGGTTTTGCTGGACTTTGCACATGATCTAAATAATGGCTTGCATTACCCATAGGCATCGAAACTCTTCCGGCGTTCACTAGAGAGGCCACATCTTCTTCTCCTTCATCTGATGCGTCTTCTTCATCATCCGAAGCCGAATGCAGGTTGCTCTTATACACCAATAGCGCCTTCTTTCGCTCTGTCGCATCATTCACTGCCGTCTTATCGGCCATGTCGACGTCTATTGGCTTCTTGGAGGTGTGGGTTATGTGGGGGGGACGTAACAGTCATTATTTGATTAAGTACGAGTAGTTATGACATGTAAGTTTTCGAGAGTCGAAGTATTCAATCAACGGTACGATGGATTTACTATGGGTGACTGACTGGTCCACTGCTCACTATGAGACCGAAAGATCCTGGGTACGATCCCGGACAGATGCAATTTGGTTGGTTTCATCAAAAAAGTGTAAAGTGACGTTACAAACCAATCAGCGAAGGGAAGACTTTCTGTTTATTCCCTCCCGGAGAGCTTACATGTTTTCGAAACGGAAGGCAGCGTCATGTTACAGAAAAGGAAAACGCGCGAAGACCACGTCGGGTTGGTATTCAAGGGTTAGAACGCAGAAAACCGAGGGACAAGCGTTGATTTTACAAGGACTGTTTGGAGGAGTTTGTTGGGGATCTGCTTGAAGGGGGCAGAGCCTCCACCATCCTTTTTTACGGCCCACCCAAAAAGAAAAGATTTTTTTAATTCGATCGGTACAAGATTAATCTCGCTTCTTCAAACCAGCTATAAGACTTTTATCAAGACTATTACTGCGCGACACCAACATATAGTCGGAAAGGTAGTAGAGAATATTCGCAACAGGGATGTTTGCGCTAGGCGAATGGATAGATCCAGTGCGGCAACTTATGAGGACACGAACCAAGAAGAGCATAGCACACCAGAGTCATGGGAAGATGTGTTATTTTGGTTTTCGTGAAAGTTTAGGACACCAGTGGGTCGTCAAAAAGTTACTTGCAAAATAAATGACGTGTCTGGAGTACGAATTGTGTTATAGTTCACAGAAATTTGTAATCCAGGGAAAGGATTATCACGGTTATATATTTCCAGAATTTGAAAGGAGGAAGCATGGGACGTCTAGGAGACTTTCCTGGCACAAAAGCTAGGACCCACGCCAAAAGACGAAACTTGTTGCTGTTTCTGTCTTACACTGTATTGCGAAAGGAAGTTTGATAGCGTGGATCTCAATCATTTTCATCACTTTACCACAGGAGGGAGACAAAATATAATTTTTTTTCAATAGTTGATCTTATATAAGGGGGTGTCAAACATTAGAAACTTCAGCAGGTTTATATCACGTTTTAAGGATGATTTTCTTGATATTATTGTGGTGGAGCGGCTGATCAAAGTTTTTGAAGCTTGATCAGGCGTTACCACGGCGCACGGACTGCCGACTAACGAAGGGTGTCCTCCGGTTGTCCCTTGACTGCTTGTGTTCCTGCTCACCTTTTGTACCCGACGGCTTGGGCGTCGATCGCTCTCCAGGTGGCGGGGATGGCACGCTGCAATTCCTTGCTGCAAGATTGAGATGACTTGTGATGAAGCGACTGTTGTCGATCAGGCTTGATCAGGCGCAAATAGTCGATGATCAGGGCCTCTGGTCGTTGATCAGGGGGTGATCAGGGGTGATCAGAGCCAATAGTCGAGAGTTACTGATCGTGTTCGGCCTGATCGGTCTGATCGGTCTGATCGGTCTGATCGATTTAGTCGATCA
>CM047583.1:13860422-13880107 GCA_026184515.1 Peronosclerospora sorghi | reverse complement strand
GCGGGCGGAGTTGCGGGGTGAGTTCTCACACTCTACGCCTACCGGTTTGCCAAAAACGCACTAAGACTCCCGGCCGGGACGTAGAGGTATTTATTAGTAAGGGAGGCGCAAAGGTGCTGTCCTTGAAACGATATGCCCGATCGTACGCAAAAGGAGAACTTTTTATTGCTTAAATCCTAAGAACTACAATTACCTAATATCAGCCAATCAGAACTGCCCATTCCAGCGTACTCCGTCGACCAGTCGACCTGATTTATCCGTCATCCGTCGCTGTCCGTTAGGTACCTGTACCTGGTCGTACCATCTCATGATGTCCCGTCTATGTCCTGTCTATGTACACCGAAGTTGTACACGCAACTGTATACACCGTGGTACACACAATCGTACACGCAATTACTCACCCGGTTGTGTCCACAGTCACACCCACAATTGTGCCCATAATGGTTCCAATTTTGTGGTGCGCTTCACCACATTATTTGGACCGTAGTTCAGCTGTTATTCCCCGTCTCAAATCCTGACACACCTGGAATAACAAGTGCAAGGAGTGGAATTAAGGCTAGCTGGAACGACGAGTCGCTTTTCTTGGGCGACGAGTCGTTCCTCTTAGGGTATAAAGGAACGACTCGTCGCGTGAGTGGCGGCGCATGCGCAATTGAAACAGGTGGCCATTCGGACATTGGAGCGTACCCCGCACACTGGTCTCACAAGACAGCGAATGCAACATGTGGGACATTTTCCACGACGACATTAATCCGTGCGGCAGCGGCGGCAGCCGCTGCGCGCGTATCGATCCAGCTAGCCTAGCTTTTTCTTCTATTGTACATGTGCGCATACCTTTTGTCAACAAAGAGCGAGACTTCGAACTCGAAGGCTGTAGCGGAATAAGGTCCCAATCTCATCCTCTCTTTTTCCACTTTTTGCCCACTGAAATTCCACCCGATTTTCGGATGTTTGACACCCCCTATTAAATAAAATTAATCTATTTACTATATCTTAAGTATGGAATGGACTTAGGGATAGAGGGTAGTTTAAGGAGCAATTATACGATTCTCTAAGTCAAAATTCATGGATCAGTTGAATTTATAACCTTTTGAGCAACCTAAATGCTCAAACTGGGATACATTATTTTTTGTCCCATTACATCAGCCCCTGATAAAACTGGTTGGCCGATATTATGTATTATCGGCCAATCGTAGGTGGCACTTGTTAGTCATGGAATTTCTTCTAAAGCTTACAAAACGCTCTATCTGGTGTCAGAACGAGCGACAAAAACGCTGGCGCCTCTAGAGCTGCTGCCGCAGATACCACACAAAAAGTCTTTAGCGCCTTACGCTAAGACGCGGGTCGAAAGCCCAGGTTTGAATACATATGCTTCAAAAACTTCTTTAGTCGTTGAGACAAGGTGAATTATGACCCCTGCTGCTGATCTTGTTAAGGCAACATCTGCCAGTCTAAATCTTCTCGCAAGCAGATGGATAAAATACTCTATTACGACATAGGTTAACAGACTAGCTGTTATTGGCTCATACCATATTTCGTGATGAAGCGCGTATATAGATGAAAAAATGAAAAATAAATTTGTGTCAATAGTTAGACTTATATTTTATAAGTAATCTATTTTCTTTCTGGTCTACCGTCGGTGGGTCAGACTACTTCATAGCTCCCGGTAAAGATTCTATATGTGTTAGGTACTGCCACTATCGTGGTTTTTTCTGTCGGAGAGCGGGTCGGCGTTTCTGATTGCGGCAAAGAGATTGGAATGAGTGGTGTGGCTCATATACCCCGTCGTTTTATCCAACCAAAAACTGGATTTGGCTGCCTTCCAGCGTCAATATAGCTGTAACTGTAACAGTAGTGCTGCTACTGGTGTACACGTTATTGCGTAAGGAAAACACGCAATATATGATAGAGAGGAACAGTTGTAGCCGCTTAATTAAAAGCTAATTACTGAAAAAATCACATTTTCTTTCTATTCTATGCTATGCATATACCAAAGAAGGTAGATTAAAAAATTATTATGGGTTGCCCTACCCGCACCCCCCTCCACCCTAGGGGCACCCCACGTGACTTTCGACCAATAGAATTAGCTCCTAAAGATTAGCTCCTACACAATGTTCGAACCGTTACTACGGAGCACACAACACACCAAACAACAACAGCGCATGTGAATCGAAATCGTTATGTTCCAAATCTGCAAGTTTATCAGGGTCGCAACCTCCATCGTGCGACTTCCAATCGCATGAGATCCGAATGAATTTTCCAACAGTAAAAGGGTCAGGAAGTCGAATGCGTGTGGCGTGTAGGTACAAGCGCATGGCTCGAGCTCCATCATACTTTGTGTCGCCCGAAATTGGGGTATTAAATACATGGGCGCAATGTACTCGAAGTTGGTGTTTCCGGCCAGTAAGTGGGCGGAGTTGCAGCCATGTTCCCATGGGCTCTGTGCCATCGGTTTGCAGTCTTACGGGCATAGGCGCTTCCCATGGCTATCGCTCGCCATCATTAAACGATTCACGAAAAGAATCAATTGTGTGTCTATCATCGAGAGCGTCCTGAATTGACGCAAGATCAGCTCCGAGAATGGATCCATGAGAAATTTGTCAAATGGATTGGGCACTCGACGATTGGGAAAATTGAAAGTACGCCCGAAGAAGCATGTGCGAATCCGGAGGCGAAGCGGATCCAAAGTGGTCGCTTCCCCGAAATGGAAGCGGAATTGTACGAGTACATTCGGAAGAAGCATCGTGAAGAACATGGAGACGACTCCCTTTGAAGCGAATTGACTATTCTCAGTGAAGGTTTTCTATGGACAAAAGCGAATGAGATTCTCGCGCGTCTGCGAGGCTCCTAGACGCGATCCGTGTCTCTCGGCTGGGTGCAACGGTTCAAGAAAAGCCATCTCCTTAATCGGTACATATCGTTGTTCTTTCATTTACGTGAGAATTAATATCCGCCAGTGCGACCCGTGGCGTGCCGCCCGCTGTTAAGATGGCTATCGCCCTTTCCTTTGTCTGAGTTGCGCATTTTGCCGTCGGTATTTTGCGATAGCTGATAAGACACATGCCTCGGGATTATGCTCACCGTGTCGAATCGTCAGATTACACACGTTGGAGGTCGAGTTGAATGACCCTTTCATCCGGTATAGGCAACCCACTTCCTGGGGAGCAGAATTACGTACTCTTGGTCCTTCAAAGGATGGCTTAAACCTTTCGAAGCATCCATACACAATTTTCTTTATTGCGCTATGTCCTTATTTTTGATACTATTTATCCGTTATGTCGGGCATGTTCTTCTACGTATTTGTTTAATTCATCACTTAAATGAACGAGGAACCGGAACAGGGAGACTCATGGTGGTTTCGAAAGATACTCTCTGTGTTTTTGCGACAGTTGGTTTGGATGAAATATGGAAGAAAATTGTGTTTTTTTTGCGACAATTGGTGGATGAAATGTGGAAGAAAATGTGGGGAAGCAGCAATAAATGGCCCCCCGAAATCTGGTCATATATGGCCATATACCTAGATAACCTAATATATGGCCATATTTGGGCATTTTAATCACGTGGGGGGTGACTTAAGTAAAACAAGGGGGTGAGATTATGAATTCCCTTTATAAGTTTATTCAAATTAATAAAAAGAGTCTTGTCCTAAATTAGAACTATACGCATCTAAGATACTATAGCGACTAACTCGTCCATGAGCAATCCGCCACTCCTCGCTCCACGACACGAGCAAATCTTCTTCTAAAACACACAACAACAAGGTTTCGCTCTCCTCCGTCTTCCTATCTACTTCTCGTTGCCACACGTCGTAACTTAAAGATTTTGGCACATACCCCGTCAGACGCTATTGTTAAATGGGTGCTTATCTTGCTATTCAATCAACGTCTTGGCTACACTGTAGTTTATGCTCGTGTAGATATTGACAAGGATACACACTGGACACCACCATGTCAATTGTATTTATCCTTGTCAATCTCTAATCTGTTTATTTGCCCAATCTATCCTTCAAAATTCAACAGCAATTTCTCACATGTGCCAATCAATACAACCAGAGGGTCTTACACGTAGAGACAACAAGTACATTTTATTTCTCTTTTATAATTTTTTCAGGGAGGTGGACAGTCTTTGTTAAAAAGTGTTATATTCTGTGAAATTAAAAAAAATCGTCACATTCTTGAAATACTGCCAAAAAGTGTTCTATTCTATAAAATTTATCTTTAATAAAACCGATAAAAATCTCTATATCTACTTTTACAATATAAGACCATCGATTTCTGTCCGTCTCAGGACGTACCTAATCGAATTGGAATTATACTATAAATCGGACCTAATTGAATTTGACTTTATAAGTAGCGCTTTTAAAGTGAAGTGAAAAGCAATATGACAAAAAACATAAAATAAAATTTTGGCTTCAAAAATGTTGAAGAATAATCTGTGATAGTACTATCGACATTCAGATCAGTATTAACGTTATAGTAATAATTGTTTAGAAGTAGCGCATTTACATCTACCTATATAAAAGTTATCCGGTCGTGACGCTCCCGGTCACGTGACACGGGTACCTACACTTCAAAAAATATGACTGAAACCATAGACCAGTCTTCCATTTCGTTATTTTCCAATTTACACTTACATATCACCACTTTGAAAGTTTGGCTAAAATGTATTTCACGAAAGTAAAACATCATTGGCTGAAATATGCATACGGAATTCAAGTTAGAAATTAAATTTAACTTTTAGCATTGCTATATTTGGATGTTGTAACTTACATATTATACTTTTCTTTTTACTCTAAATATCTTAAGTGAAGATTTCCGCCGCGTCGCCGTTTAACCCTTTCTCGCTCAAAATCCTACCTGATCAAAAATATTAGACAAGATAGTATAAGAACACTGCTTGAGCCACAAGTTTCTACACTAGCAACCAGAACAAGCGTTTACAACAAGACCATGCAGGTGGAAACGTTCAATCCTGCCAACTCTTACGATAACTACTGCGATGCATTTGGAGTTGTCCACGGTGACTATTGACTTCGATGATCATTTTGTAGATTATCATTCTAGGTTTAGAAGTACTGTTTATTTAGTGTCCATCGTAAACCAAAAGAGTTTGTGTGTCTCAAGCTACTTGTGCTGCTTTCAATCTCATTAATCAGCTTCCGTGCTTTGCTGGTGTACTTGACGATCTCGCTCGATTCACATTCAAGCTCGTCAAAGGTTTCGCCAAAGACAGGACTTACCATATTTTTCGTCTACACAAAGCCTCAAACGTTCAAATCAAGTGGTCACTGCAGCTAGCATCCTTTGAGCTATAAAATGGACCAAGTTGCTTTGAAATGTTCTGACGAGATCCAGAAGGGTCTATTGTGCTAAGAAGTACCCCATTTGGCTTTCGTGAATTGTTTTGCAACCATTTATCCTTTCTTGATGAAAACAACACCCCAAGACAGCTCATAGACAGTAGATAAAGATAACCAGTAGAAAGATACAGAAAGAATCAACGAGAATATATATATATATATATATAGATCATGTGGTGAATCAACGAGATTTCGGATGATCACAGGTCGATGATCAAGATCGATGATCAGGGGATGATCAAAGTCAATAAACTATGATCAAGGGTTTATCAAGACCAATGATCGATAATCGTAGATCGTTGATGATCTACGTGACAGGAACAAAGAAGAAGATGGTTGAGCAGTTTTTTGAAGGCTTGAATACATCCAAAATTTTATCCAAAGTTTTGAAGACTTCGGAGATCAAACATTTACGTATGGTATCCAAATTTTCTCGGAATATGGATCTTTTTTTATCAAAATTGGGATATACGCTCGATAAAGAGGTAACGATTGATGGTATCAAAAAAGATTTTGGTCATGAAGATGCTAATATAGTGTGGTGGAGGGTTAGATCATAATTTTTGAGGTTCGATCAGGCGTTCCCACAGCGACCGGACTGCCGACTAACGAAGGGGGTCCTCCGGTTGTCTTGTGTTTGTCCTATGCTTGCTTACCTTGTGTACCCGACGGCTTGGGCGTGGGTCGCTCTTCAGGTGACTGGGACGTAGATCCGCGAGGTTCCGATGCAAGATAGAGATGAATTCGTAGCGAATCGACCGGTTTGTCGATCAGATGCGATCAGGAGTGATCAGGCTCGATCAGTTGTGATCAGGTGCAAAAATTCGATGATCAAGACCGCCGATTGGTGATCTTGTGGTGAATCAACGAGATTTCGGATGATCACAGGTCGATGATCAAGATCGATGATCAGGGGATGATCAAGGTCAATAAACGATGATCAAGGGGTGATCAAGACCAATGATCGATAATCGTAGATTGCTGATCGATCTAGTTGATTCTGCACGAATTGGCGTGATTGTGGGTTAATGATCGCAGGTAGTAGGTTGTAGATCGATTATCATGGGATGATCTGTGAAGGGGGTACTTGATCAGGTGGCGGAAGTCTTCACCACTTGATCTCCGAGCCTCTTAAGCCTAGTTCGCTAATAGAATACCCAGTATACTATGTATTCTTAGCTTATACCTAAGAGGAGGGGGGGCGACCTGCACTTTCTATGTTCAGATCGACGGATTCCACACAAATCCGCCTAGAGTTCCCGTGGGGCGCTTAGAGAAGCCGAACTCCTAGGGGACAGATGTGAACCAATGGGGGAAGAGGTGAGAGCACACTTCTCGATCACTTTCCCAAAAACCTTTACAAACGAAGCCGCTGACACAGCGGGCGGAGTCGAAGCTGAGTTCCCAAGAACTCTACGTCTGCCGGTGGGCCAAAAATGCACTAGGTGCTCCCGCCCGGGACGTAAAGGTGCGTATAAAATGGAGGTAGGCGCTAGGTGCCGTCCCTGTAGGTGATATTATCGATCGGACGCAAAAGGAGAACTTTTTTACTGCTTATATCCTAAAATCTACCAATTACCTAATATCAACCAATCAGAACTACTCAAACCAATCTGTTGTTTCAAGCGCCTCGATCATCTGTGGCATCCCGGTAATATACTGGTATGATCTTCACTCAGCAGACCGCAATCATTCCCATGATTACGCGACCATGATTAGCTAAGGTAAATAATCCAGTAAAGAATCAAGTAGAAAATCCAGTAGAAATCCAGTAGAAATCCAGTAGGCTTAGAGGTAGCGAACAGTTTGAGAACTAAGGACCTAAAGGAAATTCACTTTGCATTTTACCATCAAGTGCTCAAACGACCTAAAACTTCAGGTTTTGAGCCCAAGCCCCGTCTTCCCTGATCAAGACTCCGGCTTCGCCTTCGCCATGGACCCTGTCTCGACGACCTCGCTCATCAACAAGTTTGATGGAGGGAACTTCCATGCGTGGAAGTTTAAGATGCGCATGGTTCTCGAGGAGCGCGACCTGTGGGAACTGACGTGCGGAGAGATAAAGCTGGAGAACTGCGCTACGAAGCTGGACGAGAGGACATTCAAAAGAAAGTCTCGCAAGGCACTGGCAATCATCTGTCTAGCGATGGAGGATTCGCAGCTGCCGCTGGTTTGCTCGGCAAAGGATGTGTTCGATGCATGGTCAAGACTGGAAGGACACTTTCAGAAGAAGAGTTTGGAAAATAAGCTATTCCTTCTCGACTCTTCTTCACGACGATGATGGATGAAGGTGATGATGTGCTGGAACACATCAACAAGCTCAATCTCTGGCGGAGCAGTTCGACGCAGGGGCGCTCCGGTCAGCGAAGATGACTTGGTGATCACGCTTCTTGGAAGTCTGAGAGAGTCGTACCAGTTCCTCATCACGGCGTTGGAGTCGAGAGCCGACTTGCTGACGTGGGAACTCGTGACGTCTCGGCTACTGCATGAGGATATGAAGCGCAAGGAACAAGGTGGCGGTACTAACGGAACTGCGAACGATCAAGGTCAAGCGTTCATGATAAGCGACAACGGGAAGCGCAAGGTACAGCAGGCGCAAGGGCAGAGGACTAGCGTCTGTCACTACTGCGGCGAGCACGGACATTGGATCACCAAGTGTCCGGTGCGAATCCGCGAGAATGGGGAGCGGCAGAGGCATCAACGAGCGAACGTCGCGCAGGTTAAAGACGACTCTGGTGACTTTCTCTTCTCGGTTGGTGGTGACACGGGTGCCTCCAAGCCGAGCGGCATGTGGTTTGTCGACTCGGGTGCGACTCAGCATATGACGAACTCAAAGGAGTAAATGAGGAACTACAAGAATATCTCTCTTGTGGACGTGCATCTGGCGGATGATGGCGTGGTTCAAGCGGTGGGAAGCGGCGACATTGTGATGTAGATGCAGGATCCTTGCGGCATGAAGAAGGGATTACTCACGGGAGTGTGGCACATCCCGAAGTTATCGCGCAATATGTTCTCCGTCGGCCGCTTCACCAAGGACGTTGGGCCAATAACACTCGAGAGCGACGGGTGTTTCGCGGAAACGAAGGGTATCAAGTGGAAACTAGGCGCTCGCGAGGGCAAAGGACTGTTCAAGTTTTTCATGACTCCGAAGACGAGGCAAATGCGGCAAGCTCGAAGGATCGCCAAGTGGACACCACATCGTACCTCTGCCACCTTCGACTTGGCCACATCAGCCATAGTGGTCTCCACGCCATCGTCAAGAAGGGCTACGGCACTGGTATTCACATGAAGTCGGTGAAGAACTGGGAGGTGTGCGATGGGTGCGCGCTCGGCAAGCAGACGCGAGTGAGATTTATGAAGTCGTCGCCGAACCGTGCGAAGCAAGTGCTGGAGGTAGTCCACATTGACGTGTGCAACCCGATGCAGACGGCGACGTTAGGAGTCAAGCGCTACTTTGTGACGTACATCGACGACAAGTCTCACTTCTGCGTGGTATACCTGCTACGTAACAAGTCGGAGGTGGCTGCGAAGTTCGCTGCGTTCGCGCATTTGCTGAGACACAGACCGGCAAGCGAGTGAAGGTGCCTCAGAGCTACAAAGGCGGCGAGTACACTTCTGTTGCGATGGCCAAGCTGTGTGGGGATCGCGGCATCGAGCAGAAGTTCACACCACTATACAGTGCTCAGCTGAACGGAGTGGCAGAGCGGATGAACAGGACGCTGGTGGAGTGCGCACGCTGCATGCTGGAGCACGCCGGGTTGTCAAAGGGGTAACGGGGAGAAGCAGTGATGACGGCAACGTTCATTAGAAATCGGTGTCCGACGCGCGCAGTAAGCCACGACAAGTCGCCGTATCAAATTTGGACCGACAAGAAGCCTTTGCTGACCAACCTTAACGTGTTCGGGTGCCACGCGTTCGTGCACGTGCCAAAGGAGAAGCGGTCGAAATTCGACGCTCGGTAGGTTCGCTGTAGGTTCCTCAGATACTCTAAGCACGATAAAGCGTATCGGTTTGAAGAGATTAAGAGCGGTAGCGTGCTGCTGATCCGCGACGCGCAGTTCATGGAGGACGTCTTTAACGGTGGGAGACGCGACTACGCTTCAAAGGAGGTGATGGGTCTTCCGACATATGATGATGAAGACACCACGGACGAAGGAACTCCATCCGAATCGGATGAGAATGAAGGAGAAGAAGCTGTGCGGAAGCATGACCTTGATCCCGACAGTAATCGACATTCGCGCACGCAGTAGCTCGAGGAAGCCGTTCAGATCACGAACGCCAAGCGGTACGCGGTGCCGCGTCGACAGAATCCGTTGGACGATATGTCTCTCGCGGCGCAAGAGAATGAAGACTTCGAGGCTGCGTACATGGTGGATTCAGGGGGAGAGATGCCGACGACGTTCAAGTCGGCGATGGAATCCGACGACGCGAGCAAGTGGAAAGAGGCGTGTGACTCGGAGGTGGAGTCGCTCCGCAAGAACGAGATGTCGATTCTGGTACAGCTGCCGAAGGGACGCAAAGCGATCGGCTTCAGGTGGGTGTTCCGCGTGAAGGAGAACCAGTGTGGTGAGATTGAACGTTTCAAGGCGCGAATGGTGGCAAAGGGGTTCTCGCAGAAGTACGGCATTGGCTATGACGAGACGTTTGCACCGGTGGCCAAGTTCACGTCGATCCGGATGTTGCTGAGTTTGGCAGCCAAGTACAAGCTCACGGTTCATCAGATGGATTTGAAGACCGCGTTTCTCAACGGCTTGCTGGACGAGGACATCTACATGTTGCAGCCGGACGGATACGTGGACGAAGATCGGCCTGATTATGTGTGCCGACTCAAGCGATCACGATACGGACTGAAGCAGTCGCCATGAATGTGTAACAGTACGATCGACGATTTCATGCTGAAGCTCGGATTCAAGAAATGCGAGTCCGACCACTTCATCTACCTGAAACGTGAAAACCACGACATGATGTTCGTGGCGTTTTACGTGGATGATCTGGTCCTCGCCAGCAGCAGCAACAAGATGCTGAAGGATGTGAAGCAGGCGCTGAGTGACCGGTTCGAGATGACCGACATGGACCAGCTCAAGTACTTCCTCGGTATGGAGATCGAGCAATACATTACAACCGGGAAGTTGTCGGTTCTGCAGATCAAGTTCGCGAAGGGCATCTTGGAGAAGTTCAAGATGGATGAGAGCAATCCTGTAAAGACACCGCCGGATCCAGGTCTGAAGCTAACCAAGGCCATGTGCAAGGGAGGTTGCAAGCACGACGAGACCATGGCGAATGTCCCGTACCGGAACGCCGTGGGCTGCCTCATGTAACTCATGGTGGGACTCGTCCGGACCTCGCAGCGGCAGTGGGAGTGCTGAGCCAATTCGCAGCGGACCCATGTCCGACTCACTGGCAGGCACTCAAGAGGGTGTTCAGGTACATCCGAGGCATGAAAACGCACGGCCTCGTGTTTCAAGCGAGCGGTAGAGATGGACTACAATGCTAATCGGACGCGGACTGGGCCGGCGACATCGAGTCTCGATGGAGCACGAGTGGCTATGCGCTTACGATGAACGGCGGATTAATCAGCTGGCGAAGCAAGAAGCAGCGCACTGTGGCTCTCTAATCAACGGAGGCTGAGTATATGGCGCTATCGGAGGCAACGCAAGAGGCGGGCTGGATCAAGGTGTTCCTGTGCGATCTGTGTGAGATGTCAAGCAATGAAGCGGTTAAGATCTACGAGGACAACCAGGTGTCTATCGCGTTGGCAAAGAACCCCGAGTTTCATAAGCGAACCAAGCACATCGGCATTCGATATCATTTCGTTCGCGAGAAGGTGGAAGAGGGTCAAGTGGTTCTGCAGTATGTTTCGACGCTGGACATGCTTGCGGACATCATGACGAAGCCAATTCCGGCGCCGCAGTTCGATGCACTCAGGACAAAGCTCGGCATCGTGGTCGCTGACGAGTCGAGTGGGAGTGTTGTCAAGCGCCTCGATCATCTGTGACATCCCGGTAATATACCGGTATGATATTCACTCAGCAGACCGCAATCATTCCCATGATTACGCGACCATGATTAGCTAAGGTAAAGAATCCAGTAAAGAATCAAGTGGAAAATCCAGTAGAAAATCCAGTAGGATTAGAGGTAGCGAACAGTTTGCGAACTAAGTACCTAAAGGAAATTCACTTTGCATTTTACCATCAAGTGCTCAAACGACCTAAAACTTCATGTGCTCCATCGACCGGTCAACCTGATTTCTCAGTCGTCCGTCGATTACCGTTAGGTACCCGTACCTATTGCCGCTACTAATTCGATGGTCCGTCCATGTTCACCACAGTTGTACCCATAGTTGTACCCAAAATCTACGGTACACTTCACCACAATAGTCAAGTCTCCAATCTGACAAGATCTTGTCAACCAAAAGCAACAAACGTTCAAACCATGGAAATATTACGATAAATGATTTTGAATCTCTTGATGGAAGTTTGCTATGTGTTTCAGTATGCACAAGACCTGATATATTCGTCTTAGCACACAAGGCTACAAGACGGATACATGAGCTAATAATGAACGACTGAAATTTGGCAAGAAGATTGCAAGATATTTGACGGGGACCAATTCACTTAAGTTGAGTATGAAGAAGCCTGAAGACTCGCTAAAATTCAAGATCGCGGCCTACAGTGACGCCGACTATACGAGTGCAACAGAGGACATAAAATCAACTACTGGCGTTTTTTTATCGACAGATGCTCATCCGCTAGATCTACAGAAACAAGGCGGAGTCTCATTTTTGACTATGAAAGCTGGAAACTATGCAGCGTCTACAAATGTAGTGCAATTACTGGGTTTCAAAGAATTAAGTGATGAAGTTGGAGTCAATACCAAGCTAATTATGAAGATTTGCATGGACAACCAAGCTGTAATCTGTAATCAAGTTTTTCAAAGGACTTGAAGGAAATTCGAAGAAGAAGCATGTGATTGTTCGTATTAAATTTATAATAACAAGGTAAAGGACCGACTTATCGAATCTGAATACGCTAGGACTGAAGATATGATAGCGGATAAACCCACTAAAGCATTGACACTACCAAGATTTGAAACTTTGCGACGTACGGTCGGCTTGCAACAAATGTGAAGTCGAATTCACATTGAGAAGGAGAAATGAAAATGTGCATTAAGCCGGTGTCGTAGAACATGGTACCAGTTAATTTTCATTTTTAGCAATGCTAATTTCGAACTTTGTAGGCATACTTATAATTAGTAATATTTACATAACTGATGTACTATCGCAATTAGATTTCCACACAAGGTCTCATGCATTTAACATGTTAGGAAATATAATCAATTCTTAATAAACATTCAATTGAGAAAATCCCTGACTTGGTTATCTGCATCTACTTTCCACGAGCTGTATTAGGTATTGTTTTTGTCGCTTCCGGATAATTGGTTGTGACAAAAACTCAAGTAAGAAAAAGACAGTATCTTCAAGGCTTATATCAACATCTACGACTCTAGTTTCTTCAGTACGCAAAATGGACGAGGAGACTTTTGACACCCCACAACATTGTGGCACTTGACTCTTGTTTCTCCTGTCACTTTCAACGTGATGCCATCAACTATGTTGATTTAGAAGAGATTTGATCCTTGTTGCAATATTTCCAAAGTTGTGATCAACCCTCTTCATAAGTCTTCCGTTCTCATACATAGAATAAGCCAATTGGTTTGATATTAAACTCGCATTCTTAAATAGGAGTTCAATCACTTGAAGGTGATCCACACTGTCGTTATCCACACTGTCGTTATCCACAAATTTGGATTGAGCCACTACTGAACTTTTCGGTGCTGGCTCATTTTTTGACAACACATCGATGACTAAAATGGATCAATCTTCTTCATACTTTGTGCAAACGTAAGTCTTGCCACGTTAGGGTTGACCATCATGATTATATCAAATCGCCCACTTTTAGTTGCCGCAAATTTTGCTTTCCATGTCTTCGGCGGCATGTTTCAACAAGATTCTGCGTATATCTAGCATTTCCAACCTTAAATTCAAGTTAATTTACTCGACGTTTTTGGTCGTACGACCGTTTTTGCGTAGCTTGAGCATTGAAAAGATTTTAACGAGCTTGATAAATGATCGTCCTTCGATCTCAAACAAACGCTTTTGGATCAACGTCAATTTTGTTTTGCTGACCTTTTCCTTAAGCGATTTTCTATCCTTCCTACCCGTGTCGATTTCAAAGGGAGAGTATCCGTGAATGCGCTAACGAGCGTAACATGTGCATATTTGATATTACCAAATAAGCTGTCCAATCTGTGCCGTGGTAATCTTACAGACTAAGTTTTGTCGATCATTTTGTCCATCGGCTTGAGTAAGATAAGACGTTATCATACATAGGCGCACACGAATGGTTGTAGTCAGTGATTTCCAAAACGAGAGGTAAAAGTTTACCTTTGTCACTGAGGGTAGCTTCCGTTAGACCCAGGTGCCTTAGACTTCATTTTTTCATCTTCTCTGACGTGCACTGCTACGTAATTCGCAAGTTTTGAAAACGTATCGACAATCATTAAAATGGCATCGATCCATTTGGAACAGGATATAGTCCATCGACACTATTTGCCAACATGTATTCGGTATTGAAATTGGTATAGTAGTCCGTTTCTCGCTGGGTATAATGCTTCCAACGTGCACAGGTTTCACACATTAGGGGGGGGTCAAACTTAAAGTTTAGCCCAAACGAAATAAACGTTTATATAAATCAAATATCAGGCTTAGATCAAATTTGATATGCACCCCTGCCGATCTGAGTGACCAGAAATAAACTTTTATGAGCAGCTCGAGAGCTGCTCATTTCAAAAAGTGTATATCGTGTGAAATAAATGTTCATATCGCGAGTGTTTATTTCACGAAATAAACACTTTTTTCTTATGTCTGACCCCCCCCTATTTTGACATGTATTTGTGCAAGAATTTTCGAAATTACCATGATGAACACCCAAAAGTTTCTTTGAAATTGCCAGGATGAGCATACATGGTAAGTCGTAACATTCGGATATTACTTGAGCTCGCAATCGATTATTATCTGGTACACAAAAAACGTGTACGTTTATTCGCTGGCGCAAAAAATATGAACTTCATCTTAAAATGCAGCGCTATATGAAGACGCGAGGGCATTTTAGGTTGAGCATCATCGCACAGGACGAAAAAATAGGTATACTCAATCTTTGTATATTTGTGACGGACTATAATTAGTTTAAGTCAAATATATTCACTTTTGCATTTTCGTTCTTTCTGCGACTGGGCATTTTCTCGCGGTTGTTTTTTTTCTGTCACGTTTCCCTGCGCATACAGTGTGCTCATATTACTGGATATCGCTATTACGTATAGTACTGTGGTTTTCACGATTTCAAACGTCCTTCCACTCGTAACGTAAACTCATTCCCAGTAAAACGTCCTTCCACGTGAAAATGTTAATCAAATCCAAATATCCACACCGTAATTCATACTGGAATAAGTTTACGTTACAAGTGGTTTATTGGCTTTAACAGTATGGTGAAGCACGCTAGAGCTCAACACTTCAGGTGACAGCTCGACATGTGACGCTGTCATTAAAGCGGAAACTTACATAGCCTTAACGGCAGAGGTGGAACCGAGGATGAGTAACGTAAACGCGAACCACACTGGAACCATATAATCTTCTCTGTCGCAGTGTGAACATCTTTTACTGGTCGACCTGATGAAGGATTTAGCTGATCACCATTCAATACTTAGGCTGGCGGTAGGCTCCATCTGGACTGCTGTCATCGGAGTCATGTTCAACACTACTCTCTTGATTAGACCTCATCATCTTGACTATCCACGGTTGCTTAAAAGACTTTGATTGGTAGGTTCGCACCAGCTTCTGTCAGTCTGTTCTACCCCATAGATCGTCTTTTAGAGCGCTTCTTGTTCTTTTGCCCAACTCGGCCTATCTCGTTCAGGTTACTGTCTTTTAGCTGTGGTAAAGTGCGCTATAAAATTGGACCTATTTAAGGGCCTAATTATGGGCCTAATTTTTTTAGGGGTCTGACTGCGGACACAAATTGGATACGTAATCGTGTGCGATTGTGTGTACCACGGTGTATACAGTTTCGTTTACAACCGTGGTGCACATAAACTGGACATAGACAAGACATTGGGAGATGGGACGATTACATACAGGTACTCAACGAACAGCAACGAACTTCGAAGAACAACGGATAAATCAGGTCGACTGGTCGACGGAGGACGCTGGAATGGGTAGTTCTGATTGGTGGATATTAGGTAATTGGTAGTTCTTAGGATTTAAGTAATAATAAAGTTCTCCTTTTGCGTGCGATCTAGTAGATCGTTTTAGGGACGGTGTAGCCGGTGCGTACACGCACGGTGCGGCTAGAGCACAGAGGAAGACTTTCCTAAAGCGGCGATGTGCCGCTACTTAGCCGATACGCCCTTATAAAAGGGCTAGTAAGAGAGAACTCTCTTACTCGGGGCCAAGATTCCACTTTGGTTTACTAGTTAGCACAAGCTAACGCCTTAACGCAAGGATCCCTTAATAACGGGGTAGCTAAGGGAAGAACTTCCCTTACGCTACTACACTCACTACGCGCGCGACCGGTCGAGGTCGAGCGTCCTGTAGTCTTTGAGTGAAATGTAAACTGAATGTATATTTAATATGTAATTAGCCTAAATTAATTTAAACTAATGTAAACTATATGTAATACTAAGTAGAACTTACTAAATTCGTACGTACCTAAAATGTAGTGTACATCACCTGTGTACTAACACGTGGCTGGCTGCCACGCCTCCACCAAGGGCTCCTGACCTTATTGGTTAAAATAACCAATGGTCCAAAACCTTTCGGACCGGTCAATACTAACCCCAACCGTAGTGTACTCACGTACAACACATAATAAATGTAACCAGAATGTAACCCTGTTACATCCCCCCCCATCAAGACTATTGCTTACGCAATAAATCAAATTTAGTTGGAGAACTCCAACTGCCAGAACCTCTGGCTAACCATGAGCACCATTAGTGGTGCTGTGGAGTCTCCTCAAGAAGAGGAGGTAGACTATTCCGAGAACTCGGAGGTGGATGCCCTTGGGGATATCTCCCCAAAGGCTTACCGCTACGACAACGCCAAACGGCGATCTCGGCAGCCTAATCCGTTCCACACACGTGGGTAAAATGCACTAACTAGTGCGCCAACCCTGCCAATGTCGGATGATACATCCGGATCGCCGAAGGCGATCGTCACCAATGAGCTGGACGCAGCTCAAGAAAACCAACTTGCCGCACAGGCACTAAGGGCTGCGTTACGCGCCCCCAAACGCCCGCCACGAGCGGCATAAAATTTTGAAGGTCCTCGTGACCTTCCAAAGTGGGCTAGGAGTATGGTAAGGAATGGTTTAGCATTCTATTCCCCTGTCCCTGCAGCTGAACAGCCGTATCAATGCGAACGCCGGGAGAAACTCCGGCAACAACCGCTCACGCAAAAGCAGTTCACTAGCGTCTCATACCGAGAACGCCTCGACAGGCAGACACAGGGTGCCCCTGTTGAGAACCTCCGCGAGGTTCCTATCATTCTCTCTCCAGTAGAAAATGCCGAAGATGCAGAAAAGAAATTCCGCGCTTGGGCGGAAGGGGAAAAGCTCCTCCCCATCTTTAATGAGCTGCACAACAGCTATTCCCGTCGTGACGCTTGGGTGGAGAGGGCGTTGCGCATGGCATTCGCCAGAGCCAAATCGATGGAGCTATTATGTGCCCCTTATCGCACGCGCCACGCCAGCGCCCCTTCCCCCACCGCGGGGCCAGAGAACAGTGTGAGCGCCACATCTGCCTCCGGCGAACTCACAACTACTGGGAGTGAAGGGGCTTTTCGAGCCCCTTTGGTCGTTGACCCGCAGCGGGATTCTCCCGCTCGAAAGCGTCAACGACGTCACGGCAATCCTGCCGTAGGGGAGTCTCGGACTCCCACGAACTCTGTGAGTGAGGATAACCCTTCCACTTCACCAGATAATGGGTTTGACCCCGATGATGGCGTCGCGCCATCAGACGCTCAACATGATAATGTGGAGTACCCTACGCATCGAGCATTGGAGGATGAGGTCGCGCAATTGCGACATGAGATTCGTGAGCGCTGTGATCGACACAGCCATCGCATCCATGATCTCCACGAGGGGCTCCGCGATGAGTGGGATGCCACTGAACGCTTCGAGAGGCGGCGTGCCTCTCTCTAGACGATCGTTGCGCAACTTCGTGGTCGCATTTTAGCCCTGTCGGGCTTCCTCTGCCCTGCCGTGTCTTACGGCTCTTATGGCTATTCGCCTTACCAACCCCCTCCAAGAGGGGACCCGCCTCTGGGTTCTGGTATGGCTTAAGCATACCCACATAGAAGTTTGGATGCGTACGCATCGCCTTCGGGATGTCCAAGGTATACGACAAGCATTTTCGGGCTAGTACATTAAAAGGCCCCACAAACCTGGGGCGCAGTTTATTCCGCAACACGTTGGAAACTGCATGTGCAGGAAGATTCTTAGCGTTTAATAAAACACTTTCTCCTACTTTGTAATTCTTGGCGTTACGCCGCCTCTTGCGGTCAGCTTTCTCCTTCTGCTTGTCTTGGCTTTCCGCCATGGCATCGCAGACGTGTCGTAAGACACTAAGGCGCGTCGATAAGAACTTATCGATGTGCTTCCGCACAGATACAGGGCTTACATCAGGGAATCCTTCCCCCTCAAGCTCTGGGCCACACACACTTCGCGTCAACGGAACCCTCGGATTCACTAATCCGTTCACGTAAAACGGGGTAAACCCCGTAGATGCATGAACCGAATTGTTAATAGCAAATTCGGCCATAGGAAGCATCTCACTCCAACTCTTTGGAGAATCCGGACATAAACTCCGGAGAATATCCTCAACAACGCGATTAACGCGTTCCGTTTGCCCTTCCCTCTGCGGATGATCCGCAGTGGACATGAGGAGCTTAGTGTCCAGCACCCTAAACAACGCTCCCCAAAACTGTCCCGTAAAACGGGGATCCCGATCCGACACAACGGAATCCGGTAGGCCATGCTGTCGAAAGACACGGTCTAGGAACACTTTCGCTGTTCCTTGTCCATCAATGGACTCTGGCACCGCCGCCAGGTGAGCCATCTTGCTCAAACGGTCTACAAAGACCAATATGCCGGTGTTACCGGCCTTATCCTTCGGAAAACCGAAGATAAAATCTATACTAATGGATTTCCAGCACTCCGTTGGAACGGAAGCTCGCCAGAGGCACAGATGAACTTGCAGAGGGTTTAACCCTCTGACACGTCTCACAGGTGCGTATATACGCACCGACCCACTTATACATGTTAGGCCACCAATACAAAGCGCTTAAAGCGCTGTAGGTCTTATCCCGACCTAAATGACCCCCGGTAGGGGCGTCATGTGCCTCAAAGAAGACTCTATACTTTAGTTCCTCATCATGAGGAACAACCACCCGCGGAGTGTCCTCCGCGCTCGTTCTATAATAAAGCAAACCGTCACAGTACCTGTAACGGTGTAAACGAGCTTTAGCTCGACTTGACAGGGTTGGCTCAGACGATCCAAGGCCTTTTCCACCCAACGAACTGATAAGCGCCGTACACTGTGGGTCTTTCTCATACGCCTGGCGTATGAGATCGACCACAGACGAGGTTACTAATGTCGCGTGAGCGAGCTCTTAATCGGGACGACGCAACAACGCGTCTGCAAGTACATTCTGTTTACCAGGTTTGTACTTTACCTCAAAATTGTACTCCGCAAAGAAGGAGAGCCAACGGGCCATCCGTTGGGAGAGATGAGGCGACTTTGTCGCTTTCCGTAAGGACGCGTGGTCAGTATAAACCACGAACGGCTTTGAGACGAGTAGGTGAACCCTAAATTTGACAAGGGCATACTTCATATCAAGTAGCTCCTTATCATGAACGGGATAATTCCGTTCCGCAGCTGTAAGCTGCCTCGACTCAAACGCAATCACGCGTTCCCGTCCCGTATCGTCTGCTTGTAACAAAGCACATCCGATTGCGAAATAGGAGGCGTCGCAGACGACGCTAAAAGGTTTCCCAGAGTCTAAGAGAGCAAGAACGGGGGCTTTTAACAAGCTCCCCTTAACCGCTTCAAAAGCGTTTTGGTGTTTGCTTTCCCAACACCAATCTACATCCTTCTTAAGAAGGCCCGTCAATGGCTTCTCCATTTAATCGTAGTTCTCGCTGTATTTGTGGAGATAATTGGCTAATCCAAGCCACTTCCGTAAATCTCTAAGATTTACAGGCGAATGCCACTCCACAAT
>CM047583.1:13742859-13860412 GCA_026184515.1 Peronosclerospora sorghi | reverse complement strand
CACTTCCGTAAATCTCTAAGATTTACAGGCGAATGCCACTCCACAATAGCTTTCACCTTTGCGGGATCCGCCCGCACTCCATCCTTACCGATGAAGCATCCGAGGAAAGGAATTTCCTCAGCACCAAATATACACTTGGATGCGTTCGCATATAACTTATGCTCTCTCATACATTCGAGAACTTCTCGAAGGTGTATCAGATGCGTCTGAACATCAGACGAGTCGCCTTCCGCACGACTATGGACGAATATATCGTCGAAGTACGTCTGAGCGTACTTCCTATGAGGGCGGAAGAGTTTAGTCACCAAGCGATTAAAAGTCGCTGGTGCATTCTAAAGCCCTTGGGGCATAACAAGCCACTCCCACAGCATTCTACAAGGCGTGCTAACCGCTGTCAGCGGAATATCGGACGCTCGCATGAGCACCTGATAATACCCGTCCACCAGATCTAAGGCACTGTACACCGTACAGCCCGCCATATTGTTCTGGAGGACATCCTTCCGAGGAATCGGAGTCTGCATGGGTACAGTAGCTGAATTCAGCTTGTTATACGCATGCACGATGCGCCACTTTCCGTTCGGTTTACGAACACAAAAGGTGGGAGATGAGTGAGGAGACTTACTCTCCCGTATCATCCCTGCCTCTTCTTTCCCCTTGAAGAATGCGTCGATGACGTCGCATTGTTCCTTGGGGAGAGACCACTGCCTAGTGACGCAGTATTTGGTTCCGGGAACCAAATCAATTTCATGTCGGACTCCCCGATCCGGTGGTAACCCCATCGGCGGGTTGTCACTAATGACATCTCCAAATTCCTTTAGTAAGGAATGGTAAGGGTCATCAGGATCCGCGAAGATCTTGAGGCCGCTTCGGGCATTCAATGCCCGTTTGGTTTTCACCAAAACTGACTCGTCCATCGTGGATGAGGAGTTCAACTCCTCTTCCGGACGCAACACGACAACCTCGTCGATTTCACCTGCTTTCAAAGCAGTTCCAAACTCGTTGAAGTACATCTCCTCCAACGACAACAGTTCGCCTACCCCAGGCAACCGTTCAAGTCTTACGCCTTCTGTGACAACACCTGTCACACTATTCAGCATCCGATAGGACTGCTGACTACTGGCCCGGGACTCATCCTGGGACCCAGATGGGGGCAGTCAATTGCCCCATCTATTGGAAGCTCATCGCGCATATCCACAGAGGGCTCTACCTCTACCACCGGTGACTAGCCGGTCTCACCTTATAAGGCGTGGTCGGATCCTTTCCGACGTGCGAAAGAGACGAACTACGGGTCTCTTCGCTTGGAAGCGCCTCGCGCTTAACCACAGGGGTCTCTACCCCTACCACTGGAGTCGTCTCAGAGGAATCCACCTCTGTCAATGGCGACTTGCCAGTCTCGCCTATAACGGCGTGGTCGGAATCATTTCCGACGTGCAAAAGAGACGAACTACGGGTCTCTTTGTTTGGAAGCGCCTCGCGCTTAACCACAGGGGTCTTTACCCCTAACACTGGAGTTACCTCAGAGGAATCCACCTATACCACTGGCAACTCACCAGTCTCGCCGTTAACGGCGTGGGGATTAACCGCCGAATCCCCCTCGTTAATGAACTCTTCCTTAACGCCATTGGGAATGATCATTTCAGACATCCCAATCTCTGGCATTTCACGCCAGAATCGCTTTTGAGATCGAGCAACGGTGGGTTCATGACTCGCCAATGCTTCACCCGACCGCGGGTGCGTTGAGCCAATGGACTTAGACTTCCAGTCTATCCATGGCTCGTGGCGTTCCAGCAACTTCATGCCCAGAATGAGGTCATACCTCGAGTCCAAATCAGGACTAGGCAACGTTCCAAGCTGTCCAAGTCTGCAAACTTCAGCTTAAGGTCAATCGAGACCTTGGGTACAGAAACCTGTACGCCCGTCCGCACGTCGCAAGACGGACCGTGACAACGTCACGAGAACGTGCCTCTAGGGCCTCGGCATACAGCCGAATCTTCACAACAGAAGCTCGTCTGACATAATTGTCAGACGCTCCAAAGTCTATCAAGACTCTCCAGGGCTTATCAAAGCCTCCCACGTCCGCAAGGACTACCAGCAACCCTGGCTGGTACACCAACTCGGTGCTAGAAAGCACCGTTTCCCTCGGGGCTTGGTGCTGTCGTCCCCTACCCTGGGGCTTAACAGCACTGAGGGATCCCCCAGTAGGGCGCCCCGCACCTACTGGGAGCCGACGTTTCCCGACGGCTTGGGCAAGGGTTTTTTCCCAACCCTTGGCCCCTTAAAGCGAGTATCTCGCTGGGGTTTCCGCGGACATCTGTTCCGCAGATGATCCGTGCTTCCACACAGGAAGCATCTCAGCGGCCCATGTCGCTGCAGCATAGCCAAGAGCTCCGATTCTAATCCTGCGGAAGGGAGTCGGAGTGACTCCTAGCGGGAGGATTCTCTTCCGCTTCGACCTGACTCAGGTCCATGGGTTCGGGACCCACCTTAGAGGAACGAAAGTTCCTCTCGGCGTTAAACGCCATCTTAAACGCCTCCCCCAGGGATTGGGGTCGGCATCGGAACAGTTCTGAACGTGCTGGCCCTTCTTTCAGGCCTTCCATGAAGACGGGGATGGACACATCGTCCGAATACGCTTTCGCTTACATCCCTGACAACAAGGTCTTCAGTTCTTGGAAAAAAGTCTCCATTTCCCTAGTGCCCTGACGTCAAAAACGCCAGCTGAATCTGTAAAACCAGATCAGGCGTGGCGTACATATCCATAAGCTTTTGATTAAGGACTTCCCAGGTTGGGAACACGTCCGTGACCGCATCCGGACACGTAAACGCCCATGTACGGGCTTTGCCCGTAAGATGGGTCAGTGCAAGTCCCACTTGCAGGTGATCAGCGATCACATTCACTGTGGCGAAGGCCGTTTCGACCTCTCGCAACCACACGTAAAGGATGTCACACTTCTCTCCGGTGAATTCCTTTATCTTAAAGGACAATGGGGGACGCACCCCCGTGGAATGACTTCCACCAAAACTCGCCTCATGGGCGATGAGGGCATTGACCCTCGCCTTTATGGCCTCAAGGCCCTGATCCACTAGATGGCGCATGCCTTCGTCACCCAGTAAGGATAACAGCCTGTTAAAGGCTTCCTGATGGACGAGGGTTAACCTTTCCCAATCTTCCTGATTCATCCTTTGCATAGAATGCCGTAGTCTACCAACCCAGGTGTTGGATTGACTACAAGTGCTACCAGATGCAGCCGGTGCGTACACGCACGGTGCGGCTAGCGCACACAGGAAGAATTTCCTAAAGCGGCGATGTGCCGCCACTTAGCCGATACGCCCTTATAAAAGGGCTTATTAAGAGAGAACTCCTACTCGTGGCCAAGATTCCACTTTGGTTTACTAGTTAGAACAAGCTAACGCTTTAACGCAAGGATCCCTTAATAACGGGGTAGCTAAGGGAAGAACTTCCCTTACGCTACTACACTCACTACGCGCGCGACCGGTCGAGGTAGAGTGTCCTGTAGTCTTTGAGTGAAATGTAAACTGAATGTATATTTAATATGTAATTAGCCTAAATTAATTTAAACTAATGTAAACTATATGTAATACTAAGTAGAACTTACTAAATTCGTACGTTCCTAAAATGTAGTGTACATCACCTGTGTACTAACACGTGGCTGGCTGCCACGCCTCCACCAAGGGCTCCTGCCCTGATTGGTTCAAATAACCAATGGTCCAAAACATTTCGGACCGGTCAATACTAACCCCAACCGTAGTGTACTCACGTACAACACATACTAAATGTAACCAGAATGTAACCCTGTTACAGACGGCACCTTTGCGCCTCCCTCTCTAATAATACCTCTACGTCCCGGGCGGAACACTTAGTGCGTTTTTGGCCCACCGTTAGGCGTAGAGTGTGAGAACTCGTCGCAACTCCGCCCGCTGTGTCAGCGGTTCTTCTTGTAAAGGTTTTTAGTTCTGGGAACGTGATTGAGCATCGCTCTCACCTCTTCCTCGTTTGGTTCACGTTTGGCCCCTAGAGTTCGGCTGCTGTAAGCGCCCCACGGGAACTCTAGGTGGATTTTTGTGAAATTTCCCCCCCCTCGTAGGTCTAGGCTAGGAATACATATTTGGGTGTTCCTTTAGCTGTTTAAGACTCCAGAGGCTCCGCGATCAGGCAGTGAAGACTTCCGCTGCCTGATCAAGTACCCCCTTCGCCGATCAACACCTGATCGACTCTCTGCAACTCGCGACCCGCGTTCATCTGCTCGCAACTCGCGCCAACTAGCTGATAAGCGACTTTTAGCACCTGATCAAGCCTGATCAAGTCTGATCACAGCTGATCCACGACTTCTAGCGCCTGATCAAGCCTGATCAAGTCTGATCACAGCTGATCAACGACTTTTAGCCCCTGATCAAGCCTGATTACTGCTGATCAAACCTGATCACCCCCGATTCAAGATTGATTGCGCCTGATCAAGCCTGATCGTAGCAGTCACTTCATCACAAGTCAACTCAATCTTACAACAAGGAATTGCAGCGTTCCATCCCCGCCACCTGGAGAGCGACCCACGCCCAAGCCGTCGGGTACACAAGGTGAGCAGGAACACAAGCAGTCAAGAGACAACCGTAGGACCTCCTTCGTCAGTCGTCAGTCCGGGCGCCGTGGTAACACCTGATCAAGCGTCAAAAACTTTGATCAGCCGCTCCACCATAATGGTGCGCGTGCCCGGATTCGAACCAGGGATATCACCGCGATTCTACGCAAGATGGCGCTGATTTGGACGTGAAAACGGAAGCGGAAGAAGAAGTGTAGATAAAAGTGGAAAAGGAGGAGGTGGTTGTGACGACGGAAGGCAGTTCGCCGTAGTCATTTCTGAAGAAGAAAGGAAATGCTGATTATCAGGACCTGGGGAGGTATCTTGATGGGATAAAGGAGGAGAATCCTCAACCACCTCCCGAGGATCCTTCGGGAGCCCATGCGGATCATAACGCAAGTTATCATCCGCCACGTGTATGTGTGTATAAGGATCCGGATTGGGATCCGATGGTGAAGTATTACAAGACTGACCAGCCAAAGGCGTTGCTAAAGGCACCAGGGTCGGAGAGCGACGAAAGCCGATCAATTACGCCGCCAACGGAATTGGATCTGGTGAAAACGTTTTACCGAAAGGTTTACAAAGGAGAACTGGAAGATTTCTTATTGACGAATGCGATGATGAACCTCCTCGGGGTCACGATCAGCGGAGAACTGAAAGGAACGGTTGATCGACCAGTGACGAATTGGAATGACAAGCTTCGGCTGGTGTTAGGGCTAATACGCCTGATCAAGCAAGCTGGTCTGTCGACAAGCGCCTACGATGCCGAAGAAATGTTCGATCAGGACCTAGGAGATATCAGGGCCGCTACCCATCGGCTATACGAGGTGGTTGTTCCTATCGTGAGCCGATCTACTATGGAGGAGCCCCCCCAGTTCTCCGCCCAAAATCGAAGCGGGCCCGTTGATCAATGTGGCAGAGCACACGGAATCATCGTGTTACGAATCTTCCCCTTCCGAAGGCGATGAGCCTGAAGTGGAGTCGAGTAGTGCCGGAAGTATAGAGCCCGAGATCCCCAGGATGACAGTTTTCCAGAAAGATTAATCCAAGTTTTCGGTTATCAAGACGGAACCTCAATCGATCAAGGTAGAAGATGATAAAGTATCGCAAGGTCCACAGCTGCAGACATTTTTTGACAAGGCTATGGCGAAGTTTCTGGATGAGGAAAAAGCAAGTCGACACCTAGATTCGTTGGCACAAAAAACCGCCAGCTAAAGACAGGAAGATCTGCGTCGATCAAGAATATCGACATGGAATCCGTGCATTCGCTTCGTGATCAGCAGTCGAAGCCAGGAAGAACGACGACGGTCAAGGCCGTTGACATGGAATCCGTATATTAGTTCCATGATCAACGATCCCAGAGCGAGTATATTGATCCAGACGAGCCGATCACACTACCGCGACGAGCCACGGTTGCGTCCGCGTACACTGGGATGCCTGATCAACAACCGATTCCCAGGACCCGGATGTCTGCGATCAGCGATCGGAAGGAATTTTCGGGAAAAGAAGGGGATGAAGATCAAGCGCGGAATTGGATTAGTCGTTTGAAGTCAGCATTTATGCGCGATCAGGCTTCTGATCACGAAAAGTGTTTGATACTGGGAGATCTACTAGAAGGACCAGCACGCAATTGGCATCGCCAGCTGATTAGAGGTACTCGATCAAGTTGGAAAAGTCTCGTGGATGAGTTTGAAGTTCAATATTTGTGGAAGTGGTCAATCGGCATCCCGCCAGTATTATTATACGAAGCAACGATCGGATGAAACTGTGGTGGAGTCAAGTTCGAAATCGAAAACATTAGCATCGATAACCTGACTACCACCATCGTGCCCAGCCTTCCAACTTTCGGAGGGGGTACTCCGCGGACCACCACTCGAGATCTGGTCCGATCGTCCGCTGCAAGCAGACGACCGGTCGTCATCAGAACCCACTTGGTACGATTTTTTAGTGTCCATCTCACCTTGTGTACCCGATGGAATGGGCTAGTTACACACTCGGTGGATCGGGATCGCAGATTGGATCGAAGCGGTCTTGAATATAGAAGACCGATCTGGTTAGGTATCTCTGGGGCGGAACTCTTTACCCCAGACACAAACAGACCAAAAACACTTCCAAGAGATAACTTCCAATAGGTCGATCGTCCAAACGATCAAGACCTGACCAATACTAAATAATAGAGAGTAGACCGACCGTTCCGGTCTAGCCTCTGACCAATACGAAATAAGACCAAAACCGGTCTAGTTTCCAACCAATGTTAAAAACAAGCCAATATGTCCGCGTAAAGACCCAATATGCTCGTGAAAATCCACAAACGATATCACCACGCCAAGACCAATCCAGTGAATAGCACGTTCCAAACGTACTTGAGTTGAGGTGTTGAGATCGCCAAATCGTACTCCCGTCGAGGGACTTCCGGTGGGCCAAAGTGCGCGTGCGGCGCTTCCAGACCGGGTATAATGGGCGAGAGGGGATAATTCGACCCTCTGCCCCCAAACACTCCGCGGCGGGCGGAGGAGACTAGCGTACGAAAAGGGAACAACGGCGACCCCTAGTCGTGGTGTGAACCAAGACCAAAGGACTTCTACTTAGAAAAATCCTGCAACCAAAAGACTTCTACTTTATTAGGCAAATCCACAACTAAAAAACTACTACCCTATAGTCCCTAAATGTACCCCCACAAAAATATGTAAAATACCCAAAGTCGGGTGACTCACCAAAACTTGCGTTCTTGACACTTCTTGAGTCTGATAGGCTGAAAAGCCCCCCTTGTTTAAACCAATCCGAAATTAGATCAAATGCCTTGACGAAACTTGACCAGAAGTGTGCCAAAATTTGGGCACGCTTCTCCACAAAACTCCTATTGAGTATCTGCACTGGTTGAATGTTGCGGTACTGCGAGCCAAGTTGCCGATCAGGTACGGATCGCCTACTATCTTACGCGAGCATGTGAAACATTTTCTGGACACGTTGGCCAATCGCGAGCTCGCTGATCAACTGGCGCTTCTGCGGATGGATAACGCCACGGATTTGGAAGAGACGCTGCGGGCTTATGCCCGCAAGAAGTTGTTCCAGCCCACGGCGGCGGTAGGTACCAGCCGATTCCGCCAGAAATACGGCGACGATCGGGCACCTGCCCCGGACGGAAGCCCAAGGCAGTACGCGCGATCAAGGTGACATCTGGAAGTTAAGAATCAAGTGCTGACGACAGTGGAAGTGATGTTGATCAGCGCCGTTATATGATTGCTGCTATGCGCGATCAACCAGGGGCGCACGATCAACCTGGTGAGGCCCGATCGGGAAAACGAAGTGATTCAAGTGCAGTCGATCAAGGGGCGATGAAGAAGTGCAGTCATTGTGGGTCGATCAGGCACGATAATTTGCGTTGCTGGAAGTGCCTGACCTGTCTGAAGTGTGGCAAGAAGGGACAACCGACCGATCAATGATTGTACGTCTGCCGAGCTTGCGGAGAAGTTCACGATGCGGGCAAGTGCCCTATGGAGGAATTTTACAATCGCATCCGCCGGTGGTACCATCCCACCAAGCATGCTGGAATGTTGCCCAAGGAAGCCGAAGATTTGTTAAACTAGGACGCTCGCCAGGTTGGAATATGGTACGATACGAGCGTTCTGGTTTGTGTATTTTTGCATATTTGGATAAGAAGAGGGCTGATCAAGCAGCAGAAAGAGATAATGAAAAATGTGATCGGCCTGATTTACCACGTTTGGCTAATTTCCGTATTGATGAGTTTTCTCGGTCCCCGGTGATCATGGAGGTTGATCTACTTCCAGGTGAATCACGTGGATATTGGAAGTACCACTCGCCAAAGAAATGGTTTAAACAAGCCAAGGCGAGTGGTAAAATTAATAACGAACGTGCCACGCTACTATTTGATTCTGGTGCCGAAGTGTCGATCATCGACTCAACCTTTGCTCGTAAGGTGAGTTGTCAGATCGACACGAGTCAAACACAAGAATGTGTCGGCATTGGAGAAAGTGCATATCTCACAGAAGGGCGCACTAAAATCAAGATTACGTTAGCGGGCTCGTTGGTTTATTATTTCCATGCATGGGTGAGCAGAATTGTTGGTCAAGATACTATATTGGGTATGGATTTTATGATACCAGCTGGTATTCGATTAGACGTCGCCCATGGTGCACTAAGTTTGGCTGATGAAGTGATCATCCCATTAGAAGGACGTCGAAAGCTGTACGGGTCGAGTGGAAATTACATGAAACTTGATCAGTACGAACAGATCCCAGTAGGTCGATTTGCTGAGGTTCGGATTCGTGATCAACGATCTCAAAAGTTGTGGATTACTCGTGGAAAAGATTGGGTCCCCACTATCAATAGGGGCGTGGGTAGTTTACGGTATCTGCGTGTTACGAACGTCGTTTATCATCCGAACATTGTGCAAGACGATACGATTTTAGGTATCTGGATGAACAAAGATGACGTACCCCGTCGCCCTGGATTTGTTTCGGTGGGATCCAATCGATACAAGAAGTGGCAAAATCGCGCGTATCAAGCTTCTACGGATTCTGTACATGACGATCAAGAAAGTGTCGATCAAGGTCCCCTAGTCGAGTAGAAGGAGTATCCTACTCCTCGAAGTATTTTAGTACGACCTACAGACCCGATCGTCACATCTGTGGCATTGGTAACCGGAGGGTCGCAAAAGGTGCAAGAAGTGCAAGAGCGGTGCGATCAGGAGCCGGAGGTGAAAGGTCCGACCTTGGATCATGGAGTTGAACAACCTGTTACAAGAGATACGCCTGGTCAAGATATGTGTGATCACCCCGTCTCAGCCGATCATAGCGAATTTGGTGTAATTCCTATTGATGATTAAGTTTGCTACCATGAAGGCCGAGATTTGTACGTGGAAGAATCGGAGAAGCAGCTCGATACGTTGCCTGAAGTGCCTGCAAGTACCGAAGAGGTGAGTAAGGATGATTTACAAGTCGGTGATCCCTTGGTCAACACGGCGGAAAAAATTGATCAGCTTCGCGATATAATTTGGGCGAAGAAACATCTGTTGATCGGGAAAGGGAACGCGCTACCTCCTGCTTCACGTGCAGTTGTTTGCGATATCGATGCAGGCAATGCGCGCCCAATCGCCCAAAAGTGTCGAAAGGTGTCTCCGCAACTTCGAGTGAAGTTATCGGTCTTGATAAAGGGTTTATTGGCTACTAAGATCATACAGCCGTCTATGTCACCCTGGGTATCACCTATAGTGATCATCGTTAAAAAGAATGGTGTTGATATCCGCTTATGTATCGACTATCGCGCGGTGAATCAATTCACGCGTTTGATGGTATATCCAATGCCCCTGATCTCTGATCTACTCGAAGATTTGGATAAAGCGTTGTGGTTTTGCTCGTTGGATATGGCGTGTGGTTTCTGGGTCGTGTCTATGACCGATCGAGCACGCAGATTTCGGCGTTTGTCACTCCGTTTGGATTGTTTGAATGGAATAGGATGCTGTAATGGGGTGCCATTACATAATTGATATTCAAGTTAGAATATCACAGTTTAATTTCAGACGCGTTGTCTGAAATTTAAATAAGAGATTATAAGTTATTATAATCTACGAAGGAAAAGTCGATTCGGTATAAATACCGAATCTTGCAGGTTAACTAATAGTACAGTTAGTTAAAGACTTGATATTATTATATTAATTAGTTAGTTACTATACCATTAGCCTCTAAACCACCCATTAAATAAACACTCTTAATTTTGCGTTCTTAGGCATAAGTGAATATTAATATATTTACTTTTATTATAGGATTAATTGTTATCAACTAATCCTGCCCTTATTGTATTGCGCGCTTCCTCGCAAATACAGTGTAATCCAGTAACAGGATCAGTCCTGTTACACCTGGTAGCACTTTGTGGTCCGTCTTAAGACCACAGTTCCGTTCCGCTAGTCAACTAGCGGAGCGAAGATTAAGAGCCGCTCGGCATCATGTCGCGAGACATGACGCCTGCCGAGCGAGAGAGAACGCTGGAAGTGGTGAATAAACACTTCCCTCACTTCTCGTCGAGTAGTAAAGACGCGACGGTGGAAATGATTCGGTCCATGGGGACCGACATCATTACCTTCCTCCTGGGTAAGCCCCCGGAGGAAGAGATAGAGGTGATGAATCGCTTTAGGCGAAACCACCCAGAAAAGCGAGCACGTCCTGCGCCAGAGGCAGCGCGGACCGCAACTGCACCTGAAACGCATAGCGTTGAAGTGGTAAAGGCGCGAGTACCGCCCTTTACCGGCGAAGGGGGCGAGACCCTTCGTAGATGGTTCGCAGAGGTGGAAGATGCCATCTCTGCGCAAAATATAGTTGACGAACGTCAACAGGCATACTTCGCCACAACCTGTTTAGGCGGCAGAGCCAGAGCATGGGCGATGAGTCGCAGAGCCACTGATGACTCTGCATTCCTGACTTATCAGGAATTAAAAGCTGAGCTAAAGCTCAACTTTGAAGCTCCAGAAATGGAGCTAAGTAGTCTACAGGAGTTTATGGAACTCCGGCAAGGTAAGCTTTATCTTCAATCTTACGCTCAGAAGACGCAATATTTGCTGTCAAATATTGTGTATGAGCCGGTGCCCCCTGCTATGCAGGTCACTGGCTTCATGAAGGGACTCAATGATGGTCCCGTCAAACAGAGTCTCTACCGGCACCCGCCAGAGACTCTAAGGGATGCCATTGATATGAGCATCCGTGAGGAGTTCAGCATGCGATCAGCGTCATCGCATGCTGGGTACAGCCGAAGGTCTCAACAGCCCTTCGATTTTGACATGCCGAAACAGCATGTCAACAAGCAGCAGTCAGGCAGACGAAGTTCACACTTCGTCCCAAGAAACAGCCACCCGCGCCAGAGCATGGGCGGTGGAGGTCCAGAGACGATGACCCTATCAGTTGCGGTTGCTTCGAACACGAAGCAACCGAAATTTAAGAAGAATATTCGCTGCAATAAATGCGCGAAAATGGGGCATTTTGCCCATGAGTGTATGGCACCGCGTCCGGTGCCACGCAGTCAGCGGACGGAACCGTCCGCTCCACGGCGACACCAACAGGGACATCATCCTGTTGGTGCAAAAAACGTAGATCTCTACTAGGGGCGGGGCGCCCTACTGGGAATGTTATCCCACATGCCGACATAGGTCATGTGAGGGTAATAGCCCCAGAAGGGACTATGTCCAGTCAAAAGGTGCAGGATGATGATAAGCCTCTTATCACCCTGGAGGTTAAGCCGCACGGGAGCGATGTCCCCATGCGAGCTTTGTTTGACACAGGAGCGTCAAACAATTTCGTTAGAACTCAGAGTCTAACGCTGTTGAGCTTTGTGGAGGTAGAAACCCCACGAAGTATGTTGTCAGTCCGGTTAGCAACAGGTGCAACCGTGACTATTCCAAAGCGTGTGATTAAAACACGCTTCGAGTTGAATGAACTGTCATTCGAGGATGAATTCATCGTCCTCGATTTAGATGACAAGTTCGATGTGATACTTGGAATCCCATGGATGTCCAAGTTTAAATCTCGATCGACTGGGTTAACCTATCGATCGACTGCGGCGGACCCACAGGATCTGATCACCCTGTGTGTAGTCCGGCTGTATCAGAAGATAAAACCGCAGCGTCAGACAGTCTTGTGGATAGCGATGGCACCACCAGGTCTGTTCTGACACGATCAGTGGAAGGTACCTCCGCTGGTGAGAGTCCAGAGGGACTACCACACGCAACAGAAGAGTCGTTGCGTGTTGGAGAGAAAAATTCCACGGGTGATAAAGACCACCGTGACAATGAAGTGATATCCACTGTGGGAAACACCCACCGTGAGAATGAAGTTATATCCACGGTGGGAAACACCCACCGTGAGAATGAAAATGCATCACAGTGGGAAACACCCACTGTGCAACCGAAGGTTCCAACACGACGAATAAATTCCGTGTTGATGAGAGTGAACTCACGATCGAGTGCAATCGTGAGCAAAACTCCGTGGTGGCCAGTGCCCACCACGTTGCGTTAGACATGCACACGGGTGATAAAGACCACCGTGTCGCAGAACAGGCGGCCGATCAGACGAGCACATCTCATCGCCAAGAAAATTCCATGGTAGGCAGTGGCCACCATGATGATGAGTATTCGCACACGGTGAATCGTAATCACCGTGTAGCAGTCAATCAGACGAGTGCGTATGATTGCATGGACAGTTCCGTCGAGACGATCAACGTCTTGACGCAAACGGAGACCGGATTAGCTACCCAGTCTCTGTTGATGGAACACCCTCCGAAAGAAGGTTCGGAGGTGATGGCTCTTCCAGCGCTAAGCTGGAAGAAGTTTATGAGAAACTTGCACGATGCTCAGATCGAACAGATCTGTATTATCGTTGCAACAGATGATGTAGTGGATATTCGTGAACGAATATCCATATTACAAGTGGAAAACATTGGGAAATAGGTTCCCAATGATCAAACCAAAGTTCAGCGCTTTGAAGCGCAGAGCTGGGAGTCGCTTAAAGCGAACTCCCCATTTTATGAGGTACTTCGGGAATACGCTGACGTATTCCCAGAAGAAGTACCTAGCAAGCTCCCTAAGGATAAGGGAACTCGTCATGAGATTGACCTCGTGCCAGGCACGAAGTATTGTGTTACGCGGCAATGGCCGTTGCCGCGTGATCAGGTAAAAGCGATCGACGAGTTCTTCGAAGATCGTCGTAAATCAGGCCAAGTGCGGGAGTCTACCTCACCGCACTCTACCCCCACTTTTGTGTGAAAAAGTCCACAGGTGGGTGGAGAATCGTTCACGCTTACAACAAGCTGAACCCAGAGACGGTACCGGCACAGACACCGATACCGCGGAAGGATGTCATCATAGATGGCATCTGCGGGAGCACCATCTTTAGTGCTCTCGATCTAAGAGATGGATTTTATCAAATCCTAATGCGTGAGAAGGATATCCCTCTCACGGCGGTAAGTACCCCAAGCGGCATGCTTTGGGAGTGGCTTGTTATGCCGCAGGGGCTTCGAAATTCCCCTGCTACGTTTAACAGATGCGTAACGCATCTATTACGCCCGGTGCGAGAATTCGCACCGAGTTATTTCGATGACGTGTTCATCCATAGTAAGGGTGAACGCGATAAAAGCGATGTAGATGTTCATAGGGAACATCTACGTCGAGTGTTAGAGCTTATGCGTAAGCATAAGCTCTATGCAAATCTGAAGAAGTGCACCTTTGGTGCACCTGAGATACCCGTTCTTGGATGCTTTGTGGGCAAGAAAGGGGTTCTCTCTGATCCATAAAATATCAGGGTGATCGTTGAATGGCCTACGCCAAACAACGTTAAGGAACTTCGAAAGTTCGTTGGGTTGGAAACATATTTGCACAAGTATTCGTGCAACTATGCTGGGTTAATACAACCTCTATCTCAATTACTTAAGAAAGATGTCGAATGGCATTGGGATACCCAATGCCAAGATGCTTTTGATGCAGTCAAGCAAAGCTTGACTGAAGCGCCTGTCTTGTCTATAGCCGATAACGAGCGTCCGTTCCACGTCGTTTGAGACGCGAGCGATTTCGCTATCGGCTGTGCTTTGATGCAGCGTGATCACGATGATCGTGATAGCGTAATCTGCTATCAATCGCGTCAGTTGTGCCCAGCCGAGAGCAACTATCCAGTGCATGACAAGGAACTCCTTGCCATGAAGTATGCACTGGCCAAGTTTCGGATCTATCTATTGGGAGATAGACCGTTTGTGGTTTACACGGACCATGCGTCGCTACGCACGTCCGTGAATTCACCACACATTTCTAAAAGAATGGCTCGATGGCTGTCATTCTTTGCTGAGTACAACTTTACGGTTAAATAAAAACCCGGAAAGTTGAACGTGATAGCGGATGCGCCATCACGAAGGCCCGATTACGAGACGAAACCGTCCGTAACCGAAGTTGCCAGTGCAAACGCGATCCGTTGCACTGCTTTGTCGTCGTCAATCATACGACAAGTACGCGAGGCGTACAAAACAGACGAGGAGACACATCTGTTGATTGATTACTTACGTAATCAATCAAGTGAGAAGCGCGACGAACTCCCAGAGTTCCTCCGCGCTTGCGTGCATCGATATCGACTGCACGATGGTCTGCTGCTTTACAGCACAGAACAAAAAGATGAAAGTCGCATCGTCGTTCCAAACGACGATGATCTCAAACATCAAATTATGTTTGAGTATCATGATGCACCGATTTCGGGGCATCAAGGTCGAGAGAAGACATACGCTTCTCTCGCACGTGACTTTTACTGGCGAAGCCAGTACAAGTGGGTACGAAAATACGTACGCGCTTGCGAGATTTGCCAGCGCGTGAAGCCTGCGCAGTCTGCACAGGCTCCGCTGCAATCTCTGCCGGTTCCGACAGAGTGTTGGAAGTCCATTTCAATGGACTTCGTATTCGGTCTTCCACCCGACAATAGTCGGAAGACTGGAATAGTGGTCTTTGTAGACCGTTTCAGTAAGATGGTACATCTTACTGCAGTATCAGCGAATGTAACCGCCGCTCAAACAGCGCGGATATTCGTTGATACGGTATTCCGTTTGCACGGAATGCCGGAAGACATTGTCTCGGATAGAGATCCGAGATTTACAGGACGTTTCTGGCAAGAAACGTTCTCATTGTTGGGAACCCAGTTGAAGATGTCAACTGCAGACCATCCGGAAACGGATGGGCAGACGGAACGGGTTAACCGCGTTCTCGGAGACATGTTGCGATCATACGCACATGTCTTTGAACAGTGGAGTGACTATCTGCCACTCAATGAATTCGCGATTAACAATTCGGTGCATGCTTCAACTAAGCATACACCGTTGTACGTGAATGCCTTAAGGCATCCACGAACCCCAGCTTTACTTGGCGGTACGTCAAATCTAAGTGGGGGAGGAACCCGCTCAAATTTTGAGCGAGTCAATGCGCAAGTTGCAACTGCAACTTGTGAACAAAACGATGACCCTTCTACTGAAAGTACAGTAGAAGCGGAAGAAGGTTCAATTGAAACTGAAGCTGCATACGATGAATATGTGTCTGCAGCAATGGCTGCAGACAACGAGGACAATGCACCTACTGCTGATAAATCAATAGATGAATTCGTATTACAGCGCCAAGCTGTAATACGCTATATAAAAGATGCACTTGCCTCTGCTTTTGATAAGCAGAAGAAAAATGCAGACAAACAAGGAAGGAAGAACAAAAACTCCTTTCTGAAAGGTGAATTGGTATTATTAAGTACTACCAATTTGCCTACACATGCAATAAGCAACTTCCCTACACGGAAGTTGCTTCCTAAGTACATTGGACCTTTCAAGGTCCAAGAGATTCGGGGGAATGCCTATACCTTAGACATTCCCACAGCAATGCGGCTTCACCCAACATTCTATGTTGGGCGGCTCAAGCCGTATCACTCGTCTTCGTCTTACTACGAGACGCAGAGCCACGGAAGATACCGTGCTTCTCCAAGCCTCCCAAGAGAGACTTGTAATCGGCTTCCAGCCTTTGGTGAGCAGATCGGAGAGTCGTTACCTCCTCCTTCGACTGCTCAAGATCAGCCGTGCGCCGATCGAGCTCTCCCTTATAGCGGGAAAGCTCAATGTACAGATGATCATTCTTCTGCTGGAGGGCAGCGTGCGCCCCGAGGATGTCGCGGACATCCTCGCGAAGAGACTGATATGTCTTCACAGAGTGAGACATATCGCTGATCAAGGAGGAATAACCCTCCTCGAGCTTGCGGAGCAAAGAACCATGCTCCGCAACAACAACGGCGAGGTAATTCTCAACCTACGCTGCCCCTGATTGATAATCAGGGGAATAAGCGATATATCCTCGAGCGCTTGATCTCGAAGCGCTCGGTGCCTTCGAAGAAGGGGCAGCGTACCGGGTACTTGGTACGCTGGCTGGGTTACCCCCAAGAGTTCGACTTTTTGGGAGCCGATTGAGGTTCTGTGGGCCGACGCCCAGACCGTTTGACTGAGTTTGAGAAGAAGTCTCAAACTCATAATGCGAAGTAGCATCAACAGTAGGTCTTGATGCATTCAGGGTATCAATTAAACCCTGAACTTCGGCGGGTACGGAAAAACCACCGTACCCCCGCAACTCCTCCTCTGACAGACGAGGAGCGCCCTGCGTACACCGCGGGCAAACGAGGTGACAAGGGACACCACACTTTAACCCTTGTTTGATGCAAGCATAATGGATGTATTCCATTTTGCCTGTTCGTGAGTGCTTTAAAAAAGCTCTCGCGCATTACGTGAACTTTATTCACGTAATCATCTGGGCTTTTGTTGTAGTTGTCAACAAAAGCATTCCAACTCTGATTCAGGGCGTCTTTATCGTCCCTGTTCCTCCTTGACCCTTTCCGGCTCGAATAATATCGTACCTGGAAAAACAGGTCAATAAAGTACAGACATCTATCGTCTGTACTTCGATCGAATCGACGTGACTGGATGTCTTCACAGTCATACAGCACGTTGATATCGAACAACGCATACTGGCAGTCCCGTTTACGGTGACCGCCACTGTTGGGGGCAATAGCCCAGCCAGGGGTCCAAAACCCCACTTTGTACGGAACATGTGGTTCCGTACGATGATACGCTTTAGAAGCGGTAGGCGCCGCTTCTGTTCGAGCTCTTTTATCAGGCGGAGCACCGCCTGCTTCAACACCACGCGCCGGGGTTAAATCACCCCGACGTGGAGAAGTACTGGTCCTGGTGGGGCTCTGCGTTCCCGCAACCACCTGTGATGATCATTGTCGCTGTCATAGCTGACAGCGACACCAGAGTCGTCATCGCTGTTAGGCGATGAGCACCTAGCGAGTTTCGACTCGCTAGATCCTTTAGTGGGGACAGCTGTATCCCCATCACTTTGTTCGGAGTCAGAACTCCCGAACATGGCCCTCTGGGCAACACGCCATTCGGAAGTTGCCATCGTGCGAGATTTTGCATTAGCAACATCTCCCTGTTTCTTGCCAGATGCCGCCTTAGCAGCATCTGTGGTCGAAGACGGTACGTCTTCCGACCTTTGCGTAGTTGACGCTGCTAATGAAGCGTCACCGTTGTCACTCAACACCTCAGCACCTAGTGCTGAGGCGGAGGAAGAAGCTCCGTCATTGTTTTCAGCAGCGCTCTTTAGAGCGCCGCCGCCGTGTGTCTTGACCATCGAGTCGATGGTCAATCAGTTGGTGAATGAGAAATTCCGACCAACAAGTGCCACCCATGATTGGCCAAAATAAGAATTTTTATTGGGGGGTGATGTAATGGGGTGCCATTACATAATTTATATTCAAGTTAGAATATCACAGTTTAATTTCAGACGCGTTGTATGAAATTTAAATAAGAGATTATAAGTTATTATAATCTAAGAAGGAAAAGTCGATTCGGTATAAATACCGAATCTTGCAGGTTAACTAATAGTACAGTTAGTTAAAGACTTGATATTATTATATTAATTAGTTAGTTACTATACCATTAGCCTCTAAACCACCCATTAAATAAACACTCTTAATTTTGCGTTCTTAGGCATAAGTGAATATTAATATATTTACTTTTATTATAGGATTAGTTGTTACCAACTAATCCTGCCCTAATTGTATTGCGCGCTTCCTCGCACAAATACAGTGTAAGCCAGTAACAGGATCAGTCCTGTTACATGTTGATTCGATGAGAAGGCCGGTGTGGTGGAGTCGAGTTCGAATCAAACAACGAAGTGTCCTGAACTCGACCACCGTCGTGCCCAGCCGACCAACTTACGGGGGGGGGGGACCCGCGAACCTTCGCCTGCATGCCGATCGGGTGACCGATCAGCACTGCAGGACGCCTGGTCCGATTTAGCTTCTGAGTTCTCACCTTGTGTGCTCATTGGTATGGGTGGTAACACACTCGGTGAACCGTCGTGCAGTATGAGTCTTGATGGGTATCGACATGGAGGGTAACACTTCTGGGGTAATTTGTACCAATAACCCGCGAAAGATAATCCAAACAATCCGATCGGCAAATGGAGCGGAAATCGTCACTCCAAATGCAAAGAAAACTTGGGGAAGACCGCAAAGCGGTGTGGGGACCCAACCAATAATCTGGGGCAGACCGCGCGTAGCAGTGTGGGGACCCAGCCAATCAGAATTTGGGGCGGACCGCGTGACGCGATGCGTAGGCCCAACCAATAATCTGGGGCAGATCGCGAGAATCGATGTGGAAACCCATTCAATACAAATGATGATAACACATTCCAAACGTGTGGGAGTTGAGGGGTGCGAGAACGTAAAGGAGCGCTATTCACGCCTCCCTCTTGGTGATCTTACAGATCGGACGCAAAAGGAGAACTTTATTACTGCTTACCGTCGTGGGGATTCCGGAGGACTTATGCGCGTGTTGCGCATCTTGCCGGGAAAGTTGAGCTAGAGGGGACCGTGTTAGCTCTCTGCTCCCAATAACTCCGCGGTAGGAGCGGCGACTTATGTGAACCAAAGAAAAACGAACACTATATTTAATAACCAATTAGAAAACCAATATATAAACTACATGCAAAATGGTGTGACTCACCTAAATCTGCGTACTTAACACTCCAGACACACGATTGGCCCAAAATACTCCCCCTTTTCGCTAACCTGATCGCTCCAACTTGATTAACGGTACACTGGTACATGCTAGTCACACCGGACAAGAACTGGACCTAACCGTTGGGCAATAAATTCCGTTTATCTATCCCGAGTTGTGCGAAGAATGTCGTATACGGTACTGCATTTGTCGCGAGACAATACTACCATATGCGGACTTGAACAGACGCAGATCGAATTTCTACATCAGCTGTATATGGCTATCCTAAAAAGGGATAATGAACGCCGCACATGTGGAATACGTTTTGTGTACTCTGGATGATCGGGGTATAGCGGATGAGCTAGAGTAAACATTGCGAACGCTCCAACGTGCAAAAAAACACAGAAAAAGTCGCCTTGGCTGGATATAGATAGAATCTAGTCGGCATCTTTACTCGATCCGATCAAATTAGACCGGCCCGGACATTACGGATTTTTAGCTATCAGTTGCGACAACATCGGATCAGAAGGCGACAGTGTTCGGTTCAGTCTCGGATCGGACGAAGAAAAGTACCGCATTCTCCTGTCCAGATCTGCAGGTTAAAATTCCATCCGTGTAAGCCAAATTGGTAATTAGTCTGGTAACCTTTCCAAAAGATGACACAATGGTATGTGCCGACCAAGTATCGCCGGTAGTCGAGAAGATGTTAAGTTAGATCGCTCGCCAGTTGGAATCTGGATCAAGCCGAGCGATCTATGTTCAGCGTCTTTGCGTGATGGAAGATAACCTACAACACATTTTTATTCGATTGGCGCCCGATCCAATAGACTAGAGCTGATGTTATTATAGAATTAGATCTACTTCGTGGTAAATCGCGCGAGCAATGGGGCAAGTGAGACGAGTGGTCTCGTACTTAGTAGTGAAGTTTTTTTGGTAACGTTAGTGGTAACTGCAAGATATGAGTGAATTTGTGAAGACCAAGACGCTACCTAGCGGGAACTGTATCCCTGTCGTCGCCTTAGGTGTCTACCAAAGCGCACCTGGGCATGAGACGTACAACGCCGTACTCGCTGCTCTTCGACTTGGCTATCGTCACATCGACACTGCTACCATGTATCGCAACGAATCGGACGTAGGCAAAGCCATTAGGGACTCGGGAATTCCTCGTCAAGATATTTTTGTGACGAGCAAAATTGTGCCCACTCAACAGCACTGGAGTTACGATGCTGTCGTAGAAGGGGTTCATATGAGTAACCGTAAACTTGGTCTTGAGTACATCGACTTATATCTGCTACATGCCCCTTTTGATAGCGCGACGCGTGCAGAGGCTTGGAAGGCACTTGAAGACCTGCAGACTCAAGGAGTCGTGCGTGATATTGGCGTCTCTAACTTCGGAGAAAAGCATCTGCAAATGCTTGCACAGACTTGGCGAGTAAAGCCCGCTGTGAATCAGGTGGAGCTGCATCCGTGGCTGGCTCGTGGAGAAACAGTCAAATACTGCGAAGAGCAGGGCATTATCATGGAGGCATACTCTCCATTAGCTCGAGCGCAGAAGATGAATGACGAAACGCTGACGCAGATTGCAAGCGAAGTGGGGGCGACTTGGGCACAGGTGTTGATTGCCTGGAGTTTGGCAAAAGGATTTGTGACGCTGCCAAAGTCGGTGAAGCAGTCGAGGATTAAGGAAAACTTGGAAGCTGCAAAACTTAAGCTGACGAGTGAGCAGATTGACAAGCTTGACAGTTTGGATGCGTACTTTGTTACGTCGTGGGATCCGATTAAGGACCACGCGGCGTAATTGAGGTTGATGCCATCAGCAATTTTTTTCGAGATGTTTTAGTCTTGAGTATCGTTGTCAGAAACATGCAAGGCTTAAAGTGATGAATAAATCTTTACAGCCTTTTCAGTCATCATGGATACGTGCAGCCGTCTGTGCACTTATCATTGATACCACCAAAGAATTGATACTATCAACAAGCTGTCGGATTGTTTCAACCGAAAGTATGTCCCCACAAAATCGGCAATAAGTGTACTTTTACCTACATTCATTATACTCATGCCAGAAGAAGCAGAGCTAAAAAGACAAGACGACCTCGAAGATTGGCAGCGTGAGCTCTTTACGTGCTCTCGACCTACGAAATAGTAATGATTGTGAACGACAAAGAAACGAAACCAGTAAACAGCGCAACTTTGGCAACAACGAGATAGCCATGCTTGAAATGCCAATTGGTCTACGAGCCAAAGGTTGTTAAAAGCTGGTCCCTTTAGTTCAGAGGTCGGGAATGAAAACATACGACGCAGTTCTCGAAATGGACTTATCTTTTTTATTTGGCGTACTCCTTGCGTCAATTTGCAACCCGTCAATCAACAAACGCAGTGACCTTGTGTTTATGCGGAAACGAAACTTTGGTACAATGCACAATATCTATTGCAAATATCGAACGTATCCAGCACGAACCGAAACGACGCACTCGGTCAAATCCCGTTGATCATTGGATCGTACGCATCCTCCTTCAAATGTAATCGACGTATTTCCGGACATTAGTTGCGACTACACGTAAGCAATTGTTTAAGGTACCGACTAACAAGTAAAAACCAAGTTTATTGCGCGGATAATTTTTTGACACGGCGAATGGAAGACAGTCTCGTGTGGCGCGACATGCAAAAATCGAACGTCCAAGGCTGGACTTGCATTTCCTCCAAGAGAAAAAAATTGGTATGCACATAGGCAAAAAATTACCGCTGCAATAAAAAAACCGCGTGCAGCTTCTCGGGGATTGAGAAGAACCCGACCTCAAATTATTCTGCCGAGTTCAAGCGGTGACCAAAATCCTCATTTCAGGCCCGCCACTACCGTTCGTCTATTAAATGTCAATAAGATGATCGATGTCATCAATTGCTTGGAAAAGTGTCCACATCGCTTCTCACGAGCACCTCGCGCCCACAAAACGCTGAAGACGTCAGAACCATCTGTACAGCCTTCGTTGTAGAACTTGTAACTATTATCCAATCAGGATTGTCCCGCCATTTTCGGTATCACATCACCTAACCTAAAATAGGATTAAGTTCTTAAGTGCGATCTAAAGTGAAAGTGATGGCGAATGCTGCGGAGCCGAGTGTTACTGCGGCAGATGTGCAGCAGCAGATCGAAACTTCTGTGCTTCGTACAGCAGAAATGTTTGCTTTAACCAAACGCAATGCTGCGTTGGCATATGACTTTGCACCTAGGTAACAAATATCCATATTATATGATAATAACGGCGTTCTAAACTCTTGCTTTACTTTATAATCAGCAAGAAAGTTCGAGTGCGTACAAAACTGAACGACACTTACTTGTTAAATTTCTCTGAAGCGCTACTAAAGCCTATGGTGGTTACTGGAACAGTTGACTCGGCCGTCACTCCGCTTGATACAGCCACTCTTGCGTCCCCCAGTCTTCCTATTCCATCAGATGTGGTCATGGGTGGCCATCCAATACCAGAAGGACCTGGAATTTCAATTGAACGTGAAGAACATACAACTGAATTGGTAGAGAATCCGTCGATTGTGGATCAGGTAGCGAAAGAGGTGGAGCAGGAGCTGGCACAGAAGAAGCGCAAACTGTACGTCAAAAGGAAAAACATCTTTATTGTAGCTTCCGTGTTATGCTCATTGCATTGACTTATCTTTTTCTCCCTTTTACTTCTAGTGCAGCGGCAAATATCAGCGGAGAAGCCTCCTTGGCGGTTATCGAAGCCAAAACGCAGACAGACAAGGCGGCCCAGTTTGGCAAGAGTGCCATCATATTTCGTCGTACTACAGAAGTGCCGAAGCCAAAGTGGCATGCGCCGTGGAGGCTCAAGCGTGTAATTTCTGGGCACCTTGGATGGGTGCGCTCGATTTCTGTAGATCCTACCAACGATTGGTTCGTCACGGGTTCTGCTGATCGAACAATTAAGGTTTGGGACTTGGCCTCTGGACAGCTAAAGCTCACGCTCACCGGACACATAAACGCTATTCGTGGTCTGGAAGTGAGTCCACGCCACCCGTACCTGTTTTCGGCTGGAGAAGACAAGAAGGTTTTGTGTTGGGATCTCGAGTACAATAAGGTCATTCGTAGCTATCATGGTCATCTCTCTGGCGTATTCTCCTTAAGGGTGCACCCAACACTAGATGTCATTATCTCAGGTGGTCGCGATGCGGTTGCACGAGTAAGTACTTGCAAAATTAAGCTGAGATTTCTAAGAAAAGGAGTAATAGTTTGTATTCTGTAGGTGTGGGATATGAGGACGAAAAACCAGATACACGTGCTTTCTGGTCACCAGGGTACAGTATGGGCCTTGGAAACTCAAGCCACGGATCCACAAATTATTACGGGCTCCAGTGATAGCACGGTTAAGGTATGCCCACATTCTTGGCACTTAATTCATCTACTGTCTTTACATCAATTTATTTTCGTTCATTATGTTCCTCTCAGTTGTGGGATCTAGCCGCTGGTAAGGTGATGACAACGCTGACCAACCACAAAAAGGCTATCCGCACTGTCACCAAGTCTCCGATTGTAAGCATCTCTCTTTGGGATTTCTCTGAGTGGTAGCTTCTTACAGTGTCTCGGCTGCAGGACCATACGTTCATGTCGGGTGCGGCAGACAACATTAAAAAATGGGAGGCAAAAAAAGGTCGCTTTTTACGTAACTTCTCGAAGCACAATGCTATCATCAACTCTATTTCGATCAATCAGGATGGTGTGATGGTTTCTTGTGGGGACAACGGGTCTATGTGCTTCTGGGATTACCAAACTGGTTACTGCTTTCAAAGCGACTTGACAAAAGCACAGCCAGGATCTTTAGACAGCGAAACTGGCATTTTTGCGTCGACATTCGACAAGACAGGCCTGTACGTGCAAGCACTTGATAGGAAGTCTGAGGTCGATGGCCTAACCTGACGAATGCAAATTTTATACAGGCGGTTTATTACGTGTGAGGCTGACAAGACTATTAAGGTGTGGGCTGAAGACAGCTCAGCTTCGGAAGAGTCGCACCCTATCGATATGGCACAGTGGACAAAAGAATTTACGGCTGCGAAGAGGTATTAGACCAATTGCTACCGACAACTCGGTCAGGATCAACCTCATGCTCCGGTTATCAACGGAAACAATCTTTTTAGGTCACATTACTGTAGCATGCGATGTTATAAATCGCATGCACTACCTCGAATGAGTGTTAGAGTATATGGGAGCTGTGCGCGACCCCCTCCTTTTAGTAGTTGGTTAAAATACTTAAAGAATAAACCTTTGAGATGGAATGTATCACAAGCAAGAGATGAAATGTCAACCGGTCCTACATCGGATCAGACGTATTAATCATCGGCGATCAGCATGTCTACTAAGCCTGTTATGGGAATTTAGATGACTCGTGATGATCTGATGACTTGCGGATGTGATGAGTTGACGATCTGATCATTGGATAACGTTTTATTATTTGCTTATGCATAGTAAATGTCCTTACAAGTTTGGACGCTCAGAATACTCACTGTGGTCGTTTTAGCTGGCGAGGAACTAACCTAAAGCTGGAAAACGATTCCATTTAACAGTAATTTTCAGCTGACTACGCTCCGGCTGCAGCACCTGACAAGCATATGTCTTATCAGTGATACGAGCCGTATGTCAGCGTCAGGTTGACGAGTGTAACCATCCGTCGTTGCGCGCGTTGCCATCTCCACATTGTGGTGTGGTGGAGTCGAGTTCGAAATCAAACACCGAAGTGTCCTGAGCCCGACCACCATCGTGCCCAGCCAACCAACTCACGGGATGGGGCGGGTACCCCGCGAACCTTCGCCTGCATCCCGATCGGATGATCGATCTGCATTGCAGGACGCCTGGTCCGATTTATCTTCATAGTTCTCACCTTGTGTACCCATTGGTTTGGGTTGGAACACACTCGGTGGATCTTCGCGCAATATCAATTTCGATGGGGATCGATATGGAATGTACCACTTCCGGGGAAACTTGTGTCAAGGGCAGAAATTCATCCTCGACACGTCAATGTCCAACGATATAGATAGTCCAATGTAATCCGGGTTGTAGATGGAGCGGAAATCGTCACTCCAAATACGTCAATAATTTGGGGCAGACCGTGTAGCCGGTGCGTACACGCACGGTGCGGCTAGCGCGCAGAGGAAGACTATTCTTTAAAGCGGTAGCTACCGCTACTTAGCCGATACGCCCTTGTAAAGGGCTTAGTAGGAGATTTCTCCTACTCGGGGCCAAGATTCCCGGGTTAGTTTACGACTTAGCCTTAACGGCTGTATTCCCTTTACGGGGTGAAAGTAAAGGGAGGACTCCCTCTTACCTACAACACTCACTGCGCGCGCGACCGGTCGAGGTCGCGCGTCCGCTAAATAAAGTGAAATGTAAACTGAATATATTTAATATGTAATTAGCCTAAATTAATTTAAACTAATATAAACTATATGTAATACTAAGTAGAATATTCCTAATTCGTACCTAGCTAAAATGTAGTGTACACACCTGTGTACTGACACGTGGATGGCTGACACACCACCACACTAAGGGCCCCTTCCCTGATTGCTTAAAATAACCAAAGGTTCGAAACCTTTCAACCCGGCCAATACTGACCTCAACCGTGGTGTACTCATGTACACCGACACTCAGTGTTACCCGAATGTAACCCCGTTACATCCTCCCCCATCAAGACTATTGCTTACGCAATAAACAAAATTTTGTTGGAGAACTCCAACGCCAGTTCCTCTGGCCATCCATATGTACACCTCCAGTGGTGCTATGGCGTCTCCTCTAGAAGAGGTAGACTACTCCAAAAACTCGGAAGTGGATGCCTTTGGGGATACCTCCCCAATGGTGAGCCGCTCCGACAACGCCGAACGGCGTTGTCGGCAGCCTAATCAATTCCCCACACGAGAGGAAAATGCACTAACCAGTGCGGCACCCCTGCCCGTATCGGATGATACATCCGAATCGCCAAAGTCGATCGTCACTAATGAGCTGGACGCAGATCAAGACACCCAACTTGCCGCACATGCACTAAGGGCTGCGTTACGCGCCCCCAAACGCCCGTCAAGGGCGGCTTATAATTTTGATGGTCCTCGTGACCTTCCAAGGTGGGCCAGGCGTTTGGTAAGGACTAGTTTGGCGTCCTATACTCCTGGCCCCGCGGCTGAACAGCCGTATCAACGCGAACGCCGTGAGAAACTCCGGCAACAACTGCTTACACAAAAGCAGTTCACTAGCGTCTCGTACCGAGAGCGCTTAAACAGGCAGGCACAGGGTGCCCCTGTTGAGAACCTCCGCGAGGTTCCTTTCGTTCTTTCTCCAGGAGAAAGTGCCGATGATGCAGAGAAGAAGTTCCGCGATTGGGCGGAAGGGGAGAATCTTCTCCCCAGCTTCGATGAGCTGCATGACAGCTATTCCCGTCGAGACATTTGGGTGGAGAGGGTGTTGCGCCTCACATTTGCCAAAGCTAAGGCGATGGAGCAACTACGTGCTCCGTATCGCACGCGCTACGCCAGCGCCCCTGTCTCCACCATGGTGTCCGGAGACAGTGTGATCGCCACATCTTCCTCCCGCAAACTTTCACTTATTGGGAGTGAAGGGGCTTCTCATTCCCCTCTGGTCGTTGACCTACAGCGGGATTCTCCCGCTCAAAAGCGTCAACAATGTCGCGGCAATCCTGCCGTAGGGAAGTCTCGAACTCCCACGAACTCTGTGAGTGTGGATAACCCTTCCACTTCACCAGATACTGGGTTTGACTCCGATGATGGCGTCGCGCCATCAGCCGTTCCACATGAAAGTGTGGAGTACTCTCCGCATCGAGCATTGGAGGAGGAGGTCGCGCAATTGCGACGTGAGATTCGCGAGCGCTGTGATCGACACAGCCTTCGCATCCATGATCTCCACGAGGGGCTCCGCGATGAGTGGGATGCCACTGAACGCTTCGAGAGGCGGCGTGCCTCTCTATAGACGATCGTTGCGCAACTTCGTGGTCGCATTTTAGCCCTGTCGGGCTTCCTCTGCCCTGCCGTGTCTTACGGCTCTTATGGCTATTCGCCTTACCAACCCCCTCCAAGAGGGGACCCGCCTCTGGGTTCTGGTATGGCTTAAGCATACCCACATAAAAGGTTGGATGCGTACGCATCGCCTTCGGGATGTCCAAGGTATACGATAAGCCCTTTCGGGCTAGTACCTTAAAGGGTCCCACAAACCTGGGGCGCAGTTTATTACGCAACACATTTGAAACTGCATGTGTAGGAAGATTTTTAGCGTTTAATAAAACACTTTCTCCCACTTTGTACACCCTTTTGTTACGCCGCCCCTTGCGGTCAGCTTTCTCCTTCTGCTTGTCTTGGCTTTCCGCCATGGCATCGCAGACGTGTCGTAAGACACTAAGGCGCGTCGATAAAAACTTATCGATGTGATTTCGCACAGATACAGGGCTGACATCGGGAATCCTTCCCCCTCAAGCCCTGGGCCACACACAAGTGGCGTTAACGGAACCCACGGATTCACCAATCCGTTCACGTAAAACGGGGTAAACCCCGTAGATGCATGTACCGAATTGTTGATAGCAAATTCAACCATCGGGAGCATCTCACTCCAACTCTTTGGAGAATCCGGACATAAACTCCGGAGAATATCCTCCACAACGCGATTAACGCGTTCCGTCTGACCGTCCGTCTGCGGATGATCCGCAGTGGACATGAGGAGTTTGGTGCCTAGCACCTTAAACAACGCTCCCAAAATTTTCCTGTAAAACGGGGATCCCGATCCGACACAACGGAATCGGGTAGACCATGCTGTCGAAAGACACGGTCTAGGAACACTTTCGCAGTTCCTTGTCCATCTATGGACTCTGGCACCGCCGCCAGGTGAGCCATCTTGCTCAAACGGTCTACAAAGACCAATATGCCGGTGTTCCCGGCCCTTTCCTTCGGAAACCGAAGATAAAATCCATGCTAATGGATTTACAACACTCCGTTGGAACCGAGAAGCTCGCCAAAGGCGCAGATGAACTTGCAGAGGGTTTAACCCTCTGACACGTCTCACAGGTGCGTATATACGCACCGACCCACTTATACATATTGGGCCACCAATACAAAGCGCTTAAAGCGCTGTAGGTCTTATCCCGACCTAAATGACCCCCTGTAGGGGCGTCATGTGCCTCAAAGAGGACTCTATACTTCAGTTCCTCATTATGAGGAACTACCACCCGCGGAGTGTCCTCCGCGCTCGTGCTATAAAATAGCAGACCTTCACAGTACCTGTAACGGTGTAAACGAGCTTTAGCTCGACTTGACAGGGTTGGCTCAGACGAGCCAAGACCCTTTTCACCTAACGCGCGGATAAGCGCCGTACTTTGTGGGTCTTTCTCATACGCCTGGCGTATGAGATCCACCACAGACGTGGTGACGAATGTCGCGTGGGCGAGCTCGTAATCGGGACGACGCAACAACGCGTCTGCAAGTACATTCTGTTTACCAGGTTTGTACTTTACCTCAAAATTGTACTCCGCAAAGAAGGAGAGCCAACGGGCCATCCGTTGGGAGAGATGAGGCGACTTTGTCGCTTTCCGTAAGGACGCGTGGTCAGTATAAACCACGAACGGCTTTGAGACGAGTAGGTGAACCCTAAATTTGACAAGGGCATACTTCATATCAAGTAGCTCCTTATCATGAACGGGATAATTCCGTTCTGCAGCTTTAAGCTGCCTCGACTCAAACGCAATCACGCGTTCCCGTCCCGTGTCGTCTGCTTGTAACAAAGCACATCCGATTGCGAAATAGGAGGCGTCGCAGACGAAGCTAAAAGGTTTCCCAGAGTCTAAGAGAGCAAGAACGGGAGCTTTTAACAAGCTCCCCTTAACCGCGTCAAAAGCGTTTTAGTGTTCAGTTACCCAACACCAATCAACATCCTTCTTAAGAAGGTCGGTCAATGGCTTCGCCATTTCAGCGTAGTTATCGCTGTACTTGTGGAGATAGTTGGCTAATCCAAGCCACTTCCGTAAATCTCTAAGATTTACAGGCGAAGGCCACTCCACAATGGCTTTCACCTTCGCGGGATCCGCCCACACTCCATCCTTACCGATGAAGCATCCGAGGAAAGGAATTTCCTCAGCACCAAATATACATTTGGATGCGTTCGCATATAATTTATGCTCTCGCATACATTCGAGCACAGCTTGAAGGTGTACAAGGTGCGTCTGAACATCAGACGAGTCGCCTTCCGCACGACTATGAACGAATATATCGTCGAAGTACGTCTGAGCGTATTTTCTATGAGGGCGGAAGAGTTGAGTCACCAAGCGATTGAAAGTCGCTGGTGCATTCGAAAGCCCCTGTGGCATAACTAGCCACTCCCACAGCATGCCACTAGGCGTGCTGACCGCTGTAAGCGGAATATCGGATGCTCGCATGAGCACCTGATAATACCCGTCCACCAGATCTAAGGCACTGTATACAGTACAGCCAGCCATATTGTTCTGGAGGACATCCTTCCGAGGAATCGGAGTCTGCATGGGTACAGTAGATGCATTCAGCTTGTTATACGCATGCACAATGCGCCACTTTCCGTTCGGGTTACGAACAAAAAAAGTGGGAGATGAGTGGGGAGACTTGCTCTCCCGTACCATCCCCGCCTCTTCTTTCTCCTTGAAGAATGCGTCGATGACGTCGCATAGCTCCTTGGGGAGAGGCCACTGCCTAGTGACGCAGTATTTGGTTCCAGGAACCAAGTCAATTTCTTGTCGGACTCCCCGATCCGTGGTAACACCATCATCTCTGAATTCCTTAATTAAGGAATGGTAAGGGTCCTCAGTATCCGCAAGGATCTTGAGGCCGCTTCGGTCATTCAATGCCTGTTTGATTTGCACCAAAACTGACTCGTCCATCGTGCATGAGGAGTTCAACTCCTCTTCCGGACGCAACACGAAGATCTCGTCGATTTCATCTGCTTTCAAAGCAGTCTCAAACTCGTTGAAGGACATCTCCTCCAACGACAGCAGTTCGCCTACCCCAGGAAACCGTTCCAGGCTTACGCCTTCTGTGACAACACCTGTCACACTATTCAGCATCCTGTAGGACTGATGACTACTGGCCTCGGGACTCATCCAGTGACCCAGATGGGGGGAGTCAATTGCCCCATCTATTGGAAGCGCCACGCGCCTATCCACAGAGGTCTCTACCTCTACCACCGGTGACTCGCCAGTCTCACCTATAACGGTGTAGTCGGAATCATTTACGACGTGCGAAAGAGACAAACTTTGGGTCTCTTCGCTTGGAAGCGCCTCGCGCTTAACCACAGGGGTCTCTTCCCCTACCACTGGAGTCGCAACTTGTTCGCCGGACACGGCGTGGTCGGAATCAATTCCGACCTGTAGAAGAGACGAACTTCGTGTCTCTTCTCTAAGCGCCTCGCGCTTACCCTCAGAGGATTCCACCTCTATCACTGGCGACTCACCGGTCTCACCTATATAGGCGCGGGGATTAACCGCCGAATCCCCCTCGTTTAGGAACTCTTCCTTAACGCCATTGGGAATGATCATTTTAGACATCCCAATCTCTGGCATATCACGCCAGAATCGCTTTTGCGATCGAGCAAAGGTGGCTTCATCACTCGCCAATGCTTCACCCGACCGCGGGTGCGTTGAGCCAATGGACTTAGACTTCCAGTCTATCCATGGCTCGTGGCGTTCCGGCCACTTCATGCCCAGAATGAGGTCCTACCTCGAGTCCAAATCCAGGACTAGGAAACGTTCTAAGCTGGCGAAGTCTGCAAACTTCAGCTTAAGGTCAATCGAGACCTTGGGTACAGAAACCTGTACGCCCGTCGCAAGACGGACCGTGACAACGTCACGAGAACGTGCCTTTAGGGCCTCGGCATACAGCCGACTCTTCTCCACAGAATCTCGTCTGACATAATTGTCAGACGCTCCAGAGTCTATCAAGACTCTCCAAGGCTTATAAAAGCCTTTCACGTCCGCAAAGACTACCAGCAAACCTGGCTGGTACATCAACTCGGTGCTAGAAAGCACCGTTTCCCTCGGGGATTTGTGCTGTCGTCCCCTACATTGGGGCTTAACAGCACTGAGGGATCCCCCAGTAGGGCGCCCCGCACCTACTGGGAGCCGTCGTTTCCCGACGGCTTGAACAAGGGCTTTTTCCCCATCCTTGGTGCCTTGTAGCGAGTGTCTCGCTGGGGATTTTTCGGACATCTGTTCCTCAGATGATCCGTGCTCCCACACAGGAAGCATCTCAGCGGCCCACGCAGCTGCAACATGGCTAAGAGCTCTGCCTCGAAGCTCTGTGGAAAAGAGTCAGAGTGACTCTTAGCGGGAGGTTTCTCCTCCGCTTCGACCTGACTCAGGTCCATGGGTTCAGGACCCACCTTAGAGGAACGGAAGTTCCTCTCGGCGTTGAACGCCATCTTGAATGCCTCCTCCAGGGATTGGGGTCGGCATCGGAACAATTCCGAACGTGCTGGCCCTTCTCTTAGGCCTCCCATGAAGACGGGGATGGACACATCGTCCGAATACGCTTTCGCGTACATCCCTGCCAACAGGGTCTTAAGTTCCTGGATATAAATCTCCAGGTCCTTAGTGCCTTGACGGCACCTCAAGAACGCCAGTTGATTCTGGAAAACCAGATCAGGCGTGGCGTACATGTCCATGAGCTTCTGCTTAAGGACCTTCCATGTTGGAAGCACGTCCGTGACTGATTCCGAGCATGTAAACGTCCATGTACGGGCTTTGCCCGTAAGATGGGTCAATGCAAGTCCCACTTTCAATTGATCAGCGGTCATGTGGTGGAGTCAAGTTCGAAATCGAATACATTTGTATCGACAACCTGACCACCACCATCGTGCCCAGCCTTCCAACTTACGGGGGGGGGGTACCCCGCGGACCTGCATTCGAAATCTGGTCCGATCGTCCGCTGCTGGCAGACGACCGGTCATCATCCTGGGACACTTGGTCCGATTCACTTAAGACCATCTCACCTTGTGTACCCATTGGAGTGGGCTAGTTACACACTCGGTGGATCGGGATCGCAGATCGATTTGATTCGGTCTTGAATATGAGACCGTGCTGGATAAGTGTACCTAGGGCGGAACTCTTCACCCCAGGTACGTACAGACCAGAAACACTTCCGAAAGATAGATTCCAATAGGTCGATCTTCCAAACGATCTAGACCTGACCAATACGAAATAATAGAGGGTAGACCAATCAACCGGTCTAGCCCCTGACCAATATGAGAGAAGACCAAAACCGGTCTAAACTCCGACCAATGTTACAATGAGCCAATATGTCCACGTAAAGACCAAAACCGGTCTAAACTCCAACCAATGTTACAATGAGCCAATATGTCCACGTAAAAACCCAATACGCCCGTGAAACTCCACAAACGATATCTCCACGTAAATACCAATCCAGTGAATAGCACGTTCCAAACGTACTTGAGTCAAAGTGTCGAGATCGCCAAATCGTACTCCCGTCGAGGGACTTCCGGTGGCCAAAGTGCGCGTGCGGCGCGTCCAGACCGGGTATAATAGGCGAGAGGGGATAATTAAACCCTCTTCCCCCAAACACTCCGCGGCGGGCGGAGGCGACTAGTGTACGTGCAAAGAAAAACGGTGACCCCTTGCTGTGGTATAGACCAAGACCAAAGGACTTCTACTTAGAAAAATCCTGCAACCAAAAGACTTCTACTTTTTTAGGCAAATCCACAACTAACCAATAATACTACCTCCCTATGGTCCCTAATGTACCCACACAAAATTATGTAAAATACCCAAAGTCAGGTGACTCACCCAAGACCAGCGTTCTTGATACTCCTTGAATTTGATAGGCTAAAAAGCCCCCTTTGTTTAGACCAATCCGAAATTCGACCAACTGCCTTGACAAAAAGTGACCAAATTTGTGGTACACTTCACCACAGCCGCCCCTGAGCCCGACCGTGTCGCACAACGATAACGGTCTGACTCACCCATCACTTGACCAACTGGACCTTGGTCACTCACACTTCTTCACCATGGACCAAAACATCTTCGACACCTGCGTCAGCTACTGCCTTTACTGCACTTGATCTTCTTATGCTTCCCTTTGACGCTTGTTCTTGTCGTTCTTGCAGAAACTCTATTCGCCGAGTCGCCCCACCTTGCTTCGCCTGTCCGGTCGGCTCGGTCTGACAGCCCACGTAACTCTCATGCACTTCAAACATCGGAAGGGTGTCATACTGAAGCCGACACGCGGATGCAGGATATGCTCGCAGAAAACATGCGTCTCAGAACCCAGGTGGCCCAACAGGCAACACGAGGTGCGCATCTTTGGTCTTTATCTTGTACTCTTCTTGACCCTCGTTTGTCATCAGATCTCATCCCTCCCAGCGTATTCCAGGCAATAGGTGCCTTGGTTGATGCCGATAGGCAGTCCGGCGATGATGTTGACCAGCTCCGACACATTTTGGAGGAGCTGATAAGCGCGCGCCATGAGCTGTCCCGTCTGGAGGCTCATCAGTCCCATCTCCGGGATCAACATGCACTTGTTCGTCGGCAGCAGCTGGACGGACAATTGACGCGACTTCACTGTTCATGCAAGGCGACGACCTCGCGCGACGCATTTCCGAGTTGCAAATTGCGATTCAAGACCAGACCGGGAAGGTCCGGTCCTGTCAAGACAGGTCCGACGCTTGGACGCAAGAGTCGGGTCGTCGTCAGGTGGCACTATAACAGTGCCGCCAGCGCTTGATGAACTTGCTACCTCCGTGTTCGACTGCTTCCTCCAGCGTAGATTGGTCCGCATCGGCAACCTTAGTCGCGTCGGGGCAAGACCAAGACCGCTTGAAGCAGGACCAAGACCGGCTTCGTTCATTGGCTGATATTCAGCAGTCTGAAATTACACCAAAGTCAAAGAAGCCCGCGGACGCGCCGAGTAGCTCGAGGGCGCGGGGCACTGCGCGCGGACCCGGAATCGGGGGGAAGCGTGCAGTGTCCCATAAGCGAGCCAAGACACAGGCGCTTCTCATGGACTGGGACTCGGACATGGACGACATCTACAGCCCCTCGGAAAGTCGAGCGCCCTCGCGCCGTACTGGAAGTCGCATCCAGCACACAGGGGTCTCGTCTGAGGAGGACCCCAGCGAAGGGTCCGGCGATTCCGAGTTCATGATCCCCATCCAGTCCAAATCACAAACGAATTTGCGTGACAGTTTCGTCCAAGTGGCGTCGACAGTGGGGTCAGAGCAGAATACCGGTCTTCCAAGTGACGCTGCACCAGTATCAACATACGCGACGCCGGCGCCTTCGGTTCTCCCCGGGACATCCGAGCTTCACAAGTACGCTCTACTGAAGAACATGGCGGCTGACACCATCTCCCTTCCGCCGCGGACGTTTGAAATCACTTTGCCGTGGTCGTCGGGGCAAATAGGCTGTTTGGGCCGGTCTACCCTGACCAAGCAGCTTCTGGCCCGGTCTTTCTCTCGCCCGGACCCCTGGCTTTTTCCACCGGCCAAGAAAACCCCTGCCGCGTCTGCATGGAGGGCGGACTTGATTACGTCGGCGCAGATCTCCCGCCTGTACGGAGATGCACCATAGAAAATCTTCGAACACTCCAAGATAGGACTTGTGTTCCACTTGACTCCATGGATCGGCACTTTGCTAGGCCGGATGAAGAATTTCAACAGGATACACGGCCAAGCAATTTGGGAAGCGTCCCACTACTTGGTGCTTCCTCCCGACGGGGTGCGACAAGATCCGGGCCTGGCGACGTTCCAGATCAAGCGCAAGCGACGTCGAATTCGAGCGGGCGAGGCTTGGCAATCCCTGTGCCAGTACATTTTGGACGGGATGTGAGCTCGCGAGTGTAACGTCGACGTGTTCCTGTACCCGGTGTTCCTACACATGCCAAGGCGTCGCGTTGAGAAGACCATACTGCTGGCCGACGACGGCACATGGTACCCCGGTCCTGATTGCGCTGAGCCGGTCGCGGACCTCAAGGGTGCTTTGGTACAGCTTGACCGGAAGGACCCCTGGCGTAACCAGTTTCAGGATCAAGTGGAACATCATCCGTCAATGTTCATCGGCCGTCTGTGGGGCGGTAGCAAGTGAAGTCGTAGGTAGTCTACCAGATAACTCGTAATACATGTCATCATTTCTTTTCATATGTCCTATCGTCAAATCACTTGAACTAATTTTACCACTCCTTCCATAGTTGCACCGAACACGTTATCGTAAACAGTTCCACTCCCATCACGAAAAATAGTCATCACATTCATCATTCCGCTATTCGAATCCGTCACAGTTCATTACAATTTCACATCAACTCCGGACCTTCCACATCTTCACACCGGTCTAGACCGACCGATGCTACTGCGTGTCTTGATCTTGGTCTTCATGGGTCTGCATCACTGCGAAGCGATTACGACTGACTTGTTCTCGTTCGAAATCTCGTAGAAGAGCCCCACAATTCAAGTCGAGCTCGTCGACCCAAGTTGATTCATCATGGTCCTTCCATCGGACCAGGTACTCTCGGTGAGTCCGACCGAACCTGGTCTTCTTGGTCGACCGAACATCCAAGACCTTATCCACTTCAAACTCGTCTTCCTCTAATGGTCGTTCTCAACTGTCCTCCGGCAGTAACGCTTCATCGAAATCAAATCTTTTTTCTTCGTCTACCAGACAGGGAGTTTGGGTCGATCAGGAAATTCTCGGACCAGCTTAACTTGGACACATGCACAATCGGGAAGACCTTGTAATCTGTACCAGTTGTTACTAGACGGGCAGCGTGCTCACCAATCAGCTCGGCAACACGGAAGGGCCGTGCCAAATGTGAGACAGCTTCTTCGCATAGCCCTCTTGCACTCGGTCTAGGTATAGCCATACCCTCGCCCCTGGTTCTATACCGTGGGGTCGGACCTGGCCATTGGTCCGGTCTGCCCGGTCTTGTGTGGCCTGAGCAGCTTTTTGTTGACGACTTCTTTTGCATGCTGGTAGTGTTTCTGGACCTGCATGCGCCAGCGTCGAGCATCGCGATCGCGGGTCCGGGTGCAACCGATAGGTATCGCAGATTCCAGTGTCGCCCGAGGGTCCCATCCATATGTCAGATAAAAAGGTGTTTCTCCTCGGACCCGATCGGTCGACGAGTTGAGTTCAAACACCAGCCTTTCTGCATACTCGTCCCAATCTCGCTGGTCTGGATCAGCAACGTACATCTTGATCGCCCTCGTTATGGTCTGCACCATGCGTTCCGCCGATCCATTTGCTTGCGGACGATATGCCATCGTCGCACTCTGTTTCTGGCCCAGCATGTTATTGAACGCCCGGAACACCTCGGCCATAAAACCGGGTTCCCGATCGTGCCTGATGACCTCGCTGGCGCCGAATCTTCGGAACACACATTCTTCGTAGCTCTGGGCGATCTGCTCCGCAGACCGAGATGCACTTGCCTTCGCAATAACTAGACCGGTGAACAGGTCTACCCAGATCAGCAGCTCAGTGTTGCCGCGCGTCGATATAGGTAGTGACGGTATGTGGTCCATCGCTATGACCTGGAAAGGGTAGGTAGCTTCGATATTTCCGGGCGATCGCCCCTTGATTACCGGTCTACCCTTTCCGGTCTCGCAATCCGTGCAACAGCCCGCATATTTCTGCACACTGCGGAAAAGACCTCTCCAGTGGAAGTGGGACCTGATCTTGTGATAGTCCCTGCCTATTCCCTGATGTCCCCCTTCTAGACTCACGTGATAGTGATGAAGGAAATCCGGATGCAGCAACTCGGGGATCACTAATTTCGCCAGTCGGTCCCGGTCTGCACTGTCTTGGTCGGCATCGCGGCAGTAATACAATAATCCATTATCATCCACTTCGTAGCTATCCGCGATCTTGATGCACTCTTTCGCTTGATCGTTCGTCAACTTGGACAGTTCACCACGCAGGTAGGTCTTCAGATTCATAATCCATTCTTCTTCGTCCTGCGCCTTGAGGATCCGTTCCATCCTTAACTGTTGCACTGCATATTCGTTCAAACTTTCCTTCGGGAACGGTCGGCGAGACTTCTGAGCTTTCTATCTAGTCGTGACCATCACATGCACCTGGACTGGGGCGTTCTTGGGTCCGATAACCTCTGGGAGCCTGTTTATATTCACCAATTCATCCAGAACGGCCTTCTCGGTGATCATAGCCCCGGTCTGGTCTTGCATGGCCTTGGTCGCGAGGTAGTCGGCGCTTCTGTTCCAGTCCCGTTTCACGTGCAATAGCTCGTGGTTGGGTTGGTCCTTCAATGCCTTCATTACTCGATCATTTAGTGTCCGTAGTCGTGGAGCCTTGCAGTCGATCTCTCCGGTGATCTGCCTGATCACTAGGTTGGAGTCACCACATATGATGACTCGCCCCTTCTCTTGCGACGACAGCAGGTCCAGACATAGAAGTAGACCTAGGTACTCCGCCTCGTTAACAGTAATATACGGTGTGAAATCGGCAGCGGCTGCAACTATAGACCATTGTGGAAACCTCCACAATATGGCACTATAGGCGCCGACCTTCTTCTTCACGCTTGCCGATCCATCAAAACTTAAGACCAAGAGCTCTTCGTCATGGTCGACGGTCGGTGGCGGTCTCGAAACTGACTGCCGAGGTTGCTTCCTCGGGGCAATCGCTATCAATGCCTCGTCCACTTCAGACCGAGGGGTGATACTTGCAGCTAATGTGCCCAATATCTCTTCCTCACCCCTGGTTCACTTAACGACCTCGAGGGTCCACTGCGACAAGACCGCCGACCATCTGCCTAGACGTTCGTCCATCCCATTGGCTGATAATAGCCAGGACAAAGTAGACCGTCTTGACAGGACCTTTATAGGTCGGCCGACCAGCAGGTTGTAACACACATCCAGAATTCGTAGCAACGCTAGCACTTCTTTCTCGACAATTCCATAGTTCACTTCATTTGGTTTTAGCGTCCGGCTCGTAAACGTGACTGGAAGATACACACCATCGTGATCTTGCACTATAGTGGCCGAGATAGCCCACTTACTGGCATATACAATAATGGTCGGCACTTTTTCGGGAGCGAAATGCTTGAGAATCGGTGCCGTCGCCATCTTAACCTTCAACATACCAAAGGCAAACTGTGCATGCTTCATATGATCTTCGGCCTCCACTTGCGGACAAACTGCAGCAAGACCAGAGTCGGCGCCCTCCTGTAAAGTTGCCCGATCTCCTTCGCGCAACATATGATAGTCAACTTCCCGGAGATCGTACAGCACAGCCGCGTATATAGCAAAGTCTTCAATGAATCAGCTATAATAATTCAAGCTTCCCAGGAAGGAATGCATTGCCTTCAGCGATCTGGGGAACGGGAGGTTTCTCAGCGAATCCAGGTCCTTGGGATTAGCCTCTAGACCATTGTTCGAGACCATATGGCCTAAATAGGCGACCTTGGACATACCCCTAAAACTTTTCACGGCACTGATAGACAGGTTCCAGCGGTCGCATGTCTCCAACAATCGTTCAACCTTCTCGCACAGATCGTTCCATGACGAGGCAGGTATCAGAATGTCGTAGATGTACGACCGCCTCCCTTGAACGGACGGTCCTCTTTCCCGATCGGATTCACCATCTCGAAACACATCATAATTTTCAACAGGGTCCCGATCGGTCTTGATCTTGAAGTGTCCGTACAATGCGTTGTCTATCAGCCTTTGATAGATCTGGGGTGCGTTCTTCAGACCGAACGTCATACGATTCCACTCGAAAAGACCAAACGGCGTCACAAATGCGGAAATCTCACGGGCTCGATCAGTCATCGAGACCACCCAAAATCCACTTGCCATATCTAGCGAACAATACCACAAGGTCTTGTCGAGGTCTTCCAACAGATCATTAATCAGCGGCATCGGGTAAACCATGAGTTTAGTCAGCCGATTTACCAGCCGATAGTCGATGCACAGTCTAATGTCAACGCCGTTCTTCTTGATAACAATTACGATCGGCGAGGCTCATGGCGAGGACGACGGTCTAATAATCTTGGTGACCAACAGTCCTTTAATGAGATCAGAAAGCTTTTCACGGTACTGTGGCGCCACGCGTCGACATCGCTGGGCAATCGGCTTGGCATCTCCAACGTCAATATCGCAAATCGCACCAGGGGCTGCAGGTGGTAAGGCGTTGCCCTTTCCGATCAGCAGATGTCTGTTCTTCCATATGATATTCTTCAACTGCTCGATCTGGTCTGGACTGTTAAGGTCTTGATCACCCACTTGTAAATCATCCGTTGTAACTTCGGGCGAGTCGGCAGACACTTCAGGGAGGACTGCCATTTGGCTTTCCAGCACTGTTCTCCGCCTTCATGTATACAGACTTATTCATATTCTGGGGAGATATCACCTAGACCATCTGGACTGGCTGAACGCCCCTGGCCTTGATCGACGGGCTGTCCTTCACTGATATCGGTCTAATTAGGAATACCGTCATGGTCCGACCTAGCAATTTCATGTTCCCCTTCTTCCGTTTCTTGCTCCGCTGTCGCCTGGTCTTGTGCTGACACCACGTTGACTAACCTTGGATCGTCTACTTATGGTCCACCGTTCCTGGTGACTGCGGCGTCCTTCTTCGGACCAACATCTTTTTTGGGGTGACATAACTTGGTCTTTCCACTAAAGGCGAGGTATCCTCTTCCACCGACCCATCATCGCTGATAAGATCGGTGGTCGATTGGTACGCCAGGTTTTGCCACTCGACATACCGCCTCGACCCAATCGAGACGAACCCCATCTTCCTTGGTACCTTCCCTTCTGCTAACCACATGCCGACAATAGTGTTATTGTCCAGTGTCAGCGGCTTGTCACCGATATTGGTAACACGGACAAAATCACGTCGACCAGCACTCTTTACGAAGGTCGAGACCCACCGATCGCCCCTGGTCAACCACAACTTCCTCGAACGAAAACCTTTCTCAACCGGGGTATCGGCAGACCGACCAACTGGGATAGTGAGGTCTTGGTCCCACCGGACCAGATCGGTATACGAACCATACAGAGGTCTTCGACCAGCCAACTGGACCTGGACCTCATCCGGGAGCGTAAGCACTCCATGTGACAGGTCTAGGCGAATACCAGCTGGGACCATGAAATCCATTCCTAGTAAAGCGTCTTGACCAGCCAACTTGCCAACCCAAGCGCTGAAAAAGTAGACCAGCGATCCCGACAAAGTAATTTTCACACGCGTTCTTCCTTCGGTCATATAAGAGTTTTCACCGATCCCGACGCATTCTTGTCTTTGGGTATCGTCTATACGACATCCGACCTTACGAGCAAAGGCGGAGTCGATTATCGAGACTTCAGAGTCGAACCACATCGTCGCATCCTGGTTATTAATCTTGCCACATGCTTTCGCCTGCTTGAACCATTTATCAGGCGGGTGATACTTCCAGTATCCGCGGGATTCTCCAGGCAGCAAGTCCAACTGCATAACCACCTTGGTACGGGAGTACTCATCGGTCTTCAGACTGTAGACCGGATGGTCTCGGTCGACGCAATTTGGAATAGAACGTGTATTGTCGGTCTTATCCTCCTTGCCGACATATGCATAGATGTGAACCGTAGAAAGCTCGGCTCGATCCAGATTCCAACCTGGCGAGCGTTCTAGTTTAACATCTTTTCCGCGTCCGGCGGCAGCATCCCCGCGTGCTTGTCCGGCACGTACCACTTGCGTATCATGTTAAAAAAATTCTTCAATCTTGCAGTGGCCGACCTCGTGGATCTCTCCACATGACTTGCATACGAAAAGGCAGTGGTCAGTCGGGTGGCCGCGTCTCTCGCACTTCTTGCACACCATCTTCTTCCAGCAGTTTGGACCATCATGTTTGCTCGACCCACAGTGGGGGCACTTCTGACGAGGTCGGTCCGGATCGGACTTGCTTCCGTTCCTTCCCTTCCGGTCTACCTTGTCGGACTTCGACCTGGTCTTCGGGGCAGGTCCCGCAACATAGACGTAACGATACTGGTCTTCATCCGACGACTTCTGGCTGGATTGACTTCCACTTTACCCTTCCGATCCCGTGCTGTCTTCGGCTACGATCGCCTTGACCGCTCGGGTCGGTCTGGTCCAGGGCCTCTTGACCGGATCGGTCTAGATCTGGGTCTTGGATAGGTAGCGACCCGATCCACCAGCACTCCTCGCCCTCATGCTACGCGACTGCTGTAGCGTCCGTAGAGTCTGTTCAACTTCACCCGCGTCCCTAAGACGCAGAAGAGTAAGCTGGTCCGCCAGTTCTTGATCGTCCAGGGTACTAATGTAGTGACCCACATGTTCCAGAGCAGCACCGTTCGGCGGGTTATTCTCTTTAATTGTTATGCCGGCACGAAGTGCAGCCACGTTCAACCGATGCAAATATTCGATCGGTGTCTCGTCTCTCCGCTTCTGCATATGGTGATACTTGCGGGCACGCGAAAATCCAGAGTTACAATATTGCCCTTCAAACTCTGCACATAGCTGTTCCCAGTCAGACCGGACATCCCGACCTAACTGTTGGATCCAGTTGGCAGCCGGTCCTTTCAACAAATCCCGGAGAATCAGACACCTTTCACTTTTCGTTGTCTGGTCTCGCAGGAACGCAGACTTGACTCGACCGAACCAAGACCGGGCCTGGTCTTCATCAGTATCCTTGCCAGTGAAGTCCTTGAGGTCGTTCGTCGCGGCCATACGGATGCGCGGAATCGCAGCAGATCCAAAGTCGTAAGCAATGGTGGAGGCTAGGTTAGCCTTGCGTGGCTTGCCAGCGCCCGTACCGTCTGACCCACAGTGGTCGTCAAGACCGCCGACCGACTCCATGTCACAGTCACTTGTCTTACTTGGTCTACGCGGTCTGGCCGGTTGCGGCTTGCGCTTCCCTTTGCCGACTTGCTTACCACTTCGAGTGGGCTTGTCCACAGATGTTACCGATTCCATATCCACATCTCGGCAAACATTGGCACTTTGCAGGGTAGACCGGTGTTGGGCATGTGGCCGCAGAGGTGGTCTAACCCGGTCTTCCATGAAACGCTCCATCATCGTCTCAAACATGGTTTGGACGTTAGCTGGAGGCATGGGCAACGTGTTGATACCCTCCTTTTGCGGAACTTAGACCTGTGGGGGGTGCTGGAGCCCCGACTGTCAAGCAGCCCTTTGCTGCCGCACGTCCCTTTTTTGTTCAGTCTGGGCATGGTCCACCCCCATGGTCATCCGCTCGACACCGATCTCCAACTCTGATGAGCTGTTAGAGGCCGGTGGAGACTGATAAACCGATTCGTCATCAGAACCAATGTCGACAAGCGCTATGGAGGCTTCAGCGACCTTCACTTCTGCGGTGGGAGTTGGGCGGCGAACCTCCCCCACCAGTGAGACCAAATGGTCGTGGAAGGTCGACATCGACGATTTCAGCCTCCAAGTCTCAAATTCAAATAGTTTTTGGACATCGGCGGGGTTCTGCATTTTAATGCCAACCTCCGCCAACATCGCCACCAAGTTTTTCACCAACAGTAATGGGCGATCACTCTGGACCGGCTCGGTAGTGGGACCGAGAAGACGGTCGGGGATCTGGAGGTTCAACACCCGAAAGACCACGTCAAAACGAACAAATCGTTTCAGCTCAAAAATGTAATACATCTTGTTTAGTTGTCTTCGTCGGCCGGCATTACCAACCCTTTCTTGGGAATCTTGGGTAGCTTGGGGACCTTGGGGATGTTGGTCTGATCGTTCTGATCAGCTTCCAAGTATTTTTAGTCTTTTGATTTTCCATCAACTTTTTTATGCACATACATAGGATCAGGACCAAGGTCCTGATCCTTTCCGGGACTATAGAATGACTTGCTATAGTCCCGATCGGCTCCGGTGGGAGCCTTTTGGGGAGGAAAAAAATATTAATCCCGATCTGGTCCTCCACCAGGCCAGACCGGACATCGCCATCTTTATCGAGAACGAAGACGTGAGGTGATAGCTTTTCCTTACGCCCTCTCCAGAACGATTCCAAATTCAAATCTTCAAATTCAATCTTTGATGACGCCTCGCGGTGATATCCACGATCACCAATTGATCCGGACACGCGCACCATTGTATTGGAGTCAAGTTCGAAATCGAATACATTTGTATCGACAACCTGACCACCACCATCGTGCCCAGCCTTCCAACTTACGGGGGGGGGTACCCCGCGGACCTCCATTCGAAATCTGGTCCGATCATCCGCTGCTGGCAGACGACCGGTCATCATCCTGGGACACTTGGTCCGATTCACTTAAGACCATCTCACCTTGTGTACCCATTGGAGTGGGATAGTTACACACTCGGTGGATCGGGATCGCAGATCGATTTGATTCGGTCTTGAATATGAGACCGTGCTGGCTAAGTGTACCTAGGGCGGAACTCTTCACCCCAGGTACGTACAGACCAGAAACACCTCCGAAAGATAGATTCCAATAGGTCGATCTTCCAAACGATCTAGACCTGACCAATACGAAATAATAGAGGGTAGACCAATCAACCGGTCTAGCGAGCTTCATACCTTCTTCCCCCGTTAAGGGTAACAGCCTTTTAAAGGCTTCCTGTTGGACGAGGGTCAAACTATCCCAATCATCCTGATTCATCCTTTGCAGAGGATGCCTAGTCTACCAACACAGGTGTTGGATTGACTACAAGTGCTACCAGATGTAGCCGGTGCGTATACGCACGGTGCGGCTAGAGCACAGAGGAAGACTTTCCCAAAGCGGCGATGCGCCGCTACTTAGTTGATACGCCCTTATAAAAGGGCTAGGCTTAGTAAGAGAGAACTCTCTTACTCGGGGACAAGATTCCACTTTGGTTTACCAGTTAGCACAAGCTAACGCCTTAACACAAGGCTCCCTTAATAAGGGGGTAGCTAAGGGAATAACTTCCCTTACGCTACGGCACTCACTACACACACGACCTGTCGAGGTCGTGCGTCTGTACTAAGGAGTGGAAAGTAAAACTGAATATATTTAATATGTAATTATTTAAACTAATATAAACTATATGTAACACTAAGTAGAATATTCCTAATTCGTACCTAGCTAAAATGTAGTGTACACACCTGTGTACTGACACGTGGATGGCTGACACACCACCACACCAAGGGACCATGCCCTGATTGGTTAAAATAACCAAAGGTTCGAAACCTTTCAACCCGGCCAATACTAGCCTCAACCGTGGTGTACCAATGTACACCAACACTCAGTGTTACCCGAATGTAACCCCGTTACAACAAACGCCAATGGCACAAACTCGTCGATTGTACGCGATAAAGTGTCCCGAAACTTGGCCGCCCGGTTTACAGCAGCAGAGTGTGGTGCCACAACGATTGGTCACCCAGTGTTTGCTCCAAAAGTACACGGCACCTACAGGAAAAGCTTAAAGATTGTCAACCTGTTGTGATTTTAAAAGAAAGCAGTTAAAAAGGGTGTCTCCCGTCATGATTTGGATAGCAAAACGGAATTTGTGGCTTAAAGAAGCCCTTAATCTGTGCACTGTGAAGATCCACAGACACAACGTGATCGACGCCCATAGTCTCGAGCATCCGTGCGATATCCTAGTTGATTAGAAAAAAGTACAATCAATAATCCATCATCCAAGTCTCGAAGACCAAGTGACATCCCTAATTGGCTAAAATATATTTCATCCAATCGCACTAAAAAAACTGTTTCAATCATGTGCCGTTAGGAAAAACATCATTTGCGAATAGGTTATCCCAAATTAAAAGGGAATTGATCGGGCCACACCCTCGGGCCACCCGCCCCCCTCCCTTTTATGTCCAGATGCGTCAAATATGGGTAAGTTTTGGGCTTCAAAAAATCCCTAATTTTTTCGCTGGTTTCATATTAGATGCGCCAATTTATCGATGCTGTTGGTATTCCAGCTCACGAGGTGAGACATGCATCTAGCTACAACTTGACACCTCTATTGCTGCTAAGGTTTCGGTGTCATGTTTAGCCATTGATCTTAGCGGGGGATTTCAACGTGGACAATCAAAATTTTCGAGATGAAGTGACGAATCTCGGGCTTACACTTAAAGCTCACCAGCCTCATCGGATTGGCAATTAGAGATATACCAGAGAGTACGTCATTCGCTTGATACCTATTGATACATATATAGAGATCGTGAGTAGATCACTTTCGTTTGCAATGATTTTTATGAAGCCCACATACGAATGTACTCGTTGGTCTCGACAGAGCTGCGGATGACAATAAATGCGAAGACAAATATGAAGACAGTTGGGGGCCACATAAGGTTGGCGTTGTACAGCAAACTCGGTACCCAGGCGCTTGCATGATGCTAACGTTTTCGAAAATAGGCTGGCGTCTATACCCCGTCAGAGAAGACGCGAACAACTTGCTCAAAGCAAGATGGAGGAGATAACAAGTGCTATTGCCCGTGTTTTCCATTTGAGTGGCTGGACTACGTTCTCTATGCCCAAGGTAGAACAGTAGTATCGGCAGTTTTCTACTGTTTTTGCACTAATTCGTCGAGTTTTTTCGTATTACAGCTCCTTACCAGCAGCCAAGCACTTGTCCAACTCTTGAAGCTCTCGTGAATCAAGTCTCTGTATTCACGGCGGGCTGGAGCGACGCGAACGGTAAACGGTACCACGAAAATGGCGATGAGAGACCTCGCTGACCACTACCCAGCGCTTGGGAAGTTTACCTATCCATTGACTCGGGGCAAAGGCATGGACAACGATCGGTCGACTTACCACTTGTATGGGTGCTCGTACCACAGTGATTGCGCTCTCGGCGATTCAGTCTGCCTCTGCAAAGGCCCGCAGTGCTACTACAAAGGCAATCACACGGACGGGTCGAAGCTCGACACGGATCACCCCGTGAACCGCAACTGTCTACTCGATAGCGACCTTGGCAAGTGTTTCTGCGGACCGAAGTGATCATCATCATGTTGTGATTTCAAGACCATGTGCACTCAAACTCAAGCGCATAGGCTTTACATGAAGCAAGAAATCGTGGTTAAAAACGGGAATTGCTATTTTCACCACAAGTGTGGTGGAAATAGCAATTCCCTAATTTAAAGGTTCATTTTTGAATCCCAAACTTACCCATATTTGACGCATATGGACATAAAAGGGAGGGGGTGTGGCCGGATCAATTTCCAATTAAAAATCTATAACCTAAATGAGAAAAGTAATTTTAGTTCTATTATTTAATTCCAACACAACCGAAAACTGGATTTAGGATGTGTTAAACATTTTAGTAGAATATTGAATTGAAACCTATATCGTAATATCGGCACTCACCTAAAACTACGCGGGCCATAACCCAAAATATGAACCAATTGCCTTCCGTAACTCCATCATTTTCTGCTCACCCAATGGCTTCGCAAACAGATCTGCTATCATCTCCGCAGTTGGTAACGTGCAGCTTTGACAGTGCCTTTTTAACATAGTCCAGCACTGGTTTCACTTCGAAATTTCTTGTGGCCGCTTGATTGTCAAGTTTTAGCACCAATGGATTATAGCGTAAAATACAATTTTTCTCAAGCAATTCTCTGAGTCCATGAGCCTCTGTAGCATCGACGGTGGACTCCACAAATTCTGCCTCTACAGTTGATAATGCTGGTTTTGCACTTCCAACCAGTTATAACACTATTCAAGAATTACCATAACGCTCACATTTTTATGAACCACCTTGTCTAGCGCGAAATAAGCATCAGTGTAGCATTTTTTCCGGACAGTTCGCGAGCTTGACATCGCCGCAGATGACTTCCCAAAGGTCACGCTCTTCACACTAGAAGTAGTAACTCGTCATTGTGCTTTAACTTTAACCTTACACTTTTCGTGCACTTGAGATAGTTTACAATTCTGTTCGCTGTTTCATAATTGCCTAACGTCGGCGTATGCGTGTATCGCTTTTCACGGTTCTGCATTTTCATATCAAAGCAAACTTCCATCGATGGAAATTTCATCACATTTGTCTCATTATCCCTAGATTTTACTGGTAGCAGTTCATAATTTTTTTAATCTTTTCCACATCCAACACGGAATTCTTGTGGATTTGCCCTCTCCAAACTGTGGGTCCTCACCATTTCCTCTATGGTGCATTTTTGGCCCAAGAATAACCGCTTCTGAGATCTGCTCCTGTCCTTATATCTAAATGTATCTCCTAATTTTCCTGGTCTTTTAGCTCTAAAACTTGCATATCAACAGAAATTTGTTTACGACTTCTTCTGTTGTGCCGGTGACTAAAAGGTAATCATCAGATCCACCGATAAGTGTTGTATGATATCCATTTTTTCTGACAAAGATACACGTATACCGTTACGCAACGATAAAAAACTCCATATTTTGCAACATTTCACACAGTAGCTGATATCGCAACCGACCCCTTGTTCCAAACGTACAGGTTTCATTTGAGTTGCATCACTAATTCATCCTTGGATTATCCTCCAAAATTTTCGATTGTTCCCTATTTCAAAACCTTGTGGCATGTATCGTACTTTCTTACCTTAAGGAAGGGATTCGGGACACCACCGAGGCGTACAGGTACACCCATATTTCAGCCAGCGTAACTAGTAACTTTGACGTTATTAACGCTACAGTCGAGAATGTGAAACAATAGGCTCCTCCATATGCTTGTTTGCTAAACTCATCCCAAAAGCGAGTTTTGTAACGCTCCATTATACCGTCTGCCTTCATTTTGATCTTCTAGAACAATTTTGTTGGCAAAGGAGTTTACCAGTTTCTATTCTGCTGCTTCTACCAACTTCCACAATCGAAGTTTGTCCACATGATCCTTCTTGTAATTCTTGGGCTGGACGCACACCAATTTTGTTCCCATCAGTATCCGATACAGCGTAATGAAATAGAATATTTTCTTCACTTAAAACTTCCCCAGTTTATTTTGAATTTAAGAAATCGTGCAACCATGCTTCGCTTCGGTTTCTTGTCTGTCCACTTTTCATAGTTTCATCAAGCGACGCCACCTTTAAAGTTCTTTCTTAATTTTTCGATTTAATTTCGAATACTGTTTTCAGATTATCTACTTTTATCTGCTTTTTAATTGCATGGTTTGTATGTCTTTTTTCACTCGCGTTCTTTTCGGAGAATTGCTTCCACTTTACGACCAGTTTTCAGCTCCTTTCTTTGCATCTTTAAGGCTCTTTAATTTTTTTGCACTTGCTTCTATCATGTGTTTTAGGTCAGTGAGATGCCTCGTTGTAGTCACAGTCCTTATCTTTACCAGCAGTACTTTATAGACCTCCGTTTCATCGCTTTTTCGGAGCGGTCGGGCTGGTTGCGTCTTGCGTCTTCCTCTGCCAACTGGTCTTCCACCTCGGGTAGCCTTATCCGTTGATGTCACTGACTCCATATCAACATCCCGGCAAGTATTGACATTTTGCCGGGCAGATCGGTCCTGGGCATGCGGGAGCGGAGGCGATCGGCATCGGTCTCTCATGAAACGCTCCATCATTTCCTCAAACATGGCTTGGATGTTAGCTTGGGTCATGAGCAGCGTGTTGGCATCCTCTTTGGAGGTACTGAAACCTTTGGGGGATCCTGGGGCCCCGACCGGCATTCAGCCCCATGCTGCCGCACGTCTTTTTTATGCTCCCAAGGGGTATGATCCACCCCCATGGTCATCCGCTCAACACCGACCTCCAACTCCGATGAGCTATTAGAGGAAGGTGGAGACTGATACAGCGATTTATCATCGGAACACACATCATCGTGTGCTGCCGTGGCCTCAGCGGCCTTCAATGCCACGGTGGGAGTTGGGCGGCGAACCGCCCGCACCAACGGCATCAAATGATCATGGAGGGTCGACATCGACAACTCCAGCTTCCGAGTGTCCCGATCAAACAGTTTATGTATTGGCGAGGTTTTGCACTTTTATGCCGACCTCATCCAACATCGCCAGCAGGTTCTACACCAATAGCAACCGCCGATCGCTTTCGATCGGCTCGGTGGTGGGTCCGAGAAGGCGATCGGGGATCTGGGGGTTTAAGATCTGCATGACCTGGTATTCACAAATAAATAGCATTAACTCGTGGATGTAATACATCCTGGTCAGGTCTTCTTCCTTGATAACCCCATCCCCGACATGCGACTTTTCTTCCAAGTCATCTTCATATGGTGGCATTCCCAGCCTTTGCTTGGGGACCTTGGGAAAGTGGATCTGATCGTTCCGATCAGCCTGCAAGTCGTTTTCATCTTTTACTTTTTCATCAAAACATTCATTCAAATGCATAGGATCAGGACAAAAGTCCTGATCCTTTCCGGAACTATAGCAAGACGTGCTGTAGTCCCGATCGGCTCCGGTGGGAGCCTTGTGGGGAGGTAAAAACTGATTAATCCCGATCTGGTCCTCCACCCGGCCAGATCGGACATCGCCATCCTTATCGACAACGAGAACATAAGGCGATAGCCGCTCCTTATGTCCTCTCCAGAACGATTCCACATTTAATTCGTTATAATCAATTCTTGACAAGATATCATCTCGGTGATATCCCTGGTTCGAATCCGGGCACGCGCACCATTGTGGTGGAGTCAAGTTCAAAATCGAACACCGTAGTGTCGAGAACCTGACCACCATCGTGCCCAGCCTTCCAACTGACGGGGGGGGGGGTACCCCGCGAACCTTCGCCTACGATCCGATCTGATCGTCCGCTGCTAGCAGACGACCGATCATCAGCATAGGACGCCTGGTCCTATTTTTGCCTCTCCATCTCACCTTGTGTACCCGATGGAATGGGCTGGTTGCACACTTGGTGGATCGTCGCTGTGAATTGATTTGGGTCTAATTGCGAGACCGTGCTGGGTAGTGTACCCTGGGCGGAACTCTTCACCTCGGGTACGGGCAGACCAATTATACTTAGAGTAAGTGTACTCCAAAGGGCAGATCGCTTAACCGATCGTAGAGCCCAACCAATGTATGAAGAAAATTCCAATATTCCAATATGGAGACCCCACGAGAACGTAACAAACTCCACGAACTATATCTCCACGTAACAATCCAAAAACTTGTTTATACGTTCCAAACGTGTGTAACTTGGGCTTGCGAAGACGGGCCAAGTGCGTCTTTAACGCGTCCCGGCCGGGTATAATGAGCTAGAGGGGATTACTCGACCCTCTGCTCCCAAACACTCCGCGGCGTGCGGAGGCGACTGATGTACTGTGCAAAGATGCAAACGACTTCCTTGTTGAGGTGTTAACGACCAAGAAAGACGGAAAAACCAAAAGACTCTTAGAAGGAAATACCAAACTTACCAATCCTATCTCCCTACGGTCCCCAATATGTACAAACATGAAATATGTAAAGTACGCGCAATATCATGTGACCTACCAAAATATGCGTTCTTGACACTTCTTGCACATGATAGGCTTAAAAGCCTCCTTGTTTTCCACCAATCCGATCGCTGATAAGCTGATCGGCGTGCCGCTGACACAAAGTGACTAAAATTCTTGAATCCGCTTCACCACAATAGCGTAATAGTGGGTGTTATGGAGCGAAACACATGTCCTGATGGATGCCGTTTCCGTATGTTGTTGATCGCGTTTGGGCCTGCTTTCCTCCCGATTCAAGTTTATTGCAATGACGCGGAGCACATCATGAGCAAGAGCAGCATGAATGGTTGTATTTTCAAAGGCAAACAGAGCTTGAGCGCCAGGAAATCGTCGTTCAAAAATTGGAATGGCACGCTTTTGTACTTGTTGAACAAGATCTTCGGTGGTCCACCATTTATCATGGTTTTCTCCAGGAAACATGATGACTCACGACTCCCCACGACACACTTCATCCGACGCTTCATCATCATCATCCAATCTCAGTCGCTCGCAAACATCAGTCAGAAAATCACTGACATGCAAAGATTGGCCACTTCCTTTTTTTCGCAATGGCTGTTCACCATTTGGCAACCACAACCTATTTTGTCCATCATGTGCATTTAATACGTGTTCATGATGTGTCACAAGGATAATTGGTCGTTCTCCGTCGGCAAGGTCACTCGGCCAGCAAATCTCCTTGCAGTCGTCTGAGAATTCCGGCATCTGAGTTTCGTAATTATCCATTTGCTCCAGGAACTTCTTTCGATCTGCAACAATATTATCTCGCTCATGACCTTCCATATAAATTACTTTGTGTGCTTCGCGAAAATTAAGGTCAAGGAATTTCATCCAGAGGATAACAGTTCGCTCAGACACTAATGAAGAACAGAGAATCGCAATGAAAAAAAAACATTTTGAATGTAGCAACAACATAACGCCTTTTGTCTTACCGTTGGGTGGGAGTCCATCGACAAGATCAGGAGAAATATTTTCGTTAATGTGCTTTGTCAGTTTTTTTACCAGAACCTAGAACTTATTTTAGGAGATATTGCTGGATTTTTATCGTCACAGATTTGTCATGTAAGAAGCACCAATTTTTCCATGGTCTTCCTTGGTTTGACACTGGAAATTCACCGGTCGTTAGATACTTGTGCGTCCATGTGCGAACCGCCTTTGCCAAGCTGCTTCCTCGTCCAATGTCTTCCGCAACAGTAACACTCGCAGACACACGCTTGTGGCCGTTATGCACCAGGCCCAGGTAAGAGAGCATTGAGGAACGTCGCAAGTAATCCACCGCACTTTCTGGCGTTTTTGCTGCTTTCCGTCGGTTTCTCTCCAATGTGTCTATTGCGTTGGCCACTTGAGCTTCGTTCTTCCACTCTTTTCGTTCTCGGCATCGCTTTCGCTGTCAGAATGGCTTTCAACTTATCTTCCCTTCCATTGTCGGTATTGTCTCCATCGATGCTGTATTCGTTCGGATTCGGTACATAGCTCCGGTGTGACGTTAGTTTTCGCGTTCCAGCAGCTGCTTTACGTTTCTCTTGCTACCGTCGACGTTTTGTTCGGTCCGAAACACCAATATAGCGAGCTGGCCTTCAGCTCATTGTTGCTATCCGGGCTTCAGCTTCAAGCACCACATTGTAGTCCAGCTCCATCGCTTGTTCCAGAAAAGCGTTGCCTTCTGCTTCAGGCACCTCACCACAGGCCCATCTAAGTTCACCACAGTCCCCTCTTAGTACAGCACATAATCCAGTACGTCCACCACAGGGTCCTCCATCTCGAAGCTGGGTTTGTTTTTTTTGTGCTAATTTCGCCAAATGGCGACCTTTTTTTTCACGTCGCGGCATGGCAAATGAATCTGAACAAAACGACAGTAACAACCGGAACTGTCTAGAGCTTTTGAAGAGCTCCTTGAGCTTTTACGTGAAAGGTTTTTCTTTGGAATTTTTTTCGAATTAGCCAAAAAATTGGGTATGGTTTTAAATGTCGTGCACTATATGTATTTGACTTTTCATTTCTATGTAAATATTGGCTATATTATTCTGTCCTCCTACCACAACATTTGATACATCGACGTGATTCGACCGAGAATAAGCCCATCTTTCAAGACACCTTACCACATTCCCACCCTAGTTCTCAGAGATGTCAGTTTTTTACATATCTAGGTCGGCCGATAGACCTTATAAAGGATGGGACCATCGTTCGCCGCAATTTGGTGGCAAACACGAGATCGGATCGTCACATCCACCATCTGGACATTGAGATGTTGGCTTCTTGGCCCAATCTTCGATACTGAGTATTTGCTCCATACAAACCGCCAATTGGATCTGCGCCCCATCTGGCAGCGTCAAGTCATGCGATAGAACAAGAATGAATCCCAGATGGTACCATAAATCCATGCCTAAATTAGCATCTTGGTCTTACAGCTAACCAACATCGAAACATTAAACCAACGATCCAAAAAATAATCTTGACGCGCGATATCCATTCGGTTTTGTACGCAATTTTCCCGATCGCGATACATCCTTGTCTGTGGGTTACGTCTATATCACATCATACCTTCTGAGCTAGGCATAGTCATTAATTGAAAGGAGTAAAAAACCAATGTGGCTTTCTCGTTGTTAATCTTTCCGCAGGAATTCACTTGTTTAAATCGCTTATCTGGAGAGAAATAGTTCTAGTATAGTTTCTATTGACTTTCGATCTCGATCTGTACTATGTATCTCTTTAGATCGGGCACCGTTCAGTATAATTTTGACAAGAAAATGTATTATCTGTATACGCCTCTCTTCATTGTTATTCTTGTCATATATATGTGCAAAGATGATAAAGGTAGATCGTTTCGGCTTAATCCAGTTTCAATCTGACAAGCTATCTTGTTTGAAACTTCCTGTGTGCTTGATCGGCAGATATCACCATGAAAAACGCTTTGATTGGACAAAACCCCACTACATTAACATTTTGCACACAAAGAAACAGTGAACGGTAGCGCACCCATATCTTTCACATTTTGTCGAAGTCTTTCTCATCCAAAGCCACAATCATCACGTTTTGTCCACCCGCAGTAAGAATATTTACGGCGCGGGCAATCTAGATGTCCTGAATGCCCATCACTTGTGTGATCGGAATTTTAACGGCTTATCTAGACCGGGGTACAGCTTCTACCGAAAAAAACAAATGACAATATTGATCCTCATGAAATACCATGTACCAGTAAAGTGGTATAAACAAGCGAAGGCAACAGAAAAGATCAACAATGAAAAAGAGTCTTCATTCCTCGCCTCGATTGCCGACGTATCGATCATCAATTCAACCTTTGTTCTTAAGGTTGGGTGCCACGTTAGGTTGATTCGATCCAACGGCAAGAATGTGTGGGTATAGGAAAAAGCACGTACCTCTCCGAAGGTGCACTGGGGTGAAGATCACCCTCGCTGGAATATTGGTATACTTTTTCATATGAAGGTTGGAAAGCTTTCTCCATGCTTTAATGGTTCCCGAGGAAATTAGGCCGGCTATAGCTCATGGATCACTAGTCTGCCTGACGTAGTATGATACAGATGACTGAAAGACGCCCTCTCTATTATGAACTTAGGTCAATTCTAGTGAATATGGGTCAATATCTATTGATTCATCCTGCCAGATAAGCGGAAGTGCATTTACGGATAGAGGGCTGGAGAATATTAAATCTATTGATACACGAGATACCCACAAATACTGAAGGAACAGGCCGATTATGGTATTTCCATATCACGTATATAAGTGATCAACAACTGCTTCTGCATGACGACCTAGTCGTGGGTATTCAGCTGGATAAGGATGCAGCTCTTAAGAAATGAGGTTTTGTTTTGATTGGTGTATTAGATGTCCTGAGTGGCCGACTCTAGCGTATAAATAAACTAATGATCAAGGTAGAAAATCTTGTGAAGTGGTTGATGAAATGGTTGATCGACATCCCTATTATACACCCACTCGGATTCTAACGTGTCAGAAAAGCACGCCACAATACATAAAAGAATGGCACAACCCGTGTCTCCCACGCCGTTGAAGTCAAAATAGACGGCAAGTAAAGGATATCATAAAAACACCATGACAGAGGCTGAACAATCTCTAGATCAATCTCCCGACTAACCGACGGACTAAAAAGAGACAATGTGCTACCATTATCTCAATAAGGTGGACAATGAAGAGGCTATTGATAGTCTGGTTTTCGTAAGCTCACTCAATGCAGGAGAGGAAAGAGGGTGTATGGGTGACCTTTATGCCGAAAACCGGAGAAAATAATGAGTCATATTGCTCTAGGTGTCTCCACACACTGAATATTCTCTGGAAAATCTACATTCGGTGACCCCGATACAGTGGAATAAATGGAAAACGCTTTAACACGATCTGGACCGTCGCGATTTACTGATTGGAAAAGAGAATACTTTACCCCCTGCTGTTTGGATTGATTTATGACACAGATGTTGGAGATGGTCAACCTATTTCTGCAGCGTCGCACGCACCTCAATATAGATGAAGAAAATGTCCATTCTGGTCAAGGGAATACTATCGATAAAGATTGTACTGACGTCCGCATCCTCCTGGGATTCACCTATCGTTATCGTGTCGAAGAAAAATGGGGTTGAAACCCGGTTGTGACCGCTACGCGCCTACCTACACATGTACTATCTGATCAAAGTGTCAGTTCAGATAGTATAACACTGCGATGACCCTAATTTTACTACAGGTTATGAGCCCAAGGAATTAGGCGCAAAAGGAGTAATTTTTGCTTAAAGTTTGTGGTTTCGCGAGTGGATATTCTTGTCCGCGATCACGTTTGGAGCTAGTAAAGTCCCTCACATTCGGAGGACTAGTGGTTTTGGTTTTTTGTTTCGATTTTAGTGGATTTAAAATGGACGAATATGAGGAAAACCGCAGTGGTGAGTGTGAAGTGGACCAATGTATAGTCTTGAAGGCTATTCTAGACAGCCTAAAAGAAGTTCAGACACGGCTTGTGTGTGTCGAAAAGGCTTAAGGCCGGATATTGGTTTCGAGCACAGCGTCCGGGTCGAGGAAAGATTTCCCGGTCGCTGCCCGGAACAGTGTGCTCCGCAAAACTTTGATAAATTAGCGGTCCGTTCGGTCAGAGATGACCATGAAAGATTTGAAAGTGGACTGCAAATTAGAGATGGGTGGGGTACCGCGTGGAAATATGGCCAGTTCCTCCCCCAAATATCCAAGGTGCCATGCCTAATATATGAGGCATCGCTGCACCGACCGAAAACGTACATGTTCTACTTTTTGGTCAGGCCGGTTGCACTAAAATTCTACGCTGGGAACTGGAAAGTTCTCGGGTGCGGATATACCCGGGGCTTGGTGACGGTTTTAAACAATGTACATATGTCTTCATGGAAGCGATCGATACCGCTGAAATTTTATCTTGTTTTGCGTGGACGGAACGCCCAAAGGTGAACAGATTGGGGAAGATCTGGAAGGATTATATTCGTTCGAGCATTGAAATGTAGGTTACCGATGTCCTTCTATTTGGAATCCGTCCTGTAGCTCTTTCAAGGTGAACATTTCACATCACCAAGCGTCTATTTGTGTTGCTTCAGAGCATAGTCCAAAAATGATTTGGACCGAGCTATACCTTTGCTTAGTAGCTCAGGCCCGAGAAAGTGCGTCGAGTGAAAAGTTGCTAGTAAAAAACGTCATGAAGTTTGATGCGCCCTATCTGAAAATTGCAACCATCGCCACTTATGATCGATGCGTCAGGATTTCCTGGCCATGCACGAAAATTAATAAAGTGCAAGCAGGAACTGGAGAACGATATTTTAAAAGCAAAAACAGGTAAAAATGCACGTGACTTCTCTAGTTGAAACCGATCAAAGGAAAACGTGTTATGGATGGGGAACTTCCAGTAAAATCAAGAGTAATTGCCCCCAAAAGGGGGGGAAAGAACGGCTAACCGGAAAAGAAAGCCAAGAAATCCGATGGTACATGGAATCGGGATGTCTCTCTGTCAACGACAGAAGTGATGGAACGTTATCGTCTAGACTTATTGCGGGAAATATTACGGCCGAAACGTATGGATCATTGACATTGGTGCTAGCCGAAACCTTGTCTCTGATGAAATTCTGTTAAAAGAAGCGGTCGATTGTAGACCGAGTGATTGATTCACGCTCCCAAATGGTGGCATGTTATATGTATTTAAAGTTGGAAAGATAACGTTACGTAAACCAGGATATGAATCCACAATAATAGAATTGTCTGAAATGTACTTCGTCTCGATCTCATTTCGCTTGGCAGGTTACGGGGAAAAGAATGCATGATAGGAGAAACAGGAAATTATTAGGTTATTAAATCGAAAAATGAAGTTTAATTTCCAATTGAAATTTGTGGTTCTATTTTGGTTGCACATGCGCTGCCGGGAGTTTTCTATCATGCTGCTGAATACTGTTGAAGAGAGTGTAGGAAATGATGTTTTCTAGCATGCTGCTGAAACTGTTGAAGAGAGTGCAGGAAATTATGTGCAAAAAAGTAGCCTACATCATTTCCACGTCCGTCCGCTTGAGTCATTTGGCATATGACGAAGTTGAAAACCTTACCAAAGACTGTTGAAAGGTGTTTCCGTCCATACTTGCGCAGAAATGTAGAAAACTCCGAGTCGTAGGTGTTCGTCGATAACACTAAAATAACCGAATAGTCTTATGTCAATTCGAACAGTCAATTCTCGCTATACTGGGAAAATGACACCGGTAGACATATCGTAGAGAGTAGATGAAAGTGACCGAACCTGGGACTTAATCAATGGAATGTGTATTGAGAAGTGATTAACTAGCCTAACATGAAAATGCATACGGTGTTGAAGCTATAGTAAACTTCTAACAGCTGTTGTGTTACCTATATTACTTATCCGTTCAAAAATAGGTGTACTCAGAACCGAGTACGAGTACAGTATTTTTAGCTTCTAAAAGTACGAAATGCAAATTGATACCTAATTAAATAGTCCTACCTAATATTAATAAAAAATATAAATAGACTATTTTAACAAAGATAACCAGACCAGGCGTGGTATTTACCGACAATAGTCGAGCAAATTGTCTGACATTTCAGGAGTTCAAAGGACCCGGGAAAATCAAACTAAGGAAGTTCCCGAAAAAAATTACCTATCGAACGATTTCGTGGGGTGATCTGCTGGGATCTTAAAGATCCGATCACACCACGCGATAGGCGAGGAAACCGATATCTCATCGTGTTTGTGGACTTTTTTTGAACTACGTGCGAGTTTTGCTGCTCGTACAAAAGATCGAGCAACGAAAATGTTCGAACATTTTCAAACATAGTTCGAAATGAATTGAAGTGTCGAATTAACGTCTTACGTACCGATGGAGATGGAGAGTACCGGAATGTGGACTTGTTTTGCAAACAAATCGGGGTACAAAGACAGGTTACGGAGGATGGAAATATAGCCTCAAATGAAAAATCTCGAAGAATGGATCGGACCATTTTTAATATCGTCCGATGCATGATCTTTGGATCTGGCTTTCCGTTGATGTATTGGTTGGAGCGGCTGAGTATGCCTATTATATACTCAACCGCACTCCAAAGCGTGCTAACTCTGGATACCTGCCTCCATATGAGATGTGATAGTCAAAAAGCCGTCACTTCTGAAAATTGTTGTTTTCGGCTCGGCCTGCATGGTTTGAAGGGAACCAAAGAAAATTCCCTCGCAAAACATGCAAAGCGTGCATTAAGTTTGGGAAAAAGTAACGAGTGGAAAACATAAAAAGTACTTCTAGTCAAAGCCAAGGTGGTTATTATCACTCTCCATGTCAGCGACATTGAAACGATAGACAAACAGGCGAATCAAAAGATTCCGAAGATCCACGAAAGTAATGTTGAAGAAGAGCTCAGACATCTTGCTGAAAGCTGAAGCAAGACGCACCAGTCCCAGGGAACTTCCAAGCCTGAAGAAGTTTCGAATGGAAGTGGAATTCAAAATAGCATTTATGTACTTAATGTTGGTACATGAAAACACTAAACATATTTGATAGTTTGCTCCTGTCTCGAAAACACTAAAAAAAATTGATTCCTTGACAGGAGTGACTTTCGAGAGGGAGAACCATGACGGGACTTTCATAAGTGCAGTTTTATCAAGTTTACAAACTCAAAATACCTTACATTCCAGATAAAGTATTAAGCATACGATAAATCCACAGTTCTAGTGTGCAGTCGCGTCAAATCCCATGAGCGTCCTAGGAGGTCGGGACAAAAAAAAGACGGAAAGCGCTTGCTTACGAAAATTCCAAGAAGAAACAGAAAACAAAACCCAGGGTGTATCGAGTGAAGATACAGGGCAATGCAGGGCGGAAACAGTTTCGAAAATGGAGAAAATTATGGCACTGTTCGCCTATGAGTGTGAGAGAATATATGAATTTTGGAAGTGGTATGCGTGTAGCCACCCCAGATCCGAAGCCGTTCAAAGAGGTCATAAAAAAAGAAATGCTGACGCGTGGAAGTTGGCTGAACAAGCCGAATTGAATCTTTTCAGGATCTGTAAACATGGCGGTTGGTAAAGAGGCGACCTGAAAAGGTACCCCTACCGACCAAATTGTTATATAAAACCAAATCGCGTTCTGGTGCAACTGTCTAGCGATACAAGCAACACTTGGTCGCGAGAGGCGACAAGAAAGTGTATGTACTGGATTACTTTTTCATGTTTTCAATTGTTATGGAACTAAACAACGAGAAAGTACCACTGCAATGTCTCAAATTTTGAGTGTGCCAGCGCGATACGGCGATGTTCCAAGCGCCTATCCAAAGGCAAAAACCGAAAATGGATATGATATACATCTGAACGTGCCACAGGGTACGAAGATACACCGGACAGCCTCGAAGTCTTTGGTATTAATTGAAGTGATGAATAGCACCCCAAAGCAAAAAATCTTTACGGATTAAAGCAAGCTGGAAGCTTTGGCAGAGCTTTTTTGGGAAAGTTTGAAAGGAATGAACTTCCACGCAATGTGTTACGCACAAGTGTGTTTTTGCGAAAAGATTGGAAGATGACACCGATATGGTTGGTGCGTACGTTGAACATCTTCTGCTCACTGGACTACGATTGAAGTAGTATCGGTTTCTCTAAGGACATGGAATTTCTTGGATTGAAGGATTGGGGCATCGTCGAGAAGTTTTTGGGAATTCGGATAGAGTCCCAAAGCCGGTTTCACGATGGACGAAGAGCAACTATCGATGAGTTTTTCAAGTCACCTGGTTTGAGCAGGGTGAATCCGGCAAGGACACCTGTTCTCCATGTGGAAAGCGTCAAAGAATTTCAAAACTGTTACCTATCAAGTCCCGAGAAAATACACCTTGTGTGAAAATTTTCGGTCGTTGGTTGGAAAAGCCTTTTATGGATATCTCGTTTGACGCGGTCTATAATCTTGTTTGCGGCTCATCGTACAACGATACGAACCCATTCTTGGGAGACTACAAGGCATCCAGAGAGTAATGAAATATCTGAAGGTTACAAGGCATTGAAGATTCATCTGAACAACGATGATGAATTGACTATGCCCAAAAGCGATCGGAAAGTGTTAGTGCTGTTGTTTTTTCGTCAATGGAGTTGTGATTTATTGGCAATACAAGAATCAGCGTACGGTTGCGTTTTCTATCACGGCGGCTAAATTTGTTGCAGCATCCGTGGGTGGGAAGGAAGCCCTTGGATAGAAGGAACTTTTTGTGGGATTGGATTGCATACGAAGACGACTCTTTTATTGAAAATTGGTAATCAAGCAGCAATAAAGAACGGTGAAAGTGCACCCAGTTGGTCGTAACCATCACATGAGCCTTGCCGTTATCCTTTTTCTATTGGATAAGCTCAAAAACTGGGTCGATTTCGGCAATCCGCCCAATAACGTCTAATCCGTGATAGCTGCTCCGATCAGACCCCGCATGGCTAGAGACAACAAGTGATTAACGCTTTGATTCCAATCCATTTTCACATAAAATATATGCTAGAAGTACGAGAACTGGATATCACATTGAGGTTTTTAAAAGTTTATGCAAGGAAGAGCGTTGTGAAGGCGACTCACGTGCCACGTAAGGAAATGATTTATCACATACTTACGAAGCAAATAAACGCGCAAAGGATTCTAGATTTACGAAAACAAATTGGATTGAATTGATGGAGTAATTTCTCGCTCCGTTTCAGGAGGAGTGTAGAATTTGCGTATAGCGATGTTGACGAAAAATAAATTCAGCATACGGAAACATATTGGCTATAAATGCATATGGGTACATTGGCGAGGTTCAAGTTAAATTAATAGTGAGTTTATGATTTTAAAATCTTTCTATTTCTTTAATATACACCTTCGGTGTTACATCTCTTTGTCTCATCGCTCTATCATCGGTCGTGCAGCGACCGCTACGCGCCTACATACACATATACTATCTGATCAAAAGTGTCAGTTCAGATGGTATAGCACTGCGCTGACCCTAATTTTTCCAACAAGAAAAAGCCCGTCGCAGTCTAGAGGATTTCTTCGCAAGTCACCTGTAAGAGTCTGTTTCCAAGAACTTCATTACCGTAAAAATATTCGTGAGTGTGTGGTGGAGCGGCTGATCAGAATTTTTGAGGTTCGATTAGGCTTTCCCACAGCGCCCGGACTACCGACTATCGAAGGGGTCCTCCGGTTGTCCTGTGACAGGCCTATGTCTTGCTCACCTTGTGTACCCGACGGTTTGGGCGTGGTTCGCTCTCCAGGTGACTGGGACGTAGATCGGTGCAATTCCGATGAAGATCGAGGTGAATTCGTAGCAGATCGACGGGTGTCAATCAGGTGCCAAAAATCGCTGACTTGAGGTCGCGGGGATAAACTGAAGATCAGAGATCGATGATCGATTATCAAGATCGATGCTCGATTATCGCAGACCGCAGATCGCAGATCGATCTAGTTGATCTTACGCTAAATCGACGAGATTTCGGATGATCACTGATCGATGATCGGTGATCGCAGATCGCAGATCGATCTAGTTGATCTTGCGCTGAATCGAAATCGTTGATATTGTACGAATTGGAGAGATTACGGGTTGATGATAGCATATCGCAGGTCGCAGATCGATGATTGATGATCGACGGTGTCGATCTAGTGGTAATCAACGAAGGGGTACTTGATCACGTGGCGGAAGTATTCACCACTTGATCTCCAAGCCTCTTAATCCTAGATCCCTAAGGAAATACCCAATATATTATTTATTCCTAGCCTAAACCCAAGAGAAGGGGGTTGATCTGCACTTTCTATGTGTAGATCGACGAATTTCACAAAAATCTACCTAGAGTTCCCAAGGGGCGCTTAAAGCAGACGAACTTCTAGGAGATAGATGCAAACCAATGGGGGAAGAGGTGAGAGCACTCGGCTCGATCACGTTCCCAATAACCTTTCCAAACGAAGCCGCTGACACAGCGGGTGGACTGAGGGTGAGTTCTTCGAAACTCTACGTCTGCCGGTGGGACAAAAGGTGCAATACGTGCTCCCGCCCGGTACGTGTAGAGGTGCGTAAGCAAACGAAAGGAAGGCGCGAGGTGATCACGCCGTCCCAATCGGTTATCGTGTTGATCGGACGCAAAAAGAGAACTTTATTATTGCTTATATCTTAAAATCAATCAATTACCTAATATCAACCAATCAGAGCTACCCATCCTGATGTGCATCATCGACCAGTCAACCTGATATCTCTGTCGTCCGTCGCTTACCGTTAGGTACCTGTACCACGCGTCGCGTCTGCTCCGGATGGCCCATCCATGTTCACCATAGTTGGCCACAAAATCTACGGTACGCTTCCCCGCAGCCGCCCCTGAGCCTCTTCCCAGCCGTATAGCGGTTGGGGCGGGGGTCGATCATGCCGTTACCACCCATCGATCACCCTTTTTATCCGTCTGGTCACCATCGATCATATCGTTGCCACCCATCAATCAAGTCACTATCGATCATGTCGTTGCCAACCGTCTATCAGGTCATTACCGAGCATGTCGTTACCAACCATCGATCAGGTCATCATGATCATGCATTTCCAGATTTTCTTCGACAAGTTGATCATCAAAGCGATCATGGATAGCGACTCACCCCTTGATCGGTCTACGGCAGAAGCCCGGATCTCGGTGATCAATCAAGCATGCGCGCATCAAGAGGTGCTCCGCACGCGAGAGGAGGAGGATCGTCGTGTAACTGACTCGCTCTCAGTGCTCGAGGACTCCGTAACGATGCTTCGGAGGTCACGCGCACGCGCCGTCCGTAACTTGCTGATTGCGAGGAGGAGATCAAGCGGTTCCAGGAACATATTGCGCCCCTACGCGATTATGTCCGTGCGACGGTCAACGATCTCCAAGCCAGACTGAAGACTGCCGGGGAAACCGTATCAGACCAACGCTCCCAGATACGCGATCTGGAGGTAGGTCGTGATCGAGATCGTTATCTGATATCGGTCCAGGAGGAGATCATCGCTGACCAGGCGCAGGAGATCTCTCTCCTTAAGGCTCTCCCAGATCAAATGATGCTTGATCAACTCCGACAACTCTTGGACATGCTGCAAAAAGAGCATGATCAGGTCATCTACAAGAACAAGCGCCTGATCGAGAAGTTGATCAAGCTCACCTCCAAGGCCAAAAAACGCAATAGCCAACGTGATCGCATCCGGCTGGAGATTGAAGGCAATTGTTTGAAGATAGAGGAATTCGTCGCTGCCCTATCCCGGGTTGATGAGCTACATGCGCACCTCGATGGGGTGTCGTCCAGCAAGGCCGATCTGGAGAGTCTACGTGCTCAGAATTCCATGTTGCTGACGGAACTTTCGACGGCACGGTGCCGCCGCAGTCAGCAAGCTTCCCAGCTGCGTGATCTTCAGTCAGTATCCGCAGATCGTGACGCACTGCGCGACGAGTTTCAACGTGCTCAAGATGAAACTACGCAATTGCGTTTGCACCACTCACATCCAATCCGTGTTGGCCGGTGCGTCGTTACAGATGAAAATCGACCCGATTGCAGGCGCCCCTTGTGCAGATCTTGATCAGACCGCAAGCTCGTCTGCTGATCCTCAGGGTGATTCACCAAAAGATTCCTTCATTCGGCCCGCATCTTCGCTCAAGAGACGTGCTCAGCGTTCACTATCCACACCTCGGTCCAAGCGGAAACGTCAAGTTCCTCCTACTTCAGAGAAGAAGTCGGACGATGATCGTTCGTTGGGTCCCGATCAGCCGGATGACGATCAAGGCGGTTCTTCTGCATCGATAAGTACACAGATTTTATCCAGTACCACGATCAGCGAGCTCGAGAATGAAGATTCGCTCGATCAAGAATCTGCTGGGTTTCTCTTCGCTCGCAAAGGTTCATACAAGTCGCTGATCTTGGTGCTCTTGGTGCCTGATGGTACACAAGAAGCGGACATCTTGCCGTGGACCCCATATCAACTTGGCGGCTTCGATCTGGGCAACGTATCAGTACGCGTGATCTGTGATTACTTGTCACTCCCCGTGGGACAGTTGTTTCCAGTTGCGGCGGACCCCCTTGCGACTGATCAAACGTGCAGTCATCTGATCACCCAATCTGAGGTGGAGTCGCTGTATGAGCGACGCCCCTGGGAGTTCTTTAAACGGATGCTGTCACCCATCTCTTTCCGCTCGGTCGGCTGGTTCGCTGACTTCGAAGCGAGGTACCAGACTTTCCTGTACAATCATGCCCAAGAGATCTGGGGGTCGACTCATTACCTCCCAATAGATCGGGATCTCAGGGAGCGCGACGCCTTCTTCCGCGATTATTACGAGGAACGACGTCATCGTAGTAGTCACGCCGGGGCATTGTGGAAGAAGCTGGTAGAGTACGTGTTGCAGGGCATGATCGACGGGACATGCGATCTAGACTTTTTATTAGACCCGTTGATCTCGCACTGCGCCCCGAACCGCCCCTTGAAGTATGCCCCAGCTTTTGATGGATCATGGTACTCAGGGTACCTATCAGATCCACCGCCTCGGACCTTGCAGGACGCGCTACGTGAAGTCGACGCCAATGAAACTTGGTGGATCCAGTATCGTTTCCCTTGATGATCATCCTGGACATGCCATCCCTCGCCTTCGACGTAAGTTTTTTGGATCAGGCTAGCTAGTTGATCACTTCTTCCTGTATCAATAAACAATCTTGATCATACCAATTTTAATTGTTGCTTCGTCACATTTCATGCATATACATAAATCGATCTTACATCGGCTCATCTGCCGTTGCTCCACTACCATTTCTCGAAATATCCATCGTACACTCAACACTTCAAGTCAATCGTCACTTCTCCATCAATCGTGAGTTCATCAATCGATCTTCTCCATTCGAGGGTTCGTCAGTTATAATTTCGTAATTAATTTGTCGATCATGTGCTAGTTGGACTCTTCGTCCACTTGCATCACGTCAAACCGATGTCTGTTAATCATCTTCCTTTCGAAGTCCTTGATCAGAGCATCACAATTTAGATCTGCCTCGTCTACCCATGATGGATCATCTTACCCCTTCGAGTAAACTTGATATTCGCGTAACGTCCTGCCATATCTAGTCTTTCGACCAGATCGGACATCGGTGATACGATCAACTTCAAATTCGTCCAGCTCTAGAGTCCTTTCCCAACTGGCTTCAGGTAGTAAAGCTTCATCGAAATCAAAACGGTCTTCTTCCCCAGTTGCTAGCACAGTAGTAGGTCGATCTGGAGATTCTTTGACCAGTTTCAATGTACCACTGAAAATATGCGATAGTCGGTGCCGGCTGTAATCAATCTTGCAGCATGATCACCGATCACCTCATCGACTCTGAAAGGTCCATGCCACATATGCGCCAGTTTCTTCGCGAACCCTTCTTTCACCCGATCTAGGCATAACCAAACCCTCGTCCCGGCTTCGACATTGTGTGATGACACTTGATCATTATGCTTTTCAGCTCGATCAGCCATGGCTTGGTGCAATCGGGCACTCACTTGATCACGGGCGTAACGGTAGTCTTTCTGCAGCCTATATCTCCACCGACGAGCATCACGATCTTTGCGCCGAATTCCACCAAGTTGCAGCGTTTATTCCAACGATGATCGCGTATCCCACCCATATACTAAGAAAAATGGTGTATCTCCAAGGATCCGATCAAGGGTCTAATTTAGCGCAAACACCAGTCGTTCTGCGTACGAGCTCCAATCCTTCTGACAGACGTCTGATACATACATCTTGATCGCCCGAGTGATTGTTTGCACCGTTCTTTCCGACTTGCCATTCGCCTGTGGACGGTACGCAATAGTGGCACTCTGTCGTTGTCCCACGATCTTGTTGAACGCACGAAATACTTCTTACATAAAACAGGATTCTCTATCATGCCTGATCACCTCACTAGCTACAAATCGACGAAATACACACTCTTCGTAATTTTCAGCGACTTTCCGAGCAGTACGAGACGATCCAGCTTTCGCGATCACCATGCCCGTGAACAGATCAGTCCAGATCAGCATTCCATATGCCCATCAGTTGATCGTTGCAGCGACGGGATATGATACATAGCTATCAATTGAAATGGGTACGTAGCTTCAATATTTCCCGGCGACATACCCTTGATCGTAGGCTGACCCTTCCCCGTCTCACAATCTACGCATTGCCCAACAGATCGTTGCACGCTGCGAAATAAACCACGCCAATGAAAATGTCGCCTGATCCGCTGATATGTACGTCCTATACCCTGGTGTCCTCCTTACAAACTCACATGATAATGGTGGAGGACATCCGCATGTAGGGTCTCAGGTAAGACCAGCTTAATCAAAGAGTGTCGATCATTTTGATCATCTTGATCACAGCTTGGTTTTCTTTTAGCCATATTTCCACAGTAGATCAGCAGCCCTTGGCCATCAACATCATAGTTGTCGGCGATTTTCGCACATTCTTTTACATCGTCTATGCTCAATTGTGGGACGTTACCATGCAAGGAACCTCGCAAATCACAAATTCACTTCTCTTTCTTCGTCTTGCGCCTTTTTAACACGTTCCGCCCTTATCCCTTCTATGGACACTTCGGGTCACGTTGACGGCTGCGTTGATCGAAGATGACGTGATCGCGTTGTCACCAGCACTTGTGGGACAGTGGGATCTTCCTTCCAAGTGATCACCTCATACAATCGGTTGATATCAGCTAATTCGTCCAGTTGGTGATCATCGACAATTTCATACCGTGTTCCATCCCGCATGGCCATACTGGTGGTGGGTCGGCGCTCTTGTCCCACTCCCTTTTTACGTGCAGCAGATAGTGATCAGGGAATTCTCGAAGGAGCTTTAAGGAGCGCTGCTGAAATACTTGTAACCGCGGTGCTTTGCACTCTATTTCGCCACGCATCTACCTGATAACCAAATTTGAGTCTCCATACACGATCAACCTTCCTTTTGGATACAGCGACAGTAGATCCAAACTTAAAAGCAATCCACGATACTCGGATTCATTCACCGTGATGTTAGGTGCGTGATCAGCAACCGCGGTCATGATCTTCCACTCCGGCAATTTTCACACAATATCACCAAACGCACCGACACATCGCTTAACATTTGCAGATCCATCGAAGCTGATCACATATAGATCTTCGCCTTTCTCAACCGTGGGAGGTGGCACTTCAATCATCTGTCGGGGTTGATTTTTCGGAGCGATCGCGATCAGGGCTTCATCAATTTCGGTGCGAGAGGTGATACTTGCAGCTAACGCCCCTAGTACCTCCTCTTCTCCATGCACACATTTCTTGATCTCCAAGTTCCATTGTGACAAGATCGCAGCCCATTTCCCCAATCGTCCGTCTAGCCCGTTGGATGTTAACAACCACTTCAACGTAGACCGGAGTGACAATACAGTGATCGCCTTTCCGACCAACATCGTAAAGTAGACGTCCCAAATTAGCAGAAGAGCCAACGCTTTCTTTTCGACGGGGCTGTAATTCAGCTCATCGCTCTTCAGTGTCCGGATAGCAAATGCGACGGGGCAATATGCCTGATCACGCTATTCCACCAGCGCGGCAGACACTGCCCACTTGCTAGCATAAGCCACGATCAGCGGCGTTTTAGCTTGATCGAAATGGCGTAGGGTTGGGGCTGACGCAATCTTTTCTTTCAGCATACTGAATGCCACTGGCGCCCTGATCAATCGATCATCTTCGCGATCCAGACTCTCATTGGTCGATGATCGACCCTTTAATTCTTGATAATACGTTTCTCGTAATTCATAAAGTACCGAAGAATAGATCGTGAAGTCCTCAATAAAACGACGGTAGTAATTCAGACTCCCCAAAAACGGGGGAGTCTGAATTAATACCTTCGTTTTATGCATAGAACGCAAAGTACCAGGAAAAGGCAAATTTATCAGATCGTCCAAGTTCTTCGGATTTGTTTCCAAACCGCGGCTAGAAACGTGATGTCCTAAATAAGGAACTTCACTCCGCCCCCAGTACGGATTAGCCACGCTGATCGACAAGTTCCACTGATCGCACTTTTCCAATAGATTTCGCACTTTATCACAAAAGATCGTCCATGTAGGTGCAGGGATAAAAATATCATCAATATATGATCTTCGTTTCAACAAAGACGGGCCTTGTGCTTGACCACGCTCTCCCATAGTAAATACATCAGTTGCGTTGGTTAGATCGGCACCGTCGTTAACCTTGAGATACCCATACAATGCATTATCGATCAACCGCTGGTAGATCTGTGGAGCATTCTTTAGGCCAAAGGGCATCCGATTCAATTCAAACAATCCAAACGGGATAACAAAAGCCGAAATCTGACGTGATCGATCGGTCATAGACACGACCCAAAAACCACTTTACATATCCAAAGAGCAAAACCACAACGCCTTATCTAAATATTCGATCATATCAGTGATCAGATGCATTGGTTACACCATCAGACGCGTGAGTTGGCTCACCGCGCGATAATCGATACATAATCGAATATCAACCCCATTATTCTTCACGATGACCACTATAGGTGATGCCCAGGGTGAAGTAGATGGTTGGATGATCTTCGTTGCCAATATCACCTTGATCAAGGCTGATAAATTATCACGAAATTGTGGAGCAACCTTCCGAAACTTATGAGCGATCGGGCCCACATTGCTTACGTCAATGCCACATACAACTCCTCGTGCAGCAGGAGTCAAATCGTTTCCTTTCCCGATCAACAGATGTTTCTTCGTCCAAATTGTATCGCGAAGCTGATCAATTTCCTCTGCTGTGTTGATCAATGGATCACCAACTTGTCGATCATCCTTGATCACTTCTTCGGTACTCGCTGACACCTCAGGCAGCGTGGCAAGCTGTTTCTCCAACTCTTCCACGAACAAATCTCCACCTTCATGGTAGCACACTTGATCATCGGTAGGAATCACACCAAATTCGCTATGATAGACTGATACGGGGTGATCACACACATGTTGATCAGGCTCATCTCTTGCAACAGATCGTTCAACTTCATGATCAGGTGTCGGACTCTTCCCACTCGGCTCCAGATCGCACTTCTCTTGCACTTCTTGCACCTTCTGCGATCTTCCGGCTACTAATGCCACAGATGCCGTTATCGAGTCCGAGGGTCGTACCAGAATTCCTTGAGGAATAGGATACTCCTTTTTCTCGACCAAGGTACCTTGATCGACACTTTCTTGATCGTCATGCACAGAATCGGTAGAAGCTTGATACGCGAGATTTTTCCATTCCTTATAACGATTAGACCCCACCGAAATAAATCCAGGGCGACGGGCGTCTTTATTCATCCAGACACCTTGGATCGTATTGTCTTGTAGGATGATCGGATGATCAGCAACGTTCGTAATGCGCAAATACCGTAGATTACCCACGCCCCTAGTCACACTTGGGACCCAATTCTTTCCGCGAGTTCTCCAAAATTTCCGAGATCGTTGATCACGAATCCGAACCTCAGCAGATCGACCTACCGGGATCTGCTCATACTGATCAAGTTTCATAAAGTTTTTTACTCTATCCATACAGCTGTCGACGGCCTTCTAATGGGATGATTACTTGATCAGGCAGACTCAGTGCGCCGTGGCCGACGTCCAATCTGACACCATATGGGATCATAAAATACATACCCAATATAACATCTTAACCAACGAGCTTCCCCACCCATGTATGGAAGTAATAAACCAAAGAGCCCGCTAACGTCACCTTGATCCTAGTGCGAGCCCTTATGTGAGGTATGCACTTTCTCCGATACCAACATATTCTTGTGTTTGGCTCGTGTCGATCTTACAACCCACCTTAAGAGCAAAGGTTGAGTCGATGATCGACACTTCGGTTCCAGAATCAAATAGCAACGTGGCACGTTCATTATTAATTTTACCACTTGCCTTGGCTTGTTTGAACCATTTATTGGGCGAGTGGTACTTCCAATATCCACGTGATTCACCCGGAAGTAGATTAACTTCCATGATCACCGGGGATCGAGAAAACTCATCAATACGGAAATTAGCGAAACGTGGTAAATCAGGCTGATCACATTTTTCATTATTCCTCTCTTCTGCTCGATCAGCCTTCTTATCCGCATATGCAAAAATACACAAACTAGAACGCTCGTCTCGTACCATATTCAAACCTGGCGAGCGTCCTAGTTTAACATGTCCTCTGCTTCCTTGGGCAACATTCTGGCATGGTTGGTAGGGTTGTACCACTGTCGAAAGCGATTGTAGAATTCCTCCATAGGGCACTTGCCTGCGTCATGAATTTCGCCGCATGCCCGGCAGACATACAAGCAGTGACCAGTCGGGTGACCTTTCTTGCCATACTTCAGACAGGTCAGGCGCTTCCAACAACGTAAATTGTCATGCTTGATCGATCCACAATGACTGCACTTCTTCGTCACCCCTTGATCAACTGCTATTGGTTCTCTTCGTTTGCCAGATCGAGGCTCACTAGGTTGATAGTGCGTCACTGGTTGATCGCGCATAGCAGCGATCATGTAACGACTCTAGTCACCATCACTTCCAATGTCATCTGAAATTGATATTTCGCTCCCAGACATCATCTTGATCGTGCGCACTGCTTTAGGATTCCGAGCTGGGGCAGATGATCGATCATAGACAAATTTCTGACGGAATCGGCTAGTGCCTACCTCCGCCTTTGGCTTCCACGGCTTATTGCGCGCATGAATCCGCAGCATCTCTTCCAACTCCGTAACATTATCCAAACGCAGAAGTGCCAGTTGAACAGCAAATTTGCGATCATTCAACGTGTCCACAAAATGCTGTACATGTTCGCGTAATACCGTGGGCGGACCTTCCTTGATCTACAACTTGGCCCGAATTCCTGTCACATTCAACCGGTGAAGATACTCGATAGGGGTTTCATCGGATCGCTGCTTCGTGTAGTAATATTGGCGAGATGCCGATTGACCACTTCCACAGTACTGAGTTTCAAACTCATCGACAAGACTTTTCCAGCTTCCACGAGTTGATCTGATCAGCTGGCGATGCCAATTGCGCACCGGTCCTTTAAGCAGATCACCCATGATGAAACACTTCTCATGATCAGAGGCTTGATCACGCATAAATTCTGATTTAAGACGACTGGTCCAATTTCGCGCTTGATCTTCATCCACTTCTTTCCCTGAGAACTCCTTCATATCACTGATCGCAGACATCCTGATCCTGGGAATCAGCTGTTGATCAGGCACTCCGGTGTCCGCCTACGCAACCGTAGCTGGTCGAGGATGAGTGATCGGCTCATCTGGATCGAGATAATCCTGCTGGGATTGTTGATCATGGAGCAAATACACAAAATCCATGTCAACATTCTTAGCTGTAGCCGATCTTCCTGGCTTTGGCTGGTGACCACGGAGCGAATACACCGATTCCATGTCAACATCCTTAACCGTTGCAGCTCTTCCTGGATTTGGCTGGTGACGTTTCGTGTGTACCACTTCAGGTGTCGCCTTGCATCTTTACTCAGCCAAAAACCGCCCCATAGCCTTATTAAAAAACTCTTGCAGCCGTGGGTCCTGCGGTGACTGATCATTTTCTGCCTTGGCTGATCGAGGTTCCTTCTTCACGGCCGAGAACTTGGCTTCATCCTTCTGGCAGATCGTCATCCGAGTAATCTTGGGTTACACGCTTTCAGCACTGCTTGACTCCACCTAAGAAATATCGCCCTCGGAAGGAGCATATTCATAACAGGATGATCCCGTGTGTTCTGCCACGTTGATCGACGGACCCGCTTCAATTTTCGGCGGAGAGCGAGGGGTTCCACCTTAGTAGATCGACCCAATATAGGCACCAACAGATCAAACGGCCGCTGGGTAGCGGTCGCACTATCTTTAGGGTCCAGATCGAACACTTCTTCAGCATCGTAGGCGCCTGTCGTCAGACCAACTTGCTTGATCATGCGCCCTAGCACCAGCTGAAGCTTGTCCTTCCCGTCCGTCACTGGTTGATCGACTGGTCCGTTCAGCTTTTCGCTGATCTTGACCCCGAGTAGGCTCATGATCGAATCAATCAATAAAAAATCTTCCGTTTCCTTCCTGTAAAAAGTCCTCACCAGATCAGATTATGATGGCGCCATACTTGATCGACTTCCGTCGCTCTCCGACAGCAGCGCCTTCGGTTGATCAGACTTGTATTACGTCACCACCGGCTTCCAATACGGATCATTATATCCATATGCAATTGGCGGATCACAACGCAAGTTGTGATCCGCAGGGGCTCCCGAAAAATCATTGGGAGGAGATCGAGGCTCTTCTTCCTTTATGTCATCAGTATACCTCCGCAGGTCCTGCTGATCAGCATTTCCTTTCTTCTTCAGACGTGACGACGCCGAAGTGCCTTCCATCGTCACAACCACCTCCTCCTTTTCCACTTTAATCTTCATTTGTGCTTCCGCTTCCGTCTTCACTTCCGCGTCAGCGCCATCTTGCGGGGAATCGCGGTGATATCCCGAGTTGCCCAAAGATCCGGGCACGCGCACCATTGTGGTGGAGCGGCTGATCAAAATTTTTGAGGTTCGATTAGGCTTTCCCACAGCGCCCGGACTACCGACTATCGAAGGGGTCCTCCGGTTGTCCTGTGACAGGCCTATGTCTTGCTCACCTTGTGTACCCGACGGTTTGGGCGTGGGTCGCTCTCCAGGTGACTGGGACGTAGATCGGTGCAATTCCGATGAAGATCGAGGTGAATTCGTAGCAGATCGACGGGTGTCAATCAGGTGCCAAAAATCGCTGACTTGAGGTCGCGGGGATAAACTGGAGATCAGAGATCGATGATCGATTATCAAGATCGATGATCGATTATCAAGATCGATGCTCGATTATCGCAGACCGCAGATCGCAGATCGATCTAGTTGATCTTACGCTGAATCGAAATCGTTGATATTGTACGAATTGGAGAGATTACGGGTTGATGATCGCAGATCGCAGGTCGCAGATCGATGATTGATGATCGACGGTGTCGATCTAGTGGTAATCAACGAAGGGGTACTTGATCACGTGGCGGAAGTATTCACCACTTGATCGCCAAGCCTCTTAAACCTAGATCGCTAAGGAAATACCCAATATATTATTTATTCCTATCCTAAACTCAAGAGGAAGGGGTCGATCTGCACTTTCTATGTGTAGATCGACGAATTTCACAAAAATCTACCTAGAGTTCCCAAGGTGCGCTTAAAGCAGCCGAACTTCTAGGAGATAGATGCAAACCAATGGGGGAAGAGGTGAGAGCACTCGGCTCGATCACGTTCCCAATAACCTTTCCAAACGAAGCCGCTGACACAGCGGGTGGACTGAGGGTGAGTTCTTCGAAACTCTACGTCTGCCGGTGGGACAAAAGGTGCAATACGTGCTCCCGCCCGGTACGTGTAGAGGTGCGTAAGCAAAAGAAAGGAAGGCGCGAGGTGATCACGCCGTCCCAATCGGTTATCGTGTTGATCGGACGCAAAAAGAGAACTTTATTATTACTTATATCTTAAAATCAATCAATTACCTAATATCAACCAATCAGAGCTACCCATCCTGATGTGCATCATCGACCAATCAACCTGATATCTCAGTCGTCCGTCGCTTACCGTTAGGTACCTGTACCAGGCGTCGCGTCTGCTCCGGATGGCCCGTCCATGTTCACCACAGTTGGCTACAAAATCTTCGGTACGCTTCCCCACAAGTGTTTAACGCTCCAGCAGTGCTATCATCTCCATTACCATTCGCGTATGCGTTTGCTGCAACTGCTACAAGAGATGAATGTTAGCCCCGCTGATTACGAAACCTTCGTAATGTTCACAGGGAAAAAGTCCGAATTATCCAGCGCTTTTTTTACGCCCCAAGTGCTTGGAACACTAAATTCAATCTACTTGTGTTCCTTTCATGGTGCAGATGAATCCAATGCTGGCAGCACCAGAGCGGTCCAGATTGAAAAACGTGTCAAGGCTTGAAGGTATTCCATATATAATGCACGTCCATTACATTTCACCCCTTCCTGTAAATAATCATAAGTATTTTAGCGAATTAAAATTGTCTAGAAGGACAATTAATTATCACAACAGGGAACGTCGTATTACATATTATGGGTTACTACTCAACCAGTTTTACTTAACCAGTTTGGTTGCCTAAAATCGTTTCCTATAGCAAACCATTTCTAAAATTTGACTAGCCGCAATTGAACCATCATTCAGCTATGGTGGTGATACCAACGTTTGCTGTGTGTGCCGAACCCGTGACCACGATTCTGCATTTAGAGAATTCATCGGTATTAGAGGGGACGATCGTGTTATTGGGCGCTTCGTCTACAACAGTGGTTTTAATACCGCTATCGCGTATATGATCGTCGTTGCCATTAGGCAACAATTCCACAACGGAGGGAGCAATCTTAGGTAACGATTTGGAAACTGGGAGGATGAGCTCCAAGTTGCCATCAGGCAACACATCAACACCATTTGACTCGTTGCCACTGGTTGAGATCCCGATACTCTGGTTGGACACGACATTATCAACTTCTTGCAGCGCCTTTGCGACGGTAAATGTACTCGAATTGGCAGTGCATGGCTTTGTAACATCACTTAGCTCCATCACACTTTTGATGTTACCATTAATTTGTGACACGTGCTTGTTTACTGCCAGTGATGCATCACGTGACAGGAGCACTTTATCATCGTCACTTTCACAGTCACCACTCAATGAACACTCATCCTTGGCAACATTAGAGTGTGTTAAGCTTGACAGGTCACCAGGTTCCCTGGCGGGAGATTTTCTCACGTTTCTCACTCCACGTCGCAATGCATATGATCCTACCGCAAAAGCGCTTGCTCCAGCTCCAGGACTAGGAGCTTCCTCGTGATGTTGCGAATAATAATTTTGTCGCCTGCCAGATCGAGTGTATTTTTTCTTCTGCGTTCTTCGAATTTCATCATCGTAACGAGAATGAAGGTATCTAGTACGTTTACCGGCGACGCGAACTTCACGCCACTCGTCATGTTTTTCGAGCTGCTCTTGATATTTGCGCCATATTTTGGCAGCCTGATAGCGCATAAAGTCCCGCTTACAAAATATTACCATCGTTTTATTGCCAGAACGAGGTAATTCAACTCTAGCAGCTGACTGTTTCGCAGAAGTCGGGATGATGGCGACCGCTGCACTTGGTTCCGCTAATGATCGTTGCATTTTATGTTGCCGGCTAGCACTGGCAGTAGGTGGACAGGAGCTCATTAGAGCCACTTTAGCTCTGCTTGTCTGTTTTGAACAGGTCGTACCATTCCCATTTTTGACTACGTCCAGCTTGGTTGAGGATTTATGTCTGCTTTCGATTTTAGAAGGAGCCAAACAATTTGGAGGCGATTCCTGCCGCTGAATTGGTCCAACTATTGCATCTTTTGAGTTGTTAAACGCATTTATCGCATGAGGCTGTCTGTTCGTGAGTACTCGCGGTTCTTTCGTTCCTTGCTTGGCGTCAAGAGCATTCATTTCAAACTGTGGTACCATACTGTGATTAAATGCCACTTTTTTCCTTCTTGAGCCCTGGTATGCTTTAGAACGTTGTAAGCCACACTGGTGTGTAGCATACGGGCTGTATTTACCAGAGACGGCGTTCACCATCTCCCTGTTATTTACTTTCCGCTCTCGATACATAGCAATATTTGGATACCGAACCTTGTTAGAAAGCTGAGGGGTAGAACCTGGTGAAATCCTTTGCGACTGTAAGGTTAAATTCGTCGGAATTGGCAACTTTGGGATGGTAGTATCTGTCGCTCGAGCGGCTCGGGGCTCCGTGAGGGCTATGTACATTGATGTAAATGGTTTGCTAGTTGGTGTGGTTGCCGACACGTGATCTGCGCTCTCGCTCTGCAGAGGGGCCCTCGCATGCCAAGTTTTGGGTAGTTCTTTAAAGTCTCGTACTTTTGGTTGCTGAGGCAACTTCTGCCTTTTAACTGGTTCCACTTTCTTCGGTATCTTGCGCTTACATAGTGCTCGATGCTGTGTGTCTGGCCACGGTCGATGTTTCAAGGGGTCAATCTTGCTAGGCCCATCCTCGCTATTCAGAATACTCTCAATCGTCAGATATTGAGATGCCCGTGACGCCAGTGATACTCCAGGAACCACAGCAGCTCCAGAGGCCGGAACTTGTGGTCTTGAATGTATATCGATTTGTTTCGGTATCGATCTTTTTGCCTCAGTCTGAATCTGGGCTTGGGTGGAGACCGGCAGTGATTGGGTTGTAATACCACGAGACGTAGAACATAAACTATTTGAACTGGTAGGAGAGTTTCTTATGATCCTGTTCAAAGAAGCATGATCGGGGCTACACATCTGTCTCGGTAAGCACACCTTTTTGTCGTCGTCTTGGCAACGATTGGCAGGATAATACGTTTCTGGTTGCAAAAACTGTGGCTGGATATATCGTTCCTGACTTCGCATTTGAAGCTTCTTATTGCTATCCATCAGAGTTTCACCGAAGGAGATTAAATCATGTCCATCCCACTGATGGAAGGGATTCGTAACGGGTGCGTGAAAAGGTGGCTGCAATGACTGTGAGAATTGCTGTCGAGCAAACGTTCCACAGCTTCTGTCTATTGATCTGCTACCTTGTGCATTTTCTCTGTTGTCGAATTGTGTCGATGCAAATGCTGCCCTTGATTTACCCGAAATTTGGTCCTTCCTACAGTATATCCGTCTGGACGGCGGCTGTACACAACGGTCTATCACAGTCTCTTGAAACCTATCACAATGAGAACGCCATGGATCTGAATGTGAAATGTGATCCTCATGGCTCCACTCTGTCCGGTGTAATTCCTTCGCACCAAGCGAGTACTGGGGCTGGAGTATCCTGTTTAAACGTCGCTCAGCTTGTTCCTGATGCTGGGTCTGCATCTTCATGCGTTGCAGCTTCGCTTCTATCTGTATCTGTATCTCTTGCTGCTGCATGTGCTGCTCCAGTTGCTCCTGTATCGTGTGCTGCTGCTGTCTGTACCAATCGTCACACGACGTTGAGGGCGGCGTCACGTCCATGAGCGTTGACGACACAACATCACGGTGATTATACATTGGTCTCATATTATACGTGCCATTTGATGGATATCCAAAAGCCAGGAGACTGTTGCCGCTAGGAGCGAACTGCGCCATCTCGTGGTTGAGCTCATCGTGTAAATTGTACAGACACTGCTGCTCCTGATGCTGTGACTGAAAGAGCTGACGGCGCCGGGCTATAAGCGGATTTCTTTTGGGGAAAGCACACAGCATGCGCGCTGTGTCTTCATCGGAAAGCGACGACGACGTCACCCCCCACACCGGATCCGCCATAATTATAGTGTTGCAAAACGTTTTATCTTGATTTTAAAATGGACAAGAACTCTCTTATGTACGAAGTCCGTCACCAAGCTCCTTTAATGAGTGTTGCGCTGAACCACGACGCAGGGGCTTCGGCTGCGAGTGATGAGGGGACCAGCCAATAAAGTAAATGACTTGAAATGTGGCAGGTACCGTCCCGTCCGGTAGACCATACATGGACTGGTAGATGGACGCCGCTGCGAGCAGCGAGTCGCGCGTGACAGCTCGTCGAGAGGCTATGGCATTGTTCTCGCCCATACCCTTTAGATGCTCCATTAGCACAAAAGCATTGGGGTAATTTACCTGGATAGTGTCCGTGTCCACTGTGTCCACAGAGCCAAGTTAGAGTTATCAGTGTTTGAGCTGGTACACGGTCACGCGCACCTGTGCACAAGTGGAAGCCGGTGGCCGACAAGAGGTTACCAGCGTCAGCGATATTCATAAACGGAGAGATGTGAGACGAAACACCGCCTTGACGCTCTTGATCGGCGAGGATAAAGGAACTTCTGCAATCGAAACAGCAGTCAAAGCCCTCGAAACGGTTCTTAACACCATCTCAGAACGTAGGCGTACCGCAGCTCTTGCAGTGAGGCTCCTCCAAACACCGCACCAACGAAAGCACCATCGGGCTTTAACGTGTCCAATACCTGACGAAATGTGCTCTCTAGGTCGTTCACCCAGTGCAAGCTTAGCGAGCTCATCACCAAGTCGAAATGGCGTGAAGGGAATGGAAGGAACTCTTCGTCTACCACCAAGCGCGTCGTCTTAACTGCACATCCATTGACAAAGACAGCTCAACTTCCACTTCCAACAGTTAACACTATCAATACGCACGTTGCGTGTTCATCTCCAGGTCATCGCGAAGGAGCAATTTCTCTACGTATGGCGAAAAAGCAAATTTTCAGAGTCTAACACGGCTTCACTCTTGACCAGATGAGCTCGCACCAGCCGAGTCACATTGGACCAGCTTCTTGATGCCGCCCAGGCCATCATCGACGCTTAAATTTTTGTACAGGTGCCCACTGCCACATCCCAGGTCGAGCGCCAACGGGAACTCGCGCTCAATATCCTTTCACGTTTTGCACATTAAAATCAAGGACATCATTTCACTATTTACTTGTTCAACTGCGCACCTCCAAGCGGTCAACGAGACGACGAGCGACCTCGTCCTTCAGATACTCGTAGTCTTCACCGTTTTCCAACAGTGCGATATTGTTACGCTGCTGCCTCTTGACCGCTGCGCATGAAACAATCAACACATGAAACTCACGATCCCAAGCTACACCAACGCACCTCGATTGAAGATCGGCGTCGTGGACAAGGAGCGACGCGCTGCAGCAATTAAATATTCCTACGAATATCATTATCACAGTAGTACCATGTTCACATACATATAAATTTTGCGTGAGATCCAAGACGGCAGGTTCTCGTACCATAGTGTATCAAGACCAGCAAAATGGACATATTAACACGAAAGGAGCATTGACCAATCGAATTAAAGAGAGGAAGCCAGCAATAGCAGCTTATTTAGCTGTTAGCGCGGTCTGCAAGCGCAGTCGGCCATGGCCACACTCTTCCATCAAATTACGCAAAAACGTGTTTTTTAATGCTTACTCGAACCTTTGCCACGCCACGGCGCGCTCTCACTAAAGATTGGAATGAAATTGGTGATGGCATCCCGCTGATTCTGCACGATGCACTCGCAGATCCACACCAGATTCCGTACTTCCTGCTCTTTGAGCTTCACGTATGCGTAAAAGCAGGCTACACGGGAACAGAAACGATTGTATTAGCTACACACAGAAACACGATGCTGAAAATATGCCCGGCCCTCTCGTACCGAAGTGCATTTGGCTTTGGAACGCTAATTCGGCCATCTGGACATCACGCTCGTAAAACGCGTCGTCAATGGACTTGCTATCCACGCCCTCACTCTGATGCACCTCCCAAATCTTGCGATATACTGGAAACGAGTCTAGCGCCAAGCCAAGCGCCGATTCATCGGCAGCTTCAGCCAAAAGCGCTGTCGCCTCGGGATATAGCGTACCAATGGACGGATAAAGTGGCTTGCGGTCTGAAATACGCATCGCTGGCTAAAGTACGCGGAAAACACTCATGACATCGGTAATCCTTTTCTACTGATAAAACAAAAACGACTAACGAACCTCATTCAAAGGCGTGCCAAACGAATTCAACGTAATGTTGATAGCAATGCGATCAGCCCGCGCTTTTAGGATTTCTGCCATGATGATAGCTGTTTCGCCGCCAATTTCCTGTACACAAACAATTAAGGGTGCTCAGCCTGTGCTCTTCAAAATGTTTCGGAATGAGCGGTCACGTACCAGGCAGAAATTATAATAGTCTTCAAGCCAGAGCTTCAACATGCTATTTTTGATAATTTCCATCTGCACCTCTTCTAAAATATTGCGCACATCTGATGTGCCTTCCATACGGTCGCCACCGGCGCTTTCATCCAGGAACTGACTAAAGTATTTCCCTATAAATTCAAAATGTCAATTGAGTTCCAACTAGATACACTTGATCGAACGGTACCTATGGGTGTATCAATTAGAACAATCTCGTACAAGTCCGAGTAACCCTTAGCATTAGGCTCAAACGTGCAAATGCTGCGCATGATGGACTCATCGAAAGTTCCAAGCGGGTGGAGCTACCAGAACAGCGTTACATTAGGCACACACCATCTAAATAAAATTTACCCAATTCGTTTCTCACTTGTCCGATGAGCTCGTTCACGCTGCGACCGTTGAGAGTTCCCTTGAGTAGAAGGACCACGTTATCAATCATGTACTCGTAGCTATCGTACCACATCCACTCAGAGTAATCAGGATTTGTACAGCATAAGCTAGAAATCAAGAGACGCACGTGATAAACTCCAAAAACTGGCCCAATGGTTCCATAGCTTGAGCGCGCAAAAAGTTAAACTCTTCGATGAGTTTATTCGTCGTGCCATGTTGGATCAAACCTGGCGAGATGGTGCCTGATGACTATTAAACGTAAGCATTAACACCAATTACTATAGACCACGATTAAAACGTGATGTACCTCATGTGCCAGAAACTGATCGTAGTCTGTTTCTTGAAGATTTAACTTTACATCTTCAATAACACGGTAAATAATATTGCAAAAAATAGTAGCCATTTCAGTCTACTTCGTCGTACCTTCGAGAGTCTCACACTGTGTTAAGTGATGATAATCCACATCGTCGAGGAATCCTGAACGGAAGCCACGCACGATCCCTTCCACATATCCGTGCTGGATATTAAACGTCGTAATGTCTCCAGCCGCAGCGACCATGTTGCGAAGAAGAAAAGTCAGGTCCTGTATAAGAGTAGCTACACCTGTTGAAAGCGCTATTGATTATGAAAGGATGAGCTGTATGAGCACAACCATTGGTTCGTCACCATGATGCGCTGTTCGGTAGCCGTGCGCCGCAGCTTTGCGACTAGTACACCTTCTCCACGTGCGTGGAATTCCATTGAGACAAAATGGCAAAAACGATGGGCACAACAGTCACTTGATTTAAGGAAACATGAAGCAAAACAAACGTTTTATTGTCTCTCTATGTTTCCATACCCCTCCGGTCAGCTACACATTGGTCACGTACGAGTGTACACGATAAGTGATTGTATGGCACGCTTTAAACATATGCAAGGATATCAAGTACTGCATCCAATGGGATGGGATGCGTTTGGATTGCCAGCTGAGAATGCGGCGATTGAACGTGGTGTCTCGCCTGCGGACTGGACAGTCACAAACATTGCACGGGCAAAGCAAGAACTCAAGGCGCTTGGGATAAAATTTAACTGGGATTGTGAAGTTACAACGTGCAAACCAGAGTACTATAAGTGGACGCAGTGGATATTTCTTGAAATGTTTGAAAAAGGTCTGGCTTACCGAAAAGAAGCACTTGTGAATTGGGATCCCGTGGATAAAACAGTGCTTGCAAACGAACAGGTCGATGCCGAAGGAAGATCGTGGCGTTCTGGTGCGAAAGTTGAAAAACGATCACTTAATCAGTGGTTTTTGCGCATCACAGAATACGGTGATCGATTATTAAACGACCTGAACAAGGTAGAGTGAGTGTGCATAAGAATGAGCACATGGATTTGAATTTTTTTTAAATGTTTCTAACACGTTCTGGACGCCATGAACAGCTGAACAAGTGGCCGAATGCTGTGAAGCGTATGCAGACTGCATGGATTGGACGCTCGAAAGGCACAAAAGCCAAGTTTTCAGTCATGCTAGATGATGCAGCTGGCACACCAATCTCGTTATCTGTGTTCACCACACGCGTTGATACGATCTTCGGTGTAACTTTTATTTCGATGGCGCCTGACATCGTTGAAGTCAAGGCACTACTTCCACATATACCGGCAGCCCAGCGGACCGCAGTTGAGGCCTATGTCACCAGAGTTTGTGCAATGAGTAAAGAAGATCGAAACAAAGGTGCCACAACGACGGGAGTGTTCACTGGATTATATGCGTGCCATCCGCTTACCAGATGCCACGTACCTATTTATCTGGCCGAATACGTGCTACCACATTACGGCACCGGCATCGTTATGGGTGTACCTGCGCACGATAATCGAGACCTAGCATTTGCTCGGCATCACAATTTAGAGGTGCGAGTCGTTGTAAAAGGAAATGACGAATGTGTGCGAAATGAAGATGAAGTGTTTACAGATTATGGCGTGCTACACGACTGTGCCGAGTTCTCCGGTATGACGTCGCCGGAAGCTATTACGGCAATTAACGCTCGCCTTGAAAAAAAAGATGCTGGTGGTGCCATTACGCAATTCCGTTTGCGCGATTGGTTGGTTTCCCGCCAGCGGTACTGGGGCACGCCTGTACCAATCATTCACTGTCCGTCGTGTGGACCAGTCGGAGTTCCCACTGAGCAGCTTCCAGTCCTACTGCCGGCCTTGGGGAAAGGTGTCTCTAGTTACTTGCGCGGGAAAGGTAGCAATGATTCTCCCCTTGCACGCATGTCGAGTTGGCAGGCTTGCAAGTGCCCGCATTGTGGCGGTGACGCCAAGCGGGATACCGATACTCTTGACACTTTTTTCGATAGTTCGTGGTACTACATGCGCTATTGTGACGCCCGCAATGATGATGCTGCATTTAAACCAAAAGAGGCTCAAACGTGGCTGAAAGACACGGGTGTGGACCTCTACATTGGTGGTATCGAGCATGCGATTCTGCATCTACTCTACTCTCGCTTTGTGACGAAATTTATGTTTGATCAAGGGTATCTAGCCACCGATGAGCCATTTGCTCAGCTTTTGGCTCAGGGCATGGTACTGGGACGAACGCACAAATCACCAGGTTCGCTTCGTCCCTTGGTGCCAGACGAATATGAAAAGGTCGAGATTGATGGTAAATTAGTTGTAGTAGAGAAGAAGTCTGGCCTCCCTGTTGTGACGCAATGGGAAAAGATGTCGAAATCCAAGTACAACGGGATAGATCCAGAAAAGATTCGTGCACGTCATGGTGCCGACGTGACACGTCTTGCGGTGCTATTCAAAGCACCACCAGCTCACGAGTTGGAATGGGATGAAGCTGATCTGGCAGGTCAATCTCGCTGGTTGGCACGTATTTGGGCACTCTTAGATGGTATGCTCGTCTTTCGCAGTCGTGGGACTTGTGTCGTTGTAGATGAAAAAGACGAGAAGGAACTTCGTCGCGAGCTGCATGGAACGATTAAACGTGTCACTGAGGCATTAAATGATTTTCAATCGTTCAATGTTGCTATTGCTGAGCTCATGAAGCTTTCGAACCTTCTTGGTGAACATCACCAGGGCTCAGCAATATACGAAGAGGCTTTGCATGCGCTGATTCGTATGTTGGCTCCTCTGGCTCCTCACACTGCTGCCGAAATGTTTGAGGTCTTACATAACGGAGACGATAGCGTTGATGTCCATGATACGTCATGGCCTGCTTATGATCCGATGCTACTGGATTGTGCGCAGGTGAAGGTAGTTTTACAGGTGCAAGGCAAACCGCGCGATACTATTCTTGTGGATCCGGCGTTGCTTGATGCTAGAGATTCGGATACCGTATTGGCGTTGGCGTTGATGTCTTCCGCCGTGCAGCGCCATATCAAGGGTCGGCATATACACAAGGCGATTTTGGTTCCGCCCAAAAAGCAAGGTGCTCACGGAGTGATGAATATCGTGGCAAAGTAGACGTAATAATTTCAATAGTTGACCATGTCGTACTAACTGCATTATCAGGGATACTCGTAGAATCAATCATCTATTGAAGGAAAACATCATGTTGATTGGGAAAAATTGAAAGTATATAACACAAAATTAAAGGGGTAACCTATTCGCACATGATGTTTTTCCTAACGGCACATGATTGAAACAGTTTTTTTTAGTGCGATTGGATGAAATATATTTTAGCCAATTAGGGATGTCACTTGGTCTTCGAGAGGAGATCTTGGTATGAATGCAAGAAATGACTTCAGCAATAAAAGGCGCGACAGACAATGTGACAATCTTGGAGGACTGTTCGTTTGCTTTGAAATGCATTGGGATCGTGTTGGTCGTCACGAGCTTATCCAGCTCCTTGCAGTTCTCCAGTGTTTGCAAGGCCTGGAACAGTGGAATTAAGACCATGTACCACGATAGCAGAAGAAGGTACAATACTTACATCAGCTGAGTATCGAGCATGAACAGCAAACGCGGATACGGTCTTGGCACCATTCGCCTTTAGAACCTTCGCTGTCTTTACGAGAGTCGCACCAGTGTCCACTAAGGTATCTACAACGATACAGACCTTGCCGTTGATATCACCGACCAATTCGCCAGGCTGATGCTTGTCTAGCTGATGCTTTCGAATCACAAATGTAGCCGGTGCGTATACGCACGGTGCGGCTAGCGCACAGAGGAAGACTTTCCTTAAAGCGGCGTTCGCCGCTACTTAGCCGATACGCCCTTATTAAGGGCTTAGTAGGAGAGAGCTCTCCTACTCGGGGCCAAGATTCCCGGGTTAGTTTACTCTAGCCTTTACTAGTGCCTTAACGGCAAGGCTACCTTACAAAGGGTGCAGCTAAGGGAAGGGCTCCCCTTACGCTACGGCACTCACTACACGCACGAGCGGTCGAGGTCGTGCGTCTGTACTAAGGAGTGGAAAGTAAAACTGAATATATTTAATATGTAATTATTTAAACTAATATAAACTATATGTAACACTAAGTAGAATATTCCTAATTCATACCTAGCTAAAATGTATTGTACACACCTGTGTACTGACACGTGGATGGCTAACACCACCACACCAAGGGCCCATGCCCTGATTGGTTAAAATAACCAAAGGTTCGAAACCTTTCAACCCGGCCAATACTGGCCTCAACCGTGGTGTACCAATGTACACCAACACTCAGTGTTACCCGAATGTAACCCCGTTACATCCTCCCCCATCAAGACTGTTGCTTACGCAATAAACAAAATTTTGTTGGAGAACTCCAACGCCAGTACCTCTGGCTGTCCATTGTACATCCTTAGCGGTGCTATGACGCAAACTATTCCGACGGCTCGGAAGTGGACGCCCTTTGGGAGCTCTCCCCAACGGCTGGCCATGTTGATAGCGCCGAACGGCGCTATCAGTCATCCAACCCATTCCCCACACGTGGGGAGAACGCACTAACTCGTGCGCCACCGTTACCCGCTAGGGGTGATACCTCCAGGTTGACACAGGCAACCACCACCAATGAACCGTCCTTGGTTCAAGAGGCCCGACGTGCCGGACGGGCACGTAAGGGACCTCGCGACCCTCAAAAGAGGGCTAAGAACGCGGTCAAGAGAGGCTTAGCCTCTTATACCCCTGTACCAGCGGCTATACTCTCGCGTGAAATTGCGCATCGGAACCAACTCCGGGCCCGACTACTAACGCCCAAACATTATTCCGTTAAGGCCTACCAAACGCGCCTCGGGAAACAGGCTCGCGGTGCCCTCGTGGATGTTCTCCGCGAGATTCCCCTTGTTCTCCTGAGGGACGAAAGCGTCGAAGACGCAGAACAGGCGTTCCGCGCCTGGGCGGAAAGGGAGAAACACCTCCCCAGTTTCGATGCGCTGTACAACAGCTTTTCCGAACACGACGTTCGGGTAGAGAGAGCGCTACGCTTGGCCTATGCTCAGGCCAAAGCGCAAGGGCAATTGCCTGCCTCCTATTATACGCGCTCTGCTCTCGATGTGGTGCCGGAGAGCAATGCAAGCACAGCATCTGCCTCCGGCGAACTCCCAGCTATTGGGAGTGAAGGGGCTTCTTCAGCCCCTTTGGTCGTTGACTCTCAGTGGGATTCTCCCGCTCGAAAGCGTCAACGACGTCACGGCAATCCTGCCGCAGGGGAGTCTCGTACTCCCACGAGTTCTGGGAGTGTGGATACCCTTTCCACTTCACCAGGTACTGGGTCTCACCCCGGTGATGACGTCGTGCCATCAGGCGTTGCACATGATAATGTGGCGTACCCTCCGTCTCGAGCTGGAGGAGGGGGTCGCGCTATTGCGGCGTGACTTCCACGAGCGCTGTGATCGGCACAGCCTTCGCATACAAGATGCTCAGGAGGAACTCCGCAACGAGGGGAGTGCGAATGAACGCCTCGAGGAGCGGCTTGCCTCTCTCGAAACTCTAGTTGCGGAGCTTCAGGGTCGTATATCAACCCTGTCGGAGATGTTCCGACCTGTTGCGCCTTTCGGCTATCCGGTTTCTCACCCTCCTCCGCGAGGGGACCCGCCTCCGGGTTCTGGTATGGCTTAAGCATACCCACATAAAAGGTTGGATGCGTACGCATCGCCTTCGGGATGTCTAAGGTGTACGACAAGCCCTTTCGGGCTAACACTTTAAAGGGACCCACAAACCTGGGGCGCAGTTTATTTCGCAACACATTTGAAACTGCATGTGTAGGAATATTTTTAGAGTTTAATAAAATACTTTCTCCTACTTTGTATACCTTTGTGTTACGCCGTCCTTTTCGGTCAGCTTGCTCCTTCTGCTTGTCTTGGCTTTCCGCCATGGCATCGCAGACGTGTCGTAAGACACTAAGGCGCGTCGATAAAAACTGATCGATGTGCTTTCGCACAGATACAGGGATGACATCGGGGAATCCTCCCCTCTCAAGCCCTGGGCCACACACATGTGACGTTAATGGAACCCTCGGATTCACTAATCCGTTCACGTAAAACGGGGTAAACCCCGTAGATGCATGTACCGAATTGTTGGTGGCAAATTCAACCATCGGAAGCATCTCACTCCAACTCTTTCGAGAATCCGGACATAAACTCCGGAGAATATCCTCCACAACGCGATTAACGCGTTCCGTCTGACCGTCCGTCTGCGGATGATCCGCAGTGGACATGAGGAGCTTGGTGCCTAGCACCTTAAACAACGCTCCCCAGAACTGTCCCGTAAAACGGGATCCCGATCCGACACAACGGAATCGGGTAGACCATGTTGTAGAAAGACACGGTCCATCTATGGACTCTGGCACCGCCGCCAGGTGAGCCATCTCGCTCAAACGGTCTACAAAGACCAAAATGCCGGTGTTCCCGGCCTTATCCTTCGGAAACCCGAAGATAAAATCCATGCTAATGGATTTCCAACACTCCGTTGGAACCGATAAGCTCGCCAAAGGCGCCGCTGAATCTGCAGAGGGTTTAACCCTCTGACACGTCTCACAGGTGCGTATATACGCACCGACCCACTTATACATATTGGGCCACCAATACAAAGCGCTTAAAGCGCTGTAGGTCTTATCCCGACCTAAATGACCCCCGGTAGGGGCGTCATGTGCCTCAAAGAGGACTCTATACTTCAGTTCCTCATTATGAGGAACTACCACCCGCGGAGTGTCCTCCGCACTCGTTCTATTAAATAGCAGACCGTCACAGTACCTGTAACGGTGTAAACGAGCTCTGGATCGACTTGACAGGGTTGGCTCAGACGAGCCAAGACCCTTTTCACCTAACGCGCGGATAAGCGCCGTACATTGTGGGTCTTTCTCATACGCCTGGCGTATGAGATCCACTACAGACGTGGTGACGAATGTCGCGTGATCGAGCTCGTAATCGGGACGACGCGACAACGCGTCTGCAAACACGTTCTGCTTGCCAGGTTTATACTTAACCTCAAAGTTGTACTCCGCAAAGAAGGAGAGCCAACGGGCCATCCGTTGCGAGAGATGAGGCGACTTTGTCTCTGTCCGTAAGGACGCGTGGTCAGTATAAACCACGAACGGCTTTGAGCCGAGTAGGTGAACCCTAAATTTGACAAGAGCATACTTCATTGCAAGTAGCTCCTTGTCATGAACGGGATAATTCCGTTCTGCAGCTTTAAGCTGCCTCGACTTAAACGCAATTACGCGTTCCCTTCCTGCATCGTCTGCTTGTAACAAAGCGCATCCGATTGCGAAATCGGAGGCGTCGCAGACGGCACTAAATGGTTTCCCAGAGTCTGGGAGAGCAAGAACGGGAGCTTTTAACGAGCTCCCCTTAACCGCTTCAAAAGTGTTTTGGTGTTCAGTTTCCCAACACCAATCAACATCCTTCATAAGAAGGTCGGTCAATGGCTTCGCCATTTCAGCGTAGTTCTCGCTGTACTTGTGGAGATAGTTGGCTAATCCTAGCCACTTCCGTAAATCTCTAAGATTTACAGGCGAAGGCCACTCCACAATGGCTTTCACCTTCGCGGGATCCGCCCGCACTCCATCCTTACCGATGAAGCATCCGAGGAAAGGAATTTCCTCAGCACCAAAGATACACTTGGATGCGTTTGCATATAACTTATGCTCTCGCATACATTCGAGCACTGCTCGAAGGTGTATCAGATGCGTCTGAACATCAGACGATTCGCCTTCCGCACGACTATGGACGAATATATCGTCGAAGTACGTCTGAGCGTACTTCCTATGAGGGCGGAAGAGTTGAGTCACCAAGCGATTGAAAGTCGCTGGTGCATTTGAAAGCCCTTGTGGCATAACAAGCCACTCCCACATCATGTCACTAGGCGTGCTAATCGCTGTCAGCGGAATATCGGACGCTCGCATGAGCACCTGATAATACCCGTCCACAAGATCTAAGGCGCTTTAAACAGTACATCCTGCCATATTGTTCTGAAGGACATCCTTCCGAGGAATCCAAGTTTGCATGGGTACAGTAGCTGCATTCAGCTTGTTGTACGCATGCACAATGCGACACTTACCTTTCGGTTTACGAACACACAAAGTGGGAGATGAGTGGGGAGACTTGCTCTCCCGTACCATCCCTGCCTCTTCTTTCCCCTTGAAGAATGCGTCGATGACGTCGCATTGCTCCTTGGGGAGAGACCACTGCCTAGTGACGCAGTATTTGTTTCCAGGAACCAAATCAATTTGATGTCGGACTCCCCGATCCGGTGGTAACCCCATCGGTGGGTTGTCACTAATGACATCTCCAAATTCCTTTAGTAAGGAATGGTAAGGGTCCTCAGGATCCGCGAGTATCTTGATACCGCTTCGGGCATTCAGTGCCTGTTTGGTTTGCACCAAAACTGACTCGTCCATCGTGGATGAGGAGCTCAACGCCTATTCCGGACGCAACACGACGATATTGTCGAGTTCATCTGCTTTCAAAGCAGTTTCAAACTCGTTGAAGGACATCTACTCCAACGACAACAGTTCGCCTACCCCAGGCAACCGTTCAAGTCTTACGCCTTCTGTGACAACACCTGTCACACTATTCAGCATCCGATAGGACTGCTGACTACTGGCCTCGGGACTCATCCTGGGACCCAGATGGGGGCAGTCAATTGCCCCATCTATTGGAAGCGCCTCGCGCCTATCCACAGAGGTCTCTACCTCTACCACCGGTGCATCGCCGGTCTCACCTAATACGGCGTGGTCGGAATCATTTCCGACGTGCGAAAGAGACGAACTCCGGGTCTCTTCGCTTGGAAGCGCCTCGCGCTTAACCACAGGGGTCTCTACCCCTACCACTGGAGTTACCACAGGTAGCTCACCAGTCTCGCCTATAGCGGCGTGTTCGGAATCATTTCCGACGTGCAAAAGAGACGTACTACGGGTCTCTTTGTGTGGAGGCGCCTCGCGCTTAACCACAGGGGTCTCTACCCCTACCACTGGAGTTACCACAGGTAACTCACCAGTCTCGCCGTTCACGGCGTGGAGATTAACCGCCAAATCCCCCTCGTTAAGGAACTCTTCCTTAACACCATTGGGAATGATCATTTCAGACATCCCAATCTCTGGCATCTCACGCCAGAATCGCTTTTGCGATCGAGCAAAGGTGGGTTCATGACTCGCCAATGCTTCACCCGACCGCGGGTGCGTTGAGCCAATGGACTTAGACTTCCAGTCTATCCATGGCTCGTGGCGTTCCATCCACTTCATGCCCAGAATGAGGTCATAACTCGAGTCCAACTCCAGGACTAGGCAACGTTCTAAGCTGTCGAAGTCTGCAAACTTCAGCTTAAGGTCAATCGAGACCTTGGGTACAGAAACCTGTACGCCCGTCGCAAGACGGACCGTGACAACGTCACGAGAACGTGCCTCTAGGGCCTCGGCATACAGCCGACTCTTCACAACAGAAGCCCGTCTGACATAAGTGTCAGACGCTCCAGAGTCTATCAAGACTCTCCAAGGCTTATCAAACCCTTTCACGTCCGCAAGGACTACCAGCAAACCTGGCTGGTACACCAACTCGGTGCTAGAAAGCACCGCTTCCCTCGGGGCTTTGTGCTGTCGTCCCCTACCCTGGGGCTTAACAGCACTGAGGGGTCCCCCAGTAGGGCGCCCCGCACCTACTGTAAGCCGTCGTTTCCCGACGGCTTGAACAAGGGCTTTTTCCCCACCCTTGGTCCCTTGTAGCGAGTGTCTCGCTGGGGATTTTTCGGACATCTGTTCCTCAGAGGATCCATGCTCCCACACAGGAATCATCTCAGCGGCCCACGCCGCTGAAACATAGCCAAGAACTCTGTCTCGAAGCTCTGTGAAAAAGAGTCCGAATGACTCTTAGCGGGAGGTTTCTCCTCCTCTTCGACCTGACTCAGGTCCATGGGTTCGGGACCCACATTAGGGGAACGGAAGTTCCTCTCGGCGTTGAACGACATCTTGAATGCCTCTTCCAGGGATTTGGGTCGGCATCGGAACAATTCCGAACGTGCTGGCCCTTCTCTCAGGCCTCCCATGAAGACGGGGATGGACACATCGTCCGAATACGCTTTCGCGTACATCCCTGCCAACAGGGTCTTAAGTTCCTGGATATAAACCTCCAGGTCCTTAGTGCCTTGACGGCACCTCAAGAACGCCAGTTGATTCTGGAAAACCAGATCAGGCGTTGCGTACATGTCCATAAGCTTCTGCTTAAGGACCTTCCATGTTGGAAACACGTCCTTGACTGATTCCGAGCATGTAAACGGCCATGTACGGGCTTTGCCCGTAAGATGGGTCAATGCAAGTCCCACTTGCAAGTGATCAGCGGTCATGTTTGCTGTGGCGAAGGCCGTTGCGACCTCTCGCAACCAAACATAAAGGTTGTCACCCTTCTCTCCGGTGAACTCCTTTATCTTAAACGATAATGGAGGGCGCACCCCCGTGGAATGACCTCCACCACAACTCGCCTCATGAGCGATGAGGGCATTCACCATTGCCTTTACGGCCTCAAGTCCCTGCTCCACCCCCTGACCAATATGAGAGAAGACCAAAAACCGGTCTAAACTCCAACGAATGTTAAAATGAGCCAATATTTCCACGTGAAAACCTAATATGCCCGTGAGACTCCACAAACGATATCTCCACGTAAAGACCAATCCAGTGAATAGCACGTTCCAAACGTACTTGAGTTAAAGTGTCGAGATCGCCAAATCGTACTCTCTTCGAGGGACTTCCGGTGGCCAAAGTGCGCGTGCGGCGCGTCCAGACCGGGTATAATAGGCGAGAGGGGATAATTCAACCCTCTGCCCCCAAACACTCCGCGGCGGGCGGAGGCGACTAGTGTGCGTGCAAAGAACAACGGCGACCCCTTGCTGTGGTATAGACCAAGACCAAAGGACTTCTACTTAGAAAAATCCTGCAACCAAAAGACTTCTACTTTTTTAGGCAAATCCACAACTAACCAATAATACTACCTCCCTATGGTCCCTAATGTACCCACACAAAATTATGTAAAATACCCAAAGTCAGGTGACTCACCCAAGACCAGCGTTCTTGATACTCCTTGAATTTGATAGGCTAAAAAGCCCCCTTTGTTTAGACCAATCCGAAATTCGACCAACTGCATTGACCAAAAGTGACCAAATTTGTGGTACACTTCACCACAGTCATGTTCGCTTTGGCGAAGGCCGTTTCGACCTCTCGCAACCAAACATAAAGGTTGTCATCCTTCTCTCCGGTGAACTCCTTTATCTTAAACGATAATGGAGGGCGCACCCCCGTGGAATGACCTCGACCGCAACTCGCCTCGTGAGCGATGAGGGCATTTACCCTTGCCTTTACGGCCTCAAGGCCCTGCTCCACTAGGAGGTTCATGCCTTCTTCCCCCGTTAAGGGTAACAGCCTTTTAAAGGCTTCATGCTGGACGAGGGTCAAACTATCCCAATCGTCCTGATTAATTCTTTGCAGAGGATGCCTAGTCTACCAACACAGGTGTTGGATTGACTACAAGTGCTACCAGATGTAGCTGGTGCGTACACGCACGGTGCGGCTAGCGCACAGAGGAAGACTATTCCTTAAAGCGGTAGCTACCGCTACTTAGCCGATACGCCCTTGTAAAGGGCTTAGTAGGAGAGTTCTCCTACTCGGGGCCAAGATTCCCGGGTTAGTTTACGACTTAGCCTTAACGGCTGTATTCCCTTTACGGGGTGTGAGTAAAGGGAGGACTCCCTCTTACCTACAACACTCACTGCGCGCGCGGCCGGTCGAGGTCGCGCGTCCGCTAAATATAGTGAAATGTAAACTGAATATATTTAATATGTAATTAGCATAAATTAATTTAAACTAATATAAACTATATGTAATACTAAGTAGAATATTCCTAATTCGTACCTAGCTAAAATGTAGTGTACACACCTGTGTACTAACACGAGGATGGCTGACACACCACCACACCAAGGGCCCATGCCCTGATTGGTTAAAATAACCAAAGGTTCGAAAACTTTCAACCCGGCCAATACTGACCTCAACCGTGGTGTACTCATGTACACCGACACTCAGTGTTACCCGAATGTAACCCCGTTACAGACATTGTGTAGCGGTGTGTAGACCCAACCAATAATTTGGGGTAGACCGCATGAAGCGATGTGTAGACCCAACCAATAATTTGGGGCAGACCGCGTGAAACGATTTGTAGACCCAACCAATAATTTGGGACAGACCGCGTGAAGCGATGCGTAGACCCAACCAATAAAACGAGAGACCAATGAAACAAAACAGCCAAGCGAGCGTATTCAAGCTTGGGGCTCCACCAAATGATCTACACGTAACCAATGAAATGGTAACACGTTCCAAACGTGTGCGACTTCAGTGTGATTGTCGTTAAAAGATACGCTTCACGTCGTGGGACTTCCGGTGGGCCTAGTGCTACGCGTACCAGCCGGGTAAGTTGAGCTAGAGGGGACCTTGTTATCCCTCTGCTCCCAAAGACTCTGTGGTAGGAGAGGGCGACTTTTTCGTAAACTAAAGAAAAACGAACACTATATTTAATATCCAATTAAAACCTTAATATGTAAACTACATGCAAAGTCGTGTGACTCACGTACTTGACACTCCTGACACACGATTGGCCAGAAATACCCTCCCCTTTCAGCCAACCCGATTGCTCCAACTTGATCAACGGTACACTGGTCTATGATAGTCGAAAATTGTCACCTTCACTTCACCACAGCATCCAGTTTTTCTTGGCGGCTCGACATCTCACTACAAACACTATCAGCTGATCATCGAGCTCCGCCTTGATCGTTTGCAACTATGGGATGCGGACAACTCGCAATTGAAACTAGGAAGATGATCACTCAACCGTTTCTTTTCCGTCTCCAGTTGGCGATTAACAAGATCCACGTCAAATATGTTGTTGAGGCTTTTCTCAAGCCACGCCTTCTTAGTTCGCATTACGTTTACTTAGTGGATTCTGTGAAATTAGGCGGATGATGAAATTTCGATATACATCTGGTGAAACTACATTGATTAGAGAAGTTGAGACGCGCTCGATCACGTTCTTCCCAAAGTTTCTGAAAATATTTAATCTTGGGCTGCAACATGTTGACTTCTTGATGTTAGCGACATCAATCCTAGTCACGCTCCTGAAATGCTTTAATTACATCTTCTGATATAATAAATCTTTTATGTTTTTTTTATTATTTATATTAATTTTTGAAATATTTATCTATATTTTAATATATTTAAAAAAATTAAGAGGATAGCCAGTTGTATCTGATTTTATAGTTGATCGCGAAGATTAACTTTTCCCTTGTGGCTTTCGATTTCTTCTGAAAACTTTTAGCGGAATTTATCAGTTCGGTAAATTCCACTAAAAGTTACACAGAGATTAAAACTGCAGCGCCTGAACACGTTCCAAATGAATAGTGTATAAGCTGTATCTTTTGATTCGGAAGATACAGCTTATCAAGTCTCCAGTTCCGAAATCTTGCGCAGATGTGGTGACAATGTAGGGCAGGGGGGACCGGGGGACCTAGCGATCTGTCTCTCATGTTCCTTGTCGGAAGTTGACACGAGTTGGGGGCACGTGTAAACTTCCTAAATGGCAGTTCATACCGTTAGAGTCTGACTGCCGTTGGGATGGAAATTTCTTGTAAAGAAGCGCGCCCTACCTGATCAGGGTAGGTGCGCACGAGGGCAGGATGTAAAGAGACTTAAACGGTAAAAGATATACTAAATTATAAAAGTCTTACCTAAGAACCTAACCTAAAACTGAATATAAAGATAAAATTACAAAGTACTAAAAATGCATAAATGCAAAAATGGCCACAATGATCGCGCAGAACTTGAAATTTTTATGCAGATTGCACACGCGTAACTCGACAACATTTCAACACTCCTTCCGCGAGCATCGTGCCACTTCATATGCAAATCATCATCATCAGCCCAATCCAATCTTGCTGTTTTCGTAAGCGGGATACCCGCACTGCGCAGTGGCTTCGTCAGAAGCTCTGCGATCATGTAATCACTGGCCACGTAAGTCGGTCTCACCGCTTCGCGCTTGACGTAGTCTTTCAGGAACTTGAGCTTCACGTCCACACGCTTGGACGCCGCACCACTTGCTTCGCCTTCCAATTGTCGTATCGCTTCTTGGTTATCCATGCGTAATATCATCGGCATCTCAACTTATAATCCAATCTCACCAAGTAGCTCCTTCAAACCTAGCAATTCCTTGCCACCGACGGCAGCTGCAACGAACTCTGCCTCTGCGGTTGACAACGCGACTGCACCTTGCTTCTTACACGTCCAGCCAACAACCATTACATTAAGAAACACCACACATCCACTAACACTTTTTCTTTCATGCTTGTCTCCGGAAAAATCTGCGTCCGTACACCCCACTAACTGCAAACTTGTTTCATCTCTTGACTTGCACTCCAAACGTAACTTCAGCTCCTTCGACCCCTTCAAGTAGCGTATAATCTTCTTCGCCGCATTGTAATCACCTTGGGTAGGTGCGTGCATGCGTCTCGTGACCTTGTGCACCGCAAATGATAGGTCCGGCCTCGTGCATCTTGAGATACAAAGTAGGCTCCCTTCTATCGACTGAAACATCTTCTGCATCGGTACTCCAGCCACCGCATCCTTGGGTAAAGTTTTGTCATCATCAGCTTCATCACTTGTGCTTGTAATCGGCAGTTGCACCGAATTCGCGCGTTCCATCTTGTACTTGGTCAACAATTCATCGATCGTCGCCTCTTGGTCCATCGTGTATCCTTCTTCCTGGTTTCCGCCAATTCGTATGCCTAAAAACTTTTCCAATGGACCGAAATCTTTTAACTCCAGCGCCTGCATTGTCTTGAAGAATCTGTCCACCAACTCGACCTTCTTACCTGTCACTAACAAATCATCCACGTAAGCTCCAACAATAACAATACCTTCAACATCCTTCTTGGAGAATATGTACGTATCGGTCATGCAATGCTCGAACTTCAAATCACATAATGTCTTGCGTAACAACTCGTACCACATACGCCCTGCTTGCTTTAATACATACAAATTCCTCTTTAATCGTAAAGCTAGTCCTTTGGTCGATCCCACTTCGAAACTCTGCTACACTTCATCTTGGATCTTCATACCTTGAGGTATCTTGAGAAAAATCTCAAAATTCTGCTCAGCGTGCCCCTTTGGATATGCGCTCGGCATATCACCGTGCCGCGCTGGCACATTCCACACTTGAGCCATCGCTAACATCACTTTCACATTGCTGAGATCCATTACTGTAGAAAACGTGAAAACAAAATCTCTGCCATAAATTGTCTTATCCCCGCGCGCTACCAGATGCGCCTTGTATCGTTCAATCGCTCCATCAGCCTTGATCTTGGTTTTATATACACACTTAGTTGGTATCGCCCTGTTACTTGGACACTTGACAACTTCCCATGTATCCATCTCCTCCAACGCTCGTAACTCTGCGTCTTCAGCTTCTTTTCACTTGACGGAATCATCTCTCTTGTAGGCTTCAACATAACTTCTTGGATATTCTGCATACTTCGGTCTTGTACCTACTTCATCCGGTCCTATCACTGCGTAAACTGCTAATGCGTGCCCCTCCACTCCTTCAGTCGTCTTATTCGTCTCTCGTTCCGTGGTTATTGCTCCTTCCACGCTGGACTTCTTCTTGACTTTATTGCTCTTGAGTGAGTCCCTGTATTCCTTGAATCTTTGGGTCTGCTGCACTACGCGCCTTGTTTTTACACCGCTTTCTGCTTCTGTACCTTGTACTTGTATGCGTGCACCTTCTGAACGTCCTGCTTCAGTGTCACTCTGCTGTGGTGAAGTGCAAGTGAAAATTGTTGACCAGTTTGTACTCGTGTACCAGTTTTCAAGGCAGATCGATCTGGTTGGCTAAAATGACGGAGTATTTTGGGCCAATCGTGTGCTTGGAGTGTTATGTACGCGGATTTAAGGTAAGACACATGGTTTACATATAGTTTACATATTGGATTTTTATTGGCTAAATAATATAGTGTTCGTATTAAATTGGGTTGCGTAAGTCGCCAATGGCTCCGATCTGAGTCATTGAGAGCGGAAGGCTGACAGAGTCCCCTCACGCTTATAATCCCGGTCAGGACAGAGCTCCACCGGAAGCCCCACGACAGGGAGCACTCGTTACGTTCACTCACCACTCAAGTTCGTCCCCGCTCAAGGGAGGCTGGTTATTTTTTGGATGGGTTACTCATCGCGATCTGCTGCGATCAAGTCCCAGTAATTGTCTGGATTACTCATCGCGATCTGCGGTCAAGTGCCAGAAACTTTTATTGGCCGGATTACTCATTGCTCTGCAATCAAGTGCCAGGATTTACTATTGGCTGCATTACTCACTGCCTCGGGTGGTCAAGTGCCAGATTTAATCGCATTCGGAGTGAAGATTTTCGCTTCGTTTGCAGATCGGCTAGTTCGCATTATATTTCGTTGGAATTTTGGATCAGTACCCCAGAAGTGGTACATCCATATCGATCTTCTCTAAAGTCTACACCAAGCAGCGGTACACCAAGTGTGTAACCAGCCCATTCCATCGGGTACACAAGGTGAGATGGGGACGCAAAAATCGGACCAGGCGTCCTATGCTGAAGATCGATCGTCTGCTAGCAGCGGACGATCAGATCGGATCGTAGGCGAAGGTTCGTGGGGTACCACCCCCCGTCAGTTTGAAGGCTGCGCACGATGGTGGTCAGGTTCTCGACACTACGGTGTTCGATTTTGAACTTGACTCCACCACACTGCTGCTCCACGTTATGTTCCACTTGTTCTGCCACACTTGATTCATCATCATCAACTGTAGGATCATCACCTACTAACGCCTTGGTAACCTGCTCGCTAGCCTTCGCATCCAGTGTCTCAACTTTACTGATGCGTCGCGTCGGCGTGATATTTGCTGTCACGATGAACCCATTAACTTCCACCGTAAACAGTAAGTTCCCTCTCAAGCGCACTTACATCTTGTCATCACGATGTGAAAAATTGCGCCCTTTCTGCATTAATCTTCCTAGCAAAATCAGGTTCCTTGCTAAATTTGGAGAGTACTAGATTTCCTGCAAAGCTATCACAGTACTTGTGTCATCAATACTCCGTAGACGCACCTTGCCAATCTTGGTCACATGTATGTAATTTCCATCAGGTAAAGTCATCTTCATGTCATCAGTAACGGTTATTACATCTTCAAGTAGCGACTCATCTCCCACGAGATGACGGCTCGCTCCACTGTCCAGAATCCACGCGTCACTTTCACGCAAATCACTTGAGTTTAATATTGCCGACCACTCTTCACCTGTATCTATGGTTGCCAAACCATATTCCTTGTCCGAATTGCCTTGTACTTTCCGGTGACCTGCCTTCCTATCAAAACTCTTGCGACAATCTCGTCGAATGTGTCATTTTCCGCCACAACCATAACACGTAACTGCTTTCTTGTTGTCATGTACGGTGTTCACACTTATCCGTGGCGTCCTTCTGCTCTTAACATGATCTTCCTCGATTTCTTGCGCCCACGCCACCAACTCCTGCGTGTGCAACATGTAGTCCTTGCGCAAAGGGTTGTATCTTGTCATCATCGCATATTTTAGACTTGGCATCGCATACTTCACCAAATTTTCCACGATAAGCTTCTCTCTGGACTCGCTTTCGCGTGCCAGGGCTGTAAGGTGCAGCAGATGCTCGTTTTAAGAACGTTGTACATCTTTTTCGCTGGCAAACAGCTGTGCCGCCTGCTGATGCGAAATATTCACCTTGTATGCGCGCCACATCTGTTCCAGACCTTAATGCAAGGTCTGTGAGACCTGCCACCACACGCTGATGTTAGATCGGAAATACCTTGACGCTGCGCCGTCGAGGTGCTCACCAAGCTTGTTGACCTTTATTCTTTCTGTCCATCGAAAGCCAGACAAAATCTCTGCTATCTCCAATGCTTCTACGAATAGATAAGCCCAGTCTCTAAACCAGGGCCAAGTCCGGGATAAATCTCTGTCCCTGCAAACTTCTCGACCACCGACTTGTTAATCTTATACTGGCGCGGCTGTGTGCCCGGGTTCCCAACATTAGCATCCGCATGCCTAGCATCAGGCACTCCAAAAGGCACTTCAGGTGCTCCACGCGGCGCTTACACGCGATTTGCACCTCCTCGTTCTATGCCCTCTACAACCTATAAATCGTTTATCTTTATGCGCTGTCCAAACGGCGCGAATTTCTTTATACTTTCTTTGAAGGGCGTGTCTCCGCCTCCAACCGGTGTATCACGGACCGTAACCGGCGATTTCTTCTCCCGAGGCCTTGGTGCCTCTCTCCTTCCATCGGATTAAGTCGGTCATTCATCTTGCCAACTTGGAGCAGCAGCGCCTTCAGTGAACTCTCAGGATCGAAGACGTCGTCCTCATCCATGGCAACCAACACGCTAAATCAAACAGTTAATTACGACAGTAGTGCAATCGCCAGCGCAACAGTCAATTCCACAATAAAATCACAATCAAGCCCGACAACAGCGCAATCGCCAGCGCAACAGTCAGCTTCAGTGAAACAACAACATTCCACCACGACAACAGCGCAATAGCCAGCGCAAACAGTCGCTTCCAGTGAATTAACAGCTCCAATATACCAGGAGGCAGTCTGAAACGTAGTCGCCAATGTTACCAGACTCGTGTGAGCTGTCTCTTGATGTTTTGTATGTCGTTACGTGCCCCCGTGTCCCTTGGGATAAAACCTGTCGGAAGTTGACACGAGTTGGGGGCACGTGTAAACTTCCTAAATGGCAGTTCAGATCGTTAGAGTCTGACTGCCGTTGGGATGGAAATTTCTTGAAAAGAAGCGCGCCCTAACTAATCAGGGTAGGTGCGCACGAGGGAAGGATGTAAAGAGAATTAAACGGTAAAAGATATACTAAATTATAAAAGTCGTACCTAGGAACCTAACCTAAAACTGAATATAAAGATAAAATTACAAAGTACTAAAAATGCATAGATGCAAAAATGGCCACAATGATCGCGCACAACTTGAAATTTTTATGCAGATTGCACACGCGTAACTTGACAACATTTCAACATTCCTAAATCAGTTTTTCCGCCTCTTGAAGTTGAAGAGTTGTCTTATCATGATGAACGCAAATCGTCAGGTTCTCTTGTTTTCCCACTTCGAAGACAATTTATAATAATCTAGAAGGCGTTCCGTTATATTTTTCCCAAACATGACAAGCAAATTAACTTGGTTCGTTGCTTGAGAGTATCTGTCCTATGGTGATCAGTCAATGGAAGTCTTATTCACTTGGCGATAGTTATCGTCCAAGTCACGTGAGATTTTGAGACTACCCCGTCCAAGTCACGTGATATTTCGAGACTACTCCGTCGTAAAAACCATTTCACGTAATCAATAGATGTCATCATATTACGAGACAACCCAAAAACGTGGTGGTGGATTTGCAGACACGAGTGTCTCGGTCTTGGTCATCGCCTGATCAGACACGCAAAAAGGAAATTAGATATTGGAAGATGATCGTGAAATTTGCAAGATCAGTGGAAACATACTTTGATCAGCATGTGGAGCTATGATGTTGCTGGTAATATCAGGGTGATGCGAAGAAATGGATGTGGTAAGTGAGATGTGAGGTCAAGGGTGATCGTGTTGATCAGAACAAACGACAGTACCCGGAAGTTATTGGAGCAAGACATCGTCGAAGGTACAGATGAAAATCGGATTTGTGGAGACTCACCGCAACCTGCGACAAAGCTCGTGGACGGTTATCGTTAAGGGATGGTGACGATCTGGCATAAGTACGCGAAAATTTGCTACACAAGACCGTAATTACACAGGAGCATTTCTAAAGTACCTTCTTTTCTACTTGACTTTCCTAGTAGACAATTTTCTACACATGGTCTTCCATAGGTAATAGGGTAATAGATTTGGAATAAAGTTGGTGTGGCAAGAATGGCCAAGATGAGATAAGTGAATACAAGCAGGCACTCTGTTCTAAAATTTCATCCACTTGGATAAGTGGTCTCTTCATTTACCTGTTTAGTGGCAATATTTTCCATTCATAATATACGATTGGTCGATTTACGAAGAATTTTAATTTCCCTCTTCTGAGGACTCGACTCTTAAAACATTGCTCTACGTGCGTTGAAAAAATAACCAGTTGAAGGCAGCAGTCACCAACGGTCATATATTGGCACGGCAACGCCCGCGTCAACTTATCAGCCCTTGATCACCCAAAAGCTTAATATCACCTGCAGGTTTCACGGGATGACATGTTGGATATTATCTTATTGCTATTGCTTACATTGGATTATTATTAGTGTCGCACCGTGCCAAATGGGTTTGGGAGACGTCGGGAGAATTTTGGCCACACCGAAGCCAAAACTGTTACAGATCAAGTAAAGAGTGTACGCCTGATCAGCTGCCCAAAATTTAAGCTACGCCGGGCGAAAATGTTCCGCATAGTCCTCGTATATAAGCAGAAAAGACTATCTTTAATAGTTTGCAGTCTGGGCGCCGCAGTCAGTACATGAAGTTTTGTCAGTGCTCCTAGGAGGCAATCAAACCTTTGAAAATCCACTCCAATTATTGTCGAAAGAGTCCCAACATTATTGAAATATTATACAAAATCCACTCCAATTAGTGTAGAAAGAGTCTCAACATTAATTGGATGAAATTAATCGAGCAATGGACTGGGGGCGCATAGTAGCGAAGGCGCAAGCATACTCAGATGATTGTGCAAAAGTGCTGGCGTCAGCCGAATTAACACAGTGCTAGATCTAATTAAAGAACAATTTACAGACGACATGGAAAACGCTGAGGGATAAGTGGATGCGATTTTGGGCTATTCTCTGGTATGCGTCACAGAGATAAAAAATCGTTTCTTAAGTGAGAAGCTATTTTTTCTGGAATAATGCAGACGTAAAAAAACTGCGGCGATCGTGAAGCGGGAGAAACTACGACCAGACATGCGATTGACTGAGAAACGACTGCAGGTTTGTTTGCAATGATTAGCATGGAAACGTTGTAAAAGTTGACAATCAGCCACTAAAAAGTCAATAGAAATTGGTGAATGATAGGTACACTTCCATCTTTTATGCGGACACTTCATAAACCCTAGTTTTAAATATTAATACGTTTTGCGTTGAAATTACTTCGTCACTGTTATGGAGAATGCAAATGGTTCTTTGGCTACTGAAGAGTCTTTCGACTGAACGAAAGAGTGTCGAGAATATGACCAACAATTTACTATTGCACGCGGTTTTGTTGTCATCACTAAAAACTCAAATAATCGTCAGCTTTACCTCAAATGTGAACGTATCGCAACAGTCGTAACTTAACGGCTCAGAGTCGTCCAAGAAATACTTCTAACGTTTTGATCGACTTCTCGTATCTTATGTATGGTCAAAAGGACGAGAACGATTAATGGCATCTATACATTAAGAATGCAGCTCACAATCATGAGCTGGAGGTAGATCTTTCTGGACATCCTGGCGCCAGAAAACGCAACGAAACACAAAAAAGATTAGTACAGAGTTTTACTAGCAACCGCGACAAGTAATGAGCGTACTCCGCAAGGAAGATCCCCATGTGCAATTCATTTCGCGGGATATTTACAGCGAAAGAACGAGAATATGCGATGCGAAGTTGCAAAGAAGATCACCACATGAAGCACTATGATAACTTGTGAAGGGAAAATAATTGTACCACTTTCGTAAGGATGAGAGTGACCACTTAACTCACTTGCTCATTAGCACCCAAAAGTTGTGACCACGGTTAGACTATTCTGTTAAGTGGCAATTGGTGATTGCACCTATAAAACCAATCGGTACCGGCTACCTCTGCTCCATGTAGTCGGTAACGATTGCTCTAACAAGATTTTTACAATCGCAATTTCTTTTATGAAGGTAGAGAATATACATGGGCACAGCAACTCGCCACGGTGTACGTTGATGACAAGTATCCTAGAGGTTTTTAAATGATCGTGAATTGTCCCTCACGGAATATCTCCCAAAGCTTTTCCAGATACTGTTACCAATGCTATGAATTTGGCATATCAATGATAATGTGCTGAAGAAGTGTCGATCGGATTTTACAGATAAGTGAGTGGGGTGTTTTCATGAAAGATTGGAACGACCTCTTCGCATTAAACACCGAACAGAGTTCTAAAGAACGGTGATGTACCTTTTGTGACATCTACGGCAAACGTTGGTAAACCATAGGTTACATCACAGCTACGTGGATAACACTGAAAGAGCGCTTTGTTCGACGTTTCACTAATAAGCATATGCATTTCAACAACGTCGTTACCTGCAAGGAAAAGGGTGCTCATGTAGTACTCATACGTTATTTGTCTGTTTCCACACTTCACTGGACGACCAATATCGATACTTCAATACACAGTTGACTCAAGAGAAAAGATAAAAATTCATCACCGATATAGTGAAGAACCTCTGATTCAAATCATTTGTCGATCTATATCACTTGAAGCTAAGAAGTTGCTGTATCAGCAGGTGGAAATGTTAAATTCTGAGAATGAAGATAAAAGGGAATGCAGTGATTCTTTCAATCGAACCGCTGGGATTCCATGTTTTCACAAACTTAAGGAGAAGATGGCGGATTGGCTTGTGGTAGAGCTGAGCGATGTCCATGAGCAGTGACATTTAAAGGATGTTGTGGAAGTTGAACTACCGAAACACTCAGAATATGATATGCAACGTAATCAGCTCTACGAAGACTACAAAAATTTACAGCCACACACTCAAGCTGCGGTTGTTGATCAAGTTATGAAAGTCCTATTGGGAAAAAATTAAAACATCTTAAAAGATCCAATCATAAACGCAACAAAAGGTCGTCCGAAGGGGGATTGTATAAGGCAACGAAAGCAACAACTCGCGACCCCTTCATGATATGAGTATGTTGAAAACTAGTTTAAAAAGAGAACACGAAAATGTGGCAACTGTGGAAAACCTGGGCACATGCACCTACTTATAAATTAGAAGTGATTCATTAATAACGATGCTTATTAAAATTTAAAACTAGGGTTTAGAAGTGGGTGAATTCCAAAATGCTGACAAATGCCAATTTTAAATGTGGTTTAAATTTGACTGGTGATAGAATTAATTGGGGCTGGTAACATTTATCAAGACCGTTTTGTCGTCTCGACAAATTTAAAAAATTACCGAGGTGCTGTAAACTTTCGCTGTAAATTTTCCTGTCACGTGTTTCCTCCGGCACCAACCTTACAGAAGTTGGTTGCTCTCTGAACCTATAAGTGATTTATGTAGACAGCATCCTAATCGACACGTCACTTACAGGTGACAGATGGTGTCATGTCACTAGCGCTTGACAAACGGCAAACCATTCCACAAGTTTACCAACATTACAAAGTTCTATACACTTAGCGTACCGCTGTACATAAAACATCACGTACACTGTAGTGCAAAACAGCCTTAGTATCGCGGCAAGAACTTCGCACCAGCTGACGTCAATTGTCTATTAGAAATGAGGAAGATAGTACTCCCTCGAGGAGCTTATCAATGGGATGAGGTTGCTAGTTACTTTAGTAATGGTCATCCCCGCGACTGAAGCACTTAAGGAAAAATATAACCGTCTAAAGAACGCCAAGGTTACCACCAGTGAAAAAAATGACCCAGTTGTAAGGGCAAACACAATTTGGAAATCGATCGAAGAGCAGAGCAATGTTTTCGAGTCCAAGAGAAGTGTAAGACGGGATCTTTCGCCTGCGTATGCGGTACGCATGCTCGAACTTGCGGAACAGACTGTGCCCCGAGAAATCTGCCACTGGGAAGAAGTTGCAGAGATGTAAAATGCTGGACAGACCGAGGTACGCTCGCCAAGAGTGCAGAAGACTTGAGACCAACATTTCTCAAGTATGGAGGCATCCAAAGCCTACCGTGATGGTGAATGTTCCGAGAATATTCGCCTTGCCAAAAGATTGTGTTGGACAATTGAGAACGAAAAAAGTTGGGGCGATCTGGATGCTGACCGGGACACTGAGTATGTGTACTTCGCAGGCTACCGTTATCGACAGCTAAACTTCGAAACTGAAGATCAAGGGACTATTTATCAGGACACCGAATATAAAGAAAAGGACTATCAGAAAACTGATAATCCAGAAGCGATTATCAGGGGACGTATAATCCGGATAACAGCAGGAGATCACCCGTGACAGGCACGCCATCATTGTAGCGTACAGCCACTACCTTAGCTTCATCAAAGAAGCGAAAAAGAAACAACGGCAGTACAACCTCCCTTCGCCACAAAAGTCTGGCCCCCGTATCAAGTGTTGCGCGAATGCACATACAGATCGACAATGCATAAAAGAAAATAGCGGAATCGATAACAAAGTTCATGACAAGGAAGAGAAAGAGGAGAATAGCTGTAAGAAAGTCATACAAGCATCCAAGATCTTATGCTGATGCAGATGCAAATAGACCGGGATCAGCGTGCGGAGGAGGATTGTTTATGGAGGGAAGAAGAGAGGCTACTGGAAAGAGAGCGTTGGGAACGTGATCGCGATGAGCTACGGGAAGAGCAAAAACAAGCTCAAATGCAGCACACGTAGTTGATGATGGCACTTCTTCGCAGCAACTTGAATAAGGAAAACGGATAGCGTTATTACTTGATATAAATATAGGGAATTGTTAAATGTACGCCCCCCAAGGTGTTAAATGTACGCCCTTTTGAAAACATAAACTAATTTTGTTAAATGTACGCCCATCTCTTCTAGTAAAGAAGACTTTTACAAACTTGATCTGTAAAATGAAGATCAAGCTGGTAAACGTCTTGCTACGTTGTTGAAAAATAGAGACATGCATAATATATTACTTTATTTGCATGGACGACAAAATACACCGACAGTTATCATATTGAGACTTGGTTACCGAAAATACTAACCAAATTATTCATAGTTTTTGTCTTCGAGGAGGATGACGCGAGCTCGCGGATCAGGGAAGCGATCGAGCAACAAACATCGATGTGTTTTTGCTCCAAGGCACGGTCCATTTGTTTCTACCAGCCGCTTTCGTCGACGTTGCATGGTAGCAATCATTGAAATGGTCTGCCCACAAGCTGAGACCAGCCCACTCCTCTAAATCGGCAACTTTAGAGACGAAGGAGGGGGGGCGTCACGTTACTTTTCCTTTTCCCCTATACCGGTAACGTGTGACCCGCCCTCGACCTCGTGGCGAATGGACACCACGTCCAATGGGTCCCCCACGTCCTCTTATCGACAAGCAACAACGCCCATCGTGGACTCGATGGCTCTCTCCCGTCCCCTGCATCTTTGACGCCTTAAACTCGAGATCGACGTGATCGAGAGTGGAAACATGTCGGGCCCTCGATGGCAGTTTCCCACCATGGGCACGTCCGAGGAACTGCCGTTCCGCTCGACCAACTCGCTGCGATTCAACGCGAGCTCGACACGCCGCGCGCGTACTTGAGGGAGCTCCCGGCCGCTCAATGGTGGCACTTACAATGCCTTGCTCAATACCACGTCCAAGCGGACCGCAGCCGTCGCCGCCTGCTTGAGAATTTTATCGTACGGGGCCACGGCGGTCGCGTCCACGACCACCGGCGTACGGTATCTGAACAACCGAGTGACAGTGCCGATTGTCGGGTGTACCATTCTCTTACTCGGTGCGTTTGCTCTCTTGACTGCCACGGGCATGTACGATTCCTCCCGCGTAGCGGTAGGGATCTTTCTCCATCATGTTGTAGTGCTCAGCATTCTCTTTGGCGCGTGTATTATCCAGAGATTTATCCATCTGCGAAAATGTCTCACTAGCACATGACTGTGCCATCATATTACCTAATGCTGAAAAGGCGTGCATTTAACAGGGCGTACATTTAACAAATTATTGGCGTACATTTAACAATTCCCTAAAAATAACATCTGGTCTTAATTTTGCGTTCATATAAAAACATATTACAGATGTTACGTTTGTGGTCTCAAAGATGAATCCATGGCTGGAGCAGCAAAAACGTTACGTATCTGACTCGAATCTATGACTGGAGCGGCAAACACGTTACGTATCTGGCTGATGTTCCTTCGTCGCACACGATAATTGTAGAGTCGATGGATATTGTTGTTGAAAGGTGTTAGCGTCCATCGTAGCGTAGTAGCGTAGGAAACTCGAGTCGTAAACGTCGTATAATATAGGTAATAATACCAAATCGTCTCAAGTCTATATCTCGACAACCAATTACAGCTAGGTTGCGAGATCGACACCCTTTGAGAGATTACTAAGTGTCCGACGAAGTGAATGCAAGTAGATAGTTATCTAATGCAAAGTTTATTGAGAAGTTATTAGCTAGTCTTACGTGAATATGCATGACCTAAAGGTATACTATACCACTAACAGCTGCTGTGACTATACCATCTACAGCTGTAGTGTTACATACATACCTGGTCGGCACAAACATAGGTCGTACTCAGAAACGAGTGCATATGTCCTAATTTATGTGCCTAAAAGATAAGAAGAATACAGATTGCTAACTAATAACAAATGGTCCTACCTAATTTTAGTAATTAAGTATACGGACTATTTTTAACACTCCTCCTCAATGTGTATTTCGAAACGTCACACATGTTGAAGGCAGAGCGCGGCGTAGCTCTTCGAATCTTGATGCGGACAACGCCTTGGTAAGTCCATCAGCAAACATGTCATGAGTTGAAACGTAGGTAGCTTCGACAAGTCCACCCGTTAACTTCGAAATAATAAACTTGACTCGAATGTCGACATGCTTCATTTTGGTGCTTGTTTGATCACCCTTGAAAATCTTAATCGCAGCTTGGTTGTCCATGCAAAGTTGCATGGGCAGCTTCATCTTGACTTGTACTTGCTCGATCAACTCCTTGAATCCCAAAAGCATCACTACGTTCGTTGAAGCCGCGTAAAATTCCGCTTCCATATTCGATAACGACACGGCACCTTGTTTTTTGCAGAGCCATGCAACCAGAACGCCATTCAAAAATACGAGTCCACCAGAGGTCGACTTTCTGTCGGTCTTCGAACCTCCGTAATCCGCGTCGCTGTAGGCCTTGATGCTCAACTCGTTGCTCGCCACCTCACCACGCCCCATACAAAACTTAAGATATTTGGTAACTTTGAGGTAACGCAAAATCTTTTTGGCAAATTTCCAGTCGGCGATGGTGGGGGCATGAGTACGTCGGGTAGCCTTGTGTACGGCGTATACGATGTCAGGTCTGGTACAACGAGCGATCCAGAGCAAGCTGCCGACCAAAGACTGGAAATCCTTGATAGTGATAGCCCCATCACTTTTAAGGGGTTCGCTAGGTTGGAGCGAGATATCTTCGAAGTCGGCCCCGATCGGAGTGCGAACTGGATTAGCGTCTTGTAACTTGAAATCCTTGATGATGGCATCGATCATTACTTCTTGGTCCAGCTTGTATCCAGTATCCTCGTCGAAAACCACACGCATCCCGAGGAATTTCGACACCATGCCCAGATTTTTGATCTCGAGCCACTTCATATCTTCAAAAAACTTCCGAACCAGCTCTTCCTTGGTACCAGTCACTAGTAGGTCATCAACATAGATGCCTACTACGACGGTCTCTCCATCCAAGTGCTTGACATATAGGCACATGTCTGTCAAGCACTGTGTAAATTCCAATTCCAAAAGCTTTCCGTGAATTAGCTTGTTCCACAGCCGTCCTGCCTGTTTAAGGCCGTAAAGAGTCTTCTTGAGCTTGAGTACTTGTTCACCTTGGTTGTCTTGAGTGCACGCACTGGTTTTCAACTTCATACCTTGGGGGATGAACAAAAAAATGTCATGCTCGTTTTCCTCAGCCTTAACATAGGCATTCGGAATATCCCCGTGCCTCGCAGGCACCTTCCACTTGGTAGCCAATGCGAGAACCAGCTTAACTGTGTTCATGTCGATGACGGCGGCAAACGTTAAGGTGTAATCGATACCGAAACGTTGCTCGTTGCCACATGCAACGAGTCTAGCCTTGAACCGTTCGATGTCTCCATTTTGGTCCAGTTTAGTCTTGAATACCCACTTAGTGTGAAGGGGTCGACAATCGTCCGGCTTTTTGACGATGCTCCAAACTTCATTGCGTTCGAGGGCATTAAGCTCCTCCTGAACAGCAATCGGCCACTTGTCCTTGTTGCCTGACTTCATTGCTTGGCCGTAACTTTTTGTGTCAATTTCGCTGATAAAATTCACCGATTCACCATCTTCAACTGCACTTGGAGTTTCAGCCATAACTTCATCACCAGCAGTCGGATCTTCGATTTTCGACTTGGATACACTGCGCGTGACACAGGGCTCGCGTTGCCAACGTTTTTTGGCGCGGGCCTTTGTCTTCTTGGTAGTCTGGCAGGTAGTCGTTTTCCCCCCTCTGATTGTCGATCCTCCACCATACTTTGTTGAAGAGTACGGTTTTGGTCGGGGGTCAAGGTTTCGACGTTTTTTAGGTGCTGCGTCACAACAACCTTGCGTTCACCCTTAAGGTAAACTTTGTACCCCTTGACTTCTTCGCTCTTGCCGACAACAACCGCAACCTGGGAACGATGTGCTAGTGAATCCTTTCCAGGATTTCTATACACAGTGCATATCGAGCCGAAAGCAACGATATCAATGAGGTTCGGTTGCTTGCCTTCTAGCACCTCCAAAGGTGATTGTCGACGAGAGTTTGAATTACTTGGGCTGCGGTTCAAAATGTAAGCTGCGTATTGAACCGCATCACCCCGAAACGAGAGAGGTAGTCCACTTGCGAAAAGCATGCACCTAGCCATGTTCATGACTGTCCGGTGCATTTGTTCTGCTTTTCCATTGCTAAACTGGTTGTTGGCCTCACTTATTTGGCGCTCAACACCAGTCTGCATGCAGAAACCATCGAGATTTTTAAACTCGTAACCGCCATCGGTGCGTAAAATACGAAGTTTGCAAGTAAATTGCCTCTCGAAAAATGCCATGAAGTGTTCGAACTTCCGAGCGGCAACATCTTTAGTCCTTGCCAAGAAGACACGCACATAGTTGGACTTATGATCGACAAAGTTGATCATGTACCTGTTCCTAGGCGGTCCTTAGGGGTGATCGGACCTTTTAGGTCCGAACATATGACACCACCGATACGATCGATCGGTGAGTTGGTGCCACTGTCTTTAACGGACCGCGGATTTTTGGTCTGTTTGCCCTGAGCACAGGTCAAACAGTTCATCCGTTTGCGATCCGTCAAGACAATCCCACTTGACTTGTCCTTAGCCAAACGTTCGACGGCATCGAAATTTAGATGTCCGAGCCGTGCATGAAAATGCATTAGCGACCCTTCTTGGACATCTGACTGCCGAACCAAAGCATAATCGTTGTCGTTGACAATTGCCATGACTTCAGGAGGTCGAGATTCATCGTCTATAATGACGGAAACGTTCACAGTCAAGACCTTGTTGGTCTTTTGGATATTGAAAATTTGAGATTGGGTGGACCTGTGTAATAATACTCGGTTGCCTTTGACATAGTCCATTTCGCACCCTTTCTCCTCCAAAAGACCATATGACAAGATGTTCTTGGCGAGATTATCCACGAAAAACACGTTCTCCACGCGAACGGTCTTTGGTTTTCCACTTGCATGGACCTTTAACTAGATCCAGCCTTTATACGTAATTTCCAGCTATTTTCCATCAGCCTGGAAACACGTGCCGTCAATCGGTTTGGCATCACGCAGATACTTTCGCTGATTAACCAAGTGCATACTAGCACCGGAATCGAGTATCCAAGTGTTTGCAACCGATTTCGGCGCAAAATTCGAGACGGCGAGCGAGAAATCCACTTTTTTGTCCGGCTTGTTAGGACATTTCGGTCTAATATGACCTACTTTGCCGCAACCATGACACTTGATGGTCTTCTTCTTGTCTTCGATTAAATGCACTGCGTCTTGACTATGAGTCTTCAGGGCTCTTGATTCACCTTCGACAGCTCGAGCAAAATGCACAAGCTCCTCTGCATGTCGAAGATAGTCCGTCCGCATATGGTCAAATTTTGCCATTAAAACCGTCCTTAATTCCGGCGATGCATGGTGGACAATATTGTCCAGGACGAGCGACTCGCTGTTAGCAACAGCTTCCGAAAGTTGAACCATGTATAGAAAGTGGTCTTTCCATGAAACTTTTGCGCTCTTCTTGCTTGAAAAAAGCTTCATCGCCTGTGCAGAGGTGATGGTTGTATGGAATGCACTAAGCATATTATTCATCACATGCACCTGGGTGGGACATTCAGTCCACCACGTGTCGACTCGTCTGTTGTACTATTGCTCGGCAGTACCACCCAGGTAGTGACCGATCAAATCAACCTTGAGATCCTCGCTCCAGAAATATCCGCAAGCTGATTCCGCGATGGATACTTGACGGATAAATCTGGTACCCCAATCTTTAAAACCAGCACCCAAGCCTCGGTACTGCTCGGTGCCATCAAAAATCTTGATTGAGAGCTTGCAGTCCTTAGCTGATGGGGTCGTGAAAGCAGGAGGGCGTTGCCGCATAGGTGCACCGATGCCGAAGTTATTGTGGTGTACGTTTGGTGTAACCTTCGGCGGCGCCTGCGGTTGCCTGTCCGGAGTACTTTCAAGCGACTCCATGCGCATCCGAGTACCCAGGCGCATTGAGTTGTTGAATGCGAAGTGATTGCCATCCGGTTGGGCCCTGGAAGTCTCGAGCTTATCCATGCGGTCGCATAGCTTCTTAAACATTTCCAGGATTTGCATCCCTTCGGCACCAAAAGGCACCGGCTTCTCTTCAAGGGATCCGTCGTCACTTGATACCGCTTGACCCTTTGGGCTCATAACCTGTTGAAAGGTGTTAGCGTCCATCGTAGCGTAGTAGCGTAGGAAACTCGAGTCGTAAACGTCGTATAATATAGGTAATAATACCAAATCGTCTCAAGTCTATATCTCGACAACCAATTACAGCTAGGTTGCGAGATCGACACCCTTTGAGAGATTACTAAGCGTCCGACGAAGTGAATGCAAGTAGATAGTTATCTAATGCAAAGTTTATTGAGAAGTTATTAGCTAGTCTTACGTGAATATGCATGACCTAAAGGTATACTATACCACTAACAGCTGCTGTGACTATACCATCTACAGCTGTAGTGTTACATACATACCTGGTCGGCACAAAAATAGGTCGTACTCAGAAACGAGTGCATATGTCCTAATTTATGTGCCTAAAAGATAAGAAGAATACAGATTGCTAACTAATAACAAATGGTCCTACCTAATTTTAGTAATTAAGTATACGGACTATTTTTAACAATTGTAGAGTTGAAGTCTACAAAGATCTGGATTATACGTTAAACGTTGTAAGAGCTGTTGAAAACATGTTTCGACACTCCCCATACCACATCTGCGGCCTGGAGAATCGAAACAACGGCTATGTTTGCAGCGAGCACCTCGCGTTCATCCTCGCCTTGGCAACAGCGCGCTACAAGTCGTCGCTTTTAAGCGGTTTGAAAATCCGACCCTTCATATCACCGATAACAGGGAGCACAGGATCGGCGAGAACACCATATCTTTGAAAGTTAATGCGCGGATTACACAAGTTAGCACGAAATACGCGGATTATTTCGTCATCGTTCCAACTACCAGAGTAGTTATGCTTCATCCAAAGATGCAGCCATCCGCCTCAAAGTCAATTGTACCAGTCACAAGCATCGAGTGCAACCAACCGTTATACATAGCGTTTTTCAGGTCGCGGTTGCTGGGCTCTTTTCTATGCATCGACCATGTCGTCCAAGACCTTCTCTAGGGCCATTTCCGCGTTTTGCAATACGTGGGACGCCGTAGGCACTGTCACGCCAAAAAGCACGCGAAACGTCTTGCGTTCTGACGTATTGTCATAATAGCTCAGCAGCAACGCCAGTACAATTCGCTTGTCGGTAATCCTGGTAGGTCATCCGGAACGACCTGGTCCAGATCGCACGACGTAGTGACGTGCATAGGCACGAGCCAAGTCGTCGAAAGGGGACCATTCCTGGCCTCTCCTTGGCATCAAGCTCTTGAACCCAAAGTTCGCGACGCCGTGAATAAATTCGGCGTCGCGAACTTTGGTTTCAAGAGCTTGAAGCCAAGGAGAGGCCAGGGATGGTACTTATGCGTGGTATCCTATACTGCTCGTTGTCGTAGGGTCATTCGGATACGGTACAGTCCCAGCGTTGCTTGCGCAGCGTACAAGGCTTTAAAGTGGTGTCGGTTTCTCCCCACTTTCTCCGTCAGCTTCTCCTCCTCCGCAAGATCCGTAAGCAGTAACATTAATGATACGGCAAACCCTATCCGAACCCCATGTTTCTGATATCCGCACCCCATCTTACCAGACTCACTTCTCTATTTCCGAATTATTTTGCTCAAAACATTCTCTATCTCTTAACTATCGATTTCTGTTCTTGCTCATGAAAACCATGGACCTCGAGAGAAGCATATGTTTCTGTGGGTACAGGGGTATCGCAAACCCAGCAGTCAGTAGAGCCGGCCTGAGGGGAGAGGTCCATGGTTTGCATGAGCAAGACTGTTTGACAAGCTACATCGGCGCGTCTCCCAGCACGCTCTCAAACTGGTTAAGAAGGAATACATGCGTGCCATTGCCAATGAGCAGTCAGCATGCACAATCTTTCATCAAACCGTCTACGGTATTCCATGCTGTCATGAGTTGCGTCGATCGTTGGATGAAGGTCAGCCGCTCCGTTGATGCCTTTGACCCGCGATGGATTCTTGGAGATGATGTTCCTGTTGATGAGCATTATAATCGTAACGATCAGTCAGTCTCTCGGCTTAATAATCGGTCGTAACTGCATATCAACTCTCATCTTGCCGCTTACTTCCACGTCTTATCAGGCATAGCATCAGGAAGCTAGATTTCAAGCCATTGAGAAAAATAGAAGTGAGGGAGCCCGATAAGATGGGGTGCGGATATCAGAAACATGGGGTGCGAATAGGGTTCCCCTAATGATATCGGCATACCTGGGTATAGACAAAGCGGTGTCCTTTTTTTATTTGTACGAGGCGTTAGCTAGTGTCAACAAACGGATCTCTACTGATATTTATGAGGATTTTGGAGACGTTTCGACGGGTTAACGCGTTGCTATTCAACCACGAATTTTATTTACATGGCACGGGTAAACTATATTTAAAATTGACAATTATCGACCAGCCCAATATTCACTGATAAAACCCAATAACCACTGATCACGTGATCATTCTTGACCGATTGGCATCATTAGTCGTAAAGACTGCCCAAGTGCAAAGCGACATCTCTTTATTCTTACGATGCCGGTTCTCTTTTTGAGACGGCTGATGGCCACACACTTTTTAAAGTGCTCGATGAAGCCATGTTGGCAAGTGCTGATGATGTTTTCAAGCACTTTTCGACGCCCGAAAGGCCTCGAAAGTGCTGGAACTCAAGGGCTTGGGCGCCTTTTAGACACACCAAAGCCGTGGCAGCAGCCACGGACATTGTCGACGGCGAGATGGGCAAGAAGGTCTAGAATTCCTTAAGAAGAATGTTGTCGATGCCTGAATTAACGATAAAGTTGCTGTTTGTGGTGAAGTGCTATTGAAAAATTTTGACTAGCATGTACCAGTGTACGAGTTGTCAAGTCGGAGCGATCGGGTTGGCTAAAAGGATGTAGTATTTTCGCCCAATCGTGTGCTTGGGGTATTTTGTACGCAGATTTAAAGTTAGGCACACAATTTTGCATTAGTTTACATATTGGATTAATTGGATTATTAAATATAGAGTTCGTATTACATTGGGTTTCATAAGTCGCCGCTCCGCAGGAGTCATTGGGAGCAGAGGGATAACACGGTCCCCTCTTGCTCATTAAGCCCGGCCAGGACAGAGCTCCACCGGAAGTCCCACGACGGGAAGCACCCATTACGTTCACTCACCCCTAAAGTTCGGCCACGTTAAGGAGATGTGTTTATTTGGCTGGGTTACTCATCGCGATCTGCGATCAAGTCTCCGGAATTGGCAGAATTACTCATCGCGATCTGCGATCAAGTGCCAGAAACTATTATTGGCTGGATTACTCACTGCTTCGTAGTCAAGTGCCAGAAACCCTATTGACTGGATTACTCACTGCTACGTGCAGTCAAGTGCCAGGTTCTACCGCATCCGGAGTGACGGTTTCCGATTCGTTTGCCGATCGGCTATATTGGATTATCTTTTCGTTGCTTTTTCGGTTCAAGTACCCCAGAGGCGGTACACCCATATTCGTACATGCCAAGATCCCCACTAAGCGACGGTCAACCGAGTGTGTAACCACCCACACAAATGGGTACACAAGGTGAGATGGAAGATAAATCAGACTCGGCGTCCTGCAGTGCCGATCGGTCACCCGATCGGCATCCAGGCGAAGGTTCGCGGGGTACCCCCCCCGTAAGTTGATCGGCTGGGCACGATGGTGGTCAAGTTCCGGACACTTCAGTGTTCAATTTCGAACTGGACTCCACCACAGTTTCGGAGAAAGCACAAGTCTCATTGATAAGGATAAGCTTAGTGTAGCCGGTGCTTAAACGCACGGTGCGGCTAGCGCACAGAGGAAGACTTTCCTTAAGCGGCGATACGCCGATACTTAGCCGATAAGCCCTGATGAAAGGACTTAGCGTGAGATTACTCTCTCGCTCGGGGCCAAGATTCCCCCAGTTTCCTGTTAGCGTACGCTAACGCTTTAGCGTTAGGTTTACCTTAGTAGGGAGTAGCTAGGGGAGCCACTCCCCTGCTACGACACTCACAGCACGCACGACCGTTCCCGGTTGGACGCCTAGCTGGATTTAGTGTAAAATGGAAACTGGTTAATATTTAATATATAATTAGCCTAACTTAATAAACTAATGTAAACTTAAGCAATACTAGGTGGAACTTACTTAATCCGTACCTAGCCAAAAATGTAATATACACCACTTGTGTACCAACGCGTGGAAGGCTGACACGCCTTCACCAAGGGCTCCCGCCTTGATTGGCTAAAACAACAATAGGTCCGAACCTTTCGGAACGTCCAATACTTGACCTTAACCGTTGTGTATTTACATACACCAACGTAACTAAATGTAACCCCGTTACATCCTCCCCAATCAAGACCATTGCCACGCAATAGTCGATTTCAGTTAGAGATCCCAACAGCCAGAACTCTAGCTTTAGTAAGCACCTCTATATGTGGAGATCATTCTCCCGGAGAAAGGGATGTCATCTACTCGGGCTCCGATATCTCGGAGAAGGGGCCCCTTGGGGATTGCTCCCCTAAGGATGACCGCTCTGACGACGCCGAACTGCGATGTCGTCAGCCTAATACTTTCCCAACACGTGGGGAAAATCCTCTAACTCGCGCGCCACCATTGCCAACTTCGGATGGCAAATCCGAGTCGCCGAAGGTGACCATCACTACCAATGAATTGGACGCGGCTCAGGACTCTTATCTTGCAACACTGACACTAGGGGCTGCATTACACGCGCCCAAACGCCCTTCATGGGCGGAATATCGTTTTGGAGGTCCTCGTGATCCCCAAAAGTGGGCTAAGAATGCGGTAAAGAGGGGTTTAGACTTCTATACCCCTGGACCTGAGGCTGAACAGCCGCGTCATATCGAGTGACGGAAGAAATTCCGGGAAAAACTGCTCACGAAGAAGCAGTTCACTGACGCCTTATACCGAAAGCGAATCGGGAAACAGGTGCAGGTTGTCTTTGTTGAGAACCTCCGCGATGTTCCCTTCGTTCTCCTACAAGGAGAGGATGCCGAAAAGGCAGAGCGTAAGTTCCGCGCTTGGGAGGAAAGGGAGAATCGTCTCCCTGACTTTACAGAGATGTAAAACAGCTATGCCGAATGTGACGTTAGTGTTGAGAGGGCATTGCGCTTGGCGGTTGCCAAAGCCAAAGCGATGGAGCAATTACCAGCCCCTTATCGCACACGCTATGATAGCGCCTGTGCCCTCAATGTGGTGCTGGAGAGCAATGCAAGCTCCACATCTGCCTCCGGCGAACTCCCAACTACTGGGAGTGAAGGGAATCACCCTTGCAATGATCTCAGGCACACAATTTGCGCTGTCAATCGTCCGAAGTAATAAAAAACTTGCTTCTACTTTTTCCCCGAGAGCTTCTTCGGCCCCTTTGGTCGTCGATCGCAGCGGGATTCTCCCGCTTGAAAGCGTCAACGACGTCTCGGCAATCCTGCCGCAGGGGAGTCTCGGACTCCCACGAACTCCGTGAATGTGGGTAACTTTTCCACTTCACTAGATACTGGGTTTGACCCCGATGATGGCGTCGCGCCATCAGACGCTCCACAAGGTAATGTGGAATCCCCTCCAAATCGAGAACTGGGGGAGGTGGTCGCGAAATTGCGACGTGAGTTTCACGAGCGTGTGATCGACACAGCCTTCGCATCCTGGAAGTCCAGGATGGAACCCACGTTGAGATGGTAGAGATTGACCGCATCAACAGTCGCCTTGACTCTCTCGAGTCTGCCCTTGACAGATTTTGCCGTCTTGAGGGAAGATTTGAAGCTTCCGTTGCGGAGCTTCGTGGTCGCATTTTGACCGTGTCGGAGATGTTACTCCGCCCTGCCGCACCTTCCGGCTATCCACCTTCTCAACCTCCTCCAAGATGGGACCCGCCTTCGGGTGCTGGTATTGCTTAAGCATACTCACATAGAAGGTTGGATGCGTACGCATAGCCTTCGGAATATCCAAGGTGTACGCCAAGCCCTTTCGGGCTAGCACCTTGAAAGGTCCTACAAACCTGGGGCGAAGTTTGTTCCGTAACACGTTGGAAACTGCATGTGTAGGAAGATTTTTAGCGTTTAATAAAACAATTTCTCCTACTTGGTACACGTTTTCGTTACGCCGCCCCTTGCGGTCAGCCTGCTCCTTCTGCTTGTCTTGGCTTTCCGCCATGGCATCGCAAACATGTCGTAAGACACTAAGGCACGTCGAAAAACTGATCGATGTGCTTTCTCACAGATACAGGGATGACATCGGGGAATCCCCCCCCCTCAAGCCCTGGGCCACACACAAGTGGCGTCAACGGAACCCT
>CM047583.1:13701801-13722859 GCA_026184515.1 Peronosclerospora sorghi | reverse complement strand
ACGAAAGTTCCTCTCGGCATTTAACGCCATCTTAAACGCCTCCCCCAGGGATTGGGTCCGGCTTCGGAATAGCTCCGAACGTGCTTGCCCTTCTTTCAGGCCTCCCATGAACACGGGAATGGACACATCGTCCGAGTACGTTTTCGCGTACATCCCTGCCAATAGTGTCTTAAGTTCTTGGATATATGTTTCCAAGTCCTTAGTGCCCTGACGGAACCTCAAAAACACCAGCTGATTCTGAAAAACCATATCAGGCATAGCGTACATGTCCATAAGCTTTCGCTTAAGGACTTCCCAGTTCGGGAAAACGTCCGTGCCCGAATACGGACACGTAAACGCCCATGTACGGTCTTTGCCCGTAAGTTGGTTTAATGCAAGTCCCACTTGCAAGTGATCCTCGATCACATTCGCTGTTACGAAGGCCGTTTCGACCTCGCGAAGCCACACATAAAGTTTATCACCTTTTTCACCGGTGAATTCCGTCAGCTTAAAGGATAGAGGGCGCACCCCCGTAGACGCGGAATAACTTCCGCGAAAACTCGCCTCATGGGAGATGAGGGCTTTCACCCTCTCACGCACGGTATTAAGACCCTGGTTCACTAGGAGGCGCATGACATCCTGACCCAATATGGGTACCAGCCTCTTAAAGGCTTCTTGTTGGACGGGGGTTAGATGACCCCACTCGTCCTGGTCCATCCTTTGCAGAGGATGTCGTCTACCAGCACAGGTGTTGGATTGACTACAAGTGCTACCAGATGTAGCTGGTGCGTAAACGCACGGTGCGGCCAGCGCACAGAGGAAGACGTTCCTTAAGCTGCGATACGCCGATACTTAGCCGATACGCCCTAACGAAAGGGCTTACCGTGAGATTACTCTCTCGCTCGGGGCCAAGATTCCCCCAGATTCCGGTTAACGTACGCTAACGCTTTAGCCTTAGGCTTCCCTTATTAGGGAGTAGCTAGGGGAGATACTCCCCTGCTACGACACTCACAGCACACCCGACTGTTCCCGGTTGGACGCATAGCTGGATTTAGTGTAAAATGGAAACTTATTTATTATTTAATATATGGATTAATTTATTCGTCACCAGTGGTGACAGCTCTTATATTTCACCACCGTACGTATTGCAGTTCGAAAGTACTGTACAGTATCCGTCGAACGTACACAACCAAAAGCCAACGATCTAACCAAACCATGGCAAAGCAGCTGTCAATGACCACTGGAGCCATACGTGCCCGTGAACGTCCCGCAGCGCTCCGCAAACGTGCTGTCGTAAAGGACAACAGCACCACCGTACGTATTTCAGTTCGAAAGTACTGTACAGTAGCTCTCAGCAGTCTCTCAGCTCAAACTGAACCAACCGTCGAACGTACACAACCAAAAACCAACGATCTAACCAACTCATCGAAAGCGTTCAACCATGCCAAAGCAGCTGTCAATTACCCCTGGAGCCATACGTGCCCGTGAACGTCGCGCAGCGCTGCGCAAACGTGCTGTCGTAAAGGACAACAGCGACGGTAATGCCAAAGGTGAGGTTTGTTCCTACACTGACGACGACAAAGGTGCTGAACTTGATACTGACGACCACAAAGGCGCTAAACGCGACTCCGGCGAAATCAAATTCAACAACAACAACACCAAGTGTGAAGCAGCTTGCAGCGATGTCGCCATTGTCAGACAAGGTGGTGAACGCGGCACTGCTGACGGCAACGCTACTGAACACAACATTGATCACGACCAAGGTGCCGAATGCAAAACTAACGGCAACAAAGGCGCTGAACGTGATTCCGGCGGTGACAAAGACGTTGAACGCGATTCCGGCGGTGACAAAGGCGCTGAATGCGATCCCGACGGTGACAAAGGCGCTGAAAGCGATGCAGACGGTGACAACGGTGCTGAACTAGAACTTGGCAATGGCGAAAACAACAACAACGACACCAAATGTGAAGCAGCTCGCGATATCGATGTATGTTTTAGTTCTATCTCAAAAATCTTTTCATTTCAGCAGGCCCACGCAAAAGAAAATTCAGAGACTGTGGGTTGTATGGCCACTGCCGAGGATCAAAGAAATGCACGAAGCAGACTGACTAAGACGACGAAGTGATGGTGTTGGGTGAGTTCCTTTGTTAAATTTGTTGCTAACGAGGTTCAGGCGGGTCTTGAGTTCGCATTTGGTGCTGACATTATTTTCATCAGGACAGACCACTTTGTCTATGGGTTCGGGTGTATCGTCAGGTACACTACCTGAGGACACCATGGCGCTTGCCATATGGGTTCGACTCCCATCGAAACTCGACATTCATGCCCAAACATCCACAAGCAAGCTTTTGAATTTTGACCGCGTCATGATGCTGATAGAGTAACGAACAGCTGGTAAGTGGTACGCCAACCGGCCAAGCATGCCATGAAAAGCAACCAACCGAGCATGCCTATGAAAAGCAACCAAAATAGCCCCGTCATTGTCAAATATTCGCCATAAATCTGCTTCTGGTTACATCTATATGGTGGTGGTGACATATAAGAGCTGTCACCACTGGTGACGAATAAATTAATCCTTAATATATAATTAGACTAACTTAATAAACTAATGTAAACTATATGCAATAATAGGTGGAACTTACTTAATCCGTACCTAGCCGAAAATGTAATATACACCACCTGTGTACCAATGTATAGCAGGCTGTCACGCCTTCACCAAGGGCTCCCGCCCTGAATTGGCTAAAACAGCCAATAGTTCCGAACCTTTCGTACCGGCCAATACTTGACCTTAACCGTTGTGTATTTACATACACCAACGTAACTGTGGTGAAGTGTACCACAAATTTGGTCACTTTTGGTCAAGGCAGTTGGTCGAGTTTCCGATTGGTCTAAACAAGGGGGGCTTTTTAGCCTATCAGATTCAAGGAATATCAAGAACGCAGGTCTTGGGTGAGTCACCTGACATTGGGTATTTTACATAATTTTGTGTGGGTACATTAGGGATCATAGGGAGGTAGTATTATTGGTTAGTTGCGGATTTTCCAAGTTAGAGTCTTTTGGCTGCGGATTTTCCAAGTAAAAGTCTTTTGGTCTAGGAATAAGTGGCAAGAATCTCTTCTGGTCTTGGTCTACACCGCAGCAAGAGGTCGCCGTTATTCTTTTCACGTACACTAGTCGCCTCCGCCCGCCGCGGAGTGTTTGGGGCGGAAGGGTTGAATTATCCCCTCTCGCCTATTATACCCGGTCTGGACGCTCCGCACGCGCACTTTGGCCACCGGAAGTCCCTCGACGGGAGTACGATTTGGCGATCTCTACACTTTGACTCAAGTACGTTTGGAACGTGCTATTCACTGGATTGGTCTTTACGTGGAGATATCGTTTGTGGAGTTTCACGGGCATATTGGGTCTTTACGTGGATATATTGGCTTATTGTAACATTGGTTGGAGTTTAGATCGGTTTTGGTCTTCTCTCATATTGGTCAGGGGCTAGACCGGTTGAATGGTCTACCCTCTATTATTTCGTATTGGTCAGGTCTAGATCGTTTGGACGATCGACCTATTGGAATTTATCTTTTGGAAGTGTTTCTGGTCTGTACGTACCTGGGGTGAAGAGATCCGCCCTAGGTACACCTATCCAGCACGGTCTCATATTCAAGACCGAATCAAATCGATCTGCGATCCCGATCCACCGAGTGTGTAACTAGCCCATTCCATCGGATACACAAGGTGAGGTGAACTTAAGTGAATCGGACCAAGTGTCTTTGGATGATGACCGGTCGTCTGCCAGCAGCGGACGATCGGACCAGATTTCGAATGGAGGTCCGCGGGGTACCCCCCCCCGTAAGTTGGACGGCTGGGCACGATGGTGGTGGTCAGGTTGTCGATACAAATGTATTCGATTTCGAACTTGACTCCACCACAATGGTGCGCGTGCCCGGATCACTTGGTGATAGTGGATATCACCGCGAGGTGTCATCAAAGATTGAATTTGAAGATTTGAATTTGGAATCGTTCTGGAGAGCGCGTAAGGAAAGGCTATCACCTTACTTCTTCGTTCTCGATAAAGATGGCGATGTCCGGTCTGGCCTGGTGGAGGACCAGATCGGGATTAATAAATTTTTCCCTCCCCAAAAGGCTCCCACCGGAGCCGATCGGGACTATAGCAAGTCTTGATATAGTCCCGGAAAGGATCAGGACCTTAGTCCTGATCCTATGTATGTGCATAAAAAAGTTGATGGAAAATTAAAAGACGAAAAATACTTGGAGGCTGATCAGAACGATCAGACCAACCTCCCCAAGGTTCCCAAGGTCCCCAAGATTCCCAAGAAAGGGTTGGGAATGCCGGCCGACGAAGACTACCTCGAAGAAAAGTCGCAGGTCGGAGATGGAGGCATCACTGAAGAAGACCTAAACAAGATGTATTACATTTTTGAGCTGAAACGATTTGTTCGTTTTGACGTGGTCTTTCGGGTGTTGAACCTCCAGATCCCCGACCGTCTTCTCGGTCCCACTACCGAGCCGGTCTAGAGTGATCGCCCATTACTGTTGGTGAAAAACTTGGTGGCGATGTTGGCGGAGGTTGGCATTAAAATGCAAAACCCCGCCGATGTCCAAAACTATTTGAATTTGAGACTTGGAGGCTGAAATCGTCGATGTCGACCTTCCACGACCATTTGGTCCCACGGGTGGGGGCGGTTCGCCGCCCAACTCCCACCGCAGAAGTGAAGGTCGCTGAAGTCTCCACAACGCTTGTTGACATTGGTTTTGATGACGAATCGGTTTATCAATCTCCACCGGCCTCGAACAGCTCATCGGAGTTGGAGACTGGTGTCGAGCGGATGACCGTGGGGGTGGACCATGCCCAGCCGGAACAAAAAAAGGACGTGCGGCAGCAAAGGGCTGCTTGCCAGTCGGGGCTCCAGCGACCCCCACAGGCCTCAGTTCCGAAAAAGGAGGGTATCAACACGTTGCCCATGACTCCAGCTAACGTCCAAGCCGTGTTTGAGACGATGATGGAGCGTTTCATGGAAGACCGGGTTAGACCACCTCTGCGCCCACATGTCCAATACCGGTCTACCCAGCAAAGTGCCAATGTTTGCGAGATGTGGATATGGAATCGGTAACATCTGTGGACAAGCCCACTCGAAGTGATAAGCAAGTCGGCAAAGGGAAGCGCAAGCCGCAAGTGGCCAGACCGCGTAGACCAAGCAAGACAAGTGACTGTGACATGGAGTCGGTCGGCGGTCTTGACGACCACTGTGGGTCAGACGGTACGGGCGCTGGCAAGCCACGCAAGGCTAACCTAGCCTCCACTATTGCTTACGACTTTGGATCTGCTGCAATTCCGGGCATCCGTATGGCCGCGACGACGACCTCAAGGACTTCACTGGCAAGGATGCTGATGAAGACCAGGTCTGGTCTTGGTTCGGTCGGGTCAAGTCTGCGTTCCTGCGAGACCAGACCCCGAAAAGTGAAAAGTGTCTGATCTTCCGGGATTTGTTGAAAGGACCGGCTACCAACTGGATCCAACAGTTATGTCGGGATGTCCAGTCTGACTGGTACCAGCTATGTGCAGAGTTTGAAGGGCAATATTGTAACTCCGGATTTTCGAGTGCCCGCAAGTATCACCATATGCAGAAGCGGAGCGACGAGACACCGATCTAGTATTTGCATCGGTTGAACGTGGCTGCACTTCGTGCCGGCATAACAATTAAAGAGAATAACCCGCCGAACGGTGCTGCTCTGGAACATGTGGGTCACTACATTAGTACCCTGGACGATCAAGAACTGGCGGACCAGCTTACTCTGCTGCGTCTTATGGACGCGGGTGAAGTTGAACAGACTCTACGGACGCTACAGCAGTCGCGTAGCATTCACTGATTGATTGTGGTCTCTCACAAGCTTACGTTATTATGTCGTTAGGGCGAAGAGTGCTGGTGGATCAGGTCGCTACCGATCCAAGACCCAGACCCAGACCGATCTGGTCAAGAGACCCTGGACCAGACCGACTTGAGCGGTCAAGGCGATCGTAGCCGAAGACAGCACGGGATCGGAAGGGGAAAGTGGAAGTCAATCCAGCCAGGAGTCATCGGATGAAAACCAGTATCGTTACGTATATGTTGCGGGACCTGCCCCGAAGACCAGGTCGAAGTCCGACCAGGTAGACCGGAAGGGAAGGAACGGAAACAAGTCCGATCCGGACCGACCTCGTCAGAAGTGCCCCCACTGTGGGTCGAGCAAACATGATGGTCTAAACTGCTGGAAGAAGATGGTGTGCAAGAAGTGCGAGAGACGCGGCCACCCGACTGAACACTGCCTTTTCGTATGCAAGTCATGTGGAGAGATCCACGAGGCCGGCCACTGCAAGATTGAAGAATTTTTAACATGATACGTAAGTGGTACGTGCCGGACAAGCACGCGGGGATGCTGCCGCCGGACGCGGAAAAGATGTTAAACTAGAACGCTCGCCAGGTTGGAATCTGGATCGAGCCGAGCGTTCTACGGTTCACATCTATGCATATGTCGGCAAGGAGGATAAGACCGACAATACACGTTCTATTCCAAATTGCGTCGACCGAAACCATCCGGTCTACAGTCTGAAGACCGATGAGTACTCCCGGACCAAGGTGGTTATGCAGTTGGACTTGATGCCTGGAGAATCCCGCGGATACTGGAAGTATCACGCGCCTGATAAATGGTCCAAGCAGGCGAAAGACTGTGGCAAGATTAATAACCAGGAAGCGGCGATGTGGCTCTACTCTGGAGATGAAGTCTCGATAATCGACTCCGCCTTTGCTCGTAAGGTCGGATGTCGTATAGACGATACCCAGAGACAAGAATGCGTCGGGATTGATGAAAACTCTTATATGACCGAAGGAAGAACGCGTGTGAAAATTACTTTGTCGGGATCGCTGGTATACTTTTTCAGCGCTTGGGTTGGCAATTTGGCTGGTCAGGACGCTTTACTTGGTATGGATTTTATGGTCCCAGCTGGTATTCGCCTAGACCTGTCACATGGAGTGCTTACACTCCCGGATGAGGTCCAGGTCCAGTTGGCTGGTCGAAGACCTCTGTATGGTTCGTATACCGATCTGGTCCGGTGGGACCAAGACCTCACTATCCCATTCGGTCGGTCTGCCGATACCCCGGTTGAGAAAGGTTTTCGTTCGAGGAAGTTATGGTTGACCAGGGGCGATCGGTGGGTCTCGACCTTCGTAAAGAGTGCTGGTCGACGTGATTTTGTCCGTGTTACCAATATCGGTGACAAGCCGCTGACACTGGACAATAACACTATTGTCGGTATGTGGTTAGCAGAAGGGAAGGTACCAAGGAAGATGGGGTTCGTCTCGATTGGATCGAGGCGGTATGTCGAGCGGCAAAACCTGGCGTACCAATCGACCACCGATCTTATCAGCGATGATGGGTCGGTGGAAGAGGATACCTCACCTTTAGTGGAAAGACCAAGTTATGTCACCCCAAAAAAGATGTTGGTCCGAAGAAAGGCGCCGCAGTCACCAGGAACGGTGGACCATCAAGTAGATGAGCCAAGGTTAGTCAACGTGTCAGCACAAGACCAGGCGACAGCGGAGCAAGAAACGGAAGAAGGGGAACATGAAATTGTTAGGTCGGACCATGACGGTATTCCTAATCAGACCGATATCAGTGAAGGACAGCCCGTCGATCAAGGCCAGGGGCGTTCAGCCGGTCCAGATGGTCTAGGTGATATCGCCCCAGAAGATGAACAAGTCTGTATACATGAAGGCGGGGAACAGTGCTGGAAAGCCTAATGGCAGTCCTCCCTGAAGTGTCTGCCGACTCGCCCGAAGTTACAACGGATGATTTACAAGTGGGTGATCAAGACCTTAACAGTCCAGACCAGATCGAGCAGTTGAAGAATATCATATGGAAGAAAATACATCTGCTGATCGGAAAGGGCAACGCCTTACCACCTGCAGCCCGTGGTGCGATTTGCGATATTGACGTTGGAGATGCCAAGCCGATTGCCCAGCGATGTCGACGCGTGGCGCCACAGTACCGTGAAAAGCTTTCTGATCTCATTAAAGGACTGTTGGTCACCAAGATTATTAGACCGTCGTCCTCGCCATGAGCCTCGCCGATCGTAATTGTTATCAAGAAGAACGGCGTTGACATTAGACTGTGCATCGACTATCGGCTGGTAAATCGGCTGACTAAACTCATGGTTTACCCGATGCCGCTGATTAATGATCTGTTGGAAGACCTCGACAAGACCTTGTGGTATTGTTCGCTAGATATGGCAAGTGGATTTTGGGTGGTCTCGATGACTGATCGAGCCCGTGAGATTTCCGCATTTGTGACGCCGTTTGGTCTTTTCGAGTGGAATCGTATGACGTTCGGTCTGAAGAACGCACCCCAGATCTATCAAAGGCTGATAGACAACGCATTTTACGGACACTTCAAGATCAAGACCGATCGGGACCCTGTTGAAAATTATGATGTGTTTCGAGATGGTGAATCCGATCGGGAAAGAGGACCGTCCGTTCAAGGGAGGCGGTCGTACATCTACGACATTCTGATACCTGCCTCGTCATGGAACGATCTGTGCGAGAAGGTTGAACGATTGTTGGAGACATGCGACCGCTGGAACCTGTCTATCAGTGCCGTGAAAAGTTTTAGGGGTATGTCCAAGGTCGCCTATTTAGGCCATATGGTCTCGAACAATGGTCTAGAGGCTAATCCAAAGGACCTGGATTCGCTGAGAAACCTCCCGTTCCCCAGATCGCTGAAGGCAATGCATTCCTTCCTGGGAAGCTTGAATTATTATAGCTGATTCATTGAAGACTTTGCTATATACGCGGCTGTGCTGTACGATCTCCGGGAAGTTGACTATCATATGTTGCGCGAAGGAGATCGGGCAACTTTACAGGAGGGCGCCGACTCTGGTCTTGCTGCAGTTTGTCCGCAAGTGGAGGCCGAAGATCATATGAAGCGTGCACAGTTTGCCTTTGGTATGTTGAAGGTTAAGATGGCGACGGCACCGATTCTCAAGCATTTCGCTCCCGAAAAAGTGCCGACCATTATTGTATATGCCAGTAAGTGGGCTATCTCGGCCACTTTAGTGCAAGATCACGATGGTGTGTATCATCCAGTCACGTTTACGAGCCGGACGCTAAAACCAAATGAAGTGAACAATGGAATTGTAGAGAAAGAAGTTCTGGCGTTGCTACGAATTCTAGATGTGTGTTACAACCTGCTGGTCGGCCGACCTATAAAGGTCCTGTCAAGACGGTCTACTTTCGCCTGGCTATTATCAGCCAATGGGATGGACGGACGTCCAGGCAGATGGTCGGCGGTCTTGTCGCAGTGGACCCTCGAGGTCGTTAAGTGCACCAGGGGCGAGGACGAGATATTGGGCACATCAGCTGCCAGTATCACCCCTCGGTCTGAAGTGGATGAGGCATTAATAGCGATGGCCCCGAGGAAGCAACCTCGGCAGTCGGTTTCGAGACCGCCACCGACCGTCGACCATGATGAAGAGCTCTTGGTCTTAAGTATTGACGGATCGGCAAGCGTGAAGAAGAAGGTCGGCGCCTATAGTGCCATATTGTGGAAGTTGCCACAATGGTCTATAGTTGCAGCCGCTGCCGATTTCACACCGGATATTACTGTTAACGAGGCGGAGTACCTAGGCCTACTTCTATGTCTGGACCTGCTGTCGTCGCAAGAGAAGGGGCGAGTCATCATATGTGGTGACTCCAACCTAGTGATCAGGCAGATCACCGGAGAGATCGACTGCAAGGCTCCACGACTACGGACACTAAATGATCGAGTAATGAAGGCATTGAAGGACGAACCCAACCACGAGCTATTGCACGTGAAACGGGACTGGAACAGAAGCGCCGACTACCTCGCGACCAAGGCCATGCAAGATCAGACCGGGGCTATGATCACCGAGAAGGCCGTTCTGGATGAATTGGTGAATATAAACAGGCTCCCAGAGGTTATCGGACCCAAGAACGCCCCAGTCCAGGTGCATGTTATGGTCACGACTAGATCGAAAGCTCAGAAGTCTCGCCGACCGTTCCCGAAGGAAAGTTTGAACGAATATGCAGTGCAACAGTTAAGGATGGAACGGATCCTCAAGGCGCAGGACGAAGAAGAATGGATTATGAATCTGAAGACCTACCTGCGTGGTGAACTGTCCAAGTTGACGAACGATCAAGCGAAAGAGTGCATCAAGATCGCGGATAGCTACGAAGTGGATGATAATGGATTATTGTATTACTGCCGCGATGCCGACCAAGACAGTGCAGACCGGGACCGACTGGCGAAATCAGTGATCCCCGAGTTGCTGCATCCGGATGTCATTCATCACTATCACGTGAGTCTAGAAGGTGGACATCAGGGCATAGGCAGGACCTATCACAATATCAAGTCCCACTTCCACTGGAGAGGTCTTTTCCGCAGTGTGTAGAAATATGTGGGCTGTTGCACGGATTGCGAGACCGGAAAGGGTAGACCGGTAATCAAGGGGCGATCGCCCGGAAATATCGAAGCTACCTACCCTTTCCAGGTCATAGCGATGGACCACATACCGTCACTGCCTAGATCGACGCGCGGCAACACTGAGCTGCTGATCTGGGTAGACCTGTTCACTGGTATAGTTATCGCGAAGGCAAGTGCATCTCGGTCTGCGGAGCAGATCGCCCAGAGCTACGAAGAATGTGTGTTCCAAAGATTCGGCGCCAGCGAGGTCATCAAGCACGAAAGGGAACCCGGTTTTATGGCCGAGGTGTTCCGGTCGTTCAATAACATGCTGGGCCAGAAACAGAGTGCGACGATGGCATATCGTCCGCAAGCAAATGGATCGGCGGAACGCATGGTGCAGACCATAACGAGGGCGATCAAGATGTACGTTGCTGACCCAGACCAGCGAGATTGAGACGAGTATGCAGAAAGGCTGGTGTTTACACTCAAATCGTCGACCGATCGGGTCCGAGGAGAAACGCCTTTTTATCTGAAATATGGATGGGACCCTCGGTCGACACTGGAGCTGCGATACCTATCGGTTGCACCCGGACCCGCGATCGCGATGCTCGACGCTGGCGCATGCAGGTCCAGAAACACTACCAGCATGCAAAAGAAGTCGTCAACGAAAAGCTGCGTCAGACCACACAAGACCGGGCAGACCGGACCAATGACCAGGTCCGACCCCACGGTATAGAACCAGCGGGGAGGGTATGGCTATACCTAGACCGAGTGAAAGAGGGCTATGCGAAGAAGCTGGCTCACATGTGGCACGGCCCTTTCCGTGTTGCCGAGCTGATCGGTGAGCACGCTGCCCGTCTAGTAACAACTGGTACAGATTACAAGGTCTTCCCGATCGTGCATGTGTCCAAGTTGAAGCTGGTCCGAGAATTTCCTGATCGACCCAAAACTCCCTGTCTGGTAGACGAAGAAAATAGATTTGATTTCGATGAAGCGTTACTGCCGGAGGACAGTTGGGAACGACCATTAGAGGAAGACGAGTTTGAAGTGGAGAAGGTCTTAGATGTTCGGTCGACCAAGAATACCAGGTTCGGTCGGACTCACCGAGAGTACCTGGTCCGATGGAACGACCATGATGAATCAACTTGGGTCGACGAGCTCGACTTGAATTGTGGGGCTCTTCTACGAGAGTTCGAACGAGAACGAGTCAGTCGTAATCGCTTCGCAGTGATTCAGACTCATGAAGACCAAGACCAAGACACGCAGTAGCATCGGTCGGTCTAGACCGGTGTGAAGATGTGGAAGGTCCAGAGTTGATGTGAAATTGTGATGAACTGTGACGAATTGGAGTAGCGGAATGACGAATGTGATGACTATTTTTCGTGATGGGGGTGGAACTGTTTACGGTAACGGGTTCGGTGCAACTATGGAGAGAGTGGTAAAATTAGTTCAAGTGATTTGACGATCGGACATATATAAAAGAAATGATGACATGTATTACGAGTTATCTGGTCGACAACCTGCGACTTCACTTGCTATCGCCCCACAGACGTCCGATGAACATTGACGGATGATGTTCCACTTGATCCTGAAACTGGTTACGCCAGGGGTCCTTCCGGTCAAGCTGGACCAAAGCATCCTTGAGGTCCGCGACCGGATCAAGACCGGGGTACCATATGCCGTCGTCGGCCAGCAGTCTGGTCTTCTCAACGCGACGCCTCGACATGTGGAGGAACACCGGGTACAAGAATACGTCGACGTCACACTCGCGAGCTCGCATCCCGTCCAAAATGTACTGGCACAGGGACTGCCAAGCCTCGCCAGCCCGAATTCGACGTCGCTTGCGCTTGCTCTGGAACGTCGCCAGGCCCGGATCTTGTCGCACCCGGTCGGGGGGAAGCATCAAGTAGTGGGACTCTTCCCAAATTGCTTGGCCGTGGATCTTGTTGAAATTCTTCACCCGGCCTAGCAAAGTGCCGATCCACGGAGTCAAGCGGAACACAAGTCCTATCTTGGGGTGTTCGAAAATTTTCCATGGTTCATCGCCGTATAGGCGGGAGATCTGCGCCGACGTAATCAAGTCCGCCCTCCATGCAGACGCGGCAGGGGTTTTCTTGGCCGGTGGAAAAAGCCAGGGGTCCGGGCGAGAGAAAGACCGGGCCAGAAGCTGCTTGGTCAGGGTAGACCGGCGCAAACAGCCGATTTGCCCCGACGACCACGGCAAAGTGATTTCAAACGTCCGCGGCGGAAGGAAGATGGTGTCAACCGCCATGTTCTTCAGTAGAGCGTACTTGTGAAGCTCGGATTTCCCGGGGAGAACCGAAGGCGCCGGCGTCGCGTATGTTGATACTGGTGCAGCGTCACTTGGAAGACCGGTATTCTGCTCTGACCCCACTGTCGACGCCACTTGGACGAAACTGTCACGCAAATTCGTTTGTGATTTGGACTGGATGGGGATCATGAACTCGGAATCGCCGGACCCTTCGCTGGGGTCCTCCTCAGACGAGACCCCTGTGTGCTGGATGCGACTTCCAGTACGGCGCGAGGGCGCTCGACTTTCCGAGGGGCTGTAGATTTCGTCCGTGTCCGAGTCCGAGTCCATGAGAAGCGCCTGTGTCTTGTATCGCTTATGGGACACTGCACGCTTCCCCCCGAGTCCGGGTCCACGCGCAGTGCCCCGCGCCCTCGAGCTACCCGGCGCGTCCGCGCGCTTCTTCGATTTTTGTGCAATTTCGGGCTGATGAATATCAGCCAATGAACGATGTCGGTCTTGGTCCTGCTGAAAGCGGTCTTGGTCTTGCTCCGAGGCGACTAAGGTTGCCGACGCAGACCAATCTATGCTGGAGGAAGCAGCCGAACATGGATGCAGCAAGTTCATCAAGCGCTGGCGGCACTGGTCTAGTGCCACCTGACGACGACCCGACTCTAGCGTCCAAGCGTCGGACCTGTCTTGACAGGACCGGACCTTCCCGGTCTGGTCTTGAATTGAAATCTGAAGCTCGGCAATACGTCGCGCGAGGTCGTCGCCTTGCATGCGCAGTGAGGTCGCGTCAATTGTCCGTCCAGCTGCTGCCGACGAACAAATGCAAGTTGATCCCGGAGATGGGACTGATGAGCCTCCAGACGGGACAGCTCATGGCGCGCGCTTATCAGCTCCTCCAAAATGTGTCGGAGCTGGTCAACATCATCGCCGGACTGCCTATCGGCATCAACCAAGGCACCTATTGCCTGGACTACGCTGGGAGGGATGAGAGCTGAAGACAACCGAGGGTCAAGAAGAGTACAAGATAAAGACCAAAGATGCGCACCTCGTGTTGCCTGTTGGGCCACCTGGGTCCTGAGACGCATGTTTTCTGCGAGCATATCCTGCATCCGCGTGTCGGCTTCAGTATGACACCCTTCCGATGTTTGAAGTGCATGAGAGTTACGTGGGCTGTCAGACGGAGCCGACCGGACAGGCGAAGCAAGGTGGGGCGACTCGGCGAATAGAGTTTCTGCAAGAACAAGCGTCAAAGGGAAGCATAAGAAGATCAAGTGCAGTAAAGGCAGTAGCTGACGCAGGTGTCGAAGATGTTTTGGTCCATGGTGAAGAAGTGTGAGTGACCAAGGTCCAGTTGGTCAAGTGATGGGTGAGTCAGACCGTTATCGTTGTGCGACACGGTCGGGCTCAGGGGCGGCTGTGGTGAAGTGTACCACAAATTTGGTCACTTTTTGTCAAGGCAGTTGGTCGAATTTCGGATTGGTCTAAACAAAGGGGGCTTTTTAGCCTATCAAATTCAAGGAGTATCAAGAACGCTGGTCTTGGGTGAGTCACCTGACTTTGGGTATTTTACATAATTTTGTGTGGGTACATTAGGGACCATAGGGAGGTAGTATTATTGGTTAGTTGTGGATTTGCCTAAAAAAGTAGAAGTCTTTTGGTTGCAGGATTTTTCTAAGTAGAAGTCCTTTGGTCTTGGTCTATACCACAGCAAGGGGTCACCGTTTTTCTTTGCACGTACACTAGTCGCCTCCGCCCGCCGCGAAGTGTTTGGGGGAAGAGGGTTTAATTATCCCCTCTCGCCTATTATACCCGGTCTGGACGCGCCGCACGCGCACTTTGGCCACCGGAAGTCCCTCGACGGGAGTACGATTTGGCGATCTCGACACTTTGACTCAAGTACGTTTGGAACGTGCTATTCACTGGATTGGTATTTACGTGGAGATATCGTTTGTGGAGTTTCACGGGCGTATTGGGTTTTTACGTGGACATATTGGCTCATTGTAACATTGGTTGGAGTTTAGACCGGTTTTGGTCTTTACGTGGACATATTGGCTCATTGTAACATTGGTCGGAGTTTAGACCGGTTTTGGTCTTCTCTCATATTGGTCAGGGGCTAGACCGGTTGATTGGTCTACCCTCTATTATTTCGTATTGGTCAGGTCTAGATCGTTTGGACGATCGACCTATTGGAATTTATCTTTTGGAAGTGTTTCTGTCTGTACGTACCTGGGGTGAAGAGTTCCGCCCTAGTGTACACCTATCCAGCACAGTCTCATATTCAAGACCGAATCAGATCGATCTGCGATCCCGATCCACCGAGTGTGTAACTAGCCCATTCCATCGGATACACAAGGTGAGGTGAACTTAAGTGAATCGGACCAAGTGTCTTTGGATGATGACCGGTAGTCTGCCAGCAGCGGACGATCGGACCAGATTTCGAATGGAGGTCCGCGGGTACCCCCCAACCCGTAAGTTGGAAGGCTGGGCACGATGGTGGTGGTCAGGTTGTCGATACAAATGTATTCGATTTCGAACTTGACTCCACCACATAACTAAATGTAACCCCGTTACACTTAGCATCCATGTATCAACCACACCGCTGCGAATGAGGTAATGCGTGGAATCCTTGCTAACATGGACACACTCATCTTTGGTTGAAGATGACGACTTAAAGACCATGAAGCTCCTGTTTTCGCAATCGCTTTCGCGCTATAAGCTCAAGTTTAGCGCTGATAAAGTCGAACGATGATCATGCAAGCTATTAGTCTATGGACGAGCTGGACAAGTAAATAAACACGCACTCGATGCGTGTGCGCGATTGGTTTGAATGGCATTTCCACAAGATGGGCAAGATCGTCACGGACAATCTGCAATACGCGAAAGCGTGCTTAAGATGGGTATACACACAAATGTTAAGTCGCTCGACTTATCCGACATTTTATCCGACGATGTTGAGGCTTCCATGGGCGAGGTGTGCGAGATTATCGATGGTAACGGACATCTCCGAGGAGGATGTGACCAACATCTCGGCTCTGTGTGCACGTCATCTCCCTCACCGGGTACCGTGCTCAGCTTTTTATTTACTTGAAGAATCGCATGAGTACCATTGCTCGGTGAGCTTGTCAGCGCTCGTCTTATTGCATATGCAGGTAGCTTGATGAATCTGGCCAAGCATCCTGCTTCGACTGTACAGATTTTGGGTGCCTAACGTGTCTGTTCGTATCTTAACGTGTAATTGAATACATAATCGGTTCTTTTCCCAAATCGGTCAAGGATGATCACGTGATCATGATCACGTGATCAGTGGTTTTTGGGTTTTATCAGTGAATTTTGGGTTGGTCCTAAGTTTATGCCAATCAGAATAATTTTTGAAATACAAACGATTCACGCGATGCTATCCGTGACTGCGGCACCAGCTGCTAAGATTGACGCTGCACAGTACTCGCAACAAGATTCCATTTGCTCCCAGGAGCAGCCGCGTATGCTAGCGCGGTATCAAGTGCTGCAGACTCTTGGCTCTGGCCTCCAGGGAAAGGTTAAGCTAGGAGTTGACACTGTCACACAGCAGCGCGTTGCGCTAAAAATTATTGACACGGCCAAACTTCACCGTAAGGCTATGGTTAACGTCTATCGTGAGGTGGAAGCTATGTCGCGTGTTTCGCATACTAACGTATTGCGCCTACTCTCGGTGCACGATAACGTAGCGTACCCCAAAAGGAACAGAAGAAGTAGCAAGCAGGTAATCGTGATCGTGCTGGAGCTAGCTGCGGGTGGGGAACTTTTTGACTTTATGATGTATACGGGATGCTTTTCGGAGAACATTGCGCGTGCCTACTTTCAGCAGCTTGTGGCCGGTTTGGAGGCCTGTCACAGTCAAGGAGTGTACCACCGAGATATAAAGCCGGAGAATCTGCTTCTCGGTGAAAATTTTGCGCTAAAAATTGCGGACTTTGGACTCTCAGGACTAAGAGAAAGAGCGAATGGAGCAGTGGCGGAGCTTTACACACAATGTGGCACGAAAGGATACATGAGTCCGGAAGTGCTGTCGTGTCTGCCGTATGAAGGAGAACCAGCTGACGTGTGGTCAGCTGGAGTAGTGCTTTTTATAATGTTGGCGGGATTTCCTCCTTTTCAGATCGCTTCGAACCAGGATTGGTGGTTTAGAGCGTGCGCAGCTGAGCAGCACGAAGCTTTTTGGGCTGCGCATTCCCGATCCGCCAAGTTTTCACCTGGTGCTATGTCGCTCATGACACGCATCTTTAACGTCAAACCACAGAAACGTATCACTCTAGCAGAGATTAAAGCTCATCCTTGGCTTAATGAGGATGTAGTTGCGCTAGATGACCTGCGTTCAGAGCTTTTGACCCGCAAGTTTCAAGTGGAAGAGGAGAAGCGTAGGGAACGCGAGGAAAGAATTCGCGCAGTTGCCAAGCAACAGCTGCTGCGGCATGACGAAGAATTTAACCCATTTAAGATGGACGTTGATCGATCGGTGGCAATTCCTAGCTCCACAGCGGTTACGGCTGCACCGGCAAGTTCGAAAAAAGCGCCAACGTACCCGTCCACACGAGTAGCACTTTACACAAGTTTCCAGTCGAGTCAAACGGCTACCGAGTTACAAAAGCGGGTGGTAAAGGCACTGAAAGAGCTTTCGGCGCGGTTTGTAGATCACAAGGACCGATTCAAAATTAAGGCCACGATGACTGCAGATAAGGAGGACGTTGGGTTTGCTGTCCGCATTTACTCACTAGACAATGTAAGAAACCTTTGCAAGAACGCAGCCCAAGCACTCTGGTGGTGCAAGCGAGTGGAAGAGGGGCCACATTCGCAATTTGCAGCATCAAATTGCTGTTGGCGCTTACCTCTGCAGCTTGCTTACTATGTGTCTGTGTGTTTTCGCTGCTGGTTTCATTGCCTGCGTTGATTAGTCGACTCGAACGTGCACTGACTGTCGAAACTGTTTTTTTGTGCAGGTTCCCAGGCGATGTGTGGTGGAATTTCGGCGTACTAGTGGAGAGTGTTTGAAGTTTCAGGAAGCATACAAGAAACTGAGTAAATTGCTGTCTGATCTTATCTGTGACAAGAGCGACGAACCGGAGACGGCCGAGGCGACGAAGCTATGATTTGAGTGAAGAAGCTTTAAAAAGAATAATCAAGGTATTGTTATAACTTTAGAAACAATAGAAAATGCTTCTAAAGAAACTTTTAAAATAAAAAAAATAAAAATAGGTGTTAAAGTAATGTTATTTATAGCTAAGAATAATGGAATCAATTGCTGGATTAAGATGTATTCTCTGTTTATTTGGTGATTGCTTAGACCATCACAAGCAAATGCACCTTATCGCTTACGAATTATTTAGATCATATCGATAGAGTCACTCCACACAATATCATAATAGTGTGGCTGAGGTGCTTAGGCACAATTTAAGTAGTTCTACACGTCGTTAAACATAGGAAGAGCACTTCGCTAGTACCATTGCGATATAACTAACATTCAAACATTGGCTAACACCTGGTTTTACATCATTTCGATACAACGATAGTGTCGCACAATTACTTGACTGCAGATGCGCGGGTTTCTAACAATTGATATGGTTTTATTAACAACGAAATCAAAAAGTTAACTGTTTCGCTTGAAAAATTGTTTTTGCTAATTTTAATCTTCCTAATATATCTAGACGACTTTCTAAAAGAACGAGTTTTAGGCCATTTAGCAAGCAAATGATGACGTCGATAGACTTTTGGGAGCGAAAATGCAGCCAATCACAGTCTTGTTAATTGGCTGGATTTTTCCCGTTTATTTGTGATTGGCTGCATTTTGCTTTTTCTCTTTTTTGGCAGGGTCGCCCTACCGGCACACCCCATGTCACTTTCGACCAATTGAATTTGAGAAACTGGTAAAAAACATCTTGTTATCAAAAAACATCTTGTCCTTTTGTATTGCTCGTCTGCGGCAATTGTTCAAGACGACGCTGGACGTTGTCGTACAGATATAGAACAAAGGCGTCGCGCATCTGCGACATTTGCGCTTCCCATCAGCGGACAGCGACCTTTCTGAAAAGATGCAAGACAGCCGTTCGATCCACAAGATCCGTGACGTGTTGACGCGAAAGGTAATTCGCTTTTAGGAGCAGGAGGTAAGAAATTCGTGCTAGTGTAGTTTTGTGTTGACCAAGTTGTCACGTTGTGCTTGGTATTAGTCAACGAAGAAACCGGACAAGTTCGCCCCACCAGCACACCTGATCACAGCTGCTTGCGCTGAGTAGGCAAGCGATGCGTCACTGAAGGATGTAAAAACTCCGCTCAATCTCGCGGACTTTGTAAGAATCACGGAGGTAAAATAGTGTGATTAGCTTTAGAGTTGCCTGCTAATGATGCTTTTTCCCAGGTTGTAAAAGATGCCGTATCGACGGGCGCAACAAGAGCAGCCAAGGTGGAGGATTTTGCCGTGGACACGGAACTAGCCAAGTGTCTAAAATGAAGACGGAAAGAATTTTTGTTTAGATATTGATCGTTATTCATTCTACTTACAAGTATTGTTCAAAACATAATAATACCATCTGAGCGTCGAGAGGAGCGGGGCGTGCGTACTAAACATGGAACGAAAGAGTGCGAGCACGACGAGGAAACTTACCAACTGCGTTTGTTCGAGTGGACGGACACACGAAAGTGGCGTGAGAGGAGGCTGTGGGAACTCTCGAATCTCATGCTACTTGTTACGTGCGAAGAAGCCCATCCCATGGCCGAGCGTGGATTTGCCACTGTCACGTCTTTCATTCTATTTGAGGAATGTAAGGACTACGGGCCTTACAATGTACACTTTACAAAAGTAAATTTCATATTGGTCGAAAGTGACATGGGGTGTGCCGGTAGGGCGGAGTGGTGTGCTGGTAGGGCGACCCTTTTTGGCAGGGTCCGTTTTGAAACTTTTTAATTGGCTGAATTGATGAATGGGACGTATCCAACAAAAAAACAGCCAATCAGTAAGGGCAACATGGTAAAGAATCCAGCCAATCGCGAAATTTTCGAACGGACAGACACGACTTGTATGGGAAAAAGTGGCATTTTTTTATATAAGTTAGACGAGTTTAAGGCCATTTATCAAGCTAAATGATGACGTCGATAGAATTTCAATTAACTGAAAAAAATTGTAGGTACCCGTCGTACCGACGGGGCAGGGCATAAAAACCGTCTGTCCGTCTACAAAATTTGCCCCCCCATGTATTTCCAGGGTTACGGTAGCGAAAACATATACTCTACATTATACTAATGTGTTTACAATAACAGCGCATGTGGGAAAAATAATCCTTGTAGTTTGCCGTGTTATGTATGATACTACAGGCAGAAAAAAAAGAAAAATGCAGCCAATCACAAAAAACGGGAAAAAATCTAGTCTAGTCAATCAGTAAGGGCAACATGGTAAAAAAATCCAGCCAATTACTAATTTTCGAACCCACAGACACGATTTGTATGGGAAAAACTCGCAATTTTTTATATAAGTTAGACGAGAGTGTAAACACATTTAGCGAGCTAAATGACTGCGGGGAGGGTGGTGGGGAGCTTGGGGTGATTGTAGGATACGGGTGGAATTGTGGTGGGCGATTACAGACAGACTCTAGAAGAGACCGCCTTACGATTCAGGCCGATTACAGGAAACTCGCCGTAAGGTTTCTCTCTCGAGGCTCCTGTAATAGGTCAGACCTTAAGGATTCTCTTCGGAGTCTTCCTGTAATCGGTCAGTGTTTAGGGGGGGGGTGTTGGAAGTTGTTCGTGTTGGAGGGTTTCGCTGCGCGCCCTTGCTGCGTATATATAGGTATCGCCGTTTTGGCGCCCACCATCACCTTCCATACCACCAATCATGTGGTAGCAGGACCCTGTCAAAAAAAGAGAAAAAAGCAAAAATACAGCCAATCACGAAAAAGCGATAAAAAATCCAGCCAATCACTAATTTTCGAAACCACAGACAAGATTTCTTTGGGATAAAATCGCAATTTTTTATATAAGTTAGACGAGCTTTAGGCCATTTAGCAACCTAAATGATGACGTCGATAGACTTTCAATTAACTGAAAAAAATGTATCGCCATTTAGCAAGCTAATTGATGACGTCGATAGACTTTCAATCACAGTAGAGTTTAAGTCCATTTAGCAAGCTAAATGATGACGTCGATAGACTTTCAATTAACTGAAAAAAAGGCTCGTTTCGAATACGGTACCAATCAATTACTACCAGTACCGGCTAGATTTTCCAACACCTTGTGTCCGTTGTGAAACTTTGTGATTGGCTGAATTGAGGAATGGGACTAAGGGGTCCACTAAACAGTACCGTGTTAGGCTTATTTAGAACTCGA
>CM047583.1:13578323-13696212 GCA_026184515.1 Peronosclerospora sorghi | reverse complement strand
CTGACCAGCTGATCGGCACGCCGTTGACAGAAGGTGACCAAAATTTTTCCTTCGCTTCGCCACACGATCTCTACATTTTCTTGGACCCGTCGATCTCGCACTGCGCCCGGAACCGTCCAATGAAGTATGCTCCAGCAGATGATGGATAATGGTACCCGGGGTACCTATCAGATCCACCACCTCGGACCTTGCAGGATGAAGTACGTGAAGTCGACGCTGATGAACCTTGGCGGATCCAGTATCGTCTTTATCTTGATGATATTCCTGGCCGTCACATCCCTCGTCTTCGCCGTAAGTTTTGGGACCAGGCTAACTAGTTGATCAAATATTCCTCAATCAATAAACAATCTTGATCATACCAATTTTAATTGTTGCTTCGTCACATTTCATGCATATACATAAATCGATCTTACATCGGCTCATCTGCCGTTGCTCCACTACCATTTCTCGAAATATCCATCGTACACTCAACACTTCAAGTCAATCGTCACTTCTCCATCAATCGTGAGTTCATCAATCGATCTTCTCCATTCGAGGGTTCGTCAGTCATAATTTCACAATCAATTTGTCGATCATGCGCTAGTTGGACTCTTCGTCCACTTGCATCACGTCAAACCGATGTCTGTTAATCATCTTCCTTTCGAAGTCCTTGATCAGAGCATCACAATTTAGATCTGCCTCGTCTACCCATGATGGATCATCTTACCCCTTCGAGTAAACTTGATATTCGCGTAACGTCCTGCCATATCTAGTCTTTCGACCAGATCGGACATCGGTGATACGATCAACTTCAAATTCGTCCAGCTCTAGAGTCCTTTCCCAACTGGCTTCAGGTAGTAAAGCTTCATCGAAATCAAAACGGTCTTCTTCCCCAGTTGCTAGCACAGTAGTAGGTCGATCTGGAGATTCTTTGACCAGTTTCAATGTACCACTGAAAATATGCGATAGTCGGTGCCGGCTGTAATCAATCTTGCAGCATGATCACCGATCACCTCATCGACTCTGAAAGGTCCATACCACATATGCGCCAGTTTCTTCGCGAACCCTTCTTTCACCCGATCTAGGCATAACCAAACCCTCGTCCCGGATTCGACGTTGTTTGATGACACTTGATCATTATGCTTTTCAGCTCGATCAGCCATGGCTTGGTGCAATCGGGCACTCACTTGATCACCGGCGTAACGATAGTCTTTCTGCAGCCTATATCTCCACCGACTAGCATCACGATCTTTGCGCCGAATTCCACCAAGTTGCAGCGTTTATTCCAACGATGATCGCGGATCCCACCCATATGCTAAGAAAATGGTGTATCTCCACGGATCCGATCAAGGGTATAATTTAGCGCAAATACCAGTCGTTCTGCGTACGAGCTCCAATCCTTCTGACCGACGTCTGATACATACATCTTGATCGCCCGAGTGATTGTTTGCACCGTTCTTTCCGCCTTGCCATTCGCCTGTGGACGGTACGCAATAGTGGCACTCTGTCGTTGTCCCACGATCTTGTTGAACGCAAGAAATACTTCGTACATAAAACCGGATTCTCTATCATGCCTGATCACCTCACTAGCTACAAATCGACGAAATACACACTCTTCGTAATTTTCAGCGACTTTCCGAGCAGTACGAGACGATCCAGCTTTCGCGATCACCATGCCCGTGAACAGATCAGTCCAGATCAGCATTAGGTATGCCCATCAGTTGATCGTTGCAGCGACGGGATATGATCCATAGCTATCAATTGAAATGGGTACGTAGCTTCAATATTTCCCGGTGACATACCCTTGATCGTAGGCTGGCCCTTCCCCGTCTCACAATCTACGCATTGCCCAACAAATCGTTGCACGCTGCGAAATAAACCACGCCAATGAAAATGTCGCCTGATCCGCTGATATGTACGCCCTATACCCTGGTGTCCTCCTTACAAACTCACATGATAATGGTGGAGTACATCCGCATGTAGGGTCTCAGGTAAGACCAGATTAATCAAAAGAGTGTCGATCATTTTGATCATCTTGATCACAGCTTGTTTTTCCTTTAGCCATATTTCCACAGTAGATCAGCAGCCCTTGGCCATCAACATCATAGTTGTCGGCGATTTTCGCACATTCTTTTACATCGTCTATGCTCAATTGTGGCACGTTACCATGCAAGGAACCTCGCAAATCACGAATTCACTTCTCTTTCTTCGTCTTGCGCCTTTTTAACACGTTCCGCCCTTATCCCTTCTATGGACACTTCGGGTCACGTTGACGGCTGCGTTGATCGAAGATGACGTGATCGCGTTGTCACCAGCACTTGTGGGACAGTGGGATCTTCCTTCCAAGTGATCACCTCAGACAATCGGTTGATATCAGCTAATTCGTCCAGTTGGTGATCATCGACAATTTCATACCGTGTTCCATCCCGCATGGCCATACTGGTGGTGGGTCGGCGCTCTTGTCCCACTCCCTTTTTACGTGCAGCAGATAGTGATCAGGGAATTCTCGAAGGAGCTTTAAGGAGCGCTGCTGAAATACTTGTAACCGCGGTGCTTTGCACTCTATTTCGCCACGCATCTACCTGATAACCAAATTTGAGTCTCCATACACGATCAACCTTCCTTTTGGATACAGCGACAGTAGATCCAAACTTAAAAGCAATCCACGATACTCGGATTCATTCACCGTGATGTTAGGTGCGTGATCAGCAACCGCGGTCATGATCTTCCACTCCGGCAATTTTCACACAATATCACCAAACGCACCGACACATCGCTTAACATTTGCAGATCCATCGAAGCTGATCACATATAGATCTTCGCCTTTCTCAACCGTGGGAGGTGGCACTTCAATCATCTGTCGGGGTTGATTTTTCGGAGCGATCGCGATCAGGGCTTCATCAATTTCGGTGCGAGAGGTGATACTTGCAGCTAACGCCCCTAGTACCTCCTCTTCTCCATGCACACATTTCTTGATCTCCAAGTTCCATTGTGACAAGATCACAGCCCATTTTCCTAATCGTCCGTCTAGCCCGTTGGATGTTAACAACCACTTCAACGTAGACCGGAGTGACAGTACAGTGATCGCCTTTCCGACCAACATCGTAAATTAGACGTCCCGAATTCGCAGAAGAGCCAACGCTTTCTTTTCGACGGGGCTGTAATTCAGCTCATCGCTCTTCAGTGTCCGGATAGCAAATGCGACGGGGCAATATACCTGATCATGCTATTCCACCAGCGCGGCAGACACTGCCCACTTGCTAGCATAAACAACGATCAGCGGCGTTTTAGCTTGATCGAAATGGCGTAGGGTTGGGGCTGACGCAATCTTCGCTTTCAGCATACTGAATGCCACTCGCGCCCTGATCAATCGATCATCTTCGCGATCCAGACTCTTATTGGTCGATGATCAACCCTTTAATTCTTGATAATACGTTTCTCGTAACTCATAAAGTACCGAAGAATAGATCGTGAAGTCCTCAATAAATCGACGGTAGTAATTCAGACTCCCCAAAAACGATTTCATAGAACGCAAAGTACCAGGAAAAGGCAAATTTATCAGATCATCCAAGTTCTTCGGATTTGTTTCCAAACCGCGGCTAGAAACGTGATGTCCTAAATAAGGAACTTCACTCCGCCCCCAGTACGGATTAGCCACGCTGATCGACAAGTTCTACTGATCGCACTTTTCCAATAGATTTCGCACTTTATCACAAAAGATCGTCCATGTAGGTGCAGGGATCAAAATATCATCAATATATGTTCTTCGTTGCAACACAGACGGGCCTTGTGCTTGACCACGCTCTCCCATAGTAAATACATCAGTTGAATTGGCTAGATCGGCACTGTCCTTAACCTTGAGATCCCCATACAATGCATTATCGATCAGCCGCTGGTAGATCTGAGGAGTATTCTTTAGGCCGAAGGGCATCCTATTCCATTCAAACAATCTAAACGGGGTAACAAAAGCCGAAATCTGACATGATAGATCGGTCATTGACACGACCCAAAATCCACTTGCCATATCCAAAGAGCAAAAACACAATGCCTTGTCCAAATCTTCGAGCAAACCAGAGATCAGAGGCATTGGGTACACCATCAAACGCATGAGTTGATTCACCGCGCGATAATCGATACATAATCTAATATCAACCACATTCTTCTTCATGATGATCACTATAGGTGATGCCCAAGGTGAAGTAGACGGTTGTATGATCTTCGTGGCCAATAGCCCCTTGATCAAGGCTGATAACTTCTCGCTAAATTGTGGAGCAACATTCCGACACTTTTGAGCGATAGGTCGCGCATTGCCTACGTCAATACACAAACCACTCCACGTGCAGCAGGATGCAGCGCGTTCCCTTTCCCGATCAACGCATGTTTCTTCGCCCAAATTATATCGGAAGCTGATCAATTTCCTCTGCCGTGTTGATAAATCGATCACCAAATTGCAGATCATCCTTGATCACTTCTTCGGTACTTGATGACACCTCAGGCAACGTGGCAAGCTTTTTCTCCAACTCTTCCACGAACAAATCTCCTCCTTCATGGTAGCACACTTGACCATCGGTAGGAATCACACCAAATTCGCTATGATCGACTGAGACGGGGGGATCACGCCCACCTTTGCTCAGGATCATCTTGATTAGGCTCATCTCTTGCAACAGATCGTTCAACTTCATGATCAAGCGTCGGACTCGTCACACTCGGTTCCAGATCGCACTTCGCTTGCACTTCTAGCACCTTCTGTGATCTTTCGGTTACTAATGCCACGGATGGCATGATCGAGTCCGCCGGTCGTACCAAAATTCCTTGAGGAATAGGATACTCCTTTTTCTCGACCAATGGATCTTGATCGACACTTTCTTGATAGTCATGCACTGAATCAGTAGAAGCTTGATACGCGAGACTCTGCCACCCCCTATAACGAATAGAGCCCACCTAAATAAACCCAGGGCGACGGGGAACATCATATTTATTCATCCAGATACCTAAAATCGTATCGTCGTGTAGGATGATCGGATGATCAGCAACGTTCGTAACGCGCAAATATCGTAGATTAACCACGCCCCTAGTCACAGTGGAGACCCAATTTCTTCCACGATATACCCATAATTTCCGAGATCGTAGATCACGAATCAGAACCTCAGCAGATCGACCTACGGGAATCTGGTTGAACTGATCAAGTTTCATAAAGTTTCCACTTGACCCGTACAACTGCCGACGCCCTTCCAATAGGGTGATCACTTCATCAGGCAAAATTAGTGCGCCGTGGGCGACGTCCAATCTAACACCAGCTGGTATCATAAAATCCATTCCCAATATAACATCTTGACCAACGAGTCTTCCCACCCATGCATGGAAGTAATTAAACAAAGAGCCCGCTAACGTCACCTTGATTCTAGTACGCCCTATGTTAGGTATGCACTTTCTCCGATACCAACACATTATTGTGCTTGGCTCGTGTATATTTGACAACCCACCTTACGAGCAAAGGTTGAGTCGATGATCGACACTTCGGCACCAGAATCAAATAATAACGTGGCGCGTTCGTTATTAACTTTGCCACTCGCCTTGGCTTGCTTAAACCATTTCTTGGGCGAGTGGTATTTCCAATATCCACGAGATTCAACCGGAAATAGATCAACTTCCATGATCACCGTGGACCGAGAAAACTCATCAATACGGAAATTAGCCAAACGTGGTAAATCAGGCTGATCATATTTTTCATTATACTTTTCTTCTTCTTGATCAGCCTTCTTATCCACATATGCAAAAATACACAAACTAGAACGCTCGTCTTGTACCATATTCAAACCTGGCGAACGCTAGTTTAACATGTCTTCGGCTTCCTTGGGAAACATACCGGCATGCTTGGTAGGATTGTACCACTGGCGAATACGATAGTAGAATTCCTCCATAGGGCACTTGCCATCGTTGTGAATTTCGCCGCACGCTCGGCAGGAATGCAAGCAGTGCTCAGTCGGGTGGCCCTTCTTGCCACACTTCGTACAGGTCAGGCGCTTCCAAAAACGCAAATTGTCATACTTGATCGATCCACAATGAGTACACTTCTTCGTCGCCCCTTGATCACTGCACTTGGTTCACTTTGTTTGCTAGATCGAGGCTCACTAGTTTGATCGTGCGTCATTGTTTGATCACGCATAGCAGCGATCATATAACGACGCTGATCTCCACCACTTCCACTGTCATCGGAACTTGATCCTTCGCTCCCAGACATCATCTGAATCGCGCGCACTACTTTAGGCTTCCGCGCTGGGGCAGATGAAGGAGCATCGCCAAATTTCTGACGGAATCGGCTAGTGCCTACCGCCGCCTTTGGCTGGAACGACTTATTGCGCGCATAAGCCCGCAGCGTCTCTTCCAACTCCGTAACATTATCCAAACGCAGAAGTGCCAGTTGATCAGCGAATTCGCGATCAGTCAACGCGTCAATAAAATGCTGCACATGTTCGCGCAAGATCGTAGACGGTCCTTAATGATCGGTAACTTGGCCCGAATTCCTGCCGTATTCAACTGGTCAAGATACTCGATAGGGGTTTCATCAGAGCGCTGCTTCGTGTAGTAGTATTGGAGAGATTCCGATTGACCACTTCCGCAGAACTGGATTTCAAACTCATCGACAAGACTTTTCCAGCTTCCACGAGTCGATCTGATCATCTGGCGATGCCAAAGCGCGCCGGTACTTCAAGCAGATCACCCATGATCAAACACTTCTCATGATCAGAGGCTTGATCACGCATAAATGCTGATTTAAGACGACTGATCAAATTTCGCGCTTGATCTTCATCCACTTCATTCCCTGAGAATTCGTTCCGATCACTCACTGATCGCATACATCCGGATTCTGGGAATCGGCTGTTGATCAGGTACTCCAGTGTACGCTGACGCAACCGTGGCTGGTCGAGGCAGAGTGATCGGCCCATCTGGATTGAGATAATCACGCTGGGATTGTTGATCATGGAGCGAATAGACAGACTCCTTGTCAACATCCTTAACCGTTGCCGTTCTTCCTGGCTTTGGCTGGTGATCACGGAGCGAATACACGGATCCATGTCAACATCCTTGACCGTCGCAGCTCTTACTGGCTTTGTCTGGTGACTTTTCGTGCGTACCACTTCAGGTGTCGCCTTGCCTCTTTCCTCAGCCAAAAACCGCCCCATAGCATTATCGAAAAATGTTTGCAGCCGTGGGTCTTGCGATGATTGATCATCTTCTGCCTTGACTGATTGAGGTTCCTTCTTCACAACCGAGAACGTAGCTTCATCCTTCTGGAAGGTCGTCATCCGGGTAATCTTGGGTTCCACACTTCCAGCACTGTTCGACTCCACTTCAGACATATCTCCCTCAGAAGGAGAAGATTATTAACAGGATGATCCCGTGTGTTCCGCCACGTTGATTGACGGACCCGCTTCAATTTTCCGTGGAGAGCGAGGGGCTTCCACCTTAATAGATCGACCCACTATGGGCACCAACAGATCAAACAGACGCTGGGTAGCGGTCGCAACATCTTCTGGGTCCTGATCGAACACTTCATCAGCATCGTAGGCGCCTGTCGTCATACCAACTTGCTTCAGGCGCATTAGCGCTAACACCAGCTGAAGCTTGTCCTTCCCGTCCGTCACGGGTTGATCGACTGGTCCGTTAAGCTTTCCGCTGATCTTGACCCCGAGTAGGCTCATGATCGAATCAATCAATAAGAAATCTTCCAGTTCCTTCCTATAAAACGTCCTCACCTGGTCGGATTCTAATGGTGGCATACTTGATCGACTTTCGTCGCTCTCAAAACCAGGCGCCTTAAGCAACGCCTTCGGTTGGTCGTATTGTAATACGTCATCACCGGCTTCCAATCCGGATCATTATACACACATTCAATAGGCGGATCACAACTAGCGTTGTGATCCGCTGGGGCTCCCGAAGGAGTCTTGGGAGATGATTGAGGCTTTTACTCATTTATGTCATCAGGGACCTCCCCAGTTCCTGATGATCAGCATCTCATTTCTTCTTCAGACGTGACGACGGCGAACTTCCTTCCATCGTCACAAGCACCTCCTCCTTTTTCATTTTGATCTTCAATTCTGCTTCCGTTTTCACGTCCGCATCAGCGCCATCTTGCGTAGAATCGCGGTGATGTCCTGCGTCGCCCAAAGATCCGGACACGAGCACCATTGTGGTGGAGCGGCTGATCAGAATTTTATAGGTTCGATCAGGCGTTCCCACAGCGCCCGGACTACCGACTAACAAAGGGGGTCCTCCGGTTGTCTTGTGACAGGCCTATGTCTTGCTCACCTTGTGTACCCGACGGTTTGGTCGTGGGTCGCTCTCCAGGTGACCGGGACGTAGAACCACGCAGTTCGATGCAATATTGGGATAAACTCGTAGTAGATCGACCGGTGTCAATCAGGTGGGTGCAAAAAGTCAATGATTAAGACCGTTGACCGATGATCTTGCGGTAAATCAGCGAGATCACGGATGATCACGGGTTAGTGATCAAGATCGATGGTCGCCGATCGATGATCAAGGGATGATCAAGATCTGGGATCGATGATCGATGATCGGGAGTCGAACTAGTTGATCTTGTGCTGAATCGACGGGATCTCAGATGATCACGGGTCGATGATCAAGATCGATGGTCGAAGATCGATGATCAAGGTTGATAATCACAGATAGCTGATCAGGGGTCGATGATCGCTGATCAGGGGTTGATGATCGCTTATCACTGATGAGCTTGTACGAATTGTCGAGTTCGAGGGTCTTTGATCGCTGATCGACGGTGTCGATCTAGTGGTGATCAGCGAAGGGGTACTTGATCAGGGGCGGAAGTCTTCACCACTTGATCGCCGAGCCTCTTAAGCCTATATCGCGAACTGAATACTCAATATACTATATATTCCTAGCTTAGACCTAAGAGGAGGGGGCCAATCTGCACATCCTATGTGCAGATCAACGGATTCCACAAAAATCCATCTAGAGTTCCCGTGCGGCGCTTAGAGCGGCCGAACTTCTAGGGCCAGATGTGAACCAATAGGGGAAGAGGTGAGAGCGCACTGCTCGATCATTTTCCCAGAAAAACTTTGCAAAAACTACCGCTGGCACAGCGGACGTGGTTGAAGTCAAGTTCTCAAGAACTCCACGTCTGCCGGTGGGCCAAAAAATCCACTAGGTGCTCCCTCCCGGGACGTGAAGAGTTGCGTATGCAAAGGAAGAGAGGCGCGAAGTATTCACGCCGTCCCTAGGGGTGATCTAATCGATCGGACGCAAAAGGAGAACTTTATTACTGCTTATATCCTAAAATCTACCAATTACCTAATATCAACCAATCAGAACTACCCATTCCGATGTGCTCCACCGACCAGTCAACCTGATTTCTCAGTCGTCCGTCGCTTACCGTTAAGTACCCGTACCTAGTGCCGCTTCGAATCAGATGGCCCTTCCATGTCCGCCACAGTTTTACCCACAGTTGTACCCAAAAAATTTACGGTACGCCTTCCACAGTTAGCCACAAAATTTACGGTACACTTCACCACAATTTCAGTTATGAAATTTACGGACCCATCACCTTCAACTTGACTTGAAGTTTTAATCGTAACTTCGATATTTCTAGCTGAATCTTGCTCACTTTTCCTTGGTAAAACTTCGTGTGACACACCGCTCGCGTTGCCAGTTCTTCTTTTTTATTGGACTTTGTCTTCTTGGGGTCTGGAGCAGTGGTCCCCCCCCTGATTGGCGATCTTCACCATACTGTGTTGTAGTTGCTGGTTTTGGTCCGGGGTGAGTGTTTCACGATTTGTATGTGTTGCGTAACAACAACCTTGCGTTCCCTCTTGAGCTAAACCTTGAACCCCTTAACCTCTTCGATCTTCCCAACCACAACCGCAACTTGAGCACGATGTGCTAGTGAATCCTTTACAGGATTTCTATACACTGTTCATATCGATCCAAAAGCAACGATCTCTCCAAGATTTGGCTTCTTTCTTGTCAACACCTCCAAATGTTATTGGCGACGAGTGTTGGAGCTGCTTGGGCTACGGATCAATATATATGCAGCATATTGAACCGCATCGCCTCAAAAAGTTAGCGGTAATCCACTGGCGAATAGCATGCACCTAGCCATGTTCATCACCGTGCGGTGCAAGTGTTCAGCCTTTCCATTGCTAGACTAGTTGTTTTCTTCTTTTATTTTCCGCTCAACAACAGTCTGCATGCAAAATCCATACAGGTTTTTATACTCGTACCATCCATCGGTACGAATTATATGCACCTTGCATTTAAATTGCCGTTCGAAAAAATCCATAAAATGTTCAAACTTTTTTGCCGAACATCTTTCGTGTTGGCTAAGAAAGCACGCACATAGCTAGATTTATGAGCAACAAAGTTGATCATGTATCTGTTGCATAGGCGGTCTTTGGGGGTAATCGGCCCTTTAAGATCAGAGAATATAACTCCACCAATTCGATCAATTGGTGAATTATTGCCACTGTCTTTGACGGATCTAGGATTTTTAGTCTGCTTGCCCTGGGCACAGGTCAGACAATTCATGATTTTTTCGATCCGTCAGTTCGATGCCACTCGAGGCATCCTTTGCCAATCGCTCGATGGCATCGTAATTGTGATGTCGGAGTATAGCATGAAAATGCATCAACGACCCTTTTTGGACATCAAATTTCCGGACCGATTCCGTATAAGTTTCCTCCACAGTTACCATAATGGCCGGAAAACTTGTCTCGTTATCTATAATAACAGAGAAATTAACAGTCAAGACCTTGTTGGTGTTCTTGGATGTCGAAAATTTGAGAACGGGTGGACATATGCAACAAAATGCGGTTGCCTTTAACATACACCATTTCTCATCCCTTCTCCTCCAGAAGACCGTAGGATAATATGGTTTTCGCCAAATTTTCGACAAAATAAACATTATCCACACGAATAGTCTTTGGTTTACCACTTGCAAGGACCTGGATCAATATCCAGCATTTTAACGTAATTTCCAGCTATTTCCCATCAGCCTGGAAACACGTGCCGTCAACCATCTCACTATCACGCAAGTATTTTGGTCATTTACCAGATGCATAATGGTTCCGGAATCAATAATCGAAGAGCGGCATCCAGTTTTCGGCGCAAAATTCGTGATAGTGAGCGAAAGATCCACTTTTTTGTTAGGCTTGTTCGGACATTTCGGTCTAATATGACCTACTTTTCCGCAGCCATGACACTTGATAACTTTCCTCTTTTCTTCAACCAATTTGACTGCTTCGGCATTAAATGCCTTAGCGCTTCTTGTTTCGCCCCCACCGCTTGTGAAAAGTGGCACAGTTCCTCAGCATGGCGCAAAAAAGTCCGATTGTGTATGACCGTACTTTGCCATCAGTATGGTCTTCAATTCCAGCGATGCATAGTGAACCACGTTGTCTAAAACAAGTGGTTCACTGCCGCCAACAACTTCACATATGTGGAGAAGCGTGCCCAAAATTTGGCACACTTCTGGTCAAGTTTCGTCAAGGCATTTGGTCCAATTTCGGATTGGTTTAAACAAGGGGGGCTTTTCATCCTATCAGACTTAAGAATTGTCAAGAACGCAAGTTTTGGTGAGTCACCCGACTTTGGGTATTTTACGTATTTTTGTGGGGGTACATTTAGGGACTATAGGGTAGTAGTATTTTAGTTGTGGTTTTACCTTTTAGGACAGAGGTTATACCTTTAAGTAAGGAAATCTTTTAGCTTTCGGATAAGTGGCTGAAACCTCTTCTGCTCTTGGTTCACACCACAGCTAGGGGTCGCCGTTCTTCCCTTTTCGTACGCTAGTCGCCTCCGCCTGCCGCGGAGTGTTTGGGGGCAGAGGGTCGAATTATCCCCTCTCGCCCATTATACCCGGTCTGGCGCCGCACGCGCACTTTGGCCCACCGGAAGTCCCTCGACGGGAGTACGATTTGGCGATCTCAACACCTCAACTCAAGTACGTTTGGAACGTGCTATTCACTGGATTGGTCTTGGCGTGGAGATATCGTTTGTGGAGTTTCACGAGCATATTGGGTCTTTACGCGGACATATTGGCTTGTTTTAACATTGGTTGGAAACTAGACCGGTTTTGGTCTTATTTCGTATTGGTCAGAGGCTAGACCGGAACGGTCGGTCTACCCTCTATTATTTCGTATTGGTCAGGTCTTGATCGTTTGGACGATCGACCTATTGGAAGTTATCTCTTGGAAGTGTTTTTGGTCTGTTTGTGTGTCGGGTGAAGAGTTCCGCCCCAGAGATACCTACCCAGATCGGTCTTCTATATTCAAGACCGCTTCGATCCAATCTGCGATCCCGATCCACCGAGTGTGTAACTAGCCCATTCCATCGGGTACACAAGGTGAGATGGACACTAAACAATCGGACCAAGTGGGTTCTGATGACGACCGGTCGTCTGCTTGCAGTGGACGATCGGACCAGATCTCGAGTGGTGGTCGGCGGAGTACCCCTTCCGAAAGTTGGAAGGCTGGGCGCGATGGTGGTAGTCAGGTTATCGATGCTAATGTTTTCGATTTCGAACTTGACTCCACCACACATATAGCCACCAAGTATAAAAATGGTCTTTCCACGAGCGCTTGAGTCTCTTGCGAGTAGTAAACATCTTCATCGCTTGTGCAGAGTTGATTGGTTTATGGAACGCATTCAACATGTTGTTCATCACATGAACAAGGGTTGGTGACTCGTTCCACCACGAGTCAACCTGTCGATTATAATATCTTTCGGCAGTACCGCCGTGGTAGTGACCCAATAAGTCGACCTAGATATCCTCGCTCCAAAAGTAGCCGCAGGCCGATTCAGCTATCGATATCTGTCGAATGAATCTCGCGCCCCAGTCCTTGAAACCAGCTCCAAGCCCACGATAAACCTTGTGTTTGTCCAAGATCTTGATTGAAAGCTTGCACTCCTTAGCGGGGGGTGTCTTGAACACAGGGGGACGATTTTCCATCGGTGTATCCATACCATAATTATGGTTGTTGAAGTTAGGTTGAGCTTGAGGCTTCTTATCAGGATTGCTCTCAAGCAACGCCAACCGCATGCGTGTACCCAAACGCATCGAATAATTAAAGCCGAAGTTGTTCACGTCAGGCTAAACTCTTGTACTCTCGATCTTATCCATGCGGCCGCAAAGTTTCTGGAACATCTCCAAAATCTTCATTCCTTCGGCGCCAAACGCAGCCGATTTTTCTTCCTGGGAGCCGTGGAAACATCATGACCCTTTGGTCTCATAACCGGTTGAAAGGTGTTTCAGTCATTCGTTACGCAGTAATGTAGAAAACTTTGAGTCGTAGATGCTTGATAACAAGACTAATATCACGAAATCGTCTCAAGTCAATATCTATGTAGCCAATTATTGCTAGGCTGTAAAAATGACACCTTTAGATAGATCGTAGTGCGTAGACGAAGTTGACTGTGTTTGCTATAGCTCATTTCGACCAGCGTACTTGCAGATGCGCGTTCGAAAACGACAGAACGTACTAGCGCAGCTTTTCCACTAGTGAGCAATAGAGACAGAGGAAGAAACGTAATGAACAACAATAGAGCGTAAATAAATTGTATTGTCCACGTCCAAACTTATCAATCCACTACGTGACTCGAACGAGAAAAGCGTAATTCAATCCACAAATACACAATCCACGTAATCAACAGAGAGAAACTTCCAGCCGCAATCCGTCGTACTAAGCTCCAATGAATCACTCGTGAGAAATAAATCAAAATCCGAAGTGATTTTATTAGTGTTAAGTTAAGTAATTAAAAACTAATAATATGCATATATGTAGTTTTTTAGGTTTTTATCGAAAAGTAAAAAACAAAAAACCTTTCAGGAGACGCCGGGCGCTGCAGGAATTGCGCGCCCTTCCAACACTCCTTCTTGACTTTCCGGTGAAAACCGCCTAGATCATCTTGACCGCCGTCAAATCAAGTCTCTTCTGCATCCGCTTCAACTTCTCTGGACCCAATCCTTTTGTAAGCACGTCTGCCAAAATTGTGTCTGTAGGTTCATAAACAGGGGTAATTAAACAATCGTTGTCCTTCGAAATCAGAAACATCACTCGTATGTCCATGTGCTTTGTTCTTCCACATTTTCCATTCCCTTCGATCACTTTAATCGCTTCTTGGATGTCACAGCGTAATACCATCGGAACTTTAACGACAAATCCAACTTCCTTGGTCATCTCTATGAATCCATCGACTTTCATTCCACGACCGACGCAGCGCAAAGCCCCTATTCCATTGTTGAGAGCGAGACGCATGACTGCCGCTTGCAAATCCAATGTACCAGGCTTCAATCCATGATTACAACTCCACCGCTTGTCGACTTCCGGTCGTTCTTAGACCCACCAAAATCAGCGTCCGAGTAACCAAAAAAACTCCACTTAATTAGTCTCCTTAGCCTTCTTTTCGTGCGGCACTTCCATTCAAAACTTCAAATCACTTGTTCCCTTGAGAAACCGCAGGATTTGTTTTGCGGTCGCCCAATCAAATTTGGTGGGCGCGTGCACCGTGCGAATGGCCTTGTGGACTGCAAAAGCAATATCCGGCCTGCAGCATCGCGCAATCCACAACAAACTTCCATTCAGTGACTGAAATTTCTTGATCGTCGGTTCATCACCACGAACGTTATTGTTTAGCAACTCTTGGTTCTTCAGGGCTTCGTTTTCTTACTCGTCTCCTATCGGAGTCTTTCCTGCGTTTGCGCTTTCCATCCCATAGTTTTTAAGTAAATCAATGATCATAATTTCTTGATCCAAAATATATCCAAAATCTTCATCGTTTTCCTAGGAATTTTGAGACGTGACAAAGATTTTTAATCTACAGATCCTTCAAATCATCGAAAAGATTTCTGATGTAACCCTCCTCGGTCGCTTTAACAGGCAAACCATCCACATACACTCCCACGATTACGATATCATCTTGAATCTTCTTGTAATAAAGACATCCATCGGTAAAGCTTTGAATGTATCCACATTCGGTCAACTTGGAGTGTAGTAATCGATTCCATTGTCTGTCAGCCTGTTTTAAACCATAGCGTGACTTTTTTTAACTTCAATACGGCTTGTTTATCGTTTGCAATTTTCAGCTCCTCTCATCTTCTTGACTCTACCCTCATTCCACTTGGAATATATAGGAAAATGTCATGTTCATCATCCAACGCTTGGACGTAAGCGTTGGGGATGTCCCCATGAATAGCTCTTACTCTAGACTTGCGTGCCAGTGTCAGTATGAAACGTACTGTCGTCATCGCCATGACAGCTGCGAATGTGAACTCATAGTCCACCCCGAAACGCTGCTCGTTTCCACAGGCGACGAGTCTCGCCTTGTAACACTCCAAGGACCCATTTGCATCCATTTTGACCTTGTAAACCCTCTTCGTGTGAAGTGGTTTCACATCATCAGGCCTCTTGATGACGTCCCAAACTTGGTTTGCTTCTAGGGCTTGTATTTCTTCGTCCATCGCTTGCACCCACGTGCCCGCATCCTTTCGACTAATTGCCTCGCGGTAACTCTTCGGTTCGACTTCGGAAATTAGATTTACTTCAACCTTTTGATCCACTTCGTCATTTTCTTCTATTTTTTCATCTTCTTCGGATTTTTTTTAGCGTGTCCCCGCGTAACACGACGGTCCCTCGTCCAGCGAGGCTTCTTCTTTCTTTTTTGCGCTTTGGCAAGTGCTTGACCTTGACTTTATTCATTATCCGCGTCCTTTTCTTTGTTTAACACGCCTACAACTCCTTCTGACACCTGGCTTGCTTCTTGAGTCTATTTTTCTTCGTTTTCATTGAGCATGCTCTTGAGCTGCCGGTTCTGCACACCGGTCAGCGTCTCCACATTTTTACGTGCTGTAAGACCGTCCATTTCAGAACTTTTTTCAGATAGACCTTGAAACCTTTAGTTTCTTCGCTCCGACCAATTATGATGCCGACTTGAGTGCGATGAGCGAGCGTGTTCGTCATGGGGTTCCGATATAAGGTGTACGGCGATCCAAATGTAACAATTTCACCCAGATTCGGCTCGGTGCCGGTTAGAACTTCGAGCGGCGACATCCGCCTTGGGTTAGGGATTGTGAGGGTGCGGTTCAGTACATACGCCTCGTATCGGCCGCATCCCCCCAAAAGGACAAAGGCAGACCGCTTCCGAACAGCATGCACCGGGCCATATTCATGACGGTCCGATGCATACGCTCCATCTTTCCATTGTTGGATTGATTACCAGCCTCGCTAATCTGGCGGGATATACTAGTACTTCGACAGAAATAATCCACATTTTTAAATTCTGCACCACCATCTGTCCTTAGGACGTGAATCTTGCAGTCGAATTTCCGCTCAAAGAATACCAAAAAATGCTCAATTTTTTCGCAGCCATATCTTTCGTTTTGGCTTGAAAAATTCTCACATAGTTACTCTTATATTCAATACCAAGGTAACGATTTCCCAATGGATCCCTTGGTGTGATTGGACCCTTAAGGTCAGAACAAATGACACCACCGATCCGATCGATCGGTGCAATTCGACCACTGTCCTTCTTCGACTGGTGGCTCTTCGATTGCATGCCTTGTGCGCACGTAACGCAGTAGCGGCGGGTGTAATCAGTAATCCGAATCCCATACTGTGGATCCTTGGACAATGCAACAATCGTGTCAAAATTAAGGTGTCCCATCAGAGAGTGGAAGTGCATAAGAGTTCCACTCTGGACATCATTATTGGCCGTGAAATCAGTGTCATTCGCCGCGTCAACCGACATAACATCTCTTTGTAGGACTTTTTGGGCCTATACACTGTTCATTGAACGGTTAACATGTTACTCTCCATACCCACTTGGACGATTCCAACACCGGTATCACGCTTGACCAGCGTCCTTATACCATTTTTGTAAGACAGGACTAGTCCTCCTGCTTCGAAAATTCCACAAGAGAAAAGGGTTTTGGCAATGCCTTCCACGTAGTACACATTCTTGACTTTAATTCATGTAATTTTCTCTCCACACTTGAAATGAATAAAGAGTGTTCCTTTCCTAGTAATTCCAAATCTCTTGCCATCGTCCTGATAGCACTGATGGGTGACGTTATTCACGTCAATCAGGCATGTTAGATCCGCCGTTAGGTGAATACTGGCACCACTGTCCAGCACCCACGTATCCGGCATTACTTCGCCGTACGACCCGCTGATCATGAGCGCGAAATCTTCTTTCATCGGCTTATTCTTGGTACAATTTCTTTTTATGTGTCCTTCCTCGCCGAATTAATAACAAACGCGTTTTTTCATGATCTTCTTTGGCTTTTCATCCACCATACTTACTACACCACCTTGCGAAAACTTCATTGGTTTCTCATTAACATCCACGGCCTGCGTGAACTGACACAGTTCCTCTGCGTGCCGCATGTAATCAGGCCGTGCATTATCACATTGGAGATGAGGATACGCCTCATCTCCGGCGCAGCGTGGAAAACCACGTTGTTCAGCACCTAATTCTTGCAATTGGACCCGACTGCTACTACAATAGCAGTCAGGTATAGAACGTGGTCGAGCCACGATCTTCCAGGCGCCTTTCGAGCCATAAACAGCTTCATTCCTTGTGTCGGGGTCACCTGTACGTGAAATACGGATAGTAACTTATCCATCACGTACCAGAGGGCTGGTGTTTGACACCACCATCCCTCTACCTACCGGTTGTAGTACGACTCTGCTGGCCCCGCCAAATAATGGACCAGCAGGTCAACTTCACGTTCCGGACCACTGGAATCCACAAGCCGCTTCATCAAGGGTAATCCGGCGCAAGAATTTGCGCCCCCAGGCTTGAAAACCGGATCCCAGTCCTTTGTAAATTTCCTTCCTATCAAACAGCTTTATCTGCAACATCTTTTGCTTGGGCGAGGGCGTACGCGCCACTCCAAACCCTTGGGCCGGTACTTGCCCATGCAATCCATACGTTTGCTGGTGCTGGTTACCGTTGTGCGCTTGCACATGCGGCCTACCAGCACCGGGGGCTCCAACACGAGTAAAGGCATCTCTTCCAGCATGGCTAATGTCTTAAAAACTCATTTTTCCTTGAAATACAGTTGCAAACTATCTTTTGTCCTCACCGCTTTCACCAAGCGAGGCCAGACTCATCTTGGTGTCTGTAGCAGGTGCGTACACGCATGGTGCGGCTAGAGCACAGAGGAAGACTTTCCTTAAGCAGCGACACACCGCTACTTAGCCGATACGCCCTTATATAAGGGCTTAGTAAGAGATCGCTCTCTTACTCGGTGCCAATATTCCCTTAGTTTACAGTTAGTAAACACTAACGCGTTGTTACAAGGCTTCCCTTAGAAAGGGGTTAGCTAAGGGAGGTGCTCCCTTTTGCTACAACACTTACTGCACGCGCGACCGTTCGGGGTCGTGCGCCTAGCAGTCATAAGTGTATTTGTAACCTGATTTATATTTAATATGTAATTAGCCTAAATTAATAAACTAATGTAAACTATATGTAATACTAAGTAGAACTTACTCAATTCATACCTAGCCGAAATGTAATGTACACCACCTGTGTACTAACACGTGGCATGCTGCCACGCCTTCACCAAGGGCTCCTGCCCTGATTGTTAAAACAACCAATAAGTCCGAACCTTTCGGATTGGTCAATACTTGACCTTAACCGTTGTGTACTTGCGTACACCAACGTAACCAAATGTAAACCCGTTACATCCTCCCCCACCAAGACTATTGCTACGCAATATTCAATTATAGTTGAAGAACTCCGATTGCCAGAACTATGGAATCAAATGAACACCTTTAGTGGTGGTGAAGATTCTCCTCAAGAAGAGGATGTCGACTATTCTCGTTCCGATATCTCGGAGGAGGGTGCTCTAGGGGATAGCTCCACTAAGGAGGACCACTCCGACAACACCGAACGGCGATGTCGGCAGCCTAATCCATTTCCCACAAGTGTGGAAAATGCACTAACTCGTTCGCCACCCTTACCAATGTCGGATGACACATCCGGATCGCCGAAGAGGATCATCACCAATGAGTTGGATGCGGCTCAGGAAGCTCAACTTGCCGCACAGGCACGAAAGGCTGCGTTACGCGCCTCCGAACGCCCACGGGCGGCATATAATTTTGCGGGTCCTCGTGACCCCCAAAAATGTGCTAGGAAGGAGGTAAAGAATGGCTTAGCCTTCTATATCCCTGTCCCTGCGTCTGAACAGCCGCATCAATGCGAACGCCGGAAACAACTCCGGGAACAACTGTTCACGCAGAAGCAGTTCACTAGCGCCTCCTACCGAGAGCGCCTCGATAAACAGGCACAGGGTGCCCCTGTTGAGATCCTCCGCTAGGTTACCGTCGTTCTACTACAAGGAAAGAATGCCGAAGAGGCAGAACAAAAGTTCCGCGCTTGGGAGGAAGGGGAGAGGCGTCCCTCGAGCTTAACGGAGCTGCACAACAGCTATTCCCACCGTGACGTTCGGGTGGAGAGGGCGCTGCGCTTGGCGTTTGCCAGAAACAAAGCGATGGGGCACTTATGTGCCCCTTATCGCACACGCTATGCCAGCGCCCCTGCCCCCAACGCGGTGCCAGAGAAAAGTGCGAGCGCCGCATCTGCCTCTGGCGAACTCCCAACTACTGGGAGTGAAGGGGCTTCTCTCGCCCCTTTGGTCGTCGACTCGCAGCGGGATTCTCCCGCTCGAAAGCGTCAACGACGTCTCGGTAATCCTGCCGCAGGGTAGTCTCGGACTCCCACGAACTCTGTGATTGTGGATAACCCTTCCACTTCACCAAATACTGGATTTCACCCCGATGATGTCGTCGCGCCATCAGACGCTCCACATGGTAATGTGGAATACCCTCCGAATCGAGAACTGGAGGAGGAGGTCACGCAATTGCGACGTGAGTTTCTCGAGCGCTGTGATCGACACAGCCGTCGCATCCAGGACGTCCAGGAGAGAGTCCACGATGAGGGGAGTGCGTTTGACCGCATCGAGAGGCGGTTTGACTCTCTCGAGTCGACCTTTGTGGAGTTTCGTGGTCGCATTTCGACCCTGTCGGAGTTACTCCGCCTTGCCGCGTCTTACGGCTTTTACGGCTATCCGCCTTTTCAACCCCCTCCAAGAGGGGACCCGCCTCCGGGTTCTGGTATGGATTAAGCATACCGGTATAAAAGGTTGGATGCGTACGCATCACCTTCGGGATGTCCAAGGTATACGAGAAGCCCTTTCGGGATAGTACCTTAAAGGGTCCAACAAACCTGGGGCGCAGTTTATTGCGCAATACATTTGAAACTGCATGTGTAGTAAGGTTTCTAGCGCTAAATAAACACTTTCTCCTACTTTATACACCTTTCTGTTACGCCGACCCTTGCGGTCGGCCTTTTCCTTTTGCTTGTCTTGGCTTTCCGCCATGGCGTCGCAAACGTGTCGTAAGACACTAAGGCGCGTCGATAAAACCTTATCGATGTGCTTTCGCACAGATACAGGGCTGACATTTGGGGAATCCCCCCCCTCAATCCCTGGGCCACACACACGTGGCGTCAACGAAACCCTCGGATTCACTAATCCGTTCACGTAAAACGGGGTAAACCCCGTAGATGCATGAACCGAATTGTTTATAGTAAATTCGGCCATAGGAAGCATCTCACTCCAACTCTTTGGAGAATCCGGGCATAAACTCCGTAGAATGTCCTCACAACGCGATTAACGCGTTCCTTCTGTCCGTCCGTCTGCGGATGATCCGCAGTGGACATGAGGAGCTTGGTGCCCAGCACCTTAAACAGCGCCCCCCAAACCTGTCCCGTAAAACGGGGATCCCTATCCGATACAATAGAATCGGGTAGACCATGCTGTCGAAAGACACGGTCTAGGAACACTTTCGCTGTTACTTGTCCATTAATGGACTCTGGCACTGCTGCCAGGTGAGCCATCTTGCTCAAACGGTCTACAAAGACCAATATGCCGGTGTTACCGGCCTTATCCTTCGGAAAACCGAAGATAAAATCCATACTGATGGATTTCCAACACTCCGTAGGAACGGATAAGCTCGCCAAGGCGCCGCTGAATCTGCAGAGGGTTTAACCCTCTGAAACGTCTCACAGGTGCGAATGTACGCACCCACCCACTTATACATATTGCGCCACCAATACAAAGCGCTTAAACCTCTTTAGGTCTTATCTCGACCTAAATGACCCCCGGTAGGGGCTTCATGTGCCTCAAAGAGGACTCTGTACTTCGGTTCCTCATTATGAGGAACTACCACCCGCGGAGTGTCCTCCGCGCTCGTGCTATAATAAAGCAAACCGTCACAGTAACTGTAACGGTGTAAAAGAGCTTTAGCTCGACTTGACTGGTTAGGCTCAGACAAGCCAAGTCCCTTGTCACCCAACGCGCTGATAAGCGCCGTACATTGTGGGTCTTCCCATACGCCTGGCGTATGAGATACACTACAGACGAGGTGATGAATGTCGCGTAAGCGAGCTCGTAATCGAGACGACGCGACAACGCGTCTGCATGCACGTTCTGCTTGCCAGGTTATACTCCGCAAAGAAGGAGAGCCAACGGGACATCCGTTGGGAGAGATGAGGCGACTTCGTCGCTGTCCGTAAGGACGCGTGGTCAGTAAAAACCACGAACGGCTTTGAGCCGAGTAGGTGAACCCTAAACTTGACAAGAGAATACTTCATTGCAAGTAGCTCCTTGTCATGAACTGGATAATTCCGTTCTGCAGCTTTAAGCTGCCTCGACTCAAACGCAATTACGCGTTCCCTTCCTGCATCGTCTGCTTGTAACAAAGCACATCCGATTGCGAAATCGGAGGCGTCGCAGACGACACTAAATGGTTTCCCAGAATCTGGGGGAGCAAGAACGGGAGCTTTTAGCAAGCTTCCCTTAACCGCTTCGAAGGCGGTTTGGTGTTTGGTTTCCCAACACCAATCCACGTCCTTCTTAAGAAGGTCTGCTAATGGCTTCGCCATCCCATCTCAGCGCAGTTGTTGCTGTATTTGTGGAGATAATTGGCTAATCCAAGCCAAGTCCTAAATCTTTAAGATTTACAGGCGAAGGCCACTCCACAATGGCTTTCACCTTCGCGGGATCCACCCGCACTCCATCCTTACCGATGAAGCATCCGAGGAAAGGAATTTCCTCTGCACCAAAGATACATTTGGATTCGTTTGCATATAACTTATGCTCTCTCATACATTCAAGCACCGCTCAAGGTGTATCAGGTGCGTCTGAATATCACACGAGTCGCCTTCCGCGCGACTATGAACGAATATATCGTCGAAGTACGTCTGAGCGTACTTTCTATGAGGGCGGAAGAGTTGTGTCACCAAGCGATTAAAAGTCGCTGGCACATTAGAAAGCCCTCGTGTCATAACAATCCACTCCCACAGCATGCCACTAGGCGTGCTGACCGCTGTAAGCGGAATATCGGATGCTCGCATGAGCACCTGATAATACCCGTCCACCAGATCTAAGGCACTGTATACAGTACAGCCCGCCATATTGTTCTGGAGGACATCCTTCCGAGGAATCGGAGTCTGCATGGGTACCGTAGTTGCGTTCAGCTTGTTATACGCATGAACAATGCGCCACTTTCCGTTCGGTTTACGAACACAAAAAGTGGGAGATGAGTGGGGAGACTTGCTCTCCCGTACCATCCCTTCCTCTTCTTTCTCCTTGAAGAATGCGTCGATGACGTCGCATTGCTCCTTGGGGAGAGGCCACTGCCTAGTGGCGCAGTATTTGGTTCCAGGAACCAAGTCAATTTCTTGTCGGACTCCCCGATCCGTGGTAACACCATCATCTCCGAATCCCTTAATTAAGGAATGGTAAGGGTCCTCAGGATCCGCAAGGATCTTGAGGCCGCTTCGGTCATTCAATGCCTGTTTGATTTGCACCAAAACTGACTCGTCCATCGTGCATCAGGAGTTCAACTCCTCTTCCGGACGCAACACGACGACCTCGTCGATTTCATCTGCTTTTTTTACAGCAGTCTCCAAGTCGTTGAAGTACATCCCCTCCAACGACAACAGTTCGCCTACCCCAGGCAACCGTTCCAGGCTTACGCCTTCTGTGACAACACCTGTCACACTATTCACCATCCGATAGGACTGCTGACTACTGGTCTCGGGACTCATCCCGAGACCCAGATGGGGGAGTCAATTGCCCGTCTATTGGAAGCGCTCGCGCCTATCCACAGAGTTCTCTACCTCTACCACCAGTGACTCGCCGGTCTCGCCTATACCGGCGTAGTCGGAATCATTTCCGACGTGCGAAAGAGACGAACGTCGGGTCTCTTCGCTTGGAAGCGCCTCGCGCTTAACACAGGGGTCTCTACCCCTACCAATGGAGTCTCAACTTGTTCGCCAAATACGGCGTGGTCGGAATCAGTTCCGACCTGTAGAAGAGACAAACTACTGGTCTCTTCTCTAGGAAGCGCCTCGCGCTTAACCTCAGAGGAATCCACCTCTACCACTGGAGTCTCACCAGTCTCGCCTATATCGGCTTGGGGATTAATCGCCGAATCCCCCTCGTCAATGAACACTTCCTTGACCTCATTGGGACTGATCATCTCAGACATCCCAATCTCTGGCATCTCACGCCAGTATCGCTTTTGCGATCGAGCAAAGGTGGGTTCATGACTCGTCAATGCTTCACCCGACCGCGGGTGCGTTGAGCCAATAGACTTAGACTTCATTCTATCCATGGCTCGTGGCGTTACAGCCACTAATGCCCAGAACGAGGTCATACCTCGAGTCCAAATCCAGGACTAGGCAACGTTCTGAGCTATCGAAGTCTGCAAACTTCAGCTTAAGTTCAATCGATACCTTGGGCACAGAAACCTGTACGCCCGTCGCAAGACGGACCGTGACAACGTCACGAGAAAGTGCCTCTAGGGCCTCGGCATACAACCGACTCTTCTCAACAGAAGCCCGTCTGACATAATTGTCAGACGCTCCAGAGTCTATCAAGACTCTCCAAGGCATATCAAAGCCTTTCACGTCCGCAAGGACTACCAGCAAACCTGGCTGGTACACCAACTCGGTGCTAGAAAGCACCGCTTCCCTCGGGGCTTTGTGCTGTCGTCCCCTACCCTGGGGTTTAACAGCACTGAGGGATCCCCCAGTAGGGCGCCCCGCACCTACTGGGATCCGTCGTTTTCCCGACGGATTGGGGAGGACCTTTTACCCGCCCTCGATCCCTTATAGCGAGTGTCTCGCTGAAGATTTTTCGGACATCTTTTCCGCAGATGATCCGTGCTTGCACACAGGGAGCATCTTAGCGGCCCATGCCGCTGCAGCATTGCAAGGAGCTACGATTCCAAGCCCTGCGAGAAGGAGTCGTAGTGACTCCTAGCGGGGGTTTCTCTTCCGCTTCGACCTGGATAAGGTGCATGGGTTCAGGACCTACCTTAGAGGAAAGAAAGTTTCTCTCGGCGTTAAACGCCATCTTAAACTCCTCCCCCAGGGATTGTGGTCGGCATCGGAAGAGCTCCGAACGTGCTGGACCTTCTTTCAGGCCACACATAAACACGGTAATTGACACATCGTCCGAATACGCTTTCGCGTACATCCCTGCCAACAGGGTCTTCAGTTCTTGGACGTATGTCTCCAAGTCCCTAGTGCCCTGACGGCACCTCAAAAACGCCAGCTGATTCTGGAAAACCAGATCAGGCCAGGCATACATGTCCATATGCTTTTGATTAAGGACTCCCCAGTTCGGGAAAACGTCCGTGACCGAATACGGACACGTAAACGCCCATGCACGGGCTTTACCCGTAAGATGTTTTTTTTAGTGCAAGTCCCACTTGCAAGTGATCCTCGATCACATTCTCTGTGGCGAAGGCAGTTTCGACCTCGCGAAGCCACACATAAAGGTTATCACCTTTTTCACCAGTGAATTCCTTTATCTTAAAGGACAACGGAGGGCGCACCCCCGTAGACGTGGAGTGACTTCCACGAAAATTCGACTCATGGGCGATAAGGAGTTAACCCTCTCACGCACGGCCTCAAAGCCCTGCTCCACTAGGAGCTGCATACCATCGTCACCCAGTATGGATAACAGCCTCTTAAAGGCTTCTTGTTGGACGGGGGTTATCTTACCCCAATCCTCCTGATTCATCCTTTGCAGAGGATGTTGTCGTCTACCAACACAGGTGTCGGATTGACTACAAGTGCTACCAGATGTAGCAGGTGCGTACACGCACGGTGCGGCTAGCGCACAGAGGAAGACTTTCCTTAAGCGGCGACAAACCGCTACTTAGCCGATACGCCCTTATATAAGGGCTAAGTAAGAGATCGCTCTCTTACTCGGTGCCAAGATTCCCTTAGTGTAACGGGGTTACATTCGGGTAACACTGAGTGTTGGTGTACATGAGTACACCACGGTTGAGGTCAGTATTGACCGGGTTGAAAGGTTTCGAACCTTTGGTTATTTTAACCAATCAAGGCATGGGCCCTTGGTGTGGTGGTGTGTCAGCCATCCACGTGTCAGTACACAGGTGTGTACACTACATTTTAGCTAGGTACGAATTAGGAATATTCTACTTAGTGTTACAAATAGTTTATATTAGTTTAAATAATTACATATTAAATATATTCAGTTTACTTTTCACTCCGTAGTACAGACGCACGACCTCGACCGGTCGTGCGTGTAGTGAGTGCCTTAGCGTAATGGGAGCCCTCCCTTTAGCTACACCCTTTGTAAGGGAGCCTTGCCGTTAAGGCACTAGTAAGGGATAGAGTAAACTAACCCGGGAATCTTGGCCCCGAGTAGGAGGGCTCTCTCCTACTAAGCCCTTAATAAGGGCGTATCGGCTAAGTAGCTGCGAACGCCGCTTTAAGGAAAGTCTTCCTCTGTGCGCTAGCCGCACCGTGCGTATACGCACCGGCTACATCTGGCAGCACTTTTAGTCAATTCAACACCTGTGTTGGTAGACTAGGCATCCTCTGCAAAGGATGAATCAGGACGATTGGGATAGTTTGACCCTCTTCCAACAGGAAGCCTATAAAAGGCTGTTACCCTTAACGGGGGAAGAAGGTATGAAGTTCCTAGTGGAGCAAGGCCTTAAGGCCGTAAAGGCAAGGGTGAATGCCCTCATCGCTCATGAGGCGAGTTGCGGTGGAGGTAATTTCACGGGGGTGCGCCCTCCATTATCGTTTCAGATAAAGGAGTTCACCGGAGAGAAGGGTGACAACCTTTATGTTTGGTTGCGAGAGGTTGAAACGGCCTTCGCCACAGAGAACATGACCGCTGATCACTTGCAAGTGGGACTTGCATTGACCCATCTTACGGGCAAAGCCCGTACATGGGCGTTTACATGCTCGGAATCAGTCAAGGACGTGTTTCCAACAAGGAAGGTCCTTAACCAGAAGCTTATGGACATGTATGCAACGCCTGACCTGGTTTTCCAGAATCAACTGGCGTTCCTGAGGTGCCGTCAAGGCACTAAGGACCTGGAGGTTTATATCCAGGAGCTTAAGACCCTGTTGGCAGGGATGTACGCGAAAGCGTATTCGGACGATGTGTCCATCCCCGTCTTCATGGGAGGCCTGAGAGAAGGGCCAGCACGTTCGGAATTGTTCCGATGCCGACCCAAATCCCTGGAAGAGGCATTCAAGATGTCGTTCAACGCCGAGAGGAACTTCCGTTCCCCTAATGTGGGTCCCGAACCCATGGACCTGAGTCAGGTCGAAGAGGAGGAGAAACCTCCCGCTAAGAGTCATTCGGACTCTTTTTCACAGATCTTCGAGACAGAGTTCTTGGCTATGTTGCAGCGGCGTGGGCCGCTGAGATTCTTCCTGTGTGGGAGCATGGATCCTCTGAGGAAAAGATGTCCGAAAAATCCCCAGCGAGACACTCGCTACAAGGGACCAAGGGTGGGGAAAAAGCCCTTGTTCAAGCCGTCGGGAAACGACGGCTTACAGTAGATGCGGGGCGCCCTACTGGGGGACCCCTCAGTGCTGTTAAGCCCCAGGGTAGGGGACGACAGCACAAAGCCCCGAGGGAAGCGGTGCTTTCTAGCACCGAGTTGGTGTACCAGCCAGGTTTGCTGGTAGTCCTTGCGGACGTGAAAGGCTTTGATAAGCCTTGGAGAGTCTTGATAGACTCTGGAGCGTCTGACACTTATGTCAGACGGGCTTCTGTTGTGAAGAGTCGGCTGTATGCCGAGGCCCTAGAGGCACGTTCTCGTGACGTTGTCACGGTCCGTCTCGCGACGGGCGTACAGGTTTTCTGTACCCAAGGTCTCGATTGACCTTAAGATGAAGTTTGCAGACTTCGACAGCTTAGAACGTTGCCTAGTCCTGGATTGGACTCGAGTTATGACCTCATTCTGGGCATGAAGTGGATGGAATGCCACGATCCATGGATAGACTGGAAGTCTAAGTCCATTGGCTCAACGGACCCGCGGTCGGGTGAAGCATTGGCGAGTCATGATCCCACCTTTGCTTGATTGCAAAAGCGATTCTGGCGTGAGATGCCTGAGATTGGGATGTCTGAAACGATCATTCCCAATGGCGTTAAGGAAGAGTTCCTTAACGAGGTGGATTCGGCGGTTAATCCCCGCGCCGATGCAGGCGAGACTGGTGAGTCGCCAGTGATAGATGTGGAATCCTCTGAGGGTAAGCGCGAGGCGCTTAGAGAAGAGACCCGAAGTTCGTCTCTTCTACAGGTCGGAAAAGATTCCGACCACGCCGTGTCCGGCGAACAAGTTGCGACTCCAGTGGTAGGGGTAGAGACCCCTGTTGTAACAAGACTGATCCTGTTACTGGCTTAAACTGTATCTTGCGAAGAAGCGCGCAATACAATTAGGGCAGGATTAGTTGGTAACAACTAAACCTATAATAAAAGTAAATATATTAATATGCACTTTAGTCTTAGAACGCGAAATTAAGAGTGTTTATTTAATGGGTGGTTTAGAGGCTAATAGTATAGTAACTAACTAGTTAATATAATAATATCAAGTCTTTAACTAACTGTACTATTAGTTAACCTGCAAGATTCGGTATTTATACCGAATCGAATTTTCCTTCTTAGATTATAATAACTTATAATCTCTTATTTAAATTTCATACAACGCGTCTGAAATTAAACTGTGATATTCTAACTTGAATATCAATTATGTAATGGCACCCCATTACATCACCCCCCACTTAAGGTGGTTGTCCAATAATAATTCTTATTTTGGCCAATCATGGGTGGCACTTGTTGGTCAGAATTTCTCATTCACCAACTGATTGACCATCGACTCGATGGTCAAAGCACACGGCGGCGGCGCTCTAAAGAGCGCTGCTGAAAACAATGACGGAGCTTCTTCCTCCGCCTCAGCACTAGGTGCTGAGGTGTTGAGTGACAACGGTGACGCTGCATTAGCAGCGTCAACTACGCAAAGGTCGGAAGACGTACCGTCTTCGACCACAGATGCTGCTAAGGCGGCATCTGGCAAGGAACAGGGAGATGTTGCTAATGCAACATCTCGCATGATGGCAACTTCCGAATGGCGTGTTGCCAAGAGGGCCATGTTTGGGAGTTCTGACTCCGAACAAAGTGATGGGGATACAGATGTCCCCACTAAAGGATCTAGCGAGTCGAAACTCGCTAGGTGCTCATCGCCTAACAGTGATGACAACTCTGGTGTCGCTGTCATAGCTGACAGCGACAATGATTATCACAGGTGGTTGCGGGAGCGCAGAGCCCCACCTGGACCAGTACTTCTCCACGTCGGCGTGATTTAACCCCGGCGAGTGGTGTTGAAGCAGGCGGTGCTCCGCCTGATAAAAGAGCTCGAACAGAAGCGGCGCCTGCCGCTTCTAAAGCGTATCATCGTACGGAACCACATGTTCCGTACAAAGTGGGGTTTTGGACCCCTGGCCGGGCTATTGCCCCCAACAGTGGCGGTCACCGTAAACGGGACTGCCAGTATGCGTTGTTCGATATCAACGTGCCGGATGACTGCGAAGACATCAAGTCACGTCGATTCTATCGAAGTACAGACGATAGGCGTCTTTACTGTATTGACCTCTTTTTCCAGGTTCGATATTATTCGAGCCGGAAAGGGTCAAGGAAGAACAGGGACGATAAAGACGCCCTGACTCAGAGTTGGAATGCTTTTGTTGACAACTACAACAAAAGCCCAGATGATTACGTGAATAAAGTTCACGTAATGCGCGAGCGCTTTTTAAAGCACTCACGAACAGGCAAAATGGAATACATCGATTTTGCTTGCATCAAAGAAGGGTTAAAGTGTGGTGTCCCTTCCCACCTCGTTTTCCCGCGGTATACGCAGGGCACTCCTCGTCTGTCAGAGGAGGAGTTGCGGGGGTACGATGGCTTTTCCGTACCCGCCGAAATTCAGGGTTTAATTGATACCCTGAATGCATCAACACCTACTGTTGATGCTACTTCGCATTATGAGTTTGAGACTTCTTCTCAAACTCAGTCAAAAAGTCTGGGCGTCGGCCCTCAGAACCTCAATCGGTTCCCAAGAGTCGAACTCTTGGGGATATCCCAGCCAGCGTACCAAGTACTCGGTACGCTGCACCTTCTTCAAAGGCACCGAGCGCTTCGAGATCAAGCGCTCGAGGATATATCGCTTATTCCCCTGATTATCAATCAGGGGCGGCGGAGGTTGAGAATTCCCTCGCCGTTGTTGTTGCGGAGCATGGTTCTTCGCTCCGCAAGCTCGAGGAGGGTTATTCCTCCTTGAGCAGCGATATGTCTCACTGTGTGAAGACATATCGGTCTCTTAGCGAGGATGTCCGCGACATCCTCGGGGCGCACACTGCCTTCCAGCAGAAGAATGATCTTCTGTACATTGAGCTTTCCCGCTATAAGGGAGAGCTCGATCAGCGCACGGCTGATCTTGAACAGTCTAAGGAGGGGGTAACGACTCTCCGCTCTGCTCACCAACGGCTGGAAGCCGATTAAAAGTCTCTCTTGGGAGACTTGGAGAAGCACGGTATCTTCCGTGGTTCTGCGTCTCGTCGTAAGACGAAGACGAGTGATACGGCTTGAGCCGCCCAACATAGAATGTTGGGTGAAGCCGCATTGCTGTGGGAATATCTAAGGTATAGGCATTCCCCCGAATCTCTTGGACCTTGAAAGGTCCAATGTACTTAGAAAGCAACTTCCGTGTAGGGAAGTTGCTTATTGCATGTGTAGGCAAATTGTTAGTACTTAATAATACCAATTCACCTTTCAGAAAGGAGTTTTTGTTCTTCCTTCCTTGTTTGTCTGCATTTTTTCTTCTGCTTATCAAAAGCAGAGGCAAGTGCATCTTTTATATAGCGTATTACAGCTTGGCGCTGTAATACGAATTCATCTACTGATTTATCAGCAGTAGGTGCATTGTCCTCGTTGTCTGCAGCCATTGATGCAGACACATATTCATCGTATGCAGCTTCAGTTTCAATTGAACCTGCTTCCGCTTCTACTGTACTTTCAGTAGAAGGGTCATCGTTTTGTTCACAAGTTGCAGTTGCAACTTGCGCATTGACTCGCTCAAAATTTGAGCGGGTTCCTCCCCCACTTAGATTTGGCGTACCGCCAAGTAAAGCTGGGGTTCGTGGATGCCTTTAGGTATTCACGTACAAGGTGTATGCTTAGTTGAAGCATGCACCGAATTGTTAATCGCGAATTCAGTGAGTGGCAGATAGTCACTCCACTGTTCAAAGGCATGTGCGTATGATCGCAACATGTCTCCGAGAACGCGGTTAACCCGTTCCGTCTGCCCATCCGTTTCCGGATGGTCTGCAGTTGACATCTTCAACTGGGTTCCCAACAATGAGAACGTTTCTTGCCAGAAACGTCCTGTAAATCTCGGATCTCTATCCGAGACAAGGTCTTCCGGCATTCCGTGCAAACGGAATACCGTATCAACGAATATCCGCGCTGTTTGAGCGGCGGTTACATTCGCTGATACTGCAGTAAGATGTACCATCTTACTGAAACGGTCTACAAAGACCACTATTCCAGTCTTCCGACTATTGTCGGGTGGAAGACCGAATACGAAGTCCATTGAAATGGACTTCCAACACTCTGTCGGAACCGGCAGAGATTGCAGCGGAGCCTGTGCAGACTGCGCAGGCTTAACGCGCTGGCAAATCTCGCAAGCGCGTACGTATTTTCGTACCCACTTGTACTGGTTTCGCCAGTAAAAGTCACGTGCGAGAGAAGCGTATGTCTTCTCTCGACCTTGATGCCCCGAAATCGGTGCATCATGATACTCAAACATAATTTGATGTTTGAGATCATCGTCGTTTGGAACGACGATGCGACTTTCATCTTTTTGGTCTGTGCTGTAAAGCAGCAGACCATCGTGCAGTCGATATCGATGCACGCAAGCGCGGAGGAACTCTGGGAGTTCGTCGCGTTTCTCACTTGATTGATTACGTAAGTAATAAATCAACAGACGTGTCTCCTCGTCTGTTTTGTACGCCTCGCGTACTTGTCGTATAATTGACGACGACAAAGCAGTGCAACGGATCGCGTTTGCACTGGCCCCTTCGGTTACGGACGGTTTCATCTCGTAATCGGGCCTTCGTGATAGCGCATCTGCTATCACGTTCAACTTTCCGGGTTTGTATTCAACCGTAAAGATGTACTCAGCAAAGAATGACAGCCATCGATCCATTCTTTGAGAAATGTGTGGTGAATTCACGGCCGTGCGTAGCGACGCATGGTACGTGTAAACCATAAACGGTCTATCTCCCAATAGATAGATCCGAAACTTGGCCAGTGCATACTTCATGGCAAGGAGTTCCTTGTCATGCACTGGATAGTTGCGCTCGGCTGGGCGCAAATGACGCGATTGATAGCAGATTACGCGATCACGATCATCGTGATCACGCTGCATCAAAGCACAGCCGATAGCGAAATCGCTCGCGTCGCAAACGACGTGGAACGGACGCTCGTTATCGGCTATAGCCAAGACAGGCGCTTCAGTCAAGCTTTTCTTGACTGCATCAAAAGCATCTTGGCATTGGGTATCCCAATGCCATTCGACATCTTTCTTAAGTAATTGAGAAATAGGTCGTATTAACCCAGCATAGTTGCACGAATACTTGTGCAAATATGTTGCCAACCCAAGGAACTTTCGAAGTTCCTTAACGTTGTTTGGCGTAGGCCATTCAACGATCACCCTGATCTTTTCTGGATCAGGACGCACCCCGTTCTTTCCCACAAAACATCCAAGAACGGGTATCGCAGGTGCACCAAAGGTGCACTTCTTTAGATTTGCATAGATCTTATGCTTACGCATAAGCTCTAACACTCGACGTAGATGCTCCCTATGGACATCTACATCGCTTTTATCGTGTTCACCCTTACTATGGATGAACACGTCATCGAAATAACTCGGTGCTAATTCTCGGACCGGGCGTAATAGATGCGTTACGCATCTGTTAAACGTAACAGGAACATTTCGAAGCACCTGTGGCATAACAAGCCACTCCCAAAGCATGCCGCTTGGGGTGCTTACTGCCGTGAGAGGAATATTCTTCTCACGCATTAGGATTTGATAAAATCCATCTCTTAGATCGAGAGCACTAAAGATGGTGCTCCCGCACATGCCATCTATGATGACATCCTTCCGCGGTATCGGTGTCTGTGCCGGTACCGTCGCTGCGTTCTGCTTGTTGTAAGCGTGAACGATTCTCCACCCACCTGTGGACTTCTTCACACAAAAGGTGGGGGTAGAGTGCGGTGAGGTAGACTCCCGCACTTGGCCTGATTTACGACGAACTTCGAAGAACTCGTCGATCGCTTTTACCTGATCACGCGGCAACGGCCATTGCCGCGTAACACAATACTTCGTGCCTGGCACGAGGTCAATCTCATGACGAGTTCCCTTATCCTTAGGGAGCTCGCTAGGTACTTCTTCTGGGAATACGTCAGCGTATTCTCGAAGTACCTCATAAAATGGGGAGTTCGCTTTAAGCGACTCCCAGCTCTGCGCTTCAAAGCGCTGAACTCTGGTTTGATCATTGGGAACCTCTTTCCCAATGTTTTCCACTTGTAATGTGGATATTCGTTCACGAATATCCACTACATCATGTGTTGCAACGATGATACAGATCTGTTCGATCTGACCATCGTGCAAGTTTCTCATAAACTTCTTCCAGCTTAGCGCTGGAAGAGCCATCACCTCCGAACCTTCTTTCGGAGGGTGTTCCATCAACAGAGACTGGGTAGCTAATCCGGTCTCCGTTTGCGTCAAGACGTTGATCGTCTCGACGGAACTGCCCATGCAATCAGACGCACTTGTCTGATTGACTGCTACACGGTGATTACGATTCACCGTGTGCGAATACTCATCATCATGGTGGCCACTGCCTACCATGGAATTTTGGCGATCAGATGTGCTCGTCTGATCGGCCGCCTTTTCTGCGACACGGTGGTCTTTATCACCCGTGCGCATGGCTAACGCAACGTGGTGGGCACTGGCCACCACGGAGTTTTGCTCACGATTGCACTAGATCGTGAGTTCACTCTCATCAACACGGAATTCATTCGTCGTGTTGGAACCTTCGGTCGCACAGTGGGTGTTTCCCACTGTTGATACATTTTCATTCTCACGGTGGGTGTTTCCCACCGTGGATATCACTTCATTCTCACGGTGGGTGTTTCCCACCGTGGATATAACTTCATTCTCACGGTGGTCTTTATCACCCGTGGAATGTTTCTCTCCAACACGCAACGACTCTTCTGTTGCGTGTGGTAGTCCCTCTGGAATCTCACCAGCGGCGGTACCTTCCGCTGATCGTGTCAGAACAGACCTGGTGGTGCCATCGCTATCCACCAGAATGTCTGACGCTGCGGTTGTATCCTCTGATACAGCCGGATTACAAACAGGGTAATCAGATCCTGTGCGTCCGCCGCAGTCAATCGATAGGTTAACCCAGTCGATCGAAGGTTTAGACTTTGACATCCATGGGATTCCAAGTATCACATCGAACTTGTCATCTAAATCGAGGACGATGAATTCATCCTCGAATGACAGTTCATTCAACTCGAAGTGTGTTTTAATCACACGCTTTGGAATAGTCAAGGTTGCACCTGTTGCTAACCGGACTGACAACATACTTCGTGGGGTTTCTACCTCCACGAAGCTCAACAGCGTTATACACTGAGTTCTAACGAAATTGTTTGACGCTCCTTTGTCAAACAAAGCTCGCATGGGGACATCGCTCCCGTGCGGCTTAACCTCCAGGGTGATAAGAGGCTTACCATCACCCTGCACCTTTTGACAGGACATAGTCCCGTCTGGGGCTATTACCCTCACATGCCCTATGTCGGCATGTGGGATAACATTCCCAGTAGGGCGCCCCGCCCTTACTGGCGATTCTCGTTTTTTGCACCAACAGGGTGATGTCCCTGTTGGTGTCGCCGTGCAGCGGACGGTTCCGTCCGCTGACTGCGTGGCACCGGACGCGGTGCCATACACTCATGGGCAAAATGCCCCATTTTCGCGCATTTATTGCAGCGAATATTCTTCTTAAATTTCGGTTGCTTCGTGTTCGAAGCAACCGCAACTGATAGGTCCATCGGCTCTGGACCTCCACCGCCCATGCTCTGGCGCGGGTGGCTGTTTCTTGGGACGAAGTGTGAACTTCGTCTGCCTGACTGCTGATTGTTGACATGCTGTTTCGGCATGTCAAAAGCGAAGGGATGTTGAGCCCTTCGGCTGTACCCAGCATGCGATGACGCTGATCGCATGCTGAACTCTTCACAGATGCTCATATCAATGGCATCCCTTAGAGTCTTTGGAGGGCGCCGGTAAAGACTCTGTTTGACCGGACCATCATTGAGTCCCTTCATGAAGCCAGTGACCGGCATAGCAGGGGGCACCGGCTCATACACAATATTTGACAGCAAATATTGCGTCTTCTGAGCGTAAGCTTGAAGATCAAGCTTACCTTTCCGGAGTTCCATAAACTCCTGTAGACTACTTAGCTCCATTTCTGAAGCTTCAAAGTTGAGCTTTAGCTCAGCTTTTAATTCCTGATAAGTCAGGAACGCAGAGTCATCAGTGGCTCTGCGACTCATCGCCCATGCCCTGGCTCTGCCGCCTAAACAGGTTGTGGCGAAGTACGCCTGTTGACGTTCGTCAACTATATTTTGCGCAGAGATGGCATCTTCCACCTCTGCGAACCATCTACGAAGGGGCTCGCCCCCTTCGCCGGTAAAGGGCGGTACTCGCGCCTTTACCACTTCGACGCTATGCGTTGCAGGTGCAGTTGCGGTCCGCGCTGCCTCTGGCGCGGGCCGTACTGGATTTTCTAGGTGGTTTAGCCTAAAGCGGTTCACCACCTGTACCACTTCCTCCGGGGACTTACTCTTGAGGAAGGTAATGATGTCGGTCCCCATAGACCGAATCATTTCCACCGTCGCGTCCTTACTACGCGACGAGAAGTGAGGGAAGTGTTTATTCACCTCTTCCAGCGTTCTTTCTCGCTCGGCAGCCGACATGTATCGCGACATGATGCCGAGCGGCTCTTAATCTTCGCTCCGCTAGTTAACTAGCAGAACGGAACTGTGGTCGTTAAGACGGACCACAAAGTGCTACCAGGTGTAACAGGACTGATCCTGTTACTGGCTTACACTGTATCTTGCGAGGAAGCGCGCAATACAATTAGGGCAGGATTAGTTGGTAACAACTAATTCTATAATAAAAGTAAATATATTAATATTCACTTTAGTCTTAGAACGTAAAATTAAGAGTGTTTATTTAATGGGTGGTTTAGAGGCTAATAGTATAGTAACTAACTAATTAATATAATAATATCAAGTCTTTAACTAACTGTACTATTAGTTAACCTGCAAGATTCGGTATTTATACCGAATCGAATTTTCCTTCTTAGATTATAATAACTTATAATCTCTTATTTAAATTTCATACAACGCGTCTGAAATTAAACTGTGATATTCTAATTTGAATATCAATTATGTAATGGCACCCCATTACACCTGTGGTTAAGCGCGAGGCGCTTCCAAGCGAAGAGACCCGACGTTCGTCTCTTTCGCACGTCGGAAATGATTCCGACTACGCCGGTATAGGCGAGACCGGCGAGTCACCGGTGGTAGAGGTAGAGCTCTCTGTGGATAGGCGCGTGGCGCTTCCAGTAGATGGGGCAATTGAATCCCCCCATCTGGATCTCGGGATGAGTCCCGAGGGCAGTAGTCAGCAGTCCTACAGGATGCTGAATAGTGTGACAGGTGTTTTCACAGAAGGCGTAAGCCTGGAACGGTTGCCTGGGGTAGGCGAACTGTTTTCGTTGGAGGAGATGTCCTTCAACGAGTTTGAGACTGCTTCGAAAGCAGATGAAATCGACGAGGTCGTCGTGTTGCGTCCGGAAGAGGAGTTGAACTCCTCATCCACGATGGACGAGTCAGTTTTGGTGAAAACCAAACAGGCATTAAATGCCCGAAGCGTCCTCAAGATCCTCGCGGATCCTGAGGACCCTTACCATTCCTTATTAAAGTAATTTGGAGATGTCATTAGTGACAACCCGCCGATGGGGTTACCACCGGATCGGGGAGTCCGACATGAAATTGATTTGGTTCCCGGAACCAAATACTGCGTCACTAGGCAGTGGCCTCTCCCTAAGGAACAATGCGACGTCATCGACGCATTCTTCAAAGGGAAAGAAGAGGCAGGGATGGTACGGGAGAGTAAGTCTCCCCACGCATCTCCCACTTTTTGTGTTCGTAAACCGAACGGAAAGTGACGCATTGTGCATGCGTACAACAAGCTGAATGCAGCTACTGTACCCATGCAGACTCCGATTCCTCGGAAGGATGTCCCCCAGAACAATATGGCGGGCTGTACTGTGTACAGTGCCTTAGATCTGGTCGACGGGTATTATCAGGTGCTCATGCGAGCGTCCGATATTCCGCTTACAGCGGTCAGCACGCCTAGCGGAATGCTGTGGGAGTGGCTTGTTATGCCACAAGGGCTTTCAAATGCACCAGCGACTTTCAATCGCTTGGTGACTCAACTCTTCCGCCCTCATAGGAAGTACGCTCAGACGTACTTCGACGATATATTCGTCCATAGTCGTGCGGAAGGCGACTCGTCTGATGTTCAGACGCATCTGATACACCTTCAAGCAGTGCTCGAATGTATGCGAGAGCATAAGTTATATGCAAACGCATCCAAGTGTATATTTGGTGCTGAGGAAATTCCTTTCCTCGGATGCTTCATCGGTAAGGATGGAGTGCGGGCGGATCCCGCGAAGGTGAAAGCCATTGTGGAGTGGCCTTCGCCTGTAAATCTTAGAAATTTACGGAAGTAACTTGGGTTAGCCAACTATCTCCACAAGTACAGCGAGAACTACGCTGAAATGGCGAAGCCATTGACCGACCTTCTTAGGAAGGATGTTGATTGGTGTTGGGAAACTGAACACCAAAATGCTTTTGAAGCGGTTAAGGGGAGCTTGTTAAAAGCTCCCGTTCTTGCTCTCCCAGACTCTGGGAAACCATTTAGTGCCGTCTGCGACGCCTCCGATTTCGCAATCGGATGTGCTTTGTTACAATCAGACGATGCAGGAAGGGAACGCGTAATTGCGTTTGAGTCGAGGCAGCTTAAAGCTGCAGAACGTAATTATCCCGTTCATGACAAGGAGCTACTTTCAATGAAGTATGCTCTTGTCAAATTTAGGGTTCACCTACTCGGCTCAAAGCCGTTCGTGGTTTATACTGACCACGCGTCCTTACGGACAGCGACGAAGTCGCCTCATCTCTCGCAAAGGATGGCCCGTTGGCTCTCCTTCTCTGCGGAGTACAACTTTGAGGTTAAGTATAAACCTGGCAAGCAGAACGTTCTTGCAGACGCTTTGTCGCGTCGTCCAGATTACGAGCTCGCTCACGCGACATTCGTCACCACGTCTGTAGTGGATCTCATACGCCAGGCGTATGAGAAAGACCCACAATGTACGGCGCTTATCAGCGCGTTAGGTGAAAAGGGTCTTGGCTCGTCTGAGCCAACCCTGTCAAGTCAAGCTAAAGCTCGTTTACACCGTTACAGGTACTGTGACGGTCTGCTATTTTATAGCACGAGCGCGGAGGACACTCCGCGGGTGGTAGTTTCTCATGATGAGGAACTGAAATATAGAGTCCTCTTTGAGGCACATGATGCCCCTACCGGGGGTCATTTAGATCTGGATAAGACCTACAGCGCTTTAAACGCTTTGTATTGGTGGCCCAATATGTATAAGTGGGTCGGTGCGTATATACGCACCTGTGAGACGTGTCAGAGGGTTAAACCCTCTGCAAGTTCAGCTGCGCCTTTTGCGAGCTTATCGGTTCCAACGGAGTGTTGGAAATCCGTTAGCATGGATTTTATCTTCGGTTTTCCGAAGGATAGCGCCGGGAACACCGGCATATTGGTCTTTTTAGACCGATTGAGCAAGATGGCTCATCTGGCGGCGGTTCCAGAGTCCATAGATGGACAAGGAACAGCGAAAGTGTTCCTAGACCGTGTCTTTGACAGCATGGTCTACCCGATTCCGTTGTGTCGGATCGGGATCCCCGTTTTACGGGACAATTCTGGGGAGCGTTGTTTAAGGTGCTAGGCACCAAGCTCCTCATGTCCAGTGCGGATCATCCGCAGACGGACGGTCAGACGGAACGCGTTAATCGCGTTGTGGAGGATATTCTCCGGAGTTTATGTCCGGATTCTCCAAAGGATTGGAGTGAGATGCTTCCTATGGCCGAATTTGCTATAAAAAATTCGGTCTATGCATCTACGGGGTTTACCCCGTTTTACGTGAAAGGATTGGTGAATCCGAGGGTTCCGTTAACGCCACGTGTGTGTGGCCCAGGGCTTGAGAGGGGAGGATTCCCCGATGTCAGCCCTGTATCTGTGCGAAAGCACATCTATAAGTTCTTATCGACGCGCCTTAGTGTCTTACGACACGTCTGCGATGCCATGGCGGAAGCCATGACAAGCAGAAGGAGCAAGCTGACCGCAAGGGGAGGCGTAACAAAAGGGTGTACAAAGTGGGAGAAAGTGTTTTATCAAACGCTAAAAATCTTCCTACACATGCAGTTTCAAATATATTGCGCAATAAACTGCGCCCCAGGTTTGTGGGACCCTTTAAGGTACTATCCCGAAAGGGATTCTCGTATACCTTAGACATCCCGAAGGTGATGCGTACGCATCAAACCTTTTATACCGGTATGCTTAATCCATACCAGGACCCGGAGGCGGGCCCCCTCCTGGAGGAGGGTGGAAAGGCGGATAGCCGTAAGGCACGGCAGGGCGAAGTAAGCCCGAAAGGGCTAAAATGCGACCACGAAGCTCCGCAACGGTCGTCTCGAGAGAGGCAAGCCGCCTCTCGAAGCGATCAGTGGCATACCGCTCATCGCGGATCCCCTCGTGGAGATCATGGATGAGATGGCTGTGTCGATCACAGCGCTCGCGAATCTCGCCTCGCAATTGCGCGACCTCCTCCTCCAATGCTTGATGCGGAGGGTACTCCAACCTTTCATGTGGAGCGGCTGATAGCGCGAAGCCATCATCGGGGTCAAACCCAGTATCTGGTGAAGTGGAAAGGTTATCCACACTGACAGAGTTTGTGGGAGTTCGAGACTCACCTACGGCAGGATTGCCGCGATGTCGTTGACGCTTTTGAGCGGGAGAACCCCGCTGTAGGTCAACGACCAGAGGGGCATTAGAAGCCTCTTCACTCCCAATAAGTGGGAGTTGGCCGGAGGCAGATGTGGCTACCACACTGTCTCCGGACACCATGGTGGAGACAGGGGCGCTGGCGTAGCGCGTGCTATACGGAGCACGTAGTTGCTCCATCGCCTTAGCTTTGGGAAATGTAAGGCGCAACACCCTCTCCACCCAAATGTCTCGACGGGAATAGCTGTCATGCAGCTCATCAAAGCTGGGGAGAAGCTTCTCCCCTTCCGCCCAAGCGCGGAACTTCTTCTCTGCATCATCGGCACTTTCTCCCGGAGAAATAACGAAAGGAACCTCGCGGAGGTTCTCACCAGGGGCACCTTGTGCCTGCCTGTTTAAGCGTTCTCGGTACGAGACTCTAGTGAACTGCTTTTGTGTAAGCGGTTGTTGCCGGAGTTTCTCACGGCGTTCGCGTTGGTACGGCTGTTCAGCCGCGGGGTCAGGGGTATAGGACGCTAGACTAGCCCTTACCAAACGCCTGGCCCATTTTGGAAGGTCACGAGGACCATCGAAATTATAAGCCGCCCTTGACGGGCGTTTGGGGGCGCGCAACGCAGCCCTTAGTGCCTGTGCGGCAAGTTGGGAGTCTTTAGCTGCGTCCAGCTCATTAGTGATGATTGCCTTAGGCGATTCGGATGTATCATCCGATACGGGCAGGGGTGTCGCACTGGTTAGTGCATTTTCCTCTCGTATGGGGAAGGGATTAGGCTGCCGACAACGCCGTTCGGCGCTGTTAGAGTGGCTCACCATTGGGGAGGTATCCCCAAAGGCATCCACTTCCGAGTTTTTGGAGTAGTCTGCCTCTTCTAGAGGAGACGCCATAGCACCACTGGAGGTGTACATATGGATGGACAGGGGAGCTGGCGCTGGAGTTCTCCAACAAAAATTTTGATTATTGCGTAAGCAATAGTCTTGATGGGGGAGGATGTAACGGGGTTACATTCGGGTAACACTGAGTTTTGGTGTACATGAGTACACCACGGTTGAGGTCAGTATTGACCGGGTTGAAAGGTTTCGAACCTTTGGTTATTTTAACCAATCAAGGCATGGGCCCTTGGTGTGGTGGTGTGTCAGCCATTCACGTGTCAGTACACAGGTGTGTACACTACATTTTAGCTAGGTACGAATTAGGAATATTCTACTTAGTGTTACAAATAGTTTATATTAGTTTAAATAATTACATATTAAATATATTCAGTTTTACTTTCCACTCCTTAGTACAGACGCACGACCTCGACCGGTCGTGCGTGTAGTGAGTGCCGTAGCGTAAGGGGAGCCCTCCCCTTAGCTACACCCTTTGTAAGGGAGCCTTGCCGTTAAGGCACTAGTAAAGGCTATAGTAAACTAACCCGGGAATCTTGGACCCAAGTAGGAGAGCTCTCTACTACTAAGCCCTTAATAAGGGCGTATCGGCTAAGTAGCGGCGAACGCCGCTTTAAGGAAAGTCTTCCTCTGTGCGCTAGCCTCACCGTGCGTATACGCACCGGCTACACTTAGTTTACAGTTACTAAACACTAACGCTTTGTTACAAGGCTTCCCTTAGAAAGGGGGTAGCTAAGGAAGGTGCTCCCTTTTGCTACAACACTCAGTGCAAGCGCGACCGTTCGGGGTCGTGCGCCTAGCAGTCTTAAGTGTATTTGTAAACTGATTTATATTTAATATGTAATTAGCCTAAATTAATTAAACTAATGTAAACTATATGTAATACTAAGTAGAACTTACTCAATTCATACCTAGCCGAAATGTAATGTACACCACCTGTGTACTAACACGTGGCATGCTGCCACGCCTTCACCAAGGGCTCCTGCCCTGATTGTTAAAACAACCAATAAGTCCGAACCTTTCGGATTGGTCAATACTTGACCTTAACCGTTGTGTACTTGCGTACACCAACGTAACTAAATGTAACCCCGTTACAGTGCCTCCCCTGGGCTTGGGAGGTACGTTTGCTTCCTGCCTGGCTGCTTGCGACCTCCAATCTTTACAGGCGTGTCAAGAGGTTTCCAAACAAGCGCATCACATCCGCAGGCTTTACTTCATCATCTGATCCATTACGGCCCTCTTTTGGGCTCATAATCTGTTCGCTATCGATCATTTCGACCAGCGTACTTGCAGATGCGCGTTCCAAAACGACCAGTACGTACTAGCGCAGCGTTTCCACTAGTGACAATAGAGACAGAGGAAGAAACGTAATGAAAACAATAGCGTAAATAACTTGTATTATCAACGTCCAAACTTATCAATCCTCTACGTGACTCGAACGAGAAAAGCGTAACTCAATCCACAATCCACAATCCACGTAATCAACAGAGAAAAACTTCCAGCCGCAATCCGGCGTACTAAACTCCAATGAATCACGCGTGAGAATAAATCAAAATCCAAAGTGATTTTATTAGTGGTAAGTTAAGTACTTAAACTAATAATATGCATATATGTAGTTTTCTAGGGTTTTATCGAAAAGTCACCAAACAAAAAACGTTTCAGGCGACGCCGGGCGCTGCAGGAATTGCGCGCCCTTCCAACAGACTGAACCAGGGACTTTTCAATGAAATGTGTATTGAGAAGTGATTAGATAGCCTAACATGAACATGAAGGTATAGTAAACCCCCAACAGCTGTTGTGTTACCTACATTACTTATCAGTGCAAAAATAGGCATACTCAGAACCGAGTACGGATATTGTATTTTTAGCAGCTAAAAAGTAAGAAATAAAAATTGCTAACTAAAACAAATAGTCGTACCTAATTTCAGTAATTAAAGTATGTAGACTATTTTTTTAACATTTTTTGGTTCAAGTATCCCGCTAATGAATTGATTCGAGGCGGTTGAGTACGCCACTACCAACCGCGATCCGTCACGTCCGGACCCCGGAAGCCTTTCCGATCGTATCATTGGCGGAAAGAAAGCCTATCTTGGCCGGTATTGTTGTATGGGAAATTTTGCGGACACTCCTCATTTGGTTAGGGACACTCCACATATTGTTAGGGACACTCCTTTTTTCGATGGGCCAATAAAAGAAGGGAACTAATATTTCCAGCCCTTTTTTGTGTAGTCCACTATAGCAAGTTGCCTAGGATGATGTAATCTATTATCCAGTCGGAGAACGTGACAACACCACCTCACCAACTGCAGGAAAAAGAAAGCCATTTTGAACCCCCCACCCTTCCCCACCCGGCCTCTCACAGCCTGACCCCTACAGTGTCAGGAAAAGTAGTAAGTTCCTGCAAAACTTTCACGTATTCTATCGAGAGCGTGGGTGTTGTCCTCTATGCGAGATTGTCATCACCCGAAAAATCTCTTAGGTTCGACTGACTTTTTTTACACTCTATCGCCATAGTAATGATTTAAATAGCAACGAAACAAAGCATTAAGCCTTAAAAACTCAAGCCCAAAGAATCATTTAAACTAGTGCATCAATCATATTTTGCCTTCTTTAGAAATGAATTTCATTGACCTTTCGTACTCATGCACGCTATCATATTGCTGTGCGTGACCAACTTTCGTACGTACATTAATGCAAACGTCTGGATCAGAGAAGCTCATGAGGAAAAAATACCATACAGGGACATTATCTCGTCTAGTGCTCCTCAGCGGTCTTATGTCAGCGCGATTGGGAGACGAGATGCGCTTGTTGCGAGTTCCGAGCGCCTTTCGTGCATTTAGTTGATCGTCATGTCATAGAACTGACGAGTGGAAGTCAATAATCGACGTACCAAATTTCCTCAATGTTTTTAACGTTGATCTCCAGCTCCTGCCGGGTGTCCATCTCCTGATCCTCAGTGTCCAGGTTCCAGACGTGAGGGCTGTGTGGGGTGGCATGCCGGTCGGTGGTGGTGAGGTGCCCACAGGTGGAAGGGACGGTAGCGTCAGTGGGGTGGCAATACAGTCAACTCTCTCTATTGCAGCACCAACCGTATACAAACTTTTTGGCTGCTATAGCGGATGGCTGTTAATCGTGTATAACAGCTTCAGCCTGTGCCCGGCTGTATTGGCTTCTATAGAGAAAATTTCTGCCATTTACAAAGATCTGGGATGTTACGAAAGTGGCCCCATATCTGAATTCTACCTAATTGGCACGTCCTTTGCCTTTATTTCCCTTCACAAAGTAGCTGTCCAAAGACTTCTGCTTTGACGCGGCAGTCTTGCTCGAAAGGACAAAGCGTTTGAAGAGGCGGAGGAGCTTCTCTGCCTGGTCAAACTGAGATCCTTTCTCCACCATGCCAGCCAGCAGAAACTCGGCAGCTTCCTGCAGCTGTCCCCAAGGCAGGGACACCGGCGGCTCCTCGTCACCACTTCCCTCGTCATCGTCCTCCACTGCAGCGGGATCAGATGACACCTCGGCCAGGATTTCTTCGTCGGAGAGATGCTCGATGATGGGCAGAGTACCGTCGACTTGGAGGTAGGCCTGGGCATCCATGATGGAGGAGGTGCTGTGCTGTGGAATCCTTTCCAGAAGCGCCGAAATCCTGCTGACTGGGTCGACGTCATCCGCATTGACTAGAGAAACGACGTCCATGCGACCGCGAGTGGGAAGAATGCCTGTCTTCTCCCAGCAATGGCGAATTGTTGAAGCTTGAACATTGTCCCACGACTCGACGAGCATGTCGATTGCTTGGCGAATCGTGAACTTGGCCTTGGGCTCAAAGGGATGGTCGCCGGTGGCTTCAAACTTGTCAAGAAGGTACTTGATGTAGCGAGTCTTGTACTTGACCTTGAAGTTGGCGATAATCCCTGCATCGGCTGGTTGCAGATGCGAAGTGGTGTTCGGAGGGAGAAAATGAACCTGAGGATTTAGGGATTGTCAGCATCTCCGAGTCAGTTGCAACAAGGAAAAATGAAACTTACCGTTATGTTGGTCAAAGGATATTTGTAATCGTCAACCGAATGAGGACTGGCATTTTCCAGCAGAAGCAGGATTTGGCGGCTCTGACGCTGAAACTGACGGTTTAAGTCGAGAATACAGGGTTTGAAAATGTCAGCCTTCATCCATGCTTTCTTGTTGGAAAAGTACTTGATGTGAAATAGCTTTGTCATGTCGACATTAAGGTAGCAACGAGGTTTGGCAGCAGTTCCCATGACAAGCGGTTTCATCTTCTCGGAGCCTAAATAGAGTTTGTCTTAGCACACGTCAAAAATTCTCAAAAAGAAAGCACTTGCCTGTTGCGTTGCACCCGAGAAGCACGGTGATCCGGGCCTTGTCCTTTATGTAGCCCTTCTCTGAGCTCTAGGCCAGTGTCTTGTTCGGAGCCATTCGGAAGAACAAGACAGTCTCATCACAGTTGAACACGTCGCTGAGGGCGAAGTTATCGATGACGTTTTTGAGCTCGAGTCGGAAGGCAGGAAGGTCTTGCAGAGGGGCACTCTCAGCCTTGCCATGGAGACGGTACGACTTGATGTTGTGGCGCTCCTTGAAACGATTGAGCCAATCGTCTGAGGCTGTGAAATCGTTCTTCTCTGCATCGGGGTTGTTGACGCCAAGAAAAGCAGCAAATTGAAGGGCCTTGGCTTGAACGAGTTCGTCGGTGAGTACGACATTGTTGGACCTCATCTGGACAAACCAGATTTTGACATCTTTGTCAACCTGGAAAAGCCAGCCGTAAGCACTCCAGAAAGGTCTTAAGTGCCAAACATCAAAATCTTACCTCATCGTGGAGGGGGACACGGAACCGCTTGATGCGCTCCATGTCGCCACCCTGTGCCTCCACTGTATTGGCATTTTGGAGGACGGAGGTCTTTTGGCGATTCAGGATATCTGTGACTGTCTTGCGCTTCATCCCAAATTTGTCTGCGATACCCTTGTGGGAAAGTGCCGGATTCTTTGAATGCAAGTCGAGAATGGCCACATTGGTGTCCAGAGAGATGACCTGTCTCTTCTTGTCTTTGTTGTTGTCTGACATTTTGTGTGTGGTGAGGGGAAGGGTGGAAAATGTGAGTGGAGGAATTCGGGGGAAATTTGGTGTGTGTGTGCTCTCCTTTTAACTTCTCTCCGGACCGAAGATTTTGCCTATTAATTAATTGATTTTTCCGGAATTTTCAGTAGGAAATGGCTCTGATGAGTAATAGGCCCCTGAATATTGTCTAGATTCTTCTACGCATTTCCAATCACCCTTTTTTAAGCATTTTTAGGGGGGGGGAATCCGGTTGGCTGTTATAGAGGGAGCACAAATGTATGTAGCGTATACTGGCCCATGGCTGTTGCTGTTATAGCCGAAAAGCTGCTATAGAGGGCGGATTTTGGCTGTTGGAGATCCGTATGGTCGTTTTAAGGGCTGCTATACGGGAATGCTGTTATCCCGGAGGCTGTTATAGAGGGAGTTGACTGTATTAATTCCCTTCTTTTATTGGCCCATCGAAAAAAGGAGTGTCCCTAACCAAACGAGGAGTGTCCGCAAAATTTCCCTTGTTTTATTTGTGCCCCCTTGTATTGTTTGGATGGAGACAAAGAAGGGTTCGCTAGAGAAGCACGCAGAACGTGCTCTTGTTATGATCAAGCAAAAACATCGATTCGATATGGAGTCGATCGGCGATCCGGATGACCACTATGGGTCAGACGGTGCAGGTGTGGGCAGAACGCGAAGGGCTAACCTAGCCTCTACGACCGCCTTTGATTTTGGATCTACTGCGATCCCTCGCATGGCTGCGACCACTGATCTCAAGGATTTCACTGGAAAGGACGCCGACGAGGAGAAATCCAGATGGTGGTTTGGTCGGGTCAAGTCTGCTTTCTTGCGGTATCAGACACCAAAAAAGGAACGGTGTTTGATCTTCAGAGATCTGCTGAAAGGACCGGCCGCGAACTGGATCCAAGAGTTGAGTCGGGATGTCCGATCTGACTGGGACCTGCTATGTTCAGAGTTTGAAGGGCAGTACTGCAACTCCGTATTCTCCAAGGGCCCGCAAATACCATCATATGCAGAAGCGGGGCGACGAGACGCCGATTGAGTACTTGCACCGTTTGAACGTGGCTGCAATTCGCGCCTGGATAGTGATCAAGGAAAGCAGCCCGCTGACCGGTGCCGCTATGGAGCATGTGGGTCACTATATAAGTATCCTTGATGACCAAGAGCTGACAGATCAGCTCACTATGCTGCGCCTCAAAGATGTGGGGGAAGTGGAGCAGACGTTGCGGACGTTGCAACACTCACGCACCATGGGGGCGAAGGGCGCCGTTGGATCGGGTCGCTACAGATCGAAGACCCAGACCGATCCGGTGAAGAGGCCCCTGACCAGATCGGCCCGTTCTGTTAAGGCGATCGCGACTGAAGACAGCACTGGATCGGAAGAAGAAAGTAGAGGCCAATCCAGTTGGGAGTCAGACGAAGACCAATATCGTCACATCTTCGTCACGGAACCTGCCCCAAGAACAAGATCGACGCCTGACCAGGCAGATCGGAAGGGCAGGAGTGGGAAAAATTCCGATCCGTACCGACCTCGCAAGAAGTTTTTCTCACTGCGGGTCAAGCAAGCACGATGATCGGGGCTGCTGAAAGAAGCTGATATGCAAGAAGTGTGAAAGACGCGGCCACCCCACCGATCACTGCCTCTTCGTGTGCAGGTCATGTGGAGAGAGATATCCGCGAGGACGGCCAGTGCAAGATCGAAGAGTTCTTCAATCTGATGCGCAAGTGGTATGTGACGGGTAAGCACGCGGGGATGCTTCCACCTGACGTTGAGAAGATTCTAAACCAAAACGCTCGCCAGGTTGGAATCGGATCGAGCCGAGAGATCTACGTTTGGCATCTATGCATATGTCGGCAATCAGAATAAAACCGACAATACATGTCCTATTCTCAATTGCGTCGATCGGGATCATCCGGTCTACAATCTCATGACCGATGAATATTTCCTTATCAAAGGTGGTCATGTAGCTGGATCTGCTGCCTGGGGAGTCTCGCGGATACTGGAAGTATCATGCGCCCGACAAATGGTTCAAGCTGGCGAAAGCCTGTGGTAAGATAAACAACCCGAAGGCAACGATGTTGTTCGACTCTAGGGCCGAAGTCTCAATTATCGACTCCGCATTTGCTCGTAAGGTAGGATGTCGTATAGACGACACTCAGAGACAAGAATGCGTCGGAATAGTTGAAGTTCTTACATGACCGAAGGAAAGACGCGCGTGAAGATCACCCTATCGGGTTCGTTGGTTTACTTCTTCAGAGCTTGGGTTGGCGAGCTGGCCGGTCAGGATGCCCTGTTAGGTATGGATTTCATGGTGCCGGCAGGTATTTGCCTTCATCTGTCTCATGGGGTGCTTACACTCCCGGATGAGGTCCAGATCCAGTTAGCTGGTCGGCGGCCCCTATACGGATCACACACCGAACTGGTCAGGTGGGACCAAGATGTCACCATTCCAGTCGGCAAATCCGCTGATACCCCGGCCGACAAAGGTTTTCGATCAAGGAAGTTATGGGTGACCAGGGGCGATCGGTGGGTGTCGACCTTTGTGAAGAGCGCCGGCCGATATGATTTTTTTGAGTAACTAATATCGGTGACAAGCCGCTTACACTCGACAACAATACTATTGTTGACATGTGGCTGGCGGAAGGGAAAGTGCCAAGAAAGATGAAGTTCGTCTCGATCGGATCGAGACGGTATGTTGAGTGGCAGAACTTGGCATACCAAGCGACCAGCGATCTGATCAGCGATGATGGATCGGTGGAAGAAGATACCTCACCTATGGTGGAACGACCCATCTATGTAACCCCAAAGAAGATGTAAGCTCGAAGAAAGGCACCGCAGTTGCCGGACACGGTGGACCATCAAGCAGATGAATCAAGGTTCGTCAACGTGGTGGCGACACAAGAACAGGCGACAGCGGAGCCGGGAATAGAAAAAGGGAAACATTGCATTGAAGGGGCGGACCACGATGGCGCGCCTAAGCAGATCGATGTCGTTGAAAGGCAGCCCACCGATCGGGAACAGCAGTGTTCAACCGATCAAGACGGTTCGGGTGATATTGCCCCGGAAGACGATCAAGTTTGTATCCATGAGTGCGGGGATCAATATATTCAGGAGCTGGAGAGCCAGATGGAAGTCCTCCCTGGGGTGTCTGCTGATCTGCTCTAAGTCACCTTGGACGATCTGCAAGTGGGTGATCGGGATGTCAACAGTCCCGATCAGATTGATCATCTAAAGAATATCATATGGAAAAAGAAACATCTGCTGATCGGGAAAGGCAACGCCTTACCCCCTGCTGCTCGCGGAGCGATCTGTGACATCGCCGTGGGTGATGCCAAACCGATCGCCCAGCGATGCCGACGTGTGGCGCCACAGTACCGCGAAAAGTTGTCCGATATTATTAAAGGACTGTTGGCTACCAAGATCATTAAGCCCTCGACCTCGCCGTGGGCCTCACCGATCGTGATTGTGGTCAAGAAGAACGGAGTCGACATCAGGTTGTGTATTGATTATCGGTTGGTAAATCGGTTGACCAAGCTTATGGTGTACCCGATGCCGCTGGTCAGCGATCTGCTAGAAGATCTCAACAAGACCCTATGCTATTGCTCACTGGATATGGCAAGTGGATTTCGGATGGTTTCGATGGCCGATACGGCTCGCGAGATCTCCGCATTTGTTACGCCGTTCGGTCTGTTCGAGTGGAACCGTATGCCGTTCGGTTTGAAGAACGCGGCCCAGATCTACCAGAGGCTGATCGACAACGCATTGTATGGACACTTCAAGATCAGTACCGATCGGGACCCCACCGAAAACCATAATGTATTTACAGAGGGTGAACCCGATCAGGAAAGGAAACCGTCCGTTCTGGGGAGGCGATCGTATATCGACGACATTTTGATCCCTGCTTCGTCATGGAGAGATCTGTGCGAGAAGGTCGAACGGTTGTTGGAGACATGCGATCGCTGGAACCTGTCGATCAGTGCTGTGAAGAGTTTTTGGGTCATGTTCAAGGTCGCCTCTTTGGGTCATATGTTGTCGATCAGTGGGCTGGAGGCCAATCCCAAGCATCTGGAGTCACTGAGCATCCTCCCGTTTCCCAGATCACTGAAGGCAATGCATTCCTTCTAAGGGAGATTAAGTTACTACAGCCGCTTCATTGAAGACTTCGCGATTTACGCGGCCGTGCTGTACGAGCTCCAGGAAGTCGACTACCATATGTTGCGCGAAGGAGATCGGGCAACTTTACGGGAGGGCTATGACTCTGATCTGCCCGCAGATTTTCCGCAGGTGGAGGCAGAGGATCACATGAAGCGTGCAAAGGTTGCTTTCGGTATGCTGAAGGCCAAGATGGCGACTGCACCGATTCTCAGACACTTCAATCCGGAAAAAATGCCGATCGTCATTGTCTACGCTAGTAAGTTGGCCATTTCTGCCACTCTAGTGCAAGAACATGATGGTGTGTACCATCCGGTCACTTTTACGAGCCGGACGTTGAAGCCGAACGAAGTTAACTATGGGATCGTTGAAAAGGAAGTTCTGGCTTTACTACGGATTTTGGATGTGTGCTACAACCCACTGGTCGGCCGATCTGTAAAGGTCCTTTCGAGAAAGTCGACATTGGCCTGGCTATTATCAGCCAAATGGGATGGACGGTCGGCTCGGCAGATGGTCAGCGATCTTGTCGCAGTGGTCCCTCGAGGTCGTCAAGTGCACCAAAGGAGAGGAGGAGATATTGGGCACATTGGCTGCCAGTATCACCCCTCGGTCTGAAGTGGATGAGGCTCTGATGGTGATTGCCCCAAGGAAGCAACCTCGACAGTTAATCTCGCTGCTGCCACCGATCGTCGATCGGGATGAGGAACTCCTGGTCTTGAGTTTCGACAGATCGGCTAGCGTGAAGAGAAAGGTCGGCACCTATAGTGGCATACTGTGGAAGTTACCACAATGTTCTATAGTAGCAGCCGCCGCCGATTTCACGCCTGACATAACGGTCAACGAGGCGGAATATCGTGGACTCCTTCTATGTCTTGATCTGATGTGATCACAAAAAAGGGAGGATCATCATATGTGGTGACTTCAACCCAGTGATAAGGCAGATCACCGGGGAGATCGACTGTAAGGCGCCACGGCTGAAGTTGCTGAATGATCGGGTGATGAAGGCACTGAAAGACTATCCCAACAACGATCTATTGCACGTTGAACGGGATTGGAACAGGAGCGCCGATCACCTCTCGACCCAAGCTATGCGTGACCAGATCGGGGCGACGATCACCGAGGAGGCCGTTCTACATGAACTTATGAACATAAACAGGCTCCCGCAGTTGATCAAGCCCAAGTACAGCCCTGATCAGGTGCATGTGATGGCGGCGACTAGATCGCGAACTCGGAATTCTCGCCGATCGTTCCCAAAGGAAAGGCTGAGTGAGTACGTTGTACAACAGCTAAGAGCGGAACGGATCCTCAAGGCGCAGGACGAAGAAGAGTGGATCGTCAACTTGAAGGCCTATCTGTGCGGTAAACTGTCCAAGTTAACAAATGATCAGGCGAAAGAGTGTACAAAGATCGCGGACAGTTACGATTTGGACGACAATGGATTGCTATATTGCTGCCGTGACGTTGATCAAGATAGTGCCGATCGAGATCGACTAGCGAAACTGGTGATCCCTGAGTTGCTATAGCCGGATGTCCTTAATCACTACCATGTGAGTCTAGAAGGGGGACATCAAGGCATAGGCAGGACATACCACACGATCAGGGCCCACTTTCACTGTAGAGGACTTTTTCGGAGCGTGCAGAAATATGTGGGCTGTTGCACAGATTGCGAGACCGGAAAGGGCAGACCGATAATCAAGGGCCGATCGCCCGGAAATATCGAGGCTACTTACCCTTTCCAGGTGATAGGAATGGATCACATACCGTCGCTGCCCAGATCGACACGCGTCAACACTGAGCTGCTGATCTGGATCGACCTATTCACTGGTCTGGTGATCGCAAAGGCTAGTGCATCCCGATCTGCGGAGCAGATCGCCCAGAGTTACGAGGAATGCGTGTTCAGAATGTTTGGCGCCAGCGAACTTATTAGACACGATCGGGAACCCGTTTTTATGGCTGAGGTGTTCCGATCGTTCAATAACATGCTAGGCCAGAAGCAGAGCGCGACGATGTCATATCGTCCGCAAGCGAACTAATCGGCTGAACGCATGGTGAAGACAATAGCAAGGGCGATTAAGATGTATGTGGCCGATCCAGACCAACGTGACTGGGATGAGTATGCAGAGAGACTGGTATTCGCACTAAACTCTTCGACCGATAGGGTCCGAGGAGAAACGCCTTTCTATCTGGCGTATGGATGGGACCCTCGATCGACACTTGAAGCGGCGATACCGATCGGCTGCACTCGGACCCGCGATCGCGATGCCCGCCGTTGGCGCATGCAGGTCCAGAAGTTGACTTACTGGGGCTGGAAGGATGCCTAAGCAATGGGGTCATATACAGTGACCTTTTCATTGACGACTTCTTTGCATGCTGATAATGCATGCAAAGAAGTCGTCAATGAAAAGTTGCGTCAGGACACGCAAGATCGAGCAGATCGGAGTAACGATCCGGTCCGCCCTCATGGAATTGAACCAGGGGCAAGGGTATGGTTATACCTCGATCGGGTCAAGGAAGGCTATGCAAAGAAGTTGGCTCATATGTGGCACGGTCCTTTCCGTGTGGCAGAGCTGATCGGTGAGCATGCTGCCAGTCTGATCACGATCGGCACGGATTATAAAGTTTTTCCGATCGTGCATGTGTCCAAACTGAAGCTGGTCAGAGAGTTCCCCGATCGTCCTAAAATACCCTGTCTGGTGGACGAAGCGGATGGATTCGATTTTGATGAAGCTCTGCTGCCGGAAGACAGTTGGAAAGGCCATTGGATGAGGACGAATTCAAGGTGGAAAAGGTTCTAGATGTACGATCGGTCAAGAAGATGCGTTTCGGTCGCACCCACCGAGAATATCTGGTCCGCTGGAAGGATCATGACGAAGCAACTTGGATCGGCTAACTTGATCTAAATTGTGGAGCACTGCTACAAGAGCTCGAGCGAGAGCGAGTCAGTCGGAATCGCTTCGCAGTGATGCAGACTCATGAAGATGAAGATCAAGACACGCAGTAGCGCCGATCAGTATATCGATCGGTGTGAATATGTAAGGTCTGAATTATTGTGAATTAGTGTGATGAAATGTGATGAACTGGAGTAGTGGAGTGACGAACGTGGTGATAATTTTCGCGATGTAGATGGAAACTGTGTTTGATAACGTGTTGGTACAAGTTTGGAGAAAGTGATGAAATTTGGTCAAGTGATCAAGTGATCAAGAATTTGGAAAGAATATGACATGTATTACGGATTATCTGGTCAGCGAACTGCCGCATAAAGATCTGCAGTCACCCCACAGACGACCGATAGTCAATGCTGGATGGTCTTCGATCTGGTCCCGATGCTGATTGCGCCAGGGCTCCTTCCGATTGATCTGGATCAAGGCGTCTTTCAGGTCTGCGATCGGCTCTTCACAATGAAGACCGGGATACCAGACGCCGTCGTCAGCTAATACTCCGGCTTTCTCAACCCGACGCTTCGCCATATGAAGAACTACAGGATATAGAAAGATGTCGATGTCACACTCGCGGGACAGCATCCCTCCCAGAGCGAACTGGCATAGGGTCTTCCAGGCCTCGCCCGCCCGACTCCAGTGCTTCTTCCGGTTCTGGAATGAGATCAGGCCTTGATCATGCTGCGCTCGATTAGGAGGAAGCACTAGATAGTGTGTAGACTCCCAGATCGCTTGGCTGTAGGCTTCATTGAAGGCCTTCACTCGACCCAAGAACGATTCGATCCACGCAGTCGACGCAAACATGGACCCCAGCTTGGGGCGGATGAACACTTTCCATGGCTCATCTGCACACAGACGGGCGATTTGTGGTGCTGTGACTAGCCCCCCTGCCATGCAGAAGCGGCAGGAGCCTTTGAAGCGGGAGGAAAAAGCCAGGAGTCTGGACGCGATAGAGACCGGGCTAGTATGTGCTTGGTCAGGGCTGATCGGTGCAAGCTACCGATCTGCCCCGGTGACCATGGCAAAGTGGCATCTGAAGTCAACGTCGGAAGGGGTCGATATCCGATCAACACTCCTTTCAATCGGGCGTGATGGCGCAGCCCAGATGTGCCGGGCTGGAAGGAAGGCGTCGATCTGGTCAACTCACGCGTTCGTGCAACACCATCGCCTTGGGAGCTGATCACCTGATCAGCCCCCGATGCATACTTCGCTGGAACAGGACCTCGGCGTCGATCGGATTAGGATTTGGACAAAGCGGTGAGCATGAACTCAGAATCTCCCGATCCGTTTCCCGTGTCCTCTCCAGAGGAGATCTCTATATGCTTGGTGTGAGCGGCGCGGGGGAGTAAGGGAGCATGGGATTTGACGGTGTTCGATGTATTATCTGCGTCCGATCTTTGGCTTGGAAGAAGCGCCTGCGTCTTAGCTTTCTTTTGGGGAGCCGCTTGCTTCTCCTCGAGTTCGGAGTAGCGCGCTACGCCCGGCGCCCTTGAGCCCTTCGACGCGTCCTTACGCTTCTTGGAAGTTTTTGGAATCTTGGAGTGTTTACTTTTATCCAATGGGTGGCGTCTTTTCCGATCTTGGTGCAGATCGATCTGAGCGGCCGATGCAGATCGGTCAACGCTAGAGCCTGCATGTAGCCGGTGCGTATACGCACGGTGCGGCTAGCGCACAGAGGAAGACTCTTCCTTAAAGCGGTAGCTACCGCTACTTAGCCGATACGCCCTTGTAAAGGGCTTAGTAGGAGAGTTCTCCTACTCGGGGCCAAGATTCCCGGGTTGGTTTACGACTTAGCCTTAACGGCTGTATTCCCTATACGGGATGTAAGTAAAGGGAGGGCTACCTCTTACCTACGACACTCACTGCGCGCGCGACCGGTCGAGGTCGCACGTCCGCAAAATAGAGTGAAATGTAAACTGAATATATTTAATATGTAATTTGCCTAAATTAATTTAGACTAATATAAACTATATGTAACACTAAGTAGAATATTCCTAATTCGTACCTAGCTAGAATGTAGTGTACACACCTGTGTACTGACACGTGGATGGCTGACACACCACCACACTAAGGGCCCATGCCCTGATTGGTTAAAATAACCAAAGATTCAGAACCTTTCAAACCGGTCAATACTGACCTCAACCGTGGTGTACTCATGTACACCAGCACTAAATGTAAGCCGAATGTAACCCCGTTACACTGAAGCCGGACGACGGTACAACAAGTCGGTCAACTGTTGGTGGCACCGATCTACGGACGCCCAACGAAGGTTTGACTCCTGGGTCCAGGCGTCCGATCGGCTCTGGAAGGACTCGACCTTCTCGATCTGGTCCTTGACCACGACTTGCAACTCGCTGATCTGCCTCTCCAGGTCACCATTTTGGGTGCGGACTAAAGTCCGATCGGACTGATCCTCCAACCTCTTCCGGTTGACGCGAAGAAATATTAGAGCAGATCCAAGACGAAAAACAGACCGATCAGCTTACCTCGCGTTGTTTGTTGGGCGATCTGGGCCCGGAGATGCGCGTTCTCGGCGATCACCTCCTGCAACTTCGCGGACATGGGGATCAAGGTATCCATTTCCTTCCAGTGGCACGAATGACGTATTCTTAACGTCCAACTGCGACTGAAGCTCCCGGACTGTCTTCCGGAGCTGATCGACCCCGATCTGATGATCATCCGGTGTGTCGGAATCTGGAGTGTTGCGAGGGCTGTCAGATCGGGCCGATCGGGGAGGCGAATTGACATGGGGCGATTGGGAACACAGGGCACCTGCAGCAATGAGCGTCAAGAGAGGTTACAAGATGATCAGGTGCACAAGGACAAATACCTGGCGAAGCCGGATTCGAAGATCTGTCCAACGGTGAGGAAGTCTGCTACTGTGAAGATCTGGGATGCCAACTGGTGGTGAGATCGGGTCGCTACCGTTGTGCGGCTTCGACCAGACTCAGGGGTGGCTGTGGCGAATCGGACTCAAGAATTTTAGTCACTTTGTGTCAGCGGCACGCCGATCAGCTTATCAGCGATCGGATTGGTGGAAAACAAGGAGGCTTTTAAGCCTATCATGTGCAAGAAGTGTCAGGAACGCATATTTTGGTAGGTCACATGATATTGCGTGTACTTTACATATTTCATGTTTGTACATATTGGGGACCGTAGGGAGATAGGATTGGTAAGTTTGGTATTTCCTTCTAAGAGTCTTTTGTTTTTCCGTCTTTCTTGGTCGTTAAAACCTCAACAGAAAGTCGTTCGCATATTTGCACAGTACATCAGTCGCCTCCTCACGCCGCGGAGTGTTTGGGAGAAGAGGGTCGAGTAATCCCCTCTAGCTCATTATACCCGGCCGGGACGCGTTAAAGACGCACTTGGCCCGCCGGAAGCACCTCGACGGGAGTACGCATTGGTCGGCTTCGCAAGCCCAAGTTACACACGTTTGGAACGTGTAAACAAGTTTTTGGATGGTTACGTGGAGATATAGTTCGTGGAGTTTGTTACGTTCTCGTTGGGTCTCCATATTGGAATATTGGACTTTTCTTCATACATTGGTTGGGCTCTACGATCGGTTAAGCGATCTGCCTTTGGAGTACACTTACTCTAAGTATAATTGGTCTGCCCGTACCCAGGGTGAAGAGCTCCACCCAGGGTACACTACCCAGCACGGTCTCGCATTTTAGACCCAAATCAATTCACAGCGACGATTCACCAAGTGTGCAACCAGCCCATTCCGTCGGGTACACAAGGTGAGATGGAGACGCAAAAATCGAACCAGGCGTCCTATGCTGACGATCGGTCGTCTGCTAGGAGCAGATCGGATCGTAGGCGAAGGTTCGCGGGGTACCCCCCCCCGTAAGTTGGAAGGCTGCGCACGATGGTTGTCAGGTTCGACACTACGGTGTTCGATTTTGAGCTTGACTCCACCACACTATGTAGAGCCAAAGGGCATTTGTGGGGTTCTTGAAGAGCTTGGCTTTTGGAGCAATGGCTTACGTCTTGATTACGGGTAGAGCGAGAAGTGTGTTGTTGATATTCTGTGTTGTGTCCGCAACATCATGGATTGTCAGCCTGACTTCTAAGGGCAACGTTGTATTCTGGAAAAAAACGTAATCAAAAAAGGGCATAAAATCATTTTCTATCCGAAATTTCATTGCGAGTTGGATTTTATCGAAAATTTTTGGGGTGCGACAATGCGTTTTGCACGACGGGAGTGCGACTACACCTTCAACGGACCGCGTGAAACAGCAATTTCGCTCTTTAATTCTTGCGGTGTTGACAATAAACGTGAACGGCTGATTTTTCCATTGATCTCAGGTTCCACGTGCACTTGCGGCAATTTCACTTCAGTAGATCCGACGGTATGCTCGGCTCGCGCCGCTATGTTGATGTTCATCGTGCAGGACTAACAGAGAAGACTGCCGAGTATGCCGTGAAAAAGTAAAAATCGCACATACGCGTACCGAGAGCGGCATTGATGAGCATTGATGTCTTGACGCAGTAATGCGATTGTGTGTCCAAAAGCGTACACGACAACCACCAATGACGTCATGAGTTTTGCGGCCAAATTGAGGTCCACCCCATAGTAGATACTAAAAAAAATTTCGTTGGCGTTGAGATGCTATAGCTCAGTGAATATTCAAGATACTAACAAAACCGTTTTCATTTTCAGATTCAGCAAAGACTATTCTGTTGAAAAATGAAGCTTGTTTTGTATTGAAAACGTGGTGCAATGAACCTTAGTCGGCTGGAGAATGGGTATGGTTTAAAGTGAAATGCACCGTATATAGTTTAGAAAACTACTTTTAAAACATTTATATCGTTTTCAACTTCAAATTCTAAAATGGTATATAATGCTACCGCTGGTCAACCAGCGGTAGCATTAAGGACATTATATCTGAATCTATTTTATTAGAAACGAATTAGGGAACGAACTAATTTAGTACTTGAATTAGTTAACAATAATAGTATAATATAAGCGATTCCGAAAATTCATATAGATAGGAAGAAAAGGTGATGTGTTGAAAGATATTACAGACCTCCCTCCGAAACTTTATAGCCTCGGTGAATGGTGGAACTAATAACTTGTCGGAGGGTATAAACTAGCGGATAAATCAATTAATTAAGAAATCAAAAGAGCGAAAATGTGTATGCTCCCCCATCCTAGGCAACCCAACAAAAACCAACCAAAAGCACAAAACTCAAGAATCAGGACAGTTATTCACACACCACCACCCTCTCCCTCAGACTCAACCCCCAGCTTAAGCCTGTTGAAACAGGTTAGTTGTGTGCTGTACGTGGAGGCATGAAACACAAAAGAAAGCTTTTTTGTCACCAAAAGAGCTTCATATGGATTCTGATTGTTCCTTGACTTATATTAGGATGTCAAGCCAGCTCCGCCTCACATACCAGCCGAAACTCGAGATCTGCCGGGAGAAGGCAGCAAACCCAAACATGAGCCAGACTAAGCTGGATTCCTGGTCAAAGGAGCGGTTCAACCTCACCAAAGAAATCACCCAGGCCACCATCAGCGACATCCTGAAAAAGCGAAATGAGCTTGAGGCTATGGATCCCACCGAGCTCAGTGCTAAACGGACACGGACTGTTCAACACCCTGTCGTGGATGACGCTGTGTCCTTCTGTATCCTTCAATGCCAGAGTCGTGGAGTGGCTCTTACTGGAGATCTCATTAGGTTGAAGGCCAAGAACTTTGCTCAGAGTCTCAGTATCCCCGAGAATATCATCGAGTTTTTCGCCGGCTGGCTGCACAAATTCCAGCAGCTGCACCGTCTGCGCTCTGTCCTTATTCACGGGGAGAGCGGCTCTGCCGATAACAACGCCATCACAGAAGCTCTTTCTGGTATTCAGGTCACCATTGATAAGTACAATCTCCGGGACATCTTCAACATGGATGAAACAGGTATATCCGCTGTGTTCAATTTATATTGGGTATCAGACCATCTGGCTAATTTGTGATCTCACAGGCCTCCCCTACAGCATGTGTCCAGAGAAAAAGATTGCACAGCATGAAGTTGAGGGTTTCAAAAAGATTAAGGTATGAAATAAATTCACATTTGCATTATTGTAACGTATTCTCTGTTCAGATTGTCTTGTCTGCAGACCCGTTTCACTCTTGCCTTCACCACAAATGAAGATGGATCTGAGAAGCTCCGTCCGTTTTCATCGGGCATGCTGAGAGACCACGTGCGTTCCAGCGCAAGCCCAGTGCCCACCTGGGTTCTACTACCGGAGCAACAAGAAGGCATGGATGACCGGTATATTTTCCAGGAGTGGTTACTGAAGTTGGAAGCCGACATGAAGATCTGTTCTAGATTGACAAAAACACAATGATTGGATGTTTGTATTTTTCCACTCATACAATGTATCACAGAAAAAGAAACGCAAGATCTTTCTGCTCCTCGATAATGCGCCGTCTCACATGAGTGACGATCTTCAACTCGTCCACATTGAAGTTCTCTTCGTTCCGCCTAATACGACCTTCAAGATTCAACCAATGGACGATAGCATCATTTCCGCATTCAAGCGCCATTACCGCCGTCATCACCTTTAAAGCGCGCTGGACCGTGACGAGCGTGGGGGGCCGGAGCTGTACAAGGTGAACCAGCTCACAGCGATGCGTTGGTCTTTGGCAGCCTGGGATGAGATTACCAGCCGTACGATTGCCAACTGTTTCCGTCATACTGGGATATTCAAGCAAGATGGAAAGCAGAAGATAGCGAAAGAAGTTGCGGAGGATCCCGACGAGCTGGTCATTGGGCAAGAGCTTCAGACCGCCATCGAACAGCTGACTCTCCGCAATCCAATGTCAATCGAAAACCTCAACCCAGTTGAGGAAGACGAGGCTGCCCATCCTGAGCTGAATGATCAGGAGATTCTGGCTTATGTCCAAGATGCGGAGGAGCCGTCGGGGGAGGTGCCTGAGGAGTAAGAAGCTGTCACACTGACAAAGTCAGAGAAGCTTCAGGGGATTAGGTTTTTTGCATCGTTGCTTGACCTTTCACAGCCTGAGCATCGCATCGCCTTTAAAGTAGCTCGTAGAATGCAACTTGATCTCCGCTACAGCAGCACTGTCCAATGCACCTTTGATTAGTGAATTTCTTGATAGCTTCCCATCTATCTATAGTCAGGATTCTTCCTTTCCTCACTACATTGTTATGCAATATCTCATTCTGCTATCTTATATTCTTCTTGGAAACATATAAATTATCAGGTATAAGATTTCCACATAGGAACGACAGCGGTGGAAGCCGAAACTTATAAAGTACTGGAATCTATTAATTAGCAAGGTATAAGATTTCAGAGGGATGACCATAGTTTGTTATAAAGTTTTGAAAAGTAGGAACGCTTAATATAAATCAATGCTATAATAATGAAGTGCAGTGGACACAATTTTGTGTTTTTTTTCTTTATGAGTCGGTAAATTATAATAAAGTAAGTAGCTATGAAATTGGTAACGATTTTTGGGATTTTAAAAAGGGCGTGACTGGGTACACACACACCCTTTACTGCGTACACCCCCTCCCTTTTATGTGAGGGGTGTCTAGGCTCTCCCTATGTGTATCTAGAGTAATTACATAAAGGGAAATTTTGCGGATCCGTAAAAAATTAAAGTGTGATAGTTGCCGCCAGACTGCCCAGTGTGACCCGCATGGAAAACGTAAACCAGTATCAGATGTTCATGCAATCAAGTTTTTGAGGTGGTGTTTCGGGATATTGCGAGATGATTGAGGAGGACACAGGTAAACTGTTTCGCACCATGCAGCTTAGTTGTTAGTGTGACGTTTTCATGCGTGGATGCCTTTGACTTTTTGCTAGATTCAGATTTATGGGTCAAAGTATCTACGAGAATGCATTAGCTCACAAGATGACAGATCCCGCGACGCTTTCAGGAAACAGTGGCAGTGGGAATGACATCATTATGGTCGTATAGCAGAGACTTCTGACAAGTGTTTGTTTTGCATATATTAGCGTCTTGCGATCCTATACTTGTGTGCTATCCTGTACGTGAGCCAGCGTTTCTGTTTGAATGTATGAAGTGGGCGCCGTTTTTGCCGGACTCCCGCCACCCTGAAAAGATACATTCAACGCAAATCATTACTTGGCAGCTCGTTGATCTGCCTTCATTGATATGTTAGAACAAGAAAGTGGTATTAACTGGAGAAAGGCTTCTGTAACACTTGAATGCTTAATTTGCTTGCGCGTCACCGGCCGAGTTTCGATAAAATTTGGTTTTGGTTCACGGCGATAAAGATCTTTCTAGACTGGCGTGAATAAAAACGCAGAAGCCTTTCCACATGGTCCCATTTCCGCCTCTACGAGTGCGGGACGCTAAAGAAACAGTTCTGCGGGATGACCTTGGTCCAGTTCGGCGTCGATGGCCTCGTGTTATTTCTTCAAAGAAACGGTATGTTAACATGAAGAACAAGATACATGGTCCCATCTGCAAACATTTAAGTGGGAACAGAATTTTCAAACGGAAATATGGGAAGTCTCGTGTTTCCATCGCAACTCAACGCATAAGAGCTACAAGGACATCAAGCAGAAATACCAAATCCGAGCGGCAATGTGTTTAAGGATATTGAGTCCTGCTGTTACAGCTGAACAAATTTGCGAGCTATTTTGATATGACCAACCACCTGCCATTTGCAGAGCTTATCGACTATGGCACGAGACTGTTGATCTGATTGCTCAGGCACAAGGCTCCAAGAATACTTAGATGCAATTTATAGACAATGTATCTTCATGTACTAGTAGACATTAATCAAACTCATTACATGTTAACGAAGATATGACTGACTTTTACATTCTCAGGCAGATTATGCTCGACTATTGCAGTATGGGCAACGCGATGGTCTTGCATTAATAAGAGGGAAATTTTGCGGACACTCCTCGTTTGGTTAGGGACACTACATAAATTGTACTTCTTTTATTGGCCCATCGAAAAAAGGAGTGTCCCTAACAATATGTGGAGTGTCCCTAACCAAACGACGAGTGTCGGCAAAATTTCCCTTTATGTAATTACTCTAGATACACATAGGGAGAGCCTACACACCCCTCACATAAAAGGGAGGGGGGGGTGTACGCAGCAAAGGGGGGGGGGGTGTACCCAGTCACGCCCTTTAAAAAATGAATGATGTTGTGACTCAAATGGTTTACACGATCCAGATTGCTCTGGAAGGGGTTGGTGGAAAAAGATAGGGCTCTGCAACGGTATAAAAACGCATCTTCTAAGCCCTCATCTTGCATACCCACCTGTTCACTATACCCTGCTAATTTGGATCGAGCATAAGCCAGATCCAGTTGGAAGCCGTTTATCTGTTCTCGAGAGTGCCATATCTGGGCGCGCAGCGCTAGGCTATTATTCTGCGCCTGGAAAAGCTTTGTCTGGAGTAGACTGGTCTACTGTTAAGTGTGGGCAAACATAGACGCACCACTTCCCATGTAACCGCAGCCAAGTTCCATCGCGGACGAGCTGAACGATATCCGACATTTTGATCGATTTGGTGATCTGTTGATGCAATCGACCTGCGAGACTACATCAAAAGATGGCGTATGATGTCACGCATGTTTTGGTTGAGTTCAATGGCTAAATCTTGGGTGGACGTTCTAATGTTGCGTTCAGCTTCGACCGTGGTCGGGATAATAACTCAATAGTTCATGGATTTTTGATTATCTGCAGTTCTGCTCCCTGCTGTTTTGGGCCGGATGGACTCTGCTCACAGGCTATCCAGATCAAGGCCTAATAGGCACGCGCGCTGTCTCGATACCGAATCAGATCGACCTGTTGGGTGCAAGGATCTTCATTACTACTTGTTCGGGTGTGTGAGTAAATCTTTAGTGTCACAATCTTACTTGGATTGCAATAATGACATCTCTTAGCGAAAGAACGTGATCTTATCGTCGTGCAAGTTATAAGTGAGCTCCAGAGTCTCATCGTACGTATGCCGTCTCTTGCAAACCCTGTGAAGTTCATCCAGCTGCTTATTTACCGAGATAGCTTTATTACGCCTCATGGATTCAATCTAAATAAGCAGTACTCGCCGCTTGATCTGGATCGGAGATTAATTCGGCTTCTAAATGTGTTCAACCAGACTCGTCTAGATCTATCATCACTGTCGGTCACCATGCCAGGAGGTCTATCCAAAAGTAAAGCGTTTGGAATGCGAATACGAAGTCCGTATCTGCAGACACGACTTACTATTCAAAGCAGGCAGCAGGGCTAGTAGATCACTGAGTCGCATCAACATTTGAGAACAACCATAGAAAAACTTTATCATTTGGCAAGTGAGATGGACGTCAATAATGATTGAGATCGGGTCTTACCGTTCCGCAGCTGCGATCAGGCTCAGAGGCTGCTGTGTAAAGCATGGAGAAAGGAAAGTATACAGGCCTTGCAATGGTGATAATGTAGCCATCTTTTAAACCTTTCTGGGCTACTAAAGCGAGGAACTTGGAATGAATGTAAGAGTTGAGAACGCTGCTAAATCGATCAAACCCCTTCTGTCCATTTCAATGTCCCAGAAACGGGGACATTGAAATGGACAGAAGGGGTTTGATCGATTTAGCAGCGTTCTCAAATCGCTCTGTGTTACCGATTCCCAGGAGAGCGTCTCCAAAGCCATACTGTATACATTAAGGAGGAGCTCCAAGGGAAACCGAGGGAAGGATATGCTTTTTAAACTAACGAGGAGAGGTATTAGGACACAAACCCCTTCCGAAGACTCCTATGGGGTATTGGGCACAGAGGTTTCCATTCTCCCCTTTTTTGCCTGGGATGAACATAATTTTTAGGCATTTATGTTCATCTTGTAGACAAAAAAAGGGCAAAATGACGCTCGAGGATTGCCTTATTTGACACTAAAGGATCCGAAAAGGATCATCCGCCACTTTGAAATGATTGTAATTATCCAGAAGCTCAACTAGAAGGTATGGAAGCATAACGTATTGGAAGCCGCAAGACTGACCGTAACACCGATCAGAACGTAGAGACAGTGGTAATCAAACTGGTTGGAGTAAGCCGAGAAAGTCGCTAAGAAAGGACTGTTGTCAAGAGTACGCCTCGAGCAGCTGATAATGTCGAGTATTCCTAACTGGCTCCATGACCATGTCGAGTATTCGTAACAGGCTCTATGGTCATGTCGAGTATTCATAAGTGGCTCCATGACCATGTCGAGTAATCGTAACTGACTACATTATCAAGTTCAAGGATAGGACGTCGACGTGCTCGTCGCTGATTGGCTGGAATAATAAGAATCAAGGTACATAGTAAAGGCTTAGATGCAGCACGTAGCTAGCAAACTAAAGACCTTAATTTATTTACTTTGCACTTCGACATCTAGAGCTCAAACGAACTTTGACTTGAAGGACAGCGAGTCCTAGATTATGGCTAAGAAAAGTAACAGGGTAAGAGACAAAACCACTTACAAGGAGAGCTTTCGCTCAACTACGTACAGTAGAACCTTTCTAAACTGATATCCTCGGGACCGAAGGTTTTTATCAGCTAACAGAGGTTATCACTTAAGCCAGTTCTGCACACCAACCATACAAACACTCAAACCACAATTCACACACAGAACCACAACCACAATCGCATTCAAAACATTCCCCAGCGCGGTGTTCAGCACACAAAAATGACGGACGAGGTCCGCTGCTTTGTATCAGTACAAAAAGGACAACCCCAAACGCACACAGAAGGAGCTCCGGGAATGGATCCAGAAGGATCACAACACGAAAGTGGCCCAGTCGACTATCTCAGGCTCACTTAAACGCTCCGCTGAGCTGATACAGATGACGGACAACGTCAATCCGATCCAGAAACCCCAGCGCACGGTGAAATACCCGCAGATAGAGGGGGCATTGGAGGAGTGTTTCTATGCCAATCAGGCTCGCATAAACATCAGCGGCGCCCTTCTCAAAGAGAGCGCAATGAATATCCTGTACCGTCTGCATCCTGACCACGCTGCTTTCGAGCTCTCCAACGCTGGCTCGAGTCTTTCAAGACTCACCACGGGGTCCAGTCACACCGACGCTTTGGAGAGAGCGAATCTGTTGACATGGAGCTCATTGAGGACGAGAGGCCGAAGCTTCGGGACATCCTGGATCAGTACGATCTCAAAGACATCTACAATATGGATGAAACAGCACTGTTCTATAGGATGCAGGTAAGCTCGGGAATGCGTTGCAATTGTTTCCTCAACGTGATGATTAAACAAATCTTCACCTACTAGGCGGACCACTCTCTTGCGACCAAGCAGCTAGAAGGCCGGAAGCAGCACAAGGAGCGTCTCACACTTGCTGTCTGCTGCAATGGTGACGGTTCAGACAAGCTTTCATTGTGGGTCATTGGCAAATCCAAGAATCCGCGCTGCTTCAAGAACATCAACCTCAACAATCACTATTGCGTTTATCGCAACAATGCAAAAGCTTGGATGACCCAGCTTGTCTTTCTCGAGTGGCTCAAAGCATTTGATCTTCGAGTGGATGACAGAAAAGTTCTTCTCATCATCGACAATAGCAATGCCCACGTTCCTCTGACGGAGCTTCCGGCTCGCATCGAACTGAGGAACACAACCGTCTTTTACCTCCCACCGAACACCACATCAAAGCTGCAACCATGTGATGCTGGAATCATCCGGAGCCTAAAGGCCTACTACCGGCGCTCGTTCAACCGCCTCGTCTGGCAACGAATGGAGGATAAGGTCGTCGAACCCGAGAAAGTGGATATCCTGAAAGCTATCAGGGTTGCAGTTGCAGCATGGAGGGACGAAGTCAGGCCTGCAACAATCGCCAATTGCTTCTGGCACTGCAGGATCCGCACTGTCACCACCTCGTACCGAATCAGCAACTGTTGATCAAGAGAAGGCCGCCGATCTCCTGGATGAGGACGTCATGAAGGATCTGGAAGCACAGGTCCATCAGTTCCATTACCGCAACCCGATGGACATCATCAACCTTCTCAACTATCCAGATGAAGAGGTGGTTACCTACCTGCCAGACCTCAACGAGGTGATTCAGGAGAACCTACCTGTCCACATAGGTCGACAATGCAACTGTGGATGAAGACGACAGTGAGGAACTTCCTCCCATTCCAGCGGTTGACGCACACATGATGATCCAGTCGCTTGAAACCTTCTGGATGCAGCAGGCGGATACGGAGGACTACTACATGACGTCACTGCAGCGGATGAGGGACAAGCTCCGGGCGATCAAACACGCCAAATGGTGCAGAAGGGCATTCAGAGATTTTTTACACGAGTTTAAGTAGCACGTATGTAGGGTAAATCAATTTACAAAAGTTGTGGGACCGAGAGAAATATATCGGATAACAGATCACGGAGGTTTATCAGTTCCAGTATGGGGACGTACTTGGGACTGGAGATTCAAGCTTACTTTAGACAGGTTATCAGTTAAGCCAGTATTAGTTTAGGCAGGTTCTGCTATATACATGTCTGTACCATAAAAAGAATCACAATATAATCAGCATTTTGCGCTGCAGGAAGCATCAGGAGGAACAATGATGCGCTGTGCCTCGACGTACATGATAATAAATCGAAGAATCTTGGCATCACCAAATTCTACGCTTATCTACAAGATAAAATAAAGGTACAATTTTTGATTGAGGAATTAGATACCGAAGGTCCATTATCGGTGACGTCCCTGGACTGGGAGTTGACAGTCTGCGCAGACGGATGCCCTCAGTGTCACAACTGGATCATCTTATGCGGAGCTTTTTTTTCACCGTCTGAACTCAGAAACTTTTACAACGTTGCGGGGAAACTGGACACCGGATTAATAGCTCCCTCTTGAAAAAAATTTCAAGAGTAATGATGCGCTCAAGAAATAAATTCGGCTGATCTAGAGGAAGTATGAGGTACACCTCGATAGCAGTCTTCGAAGTGAAAATGCGGTAGCGTTGGTGTCCAAGATTAACAATGAGAAAAGTCGCAATACGGAAGGATATTGGAGATTTCCAGGTGTAATCTAGGCCTGCTGGATTCATGGGTCCGGAGAATTCCAACGTCATATCAAAAACACAAGATACAGGAGTCCCACAGCAAACTGACGAATGGGTGGTAGTGGTTAAGAATAAACTAGTACATCTATAGCTATATTTACAAAGAGAAAGATCTCACAGAAAAAGTAAGTAGTAGTACAGAAAAGGGAAGAAAAGTAAAGTCCGAACCCACGCACTGAAAGTAGCAATAAAATTCGCAAAAATCAGCCACGGCGACTATATCAGGGAGCGGTACGGAGTCTGACAAAGTTCCTGGTGTTGAAAGGTGTTAGCATCCATCGTAGCGTAGATACGTAGGAAACTCGAGTCGTAATAGTAAGTCAAATATACCAAATCGTCTCGTGTCTGTATCTCGACAACCAATTACAGCAAGGTTGCGAGAGTGACACCCTTTGAGAGATTGTTCAACGTCCGACGAAGTGAATGCAAGTAGATGTTTATCTAATGCAAAGTTTATTGAGAAGTGATTAGCTAGCCTAACATGAATATGCATGATCTGTTGAAGGCATAATATACCGCTAACAGCTGTTGTGTTACCTACATACCTTATCAGTACAAAAATAGGCAGTACTCAGAACCGAGTACACATGCCTTATTTTTAGCACCTAAAAGATCAGAAATACAGATTTCTAACTAAAAACAAATGGTCCTACCTAATTATAATAATTAAGTATACCGACTATTTTTAACACTCCTCCTCAATGTGTATTTCGAAAATCACACATGTTGAAGGCAGAGCGCGGCACGTAGCTCTTCGAACCTTGATGCAGGCAGTGCCTTGGTAAGTCCATCAGCAAGCATATCATGAGTTGAAACGTAGGTAGCTTCGATAAGTCCATCCTTTAACTTTGAAACAATAAATCTGACTCGAATGTCAACATGCTTCATCTTGGCACTTTTTTGATCGCCCTTGAAAATCTTGATTGCTGCTTGGTTTTCCATACAAAGTTGCATGGGCAGATTCATCTTAACTTGAACTTCCTCTATGAGCTCCTTGAATCCCAAAAGCATCACTACGTTCGTCGAAGCCGCATAAAATTCCGCTTCCATAGTCTATAACTAGACGGCACCTTGTTTCTTGCAATGCCAAGCCACCAAAACGCCATCCAAAAATATAAGTCCACCGGAGGTTGACTTCCTATCGCTCTTGGAACCTCCGTATTCCGCGTCGCTATACGCCTTGATGCTCAACTCGCTGCTCGCCACCTCACCACGCCCCATACAAAACTTAAGATATTTGGTACCTTTGAGGTAACACAAAATCTTCTTAGCAAGCTGCCAATCAGCGATGGTGGGGGCATGAGCACGTCGAGTCGCTTTATGAACGGAGTACACAATGTCGGGTCTGGTGCAGCGAGTGATCCAGAGCAAGCTGCCGACCAGAGACTGGAAATCCTTGATAGTGATTGAACCATCACTATTGAGAGGTTCACTTGGTTGAATCGAGGTATGTTCAAAGTCGGTGACGATCGGTGTTCGAACTGCGTTTGCGTCTTGCATCTTGAAGTCATTGATGATCGCATCGATCGTCACCTCTTTATCCAACTTGTATCCTGAGTTGGTATCAAAAACCACTCGCATACCAAGGAATTTTGATACCATGCCGAGATTCTTAATCTCCAGGCATTTCATATCTTCAAAGAATTGCTCCACGAGCTCCTTCTTTGTACCAGTTACTAGTAGGTCATCAACATAGATGCCTACTATAACGGTTTCGCCATCCAAGTGCTTGACGTATAAACACATGTCCGTCAAGAAATGCGTAAAGTCCAGTTCCAAAAGCTTTCCATGAATCAGCTTGTTCCACAGTCGTCCTGCCTGTTTGAGGCCGTAAAGCGTCTTCCTGAGCTTGAGTACTTTTTTGGCTTGGTCATCTTGAGTGCATGCATCGGTTTTTAGATGCATACCTTGGGGGATGAACAAAAAAATATCGTGTTCATTTTCCTCAGCCTTAACATAGGCGTTTGGAATATCCCCGTGCCTCGCAGGCACCTGCCACTTGGTCGCCAACGCCAGAACCAACTTGAATGTATTCATATCGATAACGGCGGCAAACGTTAAGGTGTAATCAATACCAAAACGTTGCTCGTTGCCACATGCAACGAGTCTAGCCTTAAACCGTTCGATTTCACCATCTTGGTCCAGCTTTGTATTGAAGACCCATTTTGTGTGGAGAGGTCGACAATCTTGAGGTTTCTCGACGACGCTCCAAACTTCGTTGCGTTCAAGAGCATTAAGCTCCTCCTGAACAGCAGTCGTCAACTTGTCCTTGTTCGCCGACTTCATTGCCTGAGTATAACTCTTCGGGTCCATTTCACTAACTAAATGTATGGACCCACCATCTTCAACTGCACTTAGAATTTCAGTTGTAACTTCATCAGCAGTTGTCGGATCTTCAAGCTTAGACTTGGAAACACTTCGCGTGACGCAGCGCTCGCGTTGCCAACGTTTTCTATTGCGAGCCTTTATCTTCTTGGGGGTCGGAGAGGTAGTCGTTACCCCCCCCCGGTTGTCGATCTTCCACCATACTTTGTTGAAGTGTACGGTTTTAATCTGGGGTCAAGGTTTCATCGATAATGGCTGTAACGGGGTTACATTCGGATAACACTGAGTGTTGGTGTACATGAGTACACCACGGTTGAGGCAAGTATTGGCCGAGTTGAAAAGGTTTCGAACCTTTGGTTATTTTAACCAATCAGGGCATGGGCCCTTGGTGTGGTGGTGTCAGCCATCCACGTGTCAGTACACAGGTGTGTACACTACATTTTAGCTAGGTATGAATTAGGAATATTCTACTTAGTGTTACATATAGTTTATATTAGTTTAAATAATTACATATTAAATATATATTCAGTTTACTTTCCACTCCGTAGTACAGACGCACGACCTCGACCGGTCGTGCGTGTAGTGAGTGTCGTAGCGTAAGGAGAGACCTCCCCTTAGCTACACCCTTTGTAAGGGAGCTTTGCCGTTAAGGCACTAGTACAGACTTGAGTAAAATAACCCGGGAATCTTGTCCCCGAGTAGGAGGGATATCTCCTACTAAGCCCTTTATAAGGGCGTATCGGCTAAGTAGCGGCGAACACCGCTTTAAGGAAAGCCTTCCTCTGTGCGCTAGCCGCACCGTGCGTATACGCACCGGCTACATCTGGTAGCACTTGTAGTCAATCCAACACCTATGTTGGTAGACTAGACATCCTCTGCAAAGGATGAATCAGGACGATTGGGATAGTTTGACCCTCGTCCAACAGGAAGCCTTTAAAAGGCTGTTACCCTTAACGGGGGAAGAAAGTATGAAGCTCCTAGTGGAGCAAGGCCTTGAGGCCGTAAAGACAAGGGTGAATGCCCTCATCGCTCATGAGGCGAGTTGCGGTGGAGGTAATTCCACGGGGGTGCGCCCTCCATTATCGTTTCAGATAAAGGAGTTCACCGGAGAGAAGGGTGACAACCTTTATGTTTGGTTGCGAGAGGTCGAAACGGCCTTCGCCACAGCGAACATGACCGCTGATCACTTGCAAGTGGGACTTGCATTGACCCATCATACGGGCAAAGCCCGTACATGGGCGTTTACATGCTCGGAATCAGTCAAGGACGTGTTTCCAACATGGAAGGTCCTTAACCAGAAGCTTATGGACATGCATGCAACGCCTGACCTGGTTTTCCAGAATCAACTGGCGTTCCTGAGGTGCCGTCAAGGCACTAAGGACCTGGAGGTTTATATCCAGGAGCTTAAGACCCTGTTGGAAGGGATGTACGCGAAAGCGTATTCGGACGATGTGTCCATCCCCGTCTTCATGGGAGGCCTGAGAGAAGGGCCAGCACGTTCGGAATTGTTCCGATGCCGACCCGAATCCCTGGAAGAGGCATTCAAGATGGAGTTCAACGCCGAGAGGAACTTCCGTTCGTCTAAGGTGGGTCCCGAACCCATGGACCTGAGTCAGGTCGAAGCGGAGGAGAAACCTCCCGCTAAGAGTCATTCGGACTCTTTTTCACAGAGCTTCGAGACAGAGCTCTTGGCTATGTTGCAGCGGCGTGGGCCGCTAAGATGCTTCCTATGTGGAAGCACGGATCATCTGCGGAACAGATGTCCGCGAAATCCCCAGCGAGATACTCGCTTTAAGGGGCCAAGGGTTGGGAAAAAGCCCTTGTTCAAGCCGTCGGGAAACGACGGCTCCCAGTAGGTGCGGGGCGCTCTACTGGGGGACCCCTCAGTGCTGTTAAGCCCCAGGGTAGGGGACGACAGCACAAATCCCCGAGGGAAGCGGTGCTTTCTAGCACCGAGTTGGTGTACCAGCCAGGTTTGCTGGTAGTCCTTGCGGACGTGAAAGGATTTGACAAGCCTTGGAGAGTCTTGATAGACTCTGGAGCGTCTGACAATTATGTCAGACGGGCTTCTGTTGTGAAGAGTCGGCTGTATGCCGAGGCCCTAGAGGCACGTTCTCGTGACGTTGTCACGGTCCGTCTTGCGACGGGTGTACAGGTTTCTGTACCCAAGGTCTCGATTGACCTTAAGCTGAAGTTTGCAGACTTCGACAGCTTAGAACGTTGCCTAGTCCTGGAGTTGGACTCGAGGTATAACCTCATTTTGGGCATGAAGTGGCTGGAACGCCACGAGCTATGGATAGACTGGAAGTCTAAATCCATTAGCTCAACGCACCAGCGGTCGGGTGAAGCATTGGCGAGTCATGAACCCACCTTTGCTCGATCGCAAAAGCGATTCTGGCGTGAGATGCCAGAGATTGGGATGTCTGAAATGATCATTCCCAATAGCGTAAGGAAGGGTTCCTTAACGAGGGGGATTCGGCGGTTAAATTCCCACGCCGTTATAGGCGAGAATGGTGAGCAACCTGTGGTAACTCCAGTGGTAGGGGTAGAGACCCCTGTGGTTAAGCGCGAGGCGCTTTCAAGCGAAGTGACCCGGAGCTCGTCTCTTTCGCACGTCGGAAATGATTCTGACTACGCCATTATAGGTGAGACCGGCGAGTCACCGGTGGTAGAGGTAGAGACCTCTGTGGATAGGCGCGTGGCGCTTCCAATAGATGGGGCAATTGACTCCCCCCATTTGGGTCTCGGGATGAGTCCCGAGGCCAGTAGTCAGCAGTCCTACAGGATGCTGAATAGTGTGACAGGTGTTGTCACAGAAGGCATAAGCCTGGAACGGTTGCCTGGGGTAGGCGAACTGTTGTCGTTGGAGGAGATGTCCTTCAACGAGTTTGAGACTGCTTTGAAAGCAGATGAAATCGACGAGGTCGTCGTGTTGCGTCCGGAAGAAGAGTTGAACCCCTCATCCACGATGGACGAGTCAGTTTTGGTGAAAACCAAACAGGCATTAAATTCCCGAAGCGGCCTCAAGATCCTCGCGGATCCTGAGGCCCTTAACGTTCCTTATTAAAGGAATTTGGAGATGTCATTAGTGACAACCCGCCGATGGGGTTACCACCGGATCGGGGAGACCGACATGGAATTGATTTGGTTCCCGGAACCAAATACTGCGTCACTAGGCAGTGGCCTCTACCCAAGGAACAATGCGACGTCATCGACGCATTCTTCAAGGGGAAAGAAGAGGCAGGGATGGTACGGGAGAGTAAGTCTCCCCACTCATCTCCCACTTTTTGTGTTCGTAAACCGAACGGAAGGTGGCGCATTGTGCATGCGTATAACAAGATGAACGCAGCTACTGTACCCACGCTGACTCCGATTCCTCGGAAGGATGTCCTCCAGAACAATATGGCGGGCTGTACTGTGTACAGTGCCTTAGATCTGGTGGACGGGTATTATCAGGTGCTCATGCGAGCGTCCGATATTCCGCTGACAGCGGTTAGCACGCCTAGTGGCATGATGTGGGAGTGGCTTGTTATGCCACAAGGGCTTTCAAATGCACCAGCGACTTTCAATCGCTTGGTGACTCAACTCTTCCGCCCTCATAGGAAGTACGCTCAGACGTACTTCGACGATATATTCGTCCATAGTCGTGCGGAAGGCGACTCGTCTGATGTTCAGACGCATCTGATACACCTTCGAGCAGTGCTCGAATGTATGCGAGAGCATAAGTTATATGCAAACGCATCCAAGTGTATCTTTGGGCTGAGGAAATTCCTTTCCTCGGATGCTTCATCGGTAAGGATGGAGTGCGGGCGGATACCGCGAAGGTGAAAGCCATTGTGGAGTGGCCTTCGCCTGTAAATCTTAGAGATTTACGGAAGTGGCTTGGATTAGCCAACTATCTCCACAAGTACAGCGAGAACTACGCTGAAATGGCGAAGCCATTGACCGACCTTCTTAAGAAGGACGTAGATTGGTGTTGGGAAACTGAACACCAAAATGCTTTTGAAGCGGTTAAGGGGAGCTTGTTAAAAGCTCCCGTTCTTGCTCTCCCAGACCCTGGGAAACCATTTAGTGTCGTCTGCGACGCCTCCGATTTCGAAATCGGATGTGCTTTGTTACAAGCAGACGATGAAGGAAGGGAACGCGTAATTGCGTTTGAGTCGAGGCAGCTTAAAGCTGCAGAACGGAATTATCCCGTTCATGAAAAGGAGCTACTTTCAATGAAGTATGCTCTTGTCAAATTTAGGGTTCACCTACTCGGCTCAAAGCCGTTCGTGGTTTATACTGACCACGCGTCCTTACGGACAGCGACAAAGTCGCCTCATCTCTCGCAACGGATGGCCCATTGGCTCTCCTTTTTTGCGGAGTACAACTTTGAGGTTAATTATAAACCTGGCAAGCATAACGTGCTTGCAGACGCGTTATCGCGTCGTCCCGATTACGAGCTCGCTCACGCGACATTCGTCACCACATCTGTGGTGGATCTCATACGCCAGGCGTATGAGAAAGACCCACAATGTACGGCGCTTATCAGCGCGTTAGGTGAAAAGGGTCTTGGCTCGTCTGATCCAACCCTGTCAAGTAAAGCTAAAGCTCGTTTACACCGTTACAGGTACTGTGACGGTCTGCTATTTTATAGCACGAGCGCGGAGGACACTCCGCGGGTGGTACTTTCTCATGATGAGGAACTGAAGTATAGAGTCCTCTTTGAGGCACATGACGCCCCTACCGGGGGTCATTTAGATCTGGATAAGACCTACAGCGCTTTAAACGCTTTGTATTGGTGGCCCAATATGTATAAGTGGGTCGGTGCGTATATACGCACCTGTGAGACGTGTCATAGGGTTAAACCCTCTGCAAGTTCAGCTGCGCCTTTGGCGAGCTTATCGGTTCCAACGGAGTGTTGGAAATCCATTAGCATGGATTTTATCTTCGGTTTTCCGAAGGATAAGGCCGGGAACACTGGCATATTGGTCTTTGTAGACCGTTTGAGCAAGATGGCTCACCTGGCGGCGGTTCCAGAGTCCATAGATGGACAAGGAACAGCAAAAGTGTTCCTAGACCGTGTCTTTCGGCAACATGGTCTACCCGATTCCGTTGTGTCGGATCGGGATCCCCGTTTTACGGGACAATTCTGGGAAGCGTCGTTTAAGGTGCTAGGCACCAAGCTCCTCATGTCCACTGCGGATCATCCGCAGACGGACGGTCAGAAGTAACGCGTTAATCGCGTTGTGGAGGATATTCTCCGGAGTTTATTCCCGGATTCTCCAAAGAGTTGGAGTGAGATGCTTCCGATGGTTGAATTTGCTATCAACAATTCGGTACATGCATCTACGGGGTTTACCCCGTTTTACGTGAACGGATTGGTGAATCCGAGGTTTCCGTTAACGCCACGTGTGTGTGGCCCAGGGCTTGAGGGGGGAGGATTCCCCGATGTCAGCCCTGTATCTGTGCGAAAGCACATCGATAAGTTTTTATCGACGCGCCTTAGTGTCTTACGACACGTCTGCGATGCCATGGCGGAAAGCCAAGACAAGCAGAAGGAGCAAGCTGACCGAAAAGGACGGCTTAACACAAAGGTATACAGAGTAGGAGAAAGTGTTTTATTAAACGCTGAAAATCTTCCTACACATGCAGTTTCAAATGTGTTGCGCAATAAACTGCGCCCCAGGTTTGTGGGCCCCTTTAAGGTGTTATCCAGAAAGGGCTTGTCGTACACCTTAGACATCCCGAAGGCGATGCGTACGCATCCGACCTTTTATGTCGGTATGCTTAAGCTATACCAGGACCCGGAGGCGGGCCCCCTCCTGGAGGAGGGTGGAAAGGCGGATAGCCGTAAGGCACCGCAGGGCGAAAGAAGCCCGAAAGGGCTAAAATGCGACCACGAAGCTCCGCAACGGTCGTCTCGAGAGAGGCAAGCCGCCTCTCGAAGCGATCAGTGGCATCCCGCTCATCGCGGATCCCCTCGTGGAGATCATGGATGCAAAGGCTGTGTCGATCACAGCGCGCGCGAATCTCACGTCGCAATTGTGCGACCTCCTCCTCCAATGCTCGCTGCGGAGAGTACTCCACACTTTCATGGGGAGCGGCGGATGGCGCGGCGCCATCATCGGGGTCAAACCCAGTATCTGGTGAAGTGGAAAGGTTATCCACACTCACAGAGTTCGTGGGAGTTCGAGACTCCCCTACGGCAGGATTGCCGCGACGTCGTTGACGCTTTTGAGCGGGAGAATCCCGCTGTAGGTCAACGACCAGAGGGGCATGGGAAGCCCCTTCACTCCCAATAAGTGGGAGTTCGCCGGAGGCAGATGTGACGCTCACACTCTCTTCGGACACCATGGTGAAGACAGGGACTCTGGCGTAGCGCGTGCGATACGGAGCACGTAGTTGCTCCATCGCTTTGGCTTTGGCAAATGTCAGGCGCAACACCCTCTCCACCCAAATGTCTCGACGGGAATAGCTGTCATGCAGCTCATCGAAGCTGGGGAGAAGCTTCTCCCCTTCCGACCAAGCGCGGAACTTCTTCTCTGCATCATCGGCACTTTCTCCCGGAGAAAGAACGAAAGGAACCTCGCGGAGGTTCTCACCAGGGGCACCTTGTGCCTGCCTGTTTAAGCGCTCTCGGTAGGAGACGCTAGTGAACTGCTTTTGTGTAAGCAGTTGTTGCCGGAGTTTCTCACGGCGTTCGCGTTGGTACGGCTGTTCAGCCGCGGGGCCAGGGGTATAGGACGCTAGACTAGCCCTTACCAAACGCCTGGCCCATTTTGGAAGGTCACGAGGACCATCAAAATTATAAGCCGCCCTTGACGGGCGTTTGGGGGCGCGCAACGCAGCCCTTAGTGCCTGTGCGGCAAGTTGGGAGTCTTTAGCTGCGTCCAGCTCATTAGTGATGATTGCCTTAGGCGATTCGGATGTATCATCCGATACGGGCAGGGGTGCCGCACTGGTTAGTGCATTTTCCTCTCGTGTGGGGAAGGGATTAGGCTGCCGACAACGCCGTTCGGCGCTGTCGGAGCGGCTCACCATTGGGGAGTTATCCCCAAAGGCATCCACGTCCGAGTTTTCGGAGTAGTCTACCTCTTCTAGAGGAGACGCCATAGCACCACTAGAGGTGTACATATGGATGGCCAGGGGAACTGGTGTTGGAGTTCTCCAACAAAATTTTGATTATTGCGTAAGCAATAGTCTTGATGGGGGAGGATGTAACGGGGTTACATTCGGATAACACTGAGTGTTGGTGTACATGAGTACACCACGGTTGAGGCCAGTATTGGCCGGGTTGAAAGGTTTCGAACCTTTGGTTATTTTAACCAATCAGGGCATGGGACCTTGGTGTGGTGGTGTCAGCCATCCACGTGTCAGTACACAGGTGTGTACACTACATTTTATCTAGGTATGAATTAGGAATATTATACTTAGTGTTACATATAGTTTGTATTAGTTTAAATAATTACATATTAAATATATATTCAGTTTACTTTCCACTCCGTAGTACAGACGCACGACTTCGACCGGTCGTGCGTGTAGTGAGTGTCGTAGCGTAAGGGGGGCCCTCCCCTTAGCTACACCCTTTGTAAGGGAGCCTTGCAGTTAAGGCACTAGTACAGGCTAGAGTAAACTAACCCGGGAATCTTGTCCCCGAGTAGGAGAGCTCTCTCCTACTAAGCCCTTAATAAGGGCGTATCGGCTAAGTAGCGGCGAACACCGCTTTAAGGAAAGCCTTCCTCTGTGCGCTAGCCGCACCGTGCGTATACGCACCGGCTACAATGGCCATCACGGCCGGAAAATGAGATTCATTGTCGATGATGACTGAAACATTTACCGTTAAGATCTTGTTGGTCTTTTGGATGTCGAAAATTTGAGATTGGGTGGACCTGTGTAATAACACACGGTTGCCTTTAATGTAGGCCATCTCGCACCCTTTCTCCTCCAAAAGACCATACGATAAGATGTTTTTGGCGAAATTATCCATGTAAAATACGTTCTCCACACGAACGGTCTTTGGTTTACCACTGGCATGGACTTTCAACAAGATCCAGCCTTTATATGTGATTTCCAGCTGTTTTCCATCAGCCTGGAAACACGTGCCGTCAACTGGTTCGGCATCACGCAGATACTTCCGTTGATTAACCAAGTGTATACTAGCCCGGAATCGAGTATACAAGTGTTTGCAACCGATTTCGGAGCAAAATTCGAGACTGCGAGCGAGAAATCGACCTTTTTGTCAGGCTTATTAGGGCATTTCGGTCTAATATGACCTACTTTACCACAACCATGACACTTGATGACTTTCTTCTTGTCTTCAACCAAATTCACTGCTTCTTGATTGTGCGACTTGACAGCCCTTGATTCGCCCTGGACAGCCTGTGCAAAGTGTGTCAACTCTTCAGCATGTCGAAGGTGGTCCATCCGCGTGTGATCGTACTTAGCCATTAACACCGTCCTCAATTCCAGCAAGCATGATGGACCACATTGTCCAGTACGAGCGGCTCACTGTTGACAACAGCTTCGGATAGTTGCACCAAGTAGAGAAAATGATCATTCCATGAGATCTTGGGGCTCTTCTTACTGGTGAAGAGTTTCATCGCCTGTGCAGAGGTGATGTTCGTATGAAATGCACTAAGCATATTATTCATCACATGCACGAGAGTGGGCGTTTCGGTCCACCATGTGTCGACCCGTCTGTTGTAGTATTTCTCGGCAGTACCCCCTTAGGTAATGACCGAGCAAATCGACCTTGAAATCTTCGCTCCAGTAGTATCCGCAAGCGGATTACCCGATAGAGATTTGTCGAATAAATCTTGTACCCCAGTCCTTGAATCCATCCCCAAGCTCTCGGTACTGCTCGGTACCATCAAATACTTGGATGGAGAGTTTGGACTCTTTCGATGAGGGGGTCTTGAAAGCTGGGGGACGTTGATGCATAGGTGCACCCATACCAAGATTACTTTGGTGTACATTTGGTGGTACATTTGGGGGCACCTGCGGTTGCCTCTCCGGAGTGCTTTCAAGTGACTCCATGCGCATGCGAGTCCCTAGGCGCATCGAATTGTTGAATCCGAAGTTGTTCATGTCCGGTTGGACCTTGGAAGCCTCAAGCTTGTCCATGCGAGCACATAATTCTTGAACACCTCCAAAATCTGCATCCCTTCGGCTCCTAAAGGGGCCGGCTTCTCTTCAAGGGATCCGTCGTCACTTGATACGGCTTGACCCTTTGGGCTCATAACCTGTTGAAAGGTGTTAGCATCCATCGTAGCGTAGATACGTAGGAAACTCGAGTCGTAATAGTCGTATAGTGAAGTCAAATTTACCAAATCGTCTCGTGTCTGTATCTCGACAACCAATTACAGCTAGGTTGCGAGAGTGACACCCTTTGAGAGATTGTAGAACGTCCGACGAAGTGAATGCAAGTAGATGTTTATCTAATGCAATGTTTATTGAGAAGTGATTATCTAGCCTAACATGAATATGCATGATCTGTTGAAGGCATACTATACCGCTAACAGCTGTTGTGTTACCTACATACCTTACCAAAATAGGCAGTACTCAGAACCGAGTACACATGCCTTATTTTTTGCACCTAAAAGATAAGAATACAGATTTCTAACTAAAAACAAATGGTCCTACCTAATTATAATAAGGGAAAATTTCATGCATGCCCTCGCGTTTTGCGGAAATAACATGCATACCCCTGTTTTTTTGAAAATAACATCCATACCATTTTGCTTGGGCGACGGGTCGTTCCTTTTAGGGTATAATATTTCCATGTGGGCGCGGCTATTTCCACACACGCTTTTGCTATTTCCACACACACAATTGCTATTTCCACACGCACCCGGCACCCCCCACAATAATAGCAAAAGCGTGTGTGGAAATAGCCGCGCCCTCACAGAAATGGGATTGACAGATGAAGACGAGAAATTTACTACGCAGCTTATCCACAAAGTGAATAACCAGGATAATGTCCCATCTGTTAGGCTACGAATGGCGAGTCAAGTAACTTGGTACTATCTAATTGGTGTGCATTTCTTTGTTTCGTATCCGTGTTTGCTGGGTGATTGAGTATGGATTGTAAACCGACGGAAGTAGGTGTGGTTCGTAGTGGTTATTGCGCCGTCCGAGCATCTGTACCGCCAGAGCTTTCGGATGGAATTCCCGCGATGCTTCCAAGCTGTGAAGAAGGAGCAACAGATGAAGAGATGTTGCGCAAAATCCATCATGCTCTTTTGGAGGTGCACGTCAAGCAAGGAAAGCGAGTGTGTCCTTAATCTGGTCGTGATTCCCTATCATCGATGGCATTCCCAACCAACATGCTGCTGAATGAAGACGAGGTGTAATACGAGCTAACACACTTTCAGATAGATATACGTTTGATTTTTATACCAAGCTCTCGTTTCATCTCTCTGATGCTGCTGTTAGCCACGAACGATTTTTCTGTACGAAACAAGACTCCATTGTATCGGATATGGCGTCCACCTTCCATTTATTGTTGACAAATAAAGAGCTGCACTTCAAATGACCAAGTCTGCCGGTTTTCGGAGCGACTTTGTCTTGCTCTTGGAATAATCACCTCTTTGAATACATGAAAATGTTATTGTCAACGCTATCAAACCTTAAAGAGACATAAACCACCGGTCACCGTAATCGGCATCATCCTTATCCGGCCGCCTCAACTTGGCCACAACCTTAATCCACTGAATACGCAGCTCAAATCGCCTTCTTTCTCATCGGCAATGGCAAAACCGACCTGTCAATATCAACACCAGCACTTTAAACATTAATGACTGGTTACGCCAACGACTACACCAAGGTGGCGTACAGTTTTGATCTTCGCTGGATCGAGTTCCGTCTCGTCGTTAAGCTTAACAAAGCCTTTCGTTGTCAATAAGAAGTCACGTAAAGGCAGCTACAGAATTGCAAGTGAGCATGGAGGTGTCGGACAAGCATAAAGAAGAAAACCGAAGAAGAACGCACATCAACGTCTACCCGTGGATTGGCTGTGCTCGGATAAAACCCTGTATCATTAATAAATTCAGCCGATCAGTGATGTCCTTAAAGAAATTCTAATAAGTTAGAACTTTCGCGTACCATGAACAAATTAAATGGGTTCCAGCTTTCGATTTGCACGTTCATATGATATATGCTCCCATCCGTCATAATTCGAATTGTAATCCCTTCATAGCCATGCAAAAGCAGCTATGGCGGTACAGATGCTCGGACGGCGCAATAACCACTACGAATCACACCTAATTCCGTCGGTTTACAATCCATAATCAATCGCCCAGCAAACACGGCTACGAAACAAAGAAATGCACACCAATTAGATAGTACCAAGTTACTTGACTCGCCATTCGTAGCCTAACAGATGGAACATTATCCTGGTTATTCACTTTGTGGATAAGCTGCGTAGTAATTTTCTCGTCTTCATCTGTCAATCCCATTTCTGTGAGGGCGCGGCTATTTCTACACACGCTTTTGCTATTATTGTGGGGGGTGCCGGGTGCGTGTGGAAATGGAAATTGTGTGTGTGGAAATAGCAAAAGCGTGTGTGGAAATAGCCGGGCCCATTTCAAAATATTATACCCTAAAAGGAACGACCCGTCGCCCAAGCAAAAGGGTATGGATGTTATTTTCAAAAAAACAGGGGCATGCATGTTATTTCCGCAAAAAGCGAGGGCATGCATGAATTTTCCCTTATAATAATTAAGTATACAGACTATTTTTAACACCTGGAAATAGTAAAGGGATAGGAGATAGTAGATTGCGGCAAAAGTTTGAGAATCTCAAGTGAAAACACATTTAGCAAGATTCAACTTGAGCTCCAATGTCTGATGGAGATTTGGAGCTCTCTTTCAGTGGCAGACGATGGTGCTGACATTGTCGATCCGAGGGTGTAACAGGGTTGCATTTGGCTACATTTGGGTATGTTATGTACATAAGTACACTACGGTTGAGGTCAGTATTGACCGGTCCGAAAGGTTTGGACCTATTGGTTATTTTAACCAATCAGGGCAGGAGCCCTTGGTGGAGGCGTGGAAGCCTGCCACGTGTTGGTACACAGGTGGTGTACATTACATTTCGGCTAGGTACGAATTGAGTAAGTTCTACTTAGTATTACATATAGTTTTCATTAGTTTAATTAAATTAGGCTAATTATATATTGAATATACATCAGTTTACATTTCACACTAAAGACTCATGTGGGTAAATATTTTCCTTTAGCTGACGCGATGGTGGCTATTGGCCAGCATCCGATTAGCACGGCGAAAGGTAACTGTCAGGCTTATGTCGTCTCCAGTCGATTAAGAGACCACGATCTTAACAATAGGGGCGCAAAACATCAAGAAATGATGGTGGCAGAGGCATCGATGGATTTCACCATGAAGCATCTAGCTGGTATTTTTGGGAAAAAAATCTACGGAGTCTTGGTGTGGCTACGGTCGAATGTCGGCGCAGGCCTCAAAGCAGGAATTCAGGACGTATCTCCAGGAGTACGGATCGAGCCAGATCAATGCGTTAGTATGAAAGTTTTAAGTATTCGCATTACTTTGATCTTTTGCAGCATGCCATCTTTGTAGTCAGCCTAGGACCTCTAACCGGCGACTCTGAGCGATCCACTACATGTCAAAAACAAGAACGATACAGCAGCGTAAATACGCAACTTGCGGTGAATACGCTCATGATCAATCGTATATTCATCGATGGCGAGCTATGGACAGGATCGATTGTCACTTACCAAGGGATCAAGTTGCAGATATAGAGGAAGAAATAGACTAGGACAATTAAAGTATTTTGTCTACTGGGCAGCGCGGAGCGAGAATACCCCACCAGACAACTGAACTCATCTGGAGAAAATATCGCGCAGGGCTGGTTTTTGAACACCGGCTGTTAAAGGTAACGAACAATTCGATAGTGGAACAGAATTTTGAAGCCGCAGCGGTAGATCTACTTTTCAAGATCAATCCTGAGGACAGGGGTATCGAGATGAAAGGCCAGCTAAATATCCTGGTGGACAATGTGGTGGAGCGGCTGATCGAAGTTTTTGAGACTTGATCAGGCGGTACCACGGCGCCTAGACTGCCGACTAACGAAGGGGGTCCTCCGGATGTCTTCGACTGCTTGTGTTCTTGCTCACCTTGTGTACCCGACGGCTAGGCGTGGGTCTCTCCTCAGGTGGCGGGGACAGCGCACAGCGAATTCTTGGTGAAAGATTGAATTAACTAACTTGTGACGATACAACCGATGCGATCGGGCTTGATCACGTGCGATCAGGTGCTTAAACCACGTCAATTAACCGTAATCAGGCTTGATCAAGTTCGGGCTGATGCTAATAACCGACGATCAGCAGTATTCCGTCTTGATCGCAAGTGCGATCAGGCGGCCGTCCGATGCGATCAGGCGCTGAAACGAAGCCAATCGGTCGTGATCAGGCGCGATCAGGCTTTCGCTGACGTTAATAACCGTCGATCGACAATATTATGTCTTGATCGCAGATGCGATCAGGTGTCTTGATCGCAAGTGCGATCAGGTACTGAAAGGCTCGATCAGGGGCTAAAAGCTGCTGCCCAGTAGTAATATACCTTGATCAGACTTGATCAAGCACCGGAAGTCGTCCAAGTAGCAGTTGGCGCGATTTGCGATCAGCGATCACGATCACGATTTGCAAAAAGTGTCGATCAGGTGTCGATCGGTGGGGGGGGGGTACTTGATCAGGCAGCGGAAGTCTTCACTGCCTGATCGCGGAGCCTCTAAGCCGCCAAACAGCTAAGGAACGCCCAAATCAATGCGCCCCTAGCCTAGACTATACGAGGAATAGGTATTTTATATTAATCCACCTAGAGTTCCCGTGGGGCGCTTAAAGCAGCCGAACTCTAGGGGCCAAACGTTAATTTCACGGGAAAGAGGTGAGAGCACTGCTCGATCACGTTCCCAAAACCAAAAACCTTTAAATGAAGAACCGCAGATACTGCGGGCGGAGTTGCGGGGTGAGTCCTCACACTCTACGCTAACCGGTGGGCCAAAAACGCACTTAGTGCTCCCGCCCGGGACGTAGAGGTATATAATAGGGAGGGAGGCGCAAAGGTGCCGTCCCAAAAACGATCTGCTAGATCGAACGCAAAAGGAGAACTTTATTAGCAATTAAACCCTTAGATCTACCCTGTTACTACTTTCAACCAATTCGCATCGTCCATTAGGAACGCCTTCCGTCCATCAGTCGACCTGATTTTTCCGCTCGTTCCTTGTTTGTTCGCTGGTGTTCGCCGCGTACCTGTAGGTAATCCGCACATCTTCCGTGTCCCTTCTATATCCTGTCTATGTACACCACGGTGGTACGTACTACTGTACCCACCGTGGTACACATGGCGGTACCTAATTATGTACTACTGCATCCACTATCTGCGTCCACTATCAGGCCCCTAATTTAGGTCCTAATATTAGTCATAATATTAGGCCCCCTATGGGCTTAATAAAATGTCCAACATTAGGCCCTATTTTAGCCTAATAAAAAGTCCGCTTTACGATAACAATGTCTTTCTTCTTCCGGGGAGAGTGCTACTCCGTAATTAGAAGCAGATAATACGGACGCAGGAACGAGACACCGAGCGGCTCTCATGTGCGATACATCGGATAATATATTATTGGATCGGGTAATCATTCTAGAGCTGTCACACGAGACGTTTTACTAATAGTGTTGGAAGTGCACTAGCGGTGCGCAGCACTTCAAGGTATCGACGCCAGAGTAGTAACCCACGGTAGGGCATATCGAGTTTTCTAGAAGGAATAGTTAGTACAGTAGGTGGTAGAAAAGCCAGGTGCAGGGGGTTCTCACTTCGAGATTGGTAAAGCCACTGACGAGGCCCCCGGCGGGGGGCCGAAACGCGTCTGGCACGCGTTCAATCAAGAAGTCGTTGCATGTGTTCACTTTCGTTTCTACAAGTAGTTCTCAGCTGTGACGTCCTCCAGTTAAGTGAACAAAGACGGAGCTCTGTTCCTCCTCAGTGTATTTACTGAACAGTGACGTATTTGAAGACGAAGTGTGAAAGAGGCAGTCCGATATAGCTCCTAAGAGTGAATAATATCGACGAGAACAATTATGGGCATCTTTACCTCGTTTGTTTTCGGACTTCTTGAGACGAGACATGCGACCAGGATTTTCCTATGTGCTCATGTGTATCGAAAATGAGGTGGAGCGCGGATAAAACTTTCTTTAGTTGATCAGGCGTGTCCAGAATGCCGACTATCGAAGGGGGCCCTCCATAATATTCTTCTTCGTCCTTGATCGATTTGTGTACCGTCGGCATCTGAGCAGATCATCCCGTAGCGGTCATGATGGACCTGATCGGGTGTACAACGAGGCTGTCAGCGTAGGACAATGTCGGGCTATTGATTTGGATTTTTTTCGTGCCGATACTTGGCAAGTTTGTTATGAAGACCTCGGGGTAAAAGTATTGGCTACGCCGAGCTACTGATCAAGTACACCTGATCAGCCCCCGCCCTGATACAAGTTACGCCGTGCGAAGAGTTCCCGCTACAAATTTAGTTGTACCTTTCTGGTACACTTTGTGTTTTTGTTTTAGGTCGCGTGTACAAATCAAACGTGAAGGTTTGTCCCACTAGCTGATGCGTTAAGCGTTTTGTCTTCAGGACATAAATGTTCTCCAGGATGAAAATTCTAAGCTGATCAAGCCTTCAAACGATTTCCAACAGAAGATTGATATCGATTGTTCATCTCCGTGACAGTATGGAGTCGCGGGCTATCTTAGTCCAAGAGGGCGAGGTCGCTATCAACATGAACTTACCACCCTGGAGTCCAAGATCCATTATTTCAAGAAAATATGGACAGATGGGATCGGGAACGCCCTTATCTCTCCAATCATCTAAAGTATTATTGACTCGACTTCATGCATACCGAAATCTTATCACTTTCTCATTTTTGAGAATTCATCATCAACAAAATGCGCGTCAATGTGGCACGGTATCAGAAGGTCCTAACAATATATCTGACGTGGAGCCTCCTAACCGTGAATTGAGGGCGGACAACAAACAGCTCCATGATCACAAAAAAAGGGTTGTATGAGTTTCACGACAAAATCGTAAACTGCAGACGCACTCGACGATCAGCTAATTAGTGCACAATGAGATGTTAGCCCTTCAAGGCAAACCGGAAGCAGAGAAAGTATGACGATCATCATTCTTGCACTGACGTGGCTAATCCGAAGGCTCGTATTGCTGATCAAGCACAAGGTTGTCGACGCTAGAGACCACAGGCAAAAATAATTTCGTCATGTGTCAATGGCTTTTACCGCGTGATCAGGTGAAGCAATGACGATTCCTTTGAAGTTTGCCTTAAAACAGGTCATGTGACGGAGTTAGCCTCAAACCACACCAGCCCCTTTCTATTTGAAGAGTTCACAAGAGGCTGGCGAATTATTCATGATTACACTAATCTGAACGCGGTTACGTTACCATAAGAGGAATGTTATCAGGATGACCCAAAGAAAGTTGATGGAGTGAGATATCTGGCCGATATGGTAATGAAGAATGACTTTCCGTATGTAATACTACCTAGAAGAATGTGCTACATGGTGCAGAAGCAGACGAAAACGTGATATGTGGAGAATCGCCGAAATCACTGTACGACTGTGATATAGCTCGGGGCGGTAGTGTTAAAACTAATCACGAACGTTTCGGCATTAATACGCGGCAATTGATCACGATTGGCTACAGTTGGTATCTGATCATCCTATTAAAGAGGTAATGGGGTGAAATTTTGATCAGGTATTATATCTTACAGGATTGAGGTAAAGTAAATATGGTGAGAATACCTGACTTGAAATTCGTCGCTATGAGTAATTTAGGTACTCAATTCGTAATTTTCATTCTATTGGATAACTTTTTTCGTTTCCTGGAATGAAGAAACCACTTATCCAATAGAATGAAAAGATTTATAAAAATAATATTTTCTTTTTTAAAAACTTAAAAACCTTTTGCTCTTTTGATTTTTTTTAAAAAGCAATAAACAAAAACATGAAAACTTTAAGGCAATTGATATCCGTATCCCCCCAAAATTACTACCCGTATCCCCCCCCTCAATTATAGGCCTATCCCCCTCAATTATAGGCGTATCCCTCCCAAAACTGGAATCGCGTACATTGCATATCTCCATTACATCCAATCATGTCGTCCGTGCGAACTCAGTCCCCAGCAAAAGGCCGAGATTTTTAACCGAGTAGGTGACTGGAGGGACTGATGTATATAGCCGAAGTGTTTCAGTTGCGTGGAGAGGTGTGATCCCTAATGATCTCCAATTATCTCGTGAACAGGTTCGCTCGGAAATGCAGCAGCAGGACTGCAGGAGTTGACGCAGAGTCTACAGGAAAAGTGCTTTGACAAGTGCATTACTCGCCCCAACGTCAAGCTAGATGGCAAGCAGCAGAATTGTCTGGCGCTTTGTATCAACAGATACATCAACACGATGAAGGTGGTTTCGGAAGCCATGTCACAGCGTGGTCCTCATGTACGGGGAGTACATGTCTCTATCGTTTAAGCAGACTGACTAACGCAATGTTTATCCTTTAATGAAGGGTTAAAATAGGGATTATTACTTAGTGTTGACAGAGTCAGTGCAGTAGAAGGTGGCGCGAATCCTCATCTTAATCCAAAAAGTTTTTATGCCTTACGTCACGAAGTGAGTCCTATGCGAGGAAAAGTGTTACAAAGTTCATCTTACTGCGCAGTATTAGTGTAGACATTACATGAAGACATGAAAATTCTGTGTACGGGTAAATTGCTTCGTCTTGAAGATCGTTGTCAATATTAAATAGCGAGACTACAAACGATAAAATAAAGGCGAACTTGACCCGAGATCAACCGACTGCTAACAGTACCAGCAAGCACGCACGAGTTCATCATCCTGAGCATATCGTGCTAACAGTAAACGCAAGCGTCTGAACTAGCAGGAACGAACTTAAGAAAAAAGCCTTGGTCTGCTTAGTTCTTGGCGTCCGCTTGGCGGAACAGCTCGGTCAATGCCATGTCACCCTCGCCGTGGTGGCGGATATAGCCAGCGAGAGCAAAAGTGTCCGATTCACCAGTAAAGATGCCGTTCGCATTCACACGTCCAATGTTGATCTGCACCGCGGCGTTATCCTTGGCCGCAAGGATGCGGTTCGTCCATGAGCTAGAACGCCATAGAGACAAGACCAAGCCCAACAATTAGCAAACTAGTATCTACCGTTTTGTATCGCAATTGTTAAGCATCCTTTGCGCGGGATATAGATATCGGATGGCCGGCCTCGTTCTGCATGGTTACTTGTCTCGGGGTCAGTTGAATTTTTTTCTCCTAGAGAGTAAAATGTAGAGACAGCTGAGCCCGAAACTGCCCGCTCGTCGATACAAACGTCAAATATATCAAGCCCCCGCGAATCGAATATCTAGAAATATTGCAATTTGGGGGGAATACGCCTATAATTGAGGGGGATAGGCGTATAATTGAGGGGGGATACGGATATCAATTGCCAACTTTAAAATACAAAAAAAGCTTTTTCCTTTGCTCAAAAATACATATTCCTTTACATCATTTTATTATTTTTAAAACTGCTCGTTTTTGAATAATAAGTGTATAGCGCAGTCGGTTGAGCCTGGACTAGTGAATGAAATCGAGGGTCTAATTTTACTTTTTAATTAATATTTTTTTAGTATTGAATCATTATCTTAAGATATATGACAAACTAATTCACCACCGATTAATTTTTAGGCGTGTAAATGAGCAAAAAATAGGTAATAATCTATATGTATTATTCGTTTATCATATGATATTCCATCAGTATTTCTTATTGTTTATCTTTTCGTATAATTTGATTTTTATCCATCTGCTTTATCAGCATTAAAGCAACACAAAATGAAACGAAAAAAAGATGTCCAAAATAAAATAAATTAATTAATAATAAATAAAGGAAAAATCTAATGCGCCCCCCCATTTTGGCTAATGCGCCACCCCCCAATGAGAATTTCGAATATTTTTTGGGAATTTTTATTTGTTATTTCCACACTCACCCCAAGTATATTATACGTACATCCATTTGGGTGGGTTGATAATGTTACATTTCGTGACCTATGCAGGAGATTTGGCGGTCGAATGACTTGCCTGCGCCGCTCGAGACGGACGCACTGGAACAGCACAACCTAAGCACACGCACGAACTGGAAGCGTGGGATGAGGCGCAAAAATCGTGCATTTTAGAGGAAAAGCGCGCTGACTAGCTGAAAGATCTGTGAGTACCGATTGCTCGACCATGCAGACGATCGACAAGCTGCTCTACTCGTGGAAGATGCCGCAAAAGATGACGATGAGTTTACGGACACAGTATGGGTCCAGTATGAGACGGTGAATAATGCGCGGCATGCTAAAGTTCGCGGGGTACAGAAGCCATTCTATGGCAATCGACTTTACATCTCGTATGCGCCGCACTTTGAGTCACGAGAGGACACTGCTGACAAACTGGCGCAGCGACGAGCGTTGCTACTGCGTCGAGCCTGATTGAGCGCTAAGACAGTAGAATTGATACGCCATAGCATGAGGCAGACCTCGTGGACTCCATCCATACCGTCTTCACATTCACATGTTGCTGCTCAAGAAGAGACTGAATTTATCGGACCGCAGCTACCATCAAGATCTCGGCAAGGGGCTGCCCCTGATCCGCAGCTATATCAAGCAGCAGTTGCGATGACAAGAAAGCACCAAAGTATGAAAAGAAGACGTATATAAAAGAGTTCAAGTCGACTTCTTCACACGAGCTGCTTGAACTGGCGGCCCATGGAGCGAATGAACAGGGCTAAGTCACCAGTATCGTTTAGATCCTTCACCAAATCACTCATTGGCGCTACATGTTCATTGCAATTATCGACTAAAACCAAGGCGCACCTTAGTACAATTCATTGTAGACTTATTACAAACGTACCAATGTATTCTTCAGTGATGGAATCAATCGTGATGCGGAAAGAAAACTTGCGACTGGGGTTCTGCGCGTCAATTTGAGTGAACCGCACCACAATTCTATCTGCTTCTGGATTATGTACAGGGACAGCATCAGCAATATTATAACCATTAGCAGCATGCTTATTTCTAGTATGTGCTTCGGTTGACATGATAGTTTCAAAATGTTCTATCTCGCATCGAAGCGTCCAGCCTCATATACGTCATTATTTCTTAGTACAATTAACAAACGAATTTACTGACCGGCCGAATGTTCGAAAAAGCGTCCCAGCTTCTGATACAGAGCAAGTCTCCTTGTGAGCTCTTCCAGCTGCTTCTCCTGCGTCGTCCTCTGCCTCTCCGAGTCTGCGAGCAACTGCTTCAGTTTGGCATCTTGCTCCACCGTTTTTTCACATATTTCTTTTAATACAGGCTCTCTCCGGCTTTTTTCCGCCTGCAACACCTCAATTTCGTTTGATTCGCGTTCAGTTCCCTCTCCTTTGTGTGTGTTTCTGAAACAACAGTGCTATATAGCATTAGTATAGTTATCCTAAAGCTGATGTAATAAGCTGTACATTACTCCACCCGTCGACAGCCTCTGGTATTCACTCTGCAGTAGTTCGCGCTTGCGCTGAGCCTCTTCCATGGCACGAGCATGCTCCTGTGCCTGCAGCTGGTCAGCGCGCTTTTCCTCTAAATGCACGCATTTTGCGCCTCAACCCACGCTTCCAGTTCGTGCGTGTGCTTAGGTTGTGCTGTTCCAGTGCGTCAGTCTCGAGCGGCGCAGGCAAGTGATTCGACCGCCAAATCTCCTGCATAGATCACGAAATGTAACATTATCAACCCACCCAAATAGATGTACGTATAATATACTTGGGGTGTGTGTGGAAATAACAATTTTGGGGTGCGGAAATAACAATTCCCAAAAAATATTCGAAATTCTCATTTAGGGGGGGCGCATTAGCCAAAATGGGGGGGGGCGCATTAGATTTTTCCTAAATAAAATCAATATTAAATTTATTTAATTTCAGCGAATAATAATAATATGAAAAATATAGTTATAATTTAAAAAATGATTTTTTAAATTCACTTTTCCCGTTAAATTCACACCTTGTAGGAACTTTTTACTCAAATAGTCCTAAGACCAAAATTAAAAAATGAGCTAAATTCAAAGTATTTCAATTCAAGTTTGATATAATATGCCCAAGAGACTGGAAAATTTTTAAACTTACACCTTTTTCCGTTAAATTCCCACCTTGTCTGATTTTTGCTTAAAAAAGAATCAAAAGGTTTTAGGAAATGTTTAAATTCACACCGTTTTCCGTTATATTCACATCTTGTAACAATACGTTCTTAAGACAACCGTGTCCCAGCCATCGTCCATTGACTGCATCTCAGCACGTAATTACCTCGGTTTATCCCATTAAGGCACTCTTACTCACTAACGCTTAAGCAAATAAGTTCTTAGTAAGTGAAAGCAGCTCCAACAAAGGATGAAGTATCTAACTAACGTCGAAGCAACAACGACAGTGAAGAAAATGGCAAGGTAATTTCTAATGATGTGGCACCACAGATATTGGCTCGCCGTTGACCACTCTAATTAGTTTCATGCATTTTGTCTTAAATTACAGGTATTGTGTATTTAAATGGTGTATTAAGGAAAAGCTGCGACTCCTTGAAAAAAAACGACCCAAAACTGAGTGGTTAAGACGAATCTACGATACTAAGGAGAGCGACTCACGAAGTAAATCGCTGAATTTATGCAAGGAGATCCAAGCAAAGAGGGAAAGTGATGTGATTTCTGTCATATATCGCTGGATTGATGGAAAGAACTTTTGCATAATTAAAATGTCAGTTTTTCTTCATTGGTTAGTAATACAATATAATTTGGGATTTTTTTAAATTCACACCTTTGAGTTAGCTCATTATCTATTTTTGGTCCTTCGACGGCTATTTTAATAAAAAAAAGTTCAGACAAGAGTGCGATTTAAAAATTTTCCTTAAAATGACATAATTTTTTTAATTTAATATCAAAGTTGGTTTTATTTTAACCAATTTAAGAAATTTCTAATGAACCATTTTTAATTTAATATCAAAGTTGGTTTTATTTTAACCAATTTAAGAAATTTTCTAATAAAAATAGGCATAAATCCAGCCAAACTTCACTACGTGATCCATAAAACACCTCACATACTAGTAATATGTTTCATTCAGTATATCTGATTGGTTGATATTAAAAAGTTTACCACTATACCCTCTTGTAGAGGAACCAACCCTCAAAACATTGTATATGGTGTATCAGAGACGACAACGCAAACTAGAGCACTAAGTATAATGGCCCACGGCAACGCCCTCGTCAGCTGTTTGATTCTGATCAGGCTCGACTGGAGCGTGGATAAGATGACCACCGACGTATCTTCGGATACGAAGTCTGTCGAAGTCTTAGCAGATGTGGTTATAGCACAGATAGTGAAATTAGGATTGACCCCAGCGATCTGTTCCTCCTCAGATCAGCTAACGCCGATTCAGACGCGAAGAAGAGATGGAAGATGCTATAATCGGGGATAACACACGGTGATCAGCTGATGGAGTACGACAGTACCGGCTCTAAACCGATACAGAGGAAGTATATCATCACTGGTTGCATGAACGATCGTCTTCACACAGACTTGAAATGGATTTTATCAAATTCTTATGCGTGATTACGATGACCCTCTCATGGCGGTAAGCACTACAAGCAGAATCCTTTCGGGAGTGGCGGGCTCTGCCAAAGGGTTGAAGAAAGGCACTGCAAGCTCAACAGATGTGTTACACATCTGCTTAGCGGTGCGGTAATTCTTTCGCACCAATTTTTTTATGACTCATTCATCCATAGCAAGACTAAACACGATAAGAGTGACGCAGAAGTGCATAAAGGCTACCTCAGACAAGTGTTAGAGATCATGCCTAAGCATAAGCGCTATGAAAAATTACTCAAACGCACCTTTGGTGCATCTGCGGTACCAGTTTTACTCCGTTTTGTCGGCAAGATTGGAGTTTGCTCGGATCCAGAGAAGATTAGTGTGATAGTTGAATGGCCACTGCCAAATAACGTCAGGGTACTTCGTAAGTTTCTTGGGTTAGAAACCTACCTGCATAAATACTCATGTGATTCGGCAGGCAACATACTCCCTCTTTTCTCAAATGCTTAAGAGAGGACGTTGAAAAAATGGCATTGGAATACCTGATATAGAGAATTTTACGATGAAGTCAAGAAAATCTTTCCTGTAGCACCTATGATAGAGATAGCTGATAGTAATCTCCCACTATACGTCGATTGCGACGCGAGAGATTTTTTAAACGGTTGTTCAGTGATGCAACGCGATCTCGTGATCATGATCGTGTAATATGATACCAATCGTGTCAGCCGCGTCCAGGTGAGCGCAACTATCCGGTGCACGACAAGAACTCTTGCCATGGGATATGAACTGGGAAAGGCTAGGATTTATCCATTTATAAACGCTTTGTGATGTATACGACGATGTGTATTTACGCACGGTCGAGCACTCTCGGCTCCAACACTGTTTGAAAGTCACTTCTATGGACTTTTTTTTGGTCTTTCGCCTGATCAATGTCGAAGACAGGGATATTGGTCTTCGTAGACGATGGTACATATACTTTAGTGTCGGCAAATATCACTGACACGTAAACAGCGTGTAGATTTGTCGATACGGTATTCCACTTGCGAGAATTCCCGAAAACATAGTCTCTCACAGAGATTCCAGTTTTACGGGACGTTTATGGCAAGAAATTCAGTTTAAGATATCAATCGGAAACGGATAGGCAACATAGCGTGAGGTTCAAACATGTGAACTATTACAAAATTGATTGGATCTCAACGTTAATGTGGCATTACCAGATGCCGCGAGCGATACAAGTACTTTTCAGTAAATGAATAATCCCTGGATATTAGAACCCTGTTGTCTTCAATAAAGTATTAAAGACTCCCTATGATGGATATAATACTCAGTGATTAAAAACAAACAGCCTAGTTGAGTTTGAGTGGTGGGTAAAACTGCGAGAACTTAACGGTGAAACGCGAGCAGAGTTTGGCGATGATTAGCAGCCATGATTTCTTGCTCCCCTGGGTTCAGATTGGTTAGTATCTTGGAGAAACTCCAGAGCTCATTATGCGCCGGTGGAGATGAAGCAGGCGAAGTGGCGTGTAATACATGGTAGATAAGTAAAAGGTCGCACAATGGAGAGTGCTACAGAATGGCATTTACGACGAAAGGATAATAGCCTTGATTGGGATGTCCAACTATATATGGATGGTGCGATACAGAAGCCGGATGAGGAGAGTGATGAGGTGGGAATGTTTTTTTCTCTCGTATCCAGTTATCCATAGATATCGTTGGGAAGTTATAGATGCAGTGTTAAAATGCAGCGCTGTATGAAGGCACGAAGGCGAAAATGGGCATCTTTGTAATGTCGCCAGCTCTCCATAGCTTCTCCAGATCCAAGACACCATACCACACAATATGCCAAAACAGCTCACCATCGAGTTCAACTGCAAGTTCAACGTTAAAGTTCAACTGCAAGCTCAACGTTCAAGTTCAACTACTCAGTAGCGTGCTGCATATTCTCTGCTTTTGTCTTTAATTGTCAATTTCATTCTCGATTTTGACTCGAACTTGACACAGTACTACATTTGGTAGCACATGTTGGTCCAACGCCTCCCATTACGGCTTCCCGACTCCATACCACTCATTCCAACCAGTTTCACTTCGCATTTTTGACCAATCAACAAACGGGCGTATTTTGGCAAATTAGTAACCACTGCAGCAAGTTTAAATATGGAAGGCGACAATACAGTTATGACGCTCCTCGAGGGTCTGGAGAGATCAACCCACGAACTCTCGCAGAACATGGCCAATCAGAATCACGAATTCTGCTTGTTGATGATGATGGAACAGCTCCAACAACAGCACCATAATCGAGAGTTTAAAATTGAAGGGGAATCTATGTCTACGTACCATGGTTGTCCGGATGAGAGCGTTGACGAGTATATCTTCGAGACCAAGTTGTTCATGAGTGGCAAGAATATCGATTATAACCGCCATGAAAATCAGACTCGCGTAGTGGAAATGCTGGCCAGAAACCTTCGCTCTGGGGACGCCTCGTGGTACCATAGTCGTGTCATGGTTGGCCAACGACCAATCATGGACATCGATGAGTTTGAGAGGGTCCTTACTGCTGAGTTCATCCCACCGTACCAACAGCATTGCCTGCGCGCCGCACTTCGGGCTTGTCGCCAGACAGGCCATGTGGATGACTATGTGGCGCGTTTTTTCAAGATCATAGCCCAGATACGAGAGATTTCACAGCTGGACAAGGTTGATCGTTTTGTGGAGGGGCTTAAACCCGAAACTAATAAGGAGGTGATATACCTGCGCTGCACCGCGTGAACATAGACCATTTACGCTGCGCAAGCGTATGGGCGAGCTCACATGGGTGGAGAACGCCCGACACACCGACCAAGAAACGCCGGTGACTCAGGGCCCGAGCCGATGGACCTCTCTTATGAAGGTGTCGTCAAGCCGACCAAAGATGTGTTACACCAGCAGAACTTGTGCTTCTACTGTCGTGAGGTGGACCATAGCATCGCCGATTGTCCAAAACGCCGCCAGGGAAATGCCGACGCTCAGCGGATGTAAATTTAGTATCCGTTGAGCCAGTTCTCGAAAAATCTGAAGAATCTGCATATCAAATTGAGTCAAGTCAGGTAGTCGAATTCGATATGGAAGAGGTGACTGACGCCTGGTCGGTGGTTGGGTCCAGTATGTGTGTGGTGGAGATTGACATTGATGTGGCCGCGGGCCAATCATATTCGTTGCTATTTGTGGAAGCGACAGTGTTCGGTTGGTCTGTAGACTGTTGGTCGACTCCGGTGACTCTCAAAGTATAGTCAAGCCGGGGCTCTTGGCCCCACCCGAAAGTGCCAGGACGACAGCGGTGAAGGCGAGGAACTTTGAAGGTCAGGTACGCTCATTGCTGTGCCGTGAGTACAAGGTGTCGATTGGTGTTGATGGTGTGGTCCACGAGGTGCCAGTTGTTAATTGGCCGATTGAGCAACCGTTCGATGGTATTTTGGGTCAGTATTGGTTGAAGCTGACCAATCCATTCTTTGACTGGGTCGCTGGTGCAATCTCCGTCACATCGGCCATGTGAAACGAATCGGCGACCGCTACTGTGGTCACCGCCACTGAGCTAACCAAACAGATGCCAGTCGAGGTTACCGTTGCTCAGTGGGATACAGAAGTGGAGTGGATTGATGCTATTGAGTTCAAGAAGAAGTTGAATGGGTAGTACGCCGAGGTATTCCACCTCAATGTTCTCACTGACCATGGATCCGCCATCGACAACGACGATGTTCACCTTCTGGTCGCCTGGTTTGGTGACATGTTGTGCGAGGATCTCCCCAATGGGTTGACACCTGAACGAGACATTGAACATTCGCTGCAGATAATGTCCGACGCTCGTCCGTCGACTCGAGCTCCGTTTCGGCATGCCCACGTGGAACGTGCGGCACTGATGCCGTACTTGCAGAAACTCCTTCAGAAGAAATGGATTTGGCGGAGTAACTTACAGTGGGTCTCTAATATTTTTGCTGTGCCAAAACGTTATCAAGTCATCGGTGAGCTTCCGAGCAAAGTACAGTGGGCCCGAGGAGGTGATCCGACTCTCGCGGTGCATTGGATCATCGACTACCGCTACGTGAACTCTCTCACTGATGTTCTAGGCATCCCATTTCCTCGAATCGACGAGATCTTCGATCGTCTTGCCGGTGCTGTGGTGTTCACACTCGTTTACTTGGCATTTGGCTACCACCAGATGCGCATAGAACCTGCATCGCGTCCGTATACAGCCTTTTGTGGTGGAGTCAAGTTCAAAATCGAACACCGTAGTAGTGTCGAGAACCTGACCACCATCGTGCCCAGCCTTCCAACTGACGGGGGGGGTACCCCGCGAACCTTCGCCTACGATCCGATCTGATCGTCCGCTGCTAGCAGACTACCGATCATCAGCATAGGACGCCTGGTCCGATTCTTTCGTCATCTCACCTTGTGTACCCGATGTAATGGGCTGGTTACACACTCGGTGGATCGGTGCTGGGAATTGATGTGGGTCTAAAAACGTGAGACCGTGCTGGGTGGTGTACCCTGGGCGTAAATCTTCACCCTGGGTACGGGAAGACCAATTATAGTCGGAGCAAGTATACTCCAAAGGGAAGATCGCTCAACCGATCGTAGAGCCCAACCAATACGAGAATAAAAGTCCAATACTCCAATGTAGAGATCCAACGAGAACGTGACAAACTCCACGAACGATATCTCCACGTAACAATCCCAAAACTTGATTACACGTTCCAAACGTGTGTGACTTGAGCTTGAGAAGCCGACTAATGCGTACTCCCGTCGAGGGACTTCCGGCAGGCCAAGTGCGTCTGTAACGCGTCCCGGCCGGGTATAATGATCTAGAGAGGATTACTCGACCCTCTGCTGCCAAAACTCTGCGGCGTGCAGAGGCGACTGATGTACAGTGCGAAGATGCTAACGACTTCTTGTTGAGTGTTAAAGGCCAAACAAATAACGACGTAAAACCAAAACTATCTCCCTATGGTCCCCAATATGTACAAACATGAAAATATGTAAGTACACGCAATATCATGTTACTTACCAAAATCCGTGTTCTTGACACCCTCGCACACGATAGGCTTAAAAGCCTCCTTGATTTCCACCAATCCGATCGCCGATAAGCCGATCGGTGTGCTGCTGATACAAAGCGACCAAAATCCTTGAGTCCGCTTCGCCACAACTGCCCTTGAGTCTGGTCGTAGCTGCGCAACGGTAGCGACCCGAGCTCACCACATACCAGACCTTCACAGTAGCGGACTTCACCGATGGACAGATCGTCGAATTCGCCTTCGCCAGGTAGTTGCCCTTGTGAACCTGATCATCTTGTAACCTCTCTTTACGCTCGTTGCTGAAGGTTACCTGCTTTCCTCATCGCCCCATGTCAACTCGCATCCCAAATCGGCCTGATCGGACAGCCATCGCGACTCCAGAGTCCTACTCACCGTATGGGAATCAGATCGGGGTCTATCAGCTTCGGCAAACAGTCCGGGAGCTTCGGTCGCAGTTGGACATCAAGAATTCATCACTTTTGCAACTGCGGAAGGAGGTGGATACGTTGATCCACATGTCCACGAAGTTGCAGGAGGTGATCGCCGAAAACGCGCATATCCAGGCCCAGATCGCCCAACAAACAACGCGCGGTAAGCCGATCGGTCTGTTTTTCGTCTTGAATCTGCTCTAACCTTCCTTCGCGTGGAGATCGGCTGCCCACCGACATCTACAAAGCGTTTGACGCTTTATCCGCGGCTGATCGGCAGTCGCATGACCACTGCGATCAGCTCCGACCGATCTTGGCCGGGCTGATCGGCTCACGGAATGATCTGTATCGTTTGGAGTCCTACAGGTCACACCTCCGGGAACAGCTCGCGCTGGTCAACCGGCAGAGGTTGGAGGATCAGTCCGATCGGTCTTTACTCCGCACCCAACATGGTGACCTGGAGAGGCAGATCGGCGAGTTGCAGGTCGTGTTCAGGGAGCAGATCGGGAAGGTCGAGTCCTTCCAGAGCGGATCGGACGCCTGGAACCAGGTGTCCGACCGTCGCTGGGCGGCCGTAAATCGGTGCTACCAACAGTTGTCCGACTTGTTGCACCGGCGTCCGGCTGCAGGCTCTAGCGCGGAGCGATCTGCATCGGCCGCTCTGATCGATCTGCACCAAGATCGGACACGACGCCACTCATTGGCTAAAAGTAAGCACTCCAAAATTCCAAAAGTTTCAGTGAAGCGTAAGGATGCGTCGAAGGGCTCAAGGGCGTGGGGCGTAGCGCGCTACTCCAAACTCGAGGAGAAGCGAGCGGTGCCTCAGAAGAAAGCCAAGACGCTGGCGCGTCTTCCAAGCCCAAGATCGGACGCAGGTGACACGTCCATCACCATCAAATCGCATGCGCCCTTACGCCCCCGCGCTGCTCACACCTAACGTATAGAGATCTCCTCCGGAGAGGACTCGGGAAACGGATCGGGAAATTCTGAGTTCTTGTTCACTGCTTTGTCTAAGTATCGATCCGATCAATGCCGTGGTCCTGTTCCTGTGAAGCCTGCATTGGGGGCTGATAGGGTGATCAGCTCACAGGGTGATGGTGTTGCACGGACGCGTGAGTCAACCGGATCGGTGCCTTCGTTCCAGCCCGGCACATCTGGGCTGCGCCATCACGCCCGATTGAAAGGGGTGTCGATCGGAGATCGACCTCTTCCATCGCTGATTTCAGATGCCACTTTGCCATGGTCACCGGGGCAGATCGGTAGCTTGCACCGATCAGCCCTGACCAAGCAAGATCTAGCCCGGTCGATGTCCCGACCAGATTTCTGGCTCTTCCCTCCAGCTTTGAAAACCCCTTACCCGTCTGCATGGCGGGAGGATCTAGTGACAGGACCGCAAATCGCCCGTCTGTATGCAGATGAGCCATGGAAAGTGTTCGTCCGCCAAAAGCTGGGGTCCATGTTTGCGTCGACTGCGTGTATCGACTCGTTCTTAGGTCGAGTGAAGGCCTTCAATGAAGCCTACAGCCAAGCGATCTGGGAGTCTACACACTATCTAGTTCTCCCTCCTGATCGAGCGCAGCATGATCAAGGCCTGATCTCATTCCAGAAGAACCGGAAGAAGCGCCGGAGTCGGGCGGGCGAGGCCTGGCAGACTCTATGTCAGTTCGTTCTGGGAGGGATGCTGGCCCGCGAGTGCGACATCGACATCTTTTTATATCCTGTAGTTCTCCATATGGCCAAGCGTCGGGTTGAGAGATCCGGGGTATTAGCTGACGACGGCATCTGGTATCCTGGTCTCCATTCTGACGGGCCGGTCACAGACCTGAAGGACGCTTTGATCCAGATCGATCGGAAGGAGCCCTGGCGCAATCAGCACCAGAACCAGATCGAAGACCATCCGGCGTTGACTATCGGCCGTCTGTGGGGTGACTGCGAATCTTGATGTGGCAGTTAGCTGACCAGATAATCCATAATACATGTCATCATTCTTTGCAAATTTCTGATCACCCGATCAGTTGACCAGATTTCATCACTTTCTCCAAACTTGTACCAACACGTTATCACACAGTTTCCATCTACATCGCGAAAATTATCACCACGTTCGTCACTCCACTACTCCAGTTCATCACAGTTCATCACAGTTCATCACACTAATTCACAATAATTCAGACCTTACACATATTCACACCGATCGATATACTGATCGGTGCTACTGCGTGTCTTGATCTTCATCTTCATGAGTCTGCATCACTTCGAAGCGATTCCGACTGAATCGTTCTCGCTCGAACTCTCGTAGCAGTGCTCCACAATTTAGATCGAGTTCGTCGATCCAAGTTGCTTCGTCGTGATCCTTCCAGTGGACCTTATATATTCTCGGTGGGTGCGACCGAAACGTGTCTTCTTGACCGATCGGACATCTAGAACCTTTTCCACCTTGAATTCGTCCTCATCCAATGGACTTTACCAACTGTCTTCCGGCAGCAGAGCTTCATCAAAATCGAATCCATCCGCTTCGTCCACCAGACAGGGCATTTTAGGCCGATCGGGGAATTCTCAGACCAGCTTCAGTTTGGACACGTGCACGATCAGAAAAACTTTGTAATCCGTGCCGATCGTGATCAGACGGGCAGCAAGCTCACCGATCATCTCTGCTACACGGAAAGGACCGTGCCATTGTGAGCTAACTTCTTCGAATAGCCTTCCTTGACCCGATCGAGGTATAACCATACCCTCGACCCTGGTTCAATACCATGAGGTCGGACCTGATCGTTTTTCCGATCTGCTCGATCTTGTGTGGCCTGACGCAACTTTTCATTGAAGACTTCTTTCGCATGCTGGTAATGCTTCTGGACCTGCATACGCCAACGACGGGCATCGCGATCGCGGGTCCGAGTTCAGCCGATCGGTGTCGCCGCTTCAAGTGTCGATCGAGGGTCCCATCCATACGCCAGATAAAAAGGCGTTTCTCCTCATACCCGATCGGTTGAAGAGTTGAGTGCGAATACCAGTCTCTCTGCATACTCGTCCCAGTCACGTTGGTCCGGATCGGCCAAAAAAATACATCTTGATCTCCCTTGTGTCTGCACCATGCGTTCAGACGCTCCGTTCGCTTGCGGGCGATATGCCATCGTCGCGCTCTGCTTCTGGCCTAGCATGTTATTGAACGATCGGAACACCTCAGCCATAAAACCGGGTTCCCGATCGTTTCTAATAACTTCGCTGGCGCCGAACCTTCTGAACACGCATTCCTCGTAACGCTGGGCGATCCGCTCCGCCGATCGGGATGCACTAGCCTTTGCGATCACCAGACCAGTGAATAGGTCGATCCAGATCAGCAGCTTAGAGTTGCCGCGCGTCGATATGGGCAGCGACGGTATGTGATCCATTGCTATCACCTAGAAAGGGTAAGTGGCCTCGATATTCCCGGGCGATCGCCCCTTGACTACCGGCCTGCCCTTTTCGGTCTCGCAATCTGTGCAACAGCCCACATATCTCTACACGCTCCGAAAAAGTCCTCTCCAGTGAAAGTGGTCCCTGATCTTGTGGTATGTACTGCCTATGCCTTGATGTCCCCCTTCTAGACTCACATGGTAGTGATGAAGGACATCCGGCTGTAGCAACTCAGGGATCACCAGTTTCTCCAGTCGATCTCGATCGGCACTGTCTTGGTCAACGTCACGGCAGTAATATAGCAATCCATTGTCATCCACATCGTAACTGTCCGCGATCTTGGTACACTCTTTCGCTTGATCATTTGTTAACTTGTATAGTTCACCGCGCAGATAGGCCTTTAAGATGACGATCCACTCTTCTTCGTCTGCGCCTTGACGATCCGTTCCGCCCTTAGCTGTTGTACAACGTACTCACTCAACCTTTCCTTTGGGAACTATCGGCGAGACTTCTGAGTTCACGATCTAGTTGCCGCCATCACATGCACCGGATCAGGGCTGTCCTTGGGCTTGATCAACTCCGGGAGCCTGTTTATGTCCATAAGTTCATGTAGAACGGCCTCCTCGGTGATCGTCGCCTCGATCTGGTCCCGCATAGCTTGGGTCGCGAGGTTATCGGCGCTTCTGTTCCAATCCCGTTTCACGTGCAATGGATCGTGGTTGGGGTAGTATTTTAGTGCCTTTATCACCCGATCATTCAGCAACTTCAGCCGTGTCGCCTTACAGTCGATCTCCCCGGTGATCTGCCTTATCACTAGGTTGGAGTCACCACATATGATGATCCGCCCTTTTTTGTGATGACAGAAGATCAAGACATAGAAGGAGTCCCCGATATTCCGCCTCGTTGACCGTTATGTCAGGCGTGAAATCGGCGGCGGCTGCTACTATAGACCATTGTGGTCACTTCCACAGTATGGCACTATAGGAGCCGACCTTATTCTTCACGCTAGCCGATCCGTCGAAACTCAAGACCAGGGGTTCCTCATCCCGATCGACGATCGGTGGCGGCAGTGAGATTGACTGTCGAGGTTGCTTCGTTGGGGCAATCGCCATCAGAGCTTCATCCACTTCAGACCGAGGGGTGATACTGGCATCCAATGTGCCCAATATCTCTTCCTCTCCCTTGGTGCACTTGACGACCTCGAGGGGCCACTGTGACAAGATCGCTGACCATCTGCCGAGCCGAACGTCCATCCCATTGGCTGATAATAGCCAGGCCAACGTCGACTTTCTCGAAAGAACCTTTACCGATCGGCCGACCAGTAGGTTGTAGCACACATCCAAAGTTAACTTCGTTCGGCTTCAACGTCCGTCTCGTAAAAGTGACCGGATGGTACACTCCATCATGTTCTTGCACTAGAGTGTGGCATAAATGGCCAACTTACTAGCGTAGACAATGACGATCGGCATTTTTTCCGGATCGAAGTGTCTGAGAATCGGTGCCGTCGCCATCTTGGACTTCAGCATACCGAAAGCAACTTTTGCAAGCTTCATGTGATCCTCTGCCTCCACCTGCGGAAAATCTGCGGGCAGATCAAAGTCATAGCCCTCCCGTAAAGTTGCCCGATCTCCTTCGCTCAACATATGGTAGTCGACTTCCTGGAGCTCGTACAGCACGGCCGCGTAAATCGCGAAGTCTTCAATGAAGCGGCTGTAGTAACTTAAGCTCCCTAAGAAGGACTGCATTGCCTTCAGTGATCTGGGAAACGGGAGGTTGCTCAGTGAGTCCAGATCCTTGGGATTGGCCTCCAGCCCACTGATCGACACCATATGACCCAAATAGGAGACCTTGGACATGCCCCAAAAACTCTTCACAGCACTGATCGACAGGTTCCAGCGATAGCATGTCTACAACAGCCGTTCGACCTTCTCGCACAGATCGCTCCATGACGAATCAGGGATCAGAATGTCGTCGATATACGATCGCCTCCCCAGAACGGACTGTCTCCTTTCCCGATCGGGTTCAACCTCTGTAAATACATCATGGTTTTTGGTGGGGTCCCGATCGGTACTGATGTTGAAGTGTCTATACAATGCACTGTCGATCTAACTCTGGTAGATCTGGGGCGCGTTCTTCAAACCGAACGGTATACGGATCCACTCAAACAGACCTAACGGCGTAACAAATGCGGAGATCTCGCGAGCCCGATCGGTCATCGAAACCACCCAGAATCCACTTGCCATATCCAGTGAGAAATACCATAGGGTCTTGTCGAGATCTTCTAGCAGATCGCTGATCAGCGGCATCGGATACTCCATATGCTTGGTCAACCGATTTACCATACGGATAATCGATACACAACCTGATGTCGACGCCGTTCTTCTTGATCACAATCACGATCGGTGAGGCCCACGGCGAGGTCGACGGCTTAATGATCTTGGTAGCCAACAGTCCTTTAATAAGATCGGACAGTTTTTCGCGGTACTGTGGCGCCACACGTCGGCATCGCTAGGCGATCGGCTTGGCATCACCCACGTCGATGTCACAGATCGCTACGCGAGCAGCAGGGGGTAAGGCGTTCCCTTTCCCTATCATCAGATGTTTCTTTTTCCATATGTTCCGCTTTAGCTGATCGATCTGATCGGGACTGTTGACATCCCGATCACGCACTTTCAGATCGTCCAAGGTGACTTCGGGCGGATCTGCAGACACTTCAGGGAGGACTGCCATCTGGCTCTACAGCTCCTGAAAATATTTATCCCCGACCTCATGGATACAAACTTGGTCGTCTTCCGGGGCAATATCACCCAAACCGTCCTGATCGGTTGAACACTGCTGTTCCCAATCGGCGGTCTGCTTTTCAACGACATCGATCTGCTTATGCGCGTCATCGTGGTCCTCCCCAGCAATGCCATGCTTCCCTTTTTCTATTCCCGGTTCCGCTGTCGCCTGTTCTTGTGACTCCACCACGTTGACGAACCTTGATCATCTGCTTGATGGTCCACCGTGTCAGGCGACTGCGGCGCCTTTCTTCGGACCATAATCTTCTTCGGGGTTGCATAGCTGGGTCGTTCCACCATAGGTGAGGTATCTTCTTCCACCGAGCCATGATCGCTGATCAGATCGGTGGTCTCTTGGTATGCCAAGTTCTGCTACTCAACATACCGTCTCGATACGATCGAGACGAACCCCGCATTTCTTGGCACTTTCCCTTCTGCCATCCACATGCCAACAATAGTATTGTTGTCGAGTGTAAGCGGCTTGTCACCGATATTAGTGACTCGAACAAAATCATATCGGCCGGCGCTCTTCACAAAGGTCGACACCCACCGATCGCCCCTGGTCACCCATAACTTCCTTGATCGAAATCCTTTGTCGACCGGGGTATCAGCGGATTGGCCGACTGGAATGGTGACACCTTGGTCCCACCTGACCAGATCGGTGTGCGATCCGTATAGGGTCCGCCGACCAGCTAACTGGATCTGGACCTCATCCGGGAGTGTAAGCACTCCATGAGACAGATCAAGGCAAATACCCGCAGGCACCATGAAATCCATGCCTAACAGGGCATCCTGACCGGCCAGCTTGCCAACCCAAGCGCTGAAGAAGTAGACCAACGAACCCGATAGGGTGATCTTCACGCGCGTCCTTCCTTCGGTCATGTAAGAACTTTCACCGATTCCGACGCATTCTTGTCTCTGGGTGTCGTCTATACGACCTCCAACCTTACGAGCAAAGGCGGAGTCGATAATTAAGACCTCGGCCCCAGAGTCGAACAACATCGTTGCCTTCTGGTTGTTTATCTTACCACAGGCTTTTGCCTGCTTGAACCATTTGTCGGGCGCATGATACTTCCAGTATCCGCGAGACTCCCCAGGCAGCATATCCAGCTGCATGACCACCTTCGATCGGGAATATTCATCGGTCGTGAGATTGTAGACCGGATGATCCCGATCGACGCAATTGAGAATAGGACATGTATTGTCGGTTTTATTCTGATTGCCGACATATGCATAGATGCCAAACGTAGATCTCTCGGCTCGATCCAGATTCCAACCTGGCGAGCGTTTTAGTTTAGCATCTTCTCAACGTCAGGTGGAAGCATCCCCGCGTGCTTACCCGGCACATACCACTTGCGCATCAGATTGAAGAACTCTTCGATCTTGCACTGGCCGTACTCGTGGATCTCTCCACATGACTTGCACACGAAGAGGCAGTGATCGGAGGGGTGGCCGCGTCTTTCACACTTCTTGCATATCAGCTTCTTTCAGCAGCCCCTATCATCGTGCTTGCTTGACCCGCAGTGAGAACACTTCTTGCGAGGTCGGTCCGGATCGGACTTGTTCCCACTCCTGCACTTCCGATCTGCCTGGTCAGGCGTCGATCTTGTTCTTGGGGCAGGTTCCGTGACAAAGATGTGACGATATTGGTCTTCGTCTGACTCCCAACTGGACTGGCCTCTACCTCCTTCTTCCGATCCAGTGCTGTCTTCAGTCGCGATCGCCTTAACAGCACGGGCCGATCTGGTCAGGGGCCTCTTCACCGGATCGGTCTGGGTCTTCGATCTGTAGCGACCCGATCCAACGGCGCCATTCGCCCCCATGGTGCGTGAGTGTTGCAACGTCCGCAACGTCTGCTCCACTTCCTTCACATCTATGAGGCGCAGCAGAGTGAGCTGATCTGTCAGCTCTTGGTCATCAAGGATACTTATATAGTGATCCACATGCTCCATAGCGGCACCGGTCGGCGGGCTGCTTTCCTTGATCACTATCCCGGCTCGAATTGCAGCCACGTTCAAACGGTGCAAGTACTCAATCGTCGTCTCGTCGCCCCGCCTCTGCATATGATAGTATTTGTGGGCGCTAGAGAATCTGGAGTTGCAGTAATGCCCCTCAAATTCTGAACATAGGATCCCAGTCAGATCGGACATCCCGACTCAACTGTTGGATCCAGTTCGTTGACGGACCTTTCAGCAGATCTCTAAGATAAAACCCCGTTCCTTTTTTGGTGTCTGATACCGCAAGAAAACAGACTTGACCCGACCAAACCACCTTCTGGATTGCTCCTCGTCGGCGTCCTTGCCAGTGAAATCCTTGAGATCAGTGGTAGCAGCTATGCGAATTCGTGGGATCGCAGTATATCCAAAATCAAAGGCGGTCGTAGAGGCTAGGTTAGCCCTTCGCGTTCTGCCCACACCTGCACCGTCTGACCCATAATGGTCATCCGGATCGCCGATCGACTCCATGTCGAATCGCTGTTTTTGCTTGATCGGCGCGGTCGGGCTGGCTGCGTCTTGCGTCTTCCTCTGCCAACTGGTCTTCCACCTCGGGTAGCCTTATCCGTTGATGTCACTGACTCCATATCAACATCCCGGCAAGTATTGACATTTTGCCGGGCAGATCGGTACTGGGCATGCGGGAGCGGAGGCGATCGGCATCGGTCTCTCATGAAACGCTCCATCATTGCCTCAAACATGGCTTGGATGTTATCTTGGGTCATGAGCAGCGTGTTGTCATCCTCTTTGGAGGTACTGAAACCTTTGGGGGCTCCTGGGGCCCCGACCGGCTCCTGGGGACCCGACCGGAATTCAGCACCATGCTGCCGCACGTCTTTTTTATGCTCCCAAGGGGTATGATCCACCCCCATGGTCATCCGCTCAACACCGACCTCCAACTCCGATGAGCTATTAGAGGAAGGTGGAGACTGATACAGCGATTTATCATCGGAACACACATCATCGTGTGCTGCCGCGGCCTCAGCGGCCTTCAATGCCACGGTGGGAGTTGGGCGGCGAACCACCCGCACCAACGGCACCAAATTATCATGGAGGGTCGACATCGACAACTCCAGCTTCCGAGTGTCCAGATCAAACAGTTTATGTATTGGCGAGGTTTTGCACTTTTATGCCGACCTCATCCAACATCGCCAGCAGGTTCTTCACCAATAGCAACGGCCGATCGCTTTGGAACGGCTCGGTGGTGGGTCCGAAAAGACGATCGAGGATCTGGGGGTTTAAGATCTGCATGACCTGGTGTTCACGAATAAATCGCTTTAACTCGTGGATGTAATTAATCCTGGTCAGGTCTTCTTCCTTGATAACCCCATACCCGACCTGCGACTTTTCTTCCAAGTCGTCTTCATCGGATGGCATTCTGATCCTCTGCTTGGGGACCTTGGGAAAGTGGATCGGATCGTTCCGATCAGACTCCAAGTCGTTTTCGTCTTTTACTTTTTCATCAAAACATTCATTCAAATGCATAGGATCAGGACTTTTGTCCTGATCCTTTCCGGAACTATAGCAAGACTTTCTAAGGTCCCGATCGGTTCCGGTGGGATCCTTATGGGGAGGAAAAAACTTATTAATCCCGATCTGGTCCTCCACCCGGCCATATCGGACATCGCCATCCTTATCGACAACGAAACATAAGGCGATAGCCGTTCCTTATGTCCTCTCCAGAACGATTCCACATTTAACTCGTTATAATCGATTCTTCGCGAGATATCATCTCGGTGATATCCACGATCACCAAGTGATCCGGACACGCGCACCATTGTGGTTAGGTCAAGTTCAAAATCGAACACCGTAGTGTCGAGAACCTGACCACCATCGTGCCCAGCCTTCCAACTGACGGGGGGGGGTACCCCGCGAACCTTCGCCTACGATCCGATCTGATCGTCCGCTGCTAGCAGACTACCGATCATCAGCATAGGACGCCTGGTCCGATTCTTTCGTCATCTCACCTTGTGTACCCGATGTAATGGGCTGGTTACACACTCGGTGGATCGGTGCTGGGAATTGATGTGGGTCTAAAAACGTGAGACCGTGCTGGGTGGTGTACCCTGGGCGTAAATCTTCACCCTGGGTACGGGAAGACCAATTATAGTCGGAGCAAGTATACTCCAAAGGGAAGATCGCTCAACCGATCGTAGAGCCCAACCAATACGAGAATAAAAGTCCAATACTCCAATGTAGAGATCCAACGAGAACGTGACAAACTCCACGAACGATATCTCCACGTAACAATCCAAAAACTTGATTACACGTTCCAAACGTGTGTGACTTGAGCTTGAGAAGCCGACTAATGCGTACTCCCGTCGAGGGACTTCCGGCGGGCCAAGTGCGTCTGTAACGCGTCCCGGCCGGGTATAATGAGCTAGAGAGGATTACTCGACCCTCTGCTGCCAAACACTCTGCGGCGTGCAGAGGCGACTGATGTACAGTGCGAAGATGCTAACGACTTCTTGTTGAGTGTTAAAGGCCAAAAAAATAACGACGTAAAACCAAAACTATCTCCCTATGGTCCCCAATATGTACAAACATGAAAATATGTAAGTACACGCAATATCATGTTACTTACCAAAATCCGTGTTCTTGACACCCTCGCACACGATAGGCTTAAAAGCCTCCTTGGTTTCCACCAATCCGATCGCCGATGAGCCGATCGGTGTGCTGCTGACACAAAGCGACCAAAATTCTTGAGTCCGCTTCGCCACAATTTCGTGCCGGTTCGGATATCTACCAGTGGGTGGTGGCTCCAATGGGGTTACTGTGTCTTGTCGCGTTGATGCGACGCATCTTCGAGACCAGTGAGTTTTCCGCCTTCGTGGTCGTATACCTTGATGCTATCTATGTGTTTTCGCTATTGATGGCTTATCAACTCGTCCACTTGCGTCATGTGTTCGAGATTCTCCGAGCAGAACGTTTGTATGCGCGTCCGAGAAAGTGCCAATTTGGGCAGAAGGAGATCCATTTTCTTGACCACATCATTGGTTCCAACAGCGTGAGAGTTGACCCAGATAAGACTGCTGCGCTAGATAACTGGCCGACACTAAACACTACGAAGGACGTCCAGCGTTTCCTCGGATCGGCCGGCTAATACCGACGATTTTTAGAGGGCTTTGAGGCGCTGGTGCTCCCACTCTCCAACTTGACTCGTGGTGCTGAAAAATGGAGGTGTACGGCCATCGAAGAAGGCGCCTTCAACACTATCAAGACCAAGCTGCTCTCGGCGCCGGTACTCCGGTTGACGGATATGGAGTTGACGTTCCAAGAAACGACAGATGCATCCAAGTGGTGTATCGGTGGTGTCCTCAGCCAAGTCATAGAAGGGTTCGATCACCCCGTGAGTTTTTACAGCCAGGGATTGTCCAGCACCGAGTCGAAGTGACCAGCACACGAACAAGAATTGTATGCCATCAAGCAGTGTTTGGGTAGTTGACGTTGCTACCTGCTCGGCGACAAGTTCCTCGTTTACACGGATAACTCCACCTGACGTTGGTTCCAGCACCATCCAAATCTGTCTCCCAAGAAGACTCGCTGGACCGAATTTTTTACTCAGTTCTCCTTCGAGTTGAAGTACAATCCTGGTGTCTCCAACGTCGTTTCTTACGCTCTCCCTCGCCTTCCTGTTTGCTCCACGACTGTGGGATGCTTCGTGTTTACGACTCGCTTTCCCACACGCTACGTCAAGGTTTTGATAGACGGTGCAAGTTGTTTTGATCCGCCTTCGATTTCCAAGCACATGTCAATTGCGTCTTCCACCTTTCTCATTGTTGGGGATGATGATGAGTTCATGAAACTAATTCAGAACTCGTACAGCAACGACCGTGACTATGTGGCGGTTCTTCAAGCCTTGAGTCAAAGTGACCAGTCAGTGATGGCAAGATATGAACTCCATGACGGCCTTCTACGTGTTCGATCGAAAGATGCTGTACCAGTCCTACGATTACCACAAGTGAAAGCAGTGCTACTACGATTCCTACACGACTTCTATGATTCGGCCGTAGTATACCATCCTGGTATCCAGCGCACATTATCAGCGATTCGACAGTACTTCTGGTGGCCCAGTATGCTAGAAAACATTGCACAGTACGCTGGAACTTGCGAAAAATGCGTACGCCACGAGTCTGGGAATCGACACCATGCAGGTCTGCTCCAGTCGCTACCGGTACCCGAGTACTGTTGGAAACACGTGATGATGGACTTTGATACTGCACTACCTCCAAGCGACGGCTTCGACGCAGTTTATGTGGTGGTGTGTCGTCTCGCCAATCGCTCGAGCTACATTCCCACCACGAAGGAAGTAGACGCCAAGACCACGGTCAGACTGTTATTCGAGAACGTGGTGCGATTGTACTTATTGCCAGCGTCAATTGTGTCCGACCGCGATCCTCGTTTCACGAGAGAATTCTGGCAAGAACTCATGACGGTCATGCAGGTCAAGGTTCGAATGACAGTGTCCAGGCGAGCACAGGCGGTTGGGCGGAGTGAACGTCAGGTGCGAACGCTGGAAGATAGTTTACGTTGTGTGGTGTCTCATTATGGCGATGATTTGGCTCGACTCCTGCCTACCGTTAAGTACGCCCATGCTACTCTGGTCTCCACTTTCACTCTAGTGTCGCCATTTGAAGTCGACTGTGGCCGAAAACCACGGTCTACGATTCTGTTGCCAGCAGCAGTGGCAAATGTAACCGCCGCCGGTAATTTCATACGCGATCGACAGCGAGTCGTTGAGTTCGCACAGACCAATACGCCCAAGGCTCAAGAGCGACAAGCGCATTACTACAATCAAGGTCGACGAGTGGTCGAGTTTCGAGGCGGTGACATGGTTTAAGTTGACGCTCGAGTTCTCAGCACCGAGTCCGGTCGACCAGATTACGATCCAGATAGTGATCCGACTCGTCACAAGTTGTTACCGCGATGGTACGGGCCGTTCGATGTCGAGCAACGTATTAGAAACAATTCTTATCGGCTGAAGTTACCCCGGCGCTACATAGATGGTGATCATCCAACTGTGGTGGATCGGCTGATAAGAATTTTTGAGGTTCGATCAGGCGCTTCCACAGCGCTCGGACTACCGACTAACGAAGGGGGTCCTCCGGTTGTCCTGTGACAGGCCTATGTCTTGCTCACCTTGTGTACCCGACGGTTTGGGCGTGGGTCGCTCTTCAGGTGACTGAGACGTAGATCACTGCAATTCAGATGCAAGATCGAGAGAATTCGTGGCAGATCGACGATGTCGATCAGGGGAAAAATCGTAGGTTGATCAAGGGTGAATCGGCGAGATCTCAGATCGGTGATCGCAGATCGATGATCGATGATCGATGACCGATGATCGTAGATAGATCTTGTTGATCTTGTTGATATTGTGTAGATCAGGGAGATTACGTGTCTCGGATCGCAGATCGATGATCAAGGGTCGTTGATCGCAGATCACTTATCGATCTTGTTGATCTTGTGTGAACAGGCGAGATTGCGTCCTAGATCGCAGATCGATGATCGCAGTTCGCTTATCAACGGTTGATGATAAACGGTTGACGATTGCAGATCACTGATCGATATTGTTGATCTTGTACGAATTGGCGGGATTGTGGGTCTTTGATCGCAGATTGCAGATCGCAGATCGCTGATCGCTGATCGACGGTGTCGATCTAGTGGTGATCAGTAAGGGGTACTTGATCACGTGGCGGAAGTATTGACCACTTGATCGCCGAGCATCTTATGTAGCCGGTGCGTAAAAGCACGGTGCGGCTAGCGCACAGAGGAATACTTTCTTTAAGCGGCGATTTGCCGCTACTTATCCGATACGCCCTAATGAAAGGGCTTAGCGTGAGATTACTATCTCGATCGGGGCCAAGATTCCTCCTGTTTCCCTCTAGCGTCCGCTAACGCTTTAGCCTTAGGCTTCTAGCTAGGAGAGGAACTTCCCCCGATAAGACACTGCACGCCCGACCGTTCCCGGTCTGGACGCCGCTGGATTAGTGTAATTTGGAAACTGATTTATTTAATATATAATTAGCCTAAATTAATAAACTAATGTAAACCCTATGTAATACTAAGTAGAACTTATTTTATTCATACCTAGCCGAAAATGTAATGTACACCACCTGTGTACCAACACGTTGCAGGCTGCCACGCCTTCACCAAGGGCTCCCGCCCTTATTGGCTAAAACAGCCAATAGGTCCGAACCTTTCGGACCGGCCAATACTTGACCTTAACCGTTGTGTATTTACATACACCAACGTAACTAAATGTAACCCCGTTACATCCTCCCCCATTGCCACGCAATAGTAGATTTTAGTTGTAGACCCCAACTGCCAGAACTCTGGCGTTGATGAGCACCTCTATAGGTGGAGATCCTTCTCCCCGAGAAGGGGATGTCATCTACTCGGACTCCGATATCTTGGAGGAGGGGGCCCTTGGGGATAGATCCCCTAAGGATGACCGCTCTGACGACGCCGAACGGCGATGTCAGCATCCTAATTCTTCCCCAACACATGGGGAAAATGCGCTATCTCTCGCGCCACCATTGACAACTTCGGATGACAAATCCGGGTCTCCGAAGGCGACCATCACGTCCAATAATTTGGACGAAGCTCAGAACCTTGATCGTGCCAAACCGGCACTATTGGCTGCACCACACGTCCCCAAACGCACTTCACGGGCGGAATATCGTTTTGGGGGTCCTCGTGATTCCCAAAAGTGGGCTAATAATGCCTTAAAGAGGGGTTTAGGCTCCTATATCCCTGGCCCTGCGGCTGTACAGCCGCATCAAATCGAAAGCCGGAAGAAACACCGGGAAAAACTGCTCACGCAGAAGCAGTTCAATGCCGCCTTATACCGAAAAAAGCGCATCGGGAAACAGTCGAAGGGTGTCTTTGTTGAGAACCTCCGCGAGGTTCCCTTCGTTCTCCTCCAAGGAGACGATGACGAAGAGGCAGAGCGTAAATTCCAAGATTGGGCGGAAGGGGAGAAACGTCTCCCTGACTTTACAGATCTGTACAACAGCTATGCCGAACGTGAAGTTCTGCTGGAGAGGGAATTACGATTGGCGTTTGCCAAAGCCAAAGCGATGGATCAATTACCTGCCCCTTATCGCACGCGCTATGGTAGCGTCTGTGACCTCAATGTGGTGCCGGAGCGCAGTGCAATCTCCGCATCTGCCTCCGGCAAACTCCCAACTACTGGGAGTGAAGGGGCTTCTTCCTCCCCTTCGGTCGTTGACTCGCAGCGGGATTATCCTGCTCGAAAGCGTCAACGACGTCTCGGCAATCCTGCCGAAGGGGAGTCTCGGACCCCCACGAACTCCGTGAATGTGGGTAACCCTTCCGCTTCACTAGATAATGGGTCTCACCCCAGTGATGGCGTCGCGCCATCAAACGCTCCAATTGGTAATGTGGAACCCCCTCCGAATCGAGAACTGGGGGAGGTGGTCGCGAAATTGCGACGTGAGTTTCATGAGCGCTGTGATCGACACATCTGTCGCATCCTGGAACTACAGGAAGGAATCCACGATTCCATGGGCGCGATTGACCGCGTCGAGAAGCGGATTGACTCTCTTGAGTCTTCCCTTGACGGATTTCGCCATCTTGAGGGAAATTCGAAGCTTCCGTTGCGGAGCTTCGTGGTCTTATTTTGACCCTGTCGGAGATGTTACTCCGCCTTGCCGCTCCTTAAGGCTATCCGCCTTCGCAACCTCCTCTAAGAGGGGGCCCGCCTCCGGGTCCTGGTATGGCTTAAACATACCCACATAGAAGGTTGAATGCGTACGCATCGCCTTCGGAATATCCAAGGTATACGCCAAGCCCTTTCGGGCTAGCACCTTGAAAGGCCCCACAAACCTGGGGCGCAGTTTGTTCCGTAACACGTTGGAAACTGCATGTGTAGGAAGATTTTTAGTGTTTAATAAAGCACTTTCTCCTATTTTATACGCCTTTGTGTTATTCAGACCCTTGCGGTAGGCCTGTTCCTTTTGCTTGTCATGGCTTTCCGCCATGGCGTCGCAAACGTGTAGTAAGACACTAATGCGCGTCGATAAAAACTTATCGATGTGCTTTCGCACAGATACAGGGCTGACATCGGGAATCCTCCCCCCTCAAGCCCTGGGCCACACACGTGGCGTCAACGGAACCCTCGGATTCGCTAATCCATGTTCACGTAAAATGCGGTAAACCCCGTAGATGCATGGAACGAATTGTTTATAGGAAATTCGGACATCGGAAGCATCTCACTCCAACTCTTTGGAGAATCCGGACATAAAATCCGGAGAATATCCTCAACAACGCGATTAACGCGTTCCGTTTGACCGTCCGTCTGCGGATGATCCGGAGTGGACATAAGGAGCTTGGTGCCCAGCACCTTAAAGAGCGACCCCCCAAAACTGTCCCGTAAAACGGGGTTCCCGATCCGATATAAGGGAATAAGGTAGACCATGTTGTCTAAAGACACGGTCTAGGGACACTTTCGCTATTCCTTGTCCATAAATGGACTCTGGCACCGCCGCCAGATGAGCCATCTTGCTTAAACGGTCTGCAAAGACCAAAATGACGGTGTTACCGGCCTTATCTTTCGGAAAACCGAAGATAAAATCCATAATAATGGATTTCCAACACTCCGTAGGAACGGATAAGCTCGCCAAAGGCGCAGCTGAATCAGCAGAGGGTTTGACCGTCTGACACGTCTCACAGGTGCGAATATACGCACCGACCTACTTATACATTTTGGGCCACCAATACAAAGCGCTTAAAGCGCTGTAGGTCTTATCCCGACCTAAAAGAGCCCCTGTAGGGGCGTCGTGTGCCTCAAAGAGGACTCTATACTTCAGTTCCTCATCATGAGGAACTACCACCCGCGTAGTGTCCTCCGCGCTCGTGTTATAATATAGCAAACCGTCACAGTAACTGTAACGGTGTAACCGAGCTCTAGCTGGACTTGACAGGGTTGGCTCAGACGAGCCAAGACCCTTGTTACCCAGCGCGCTGATAAGCGCCGTACATTGTGGGTCTTTCTCATACGACTGGCGTATGATATCCACCACAGATGAGGTGATGAATGTCGCGTGAGCGAGCTCGTAATCGGGATGACGCGACAACGCGTCTGCAAGTATATTCTGTTGACCCGTTTTGTACTTTACCTCAAAGTTGTACTCCGAAAAAAAGGATAGCCAACGGGCCATCCGTTGGGAGAGATGAGGCGACTTCGTCGCTGTCCGTAAGGACGCGTGGTCAGTATAAACCACGAACGGCTTTGAGCCGAGTAGGTGAACCCTAAATTTGACAAGGGCATACTTCATAGCAAGTAGCTCCTTATCATGAACGGGATAATTCCGCTCCGCAGCTTTAAGCTGCCTTGACTCAAACGCGATCACGCGTTCCCGACCCGCATCGTCTGCTTGTAGCAAAGCACACCCGATTGCAAAATCGGAGGCGTCGCAGACGACGCTAAATGGTTTCCCAGAATCTGGGAGAGCAAGAACGGAGGCTTTCAACAAGATCCCCTTAACTGCTTCGAAATCGGTTTGGTGTTTGGTTTCCCAACACCAATCTACGTCCTTCTCAAGAAGGTCTTTTAATGTTTTCGCCATCTCAGCGTAATTCTCGCTGTACTTGTGGAGATAATTGGCTAATCCAAGCCACTTTCGTAAATCGCTAAGATTTACAGGCGAAGGCCACTCCAAAATGGCTTTCACCTTCGAGGTATCCGCCCTCACTCCATCCTTACCGATGAAGCATCCGAGTAAAGGGATTTCCTCGGCACTAAAAATACATTTGGATGCGTTTGCATATAACTTATGCTCCCGCATACATTCGAGAACCACTCGAAGATGTATTAGGTGTGTCTGAACATCAGACGAGTCGCCTTCCGCACGACTATCAACTAATATATCGTCGAATTACGTCCGATCGTACTTTCTATGAGGGCGGAAGAGTTGTGTCACCAAGCGATTAAAAGTCGCTGGTGCATTTTAAGGCCCCCGTGGCATAACAAGCCACTCCCACAGCATGCCACTAGGCTTGCTGACAGCTGTAAGCGGAATATCGGATGCTCGCATGAGCACCAGATAGTACCCGTCCGTACACCAGATCTAAAGCGCTGGAAACAGTACAGCCTGCCATATTATTCTGGAGGACATCCTTCCGAGGAATCGGAGTTTGCATTGGTACAGTAGCTGCATTCAGCTTATTGTAGGCATGCACAATGCGCCACTTTTCGTTCGGTTTACGAACAAAAAAACTGGGAGAAGAATGGGGATACTTGCTCTCCCGTACCATCCCTGCCTCTTCTTTCCCCTTGAAGAATAAGTCGATGACGTCTCATTGCTCCTTGGGGATAGACCACTGCCTAGTGACGCAGTATTTGGTTCCGGGAACCAAATCAATTTCATGTCGGACTCCCCGATCCGGTGGTAACCCCATCGGTGGGTTGTCACTAATGACATCTCGAAATTTCTTTAATAAGGAATGGTAAGGGTCCTCATGATCCGCAAGGATCTTGAGGCCACTTCGGGCATTCAATGCCTGTTTGGTTTGCACCAAAACTGACTCGTCCATCGTGGAGGAGGAGTTCAACTCCTCTTCCGGACGTAATACGACAACCTCGTCGATTTCACCTGCTTTCAAAGCATTTCCAAACTAGTTGAAGGACATCCCCTCCAACGACAACAGTTCGCCTACCCCAGACAACCGTTGAAGTCTTACGCCTTCCGTGACAACACCTGTCACACTATTCAGCATCCTGTAGGACTGCTGACTACTGGCCTCGGGACTCATCCCGACACCCAGATGGGGGGAGTCAATTGCCCCATCTATTGGAAGCGCCACGCGCCTATCCACAGAGGTCTCTACCTCTACCACCGGTGACTCGCCGGTCTCACCTATAACGGCGTGGTCGGAATCAATTCCGACGTGCGAAAGAGACGAACTACGGGTCGCTTTGCTTGGAAGTGCCTCGCGCTTAACTACAGGGGTCTCTACCCCTACCACTGGAGTCGCAACTTGTTCGCCGAACACGGCGTGGTCGGAATCAGTTCCGACCTGTAGAAGAGACAAACCTTGTGTCTCTTATCTAGGAAGCGCCTCGCGCTTACCCTTAGAGGAATCCACCTCTACCACTGGCGACTCACCAGTATCGCCTATAACGGCGTGGGGATTAACCGCCGAATCCCCTCGTCAAAGGAACACTTCCTTGACCTCACTGGGACTGATGATCTCAGATATCCTAATCTCTGGCATCTCTCGCCAGAATCGCTTTTTCAATCGAGCGAAGGTGGGTTCATAACTCGCCAATGCTTCACACGATCGCGCGTTCGTTGAGCCAATGGACTTTTTCTTCCAGTCTATCCATGGCTCGTGGCGTTCCAGCCACTTCATGCCCATAATGAGGTCATACCTCGAGTCCAAATCCGTGACTAGGCAACGTTCTAAGCTGTCGAAGTCTGCAAACTTCAGCTTAAGTCAATCGAGACCTTGGGTACAGAAACCTGTACACCCGTCGCTAGACGGACCGTGACAACGTCACGAGAACGTGCCTCTAGGGCCTCGGCATACAGCCGACTCTTCTCTACAGAACCCCTATGACTTAATTGTCAGGCGCTCCAGAGTCTATCAAGACTCTACAAGGCTTATCAACGACTTTCACGTCCGCAAGGACGACCAGCAAACCTGGCTGGTACACCAACTCGGTACTAGAAAGCACCGTTCTTTGTGCTGTCGTCCCCTACCCTGGGGATTAACAGAACTGAGGGATTTCCCAGTTGGGCGCCCCGCACCTACTGAGAGCCGTCGTTTCCCGACGGCTTGGGTGAGGGCCATTTACCCGCCCTCGGCCCCTTATAGCGAGTGTCTCGCTGGTAGTTTCGCGGAGATCTGTTCCGCAGATGTTCCGTGCTTCCACACAGGAAGCATCTTGGCCAATGCCGCTGCAATGTCGTAAAATGGGCTATAAAATTGGGCCTAATTGAGGGCTTAATTGGGGGACTAATTAGGGGTGTGACTGCGGACACAAATCGGGTGCGTAATCGTGTACGATTGTGTATACCACGGTAAATACAGGTGCGTGTACAACTACGGGGTACATAGACAGGACATAAACGGGGCATCGTGAGGAGGTACAACTATGTAAAGGTACCTAGCGAACACCGACGAACACCGACGAACAACGGATAAATCAGGTCGACTGGTCGACGGAGGACGCTGGAATGGACGGTTCTGATTGGCTGAAATTAGGGAAATGGTAGATCTATGGATACAAGCGATAATAAAGTTCTCCTTTTGCGTACGATCGGGCAGATCGTTTACAGGGACGACAACTTAGGGCCTCCCTTCTTCTAGTATACACCTCTACGTCCCGGGAGGGAGCACTTTGTGCGTTTTTAGCCCACCGGTAAGCGTAGTGTTGAGAACTCGTCGCAACTCCGCCCGCTGTGTCAGCGGTTCTTCTGTAAAGGTTTTTGGTCTTTGGGAACGTGTGAGCAGTGCGCTATCACCTCTTCCCCTTTGGTTCACGTTTGGCCCCTAGAGTTCGGCTGCTATAGCTCCCCACGGGAACTCTAGGTGTATTTAGTGAAGTTTACCCCCCC
>CM047583.1:13521109-13569572 GCA_026184515.1 Peronosclerospora sorghi | reverse complement strand
TTTTTTCTTGATCGGCGCGGTCGGGCTGGCTGCGGCTTGCGTCTTCCTCTGCCAACTGGTCTGCCACCTCGGCTAGCCTTGTCCGTTGATGTCACTGACTCCGTATCAACATCCCGGCAAGTATTAACATTTTCCCGGGCAGATCGGTCCTGGGCATGCGGGCGCGGAGGCGATCGGCATCGATCTCTCATGAAACGCTCCATCATTGCCTCAAACATGGCTTGGATGTTATCTTGGGTCATGAGCAGCGTGTTGGAATCCTCCTTTGGAGGTACAGAAACCTTTGGGGGCTCCTGGGGCCCCGACCGGCATGCAGCTCCATGCTGCCGCACGTCCTTTTTATGCTCCCAAGGGGTATGATCCACCCCCATAGTCATCCGCTCAACACCGACCTCCAACTCGGATGAGCTATTAGAGGAAGGTGGAGACTGATACAACGATTTATCATCGGAACACACATCATCGTGTGCTGCCGTGGCCTCAGCGGCCTTCAATGCCACGGTGGGAGTTGGGCGGCGAGCTGCCCGCACCAACGGCACCAAATGATCATGGAGGGTCGACATCGACAACTCCAGCTTCCGAGTGTCCAGATCAAACAGTTTATGTATTGGCGAGGTTTTGCACTTTTATGCCGACCTCATCCAACATCGCCAGCAGGTTCTTCACCAATAGCAACCGCCGATCGCTTTCGATCGGCTCGGTGGTGGGTCCGAGAAGTCGATCGGGGATCTGGGGGTTTAAGATCTGCATGACCTGGTCTTCACGAATAAATCGCTTTAACTCGTGGATGTAATACATCCTGGTCAGGTCTTCTTCCTTGATAACCCCATCCCCGACCTGCGACTTTTTTTTCAAGTCATCTTCATCGGGTGGCATTCCCATCCTTTGCTTGGGGACCTTGGGAAAGTGGATCTGATCGTTCCGATCAGCCTCCAAAGCGTTTTCATCTTTAGTTTTTTCATCAAATCGTTGATTCAAATGCATAGGATCAGGACAAAAGTCCTGATTCTTTTCGGAACTATAGCAAGACTTGCTATAGTCCCGATCGGCTCCGGTGGGAGCCTTATGGGGAGGAAAAAACTTATTAATCGCGGTCTGGTCCTCCACCCGGCCAGATCGGACATCGCCATCCTTATCGACAACGAGAACATAAGGCGATAGCCGTTCCTTATGTCCTCTCCAGAACGATTCTACATTTAATTCATTGTAATCAATTTTTGACGAAATATCATCTCGGTGGTATCCACGATCGCCAAGTGATTCGGGCACGCGCACCATTGTGGTGGAGTCAAGTTCAAAATCGAACACCGTAGTGTCGAGAACCTGACCACCATCGTGCCCAGACTTCCAACTGACGGGGGGGTACCCCGCGAACCTTCGCCTACGATACGATCTGATCGTCCGCTGCTAGCAGACGACCGATCATCAGCATAGGACGCCTAGTCCGATTTTCGCATCTCCATCTCACCTTGTGTACCCGATGGAATGGGCTGGTTACACACTTGGTGGATCGTCGCTGCAAATTGATTCAGGTCTTAAATGCGAGACCATGCTGGGTGGTGTACCCTGGGCGGAACTCTTCACCCTGGGTACGGGCAAACCGGTTATACCTAAAGTAAGTATACTCCAAAGGGCAGATCGATTAATCGATCGTAGATCCCAACCAATGCGAGAAGAAAAGACCAATATTCCAATGTGGAGATACAAAGAGAACTTGACCAACTCCACGAAAGATATCTCCATGTAAAAATCCAAAACCTTGGTTACACGTTCCAAACGTTTTTGTGTAACTTGGGCTTGCGAAGCCGACCAATGCGTACTCCCGTCGAGGGACTTCCGGCGGGCCAAGTGCGTCTGTAATGCGTCCCGGCCGGTTATAATGAGCTAGAGGGGATTACTCGACCCTCTGCTCCCAAACACTCCGCGGCGTGCGGAGGCGACTGATGTACTGCGCAAAGATGCGAACGACTTCATTGTTTTATTTAAACAACCAAAAATCCAAACTCGGTAAAACCAAAACTCTTAGAAGGAAAAACCAAAACTAACCAATCCTATGTCCCTACGGTTCCCAATATGTACAAACATGAAATATGTAAGTACACAAATTATCATGTGACTTACCAAAACCCGTGTTCTTGACACTTCTTGCACACGATAGGCTTAAAATCCCCGCTTTTTTCCACCAATCTTGAATCCACTTCAACCCAAAAGCGCCTGGAAGGCCATGGCCGAATCATTTTCTATACTTGACTGCTGTCTCTGAAGCAGTCGGGTCGAATTGTCAGAACTTGGTCCTGAACAACGTTGTATTCCACGCGGCGCCGGAGATGAGGCAGATCCTCATCTCGAAGTATGATAATACGCGCGAAGACTACTTAAGGCACGCGGAGGAGCTGTGCCAGTTCGCGCAGGATGTGGAGTACAGTGAACGGCCGATGAAGCACGCGCAAAGTCGTGCAGTCAATATGGTGGCTGAAAAGCCAACAAAACATGCCAAGAAACGAGTGTGCTACTCGTGTGGCGAAGAAGGGCATATCAACGATATTGCCAGAAGAACAAGAACTTGAAAGAAGACTTCGCTTTAATGATCGATGATTCGAGTGGTGATGTGGCACCAGACACGTGGCTACTGGACAGTGGTGCGAGTATGCATTTAACGTCAGACCTAACGTGTTTGATTGATGTGAGAAGTGCCTTCCGGGAGTGTTTCCAGGTGGACGGGAAGCGTGTGAAGGTCAACAGAAAGGGTACATTGTTTATTAATTTTGTTGCGGAAACGTTAGTACGCGAATCAAGGTTAGAAACGTGTATTACGCCGAAGGTATCTCGAAGAATATTTTTTCATTTGTCCTTTTCGAGGCTGGTGGATAGGTATTGTCTTACAAGAACGGAAAGAGGGCGCTAGTGAAGCGTGACTCCGGTGTGGGATCGTCGGAGTTGACGTTGAAAATAACGTTTTGACGATCCAAGAAAGGTGGACAGACCCATAAAATTTAGAAATGAAATGATAACGTCCGTGGCGTCGTCGAGCGATGCCGATTATGCAGCCACGCAAGATGGCCAGAGTGGGAGTCTTATGCACTTCCACTCTCGGATGGGACATCTGAATTTCGAGACTATAGTCTCATTGTCGAAGGATCCCGCTATGGATCCGGATTACGGATTACACCCGGCGGCACTGTGTCACGTGCGCGCAGGGTAAGCAGACGAAGAACGCTCAGTCCAAGAAGGACAGCAGAAAGAATGCGCCGATCGATCAAATCGGCGGCGTGATCTGTTACGACCTTAAGGGTCCGATCACGCCAAGAGATCGGTTAGGAAACCGATATCTGGTGAATTATATCGACTACAAAAGCAACTACGTCAGGATTTTCTTGGCGAAAACCAAGGACGTCGCAGCCAAAAAGTTCGAGTATTTCCTGGCGTTTTTTTAAACGTAAGTTCAACTGCAGTATTCACGTGCTGAGGACAAATGGCGGCGCGGAATTCAAGAATGTCGATTATTCTGCCAAAGTACTGGAATTGCGCGCCAAGTGACCGAGGTTGGCAATCAATCCAGCAACGGGAAGGCCGAGCGCATGCACCGAACGGCCATGAATATGGATCGGTGCATGCTGTTTGGAAGTGGTTTGCCATTGTCGTTCTGGGGGGATGCGGCGGAATACGCAGCTTATGTGCCGAATCGCACCCCCACAAGCGCGAACCCTCGGAAGATGTCACCGCTGGAGCTGCTGACTGGAATCAAGCCGAATTTGGGCGAGATTGTTACGTTCGGCTCGCCATGCACCGTTTACCGGAACCCCGGCACGAACCCGCTGGCGCCGCGCGCGCAGGTTGCAGTGTTAATCGGCTGCAGCGAAGAAACGAAAGGATAAAATGGTTTCTTAAAGAAGGAGAAGAAGATGAAGGTCACGCAACATGTGAAAAACGTGGAAACACTGACGGACACGCAGAACCAACAACTCAAGAATTTGTTGGAAGAAACTGAAGGCGTGCAAGTTCAAGGAACAATTCGAGGCTCAGAAGGAGCAGCTCGAGAGTCAGGAGGAGCGGTGTAAGAGTCGGAAGGTTACGGACGTGCGTTGGGCACAGTGCAAGCGCCGGCTAACAATGAAGTGCAAGTTCAAGTGCATCTAAAGAATACAAAAAAAGGAATAAAGTCGCGCTGGACCCGTGAGCGGCACCTAACGCGACAACACGCGAGATTGAATGCACAAAGCAAAAAAAATAACGAGGATAACAGTGATATGGAAGAAAAAGGAGAAGTAAGTTTGATTTCGGACGTTGATCCCAAGAATTTTCGTGATGCGGTCGGCAGGGTTGATGATGAAAAGTGGATGAAAGCTATGGATGAAGAAATCCGTGCTTTGGAAGCTAAAGAAGTATGGATTGTTATGAAAAAAAGGATGATGTCAGACCCCTTCATACGAAGTGGGTCTACAAAACTAAAACTGATGCCAATGGTGCGCTGGAGCGCTGGCTCTGCAAAAGGCAGACGTGCGTTTCGCTATCTACCATGGAAGCGGAGCTGTACGCTGCGTCGACGGTGGAGTGTGAGATGATCGGGTTTATGGAAATGGCAAAAGAAGTTGGTTTCGATGTAAAATTGCCGATGGATCTGCGTTGCGACAATCAAGCCGCGATTACGTGATGAATGGGAACGTAAAAACAGCAAGGACTAAGAATATGGACTTTCGAGTGAAGTTTCTTATATCCAAGGCAAGCGACGGACTAATAGCGCCAAGTTACGAACCGACCGAGAGTATGTTAGCGGACGGGCTGACGAAGGGATTGGGTCCTGTGAAGTTGCCGTTAATGCAAGAGGGAGTTGGATTGAAGGCGATCAAGATAAGCTAGGCGTTTGCAGTGGAAATGCCAACAAGGAGTGTTGAAAGTGAGCGCAATCCGCGCAGCACTCAGCGTCGCCGAGGACTTTCATTTAGTTTATGTCTTTTCAGCAAAAAACTAGCAAATTGCATGTATTCATATTATTAGTTTAAGTACTTAACTTAATACTAATAATCACTTTGGATTTTGATTTGTTCTCAGTACTGTAATCAGGAGGAAGGGAGTACAGAGCTTTACGTGTGGAAACTTTCTCTTTGTGGATTACGTGGAATAGTGGAATAGTTACGGTATCTCGTTACGCATTACGTGGTGGTCATTAAGTGGAACGTGGAGATTATATTCTGTTTACGCATTGATTACTAGTATTACGTTGTTGAATCTGTCGCATACTCTTATTCTTGGAACTACCCGCGCAAGTACCCGCTAACAGAGCCGTAACGCGCGTGTTAAAGTACGGCATACGAATGAGCGAATCTGAACATGGCCAACGACAGTGGTTGTGTTCTTTGGTTGATCTCCCCGTGGAGCGAAACTCATGGGATTTCGAGAGCGACATTCACCACGTTTCACATTGGGACATATTGATACAACGTTACCGCCATCAAGATGGGTTCGATTCGAGGTCGAGAGCGCAACTAAATGGGTGAGGATGTAATGTCACCAGCTCTCCATAGCTTCTACAGATCCAAGACACCCGACCACACAATCTGCCAAAACAGCTCAACACCAAGTTCAACTGCAAGCTCACCATCAAGTTCAACTTCAAGCTCACCGTTCAAGTTCAACTGCAAGTTCAACTACTCAGTAGCGTGCTGCATATTCTCTTCTTTTGTCTTTAATTCTCTATCTCATTCTCGATTTTGACTCGAACTTGACACAGTACTACAATCTTCGCACAGGACGACCAAAAAATAGGTATACTCAATTTATGTTTATTTGTATCGGACTATATTTAGTTATGGTCAAACATATACCTTTCGATTTTCTTTCTCTTTGCGACAAGGCGCTTTTCTTACCGTTGTTTCTTGTCATCACGCATTCTCGCGCATACAGTGTGTAACTTAACCGATTACCTAATAGCGCATTTACATACATTACTGTGGTTGTGACGACTACTAAAAAAATAGCTGTGTGGATATTATTGATTATATTGACCTTTTGACGTGGAAGAACGATTTACTGTGGATAATTTTACGTTTAGATGGAACGACGTTTGACTGAGTACAAGGTTACGTAAAAAGTGGTTTATTATCGATATTGGTATGGTAAAGCACCACAGCGCCCAACATGCAGCACTTTCGAAACCGATGCAATACAGAATAAGACTTTGGCTTAAGAGGGTTTAAAACGGCAAGATGGCAGCCAATTTACCAGATATAGTTAAACGTTGGGAGGAGTGCATACTTCAAGATAGCTGGCATAGGCATGGGCAGCAACAATCGTCAGACGACGACACAACAAAATGTTGACAAATTACCAAACATGGTTGATCTATCGAGTCAGTTAAACGTGTACTATAATGGTTATAACGACGCTGTGTGCTGTCCTCTAGACAAGGCATGTAATCAGCAAGGGAAGGGGTAAGACACATTGTGTAAGTGTGTCGCCGAGCGCAAGCGTTCTGGACTCATCTAGTGAGCTGCTGGAATAGAGAACAAGCTTCTTCGGTAGTTCAAAAATTCATAGTACAGGACACATGCCGCCTTGATCGGAAATCTACCATGAGTGACTTCGGCAACTTGTGGTAACGAAGTGCCGCCTTTTTCTCAACAGACGAGGAATTCGGTCGAATCATTGTATTATGCAAGTGCAAGCGCTTGATGAAGTGGAAATGAAACACTACGCTACCAAAGTTTTTGGATTGAAATTACATTTAGTACACCGATCGACCTCAGGGTATCGAACCCTTATTGCTCGTTTTGAAGCTTACATTCTAAGTGTAATAAAAATGTGTTTACCAATTTCACCACTTTGATAAAATACACATAGTTAACTGTTAAGTTACGATCATCTGAGGTCGACATCCATGATCGTAGTTTACCCAACATCCTTTAGAAACTAATAATGCGTATGGTACGGTTTACAACAGAGAAACGCCGGAAACTTTCGAATTTACAGCCAATACCACAAGTGACATTCACTCTGGGACCAAGAAATTCGAACATAGCCGGTACACCTTTACCTCCCCACGCCCCCGACACCAGGAGCCTCCCGCACACCCGGGAATTCCGTTTCAACTCGTCCCGGTCGAAAAAATGCGACCGAAAAACCTGAGGTGCAACGCCCTGGGCGCTATATACCGCCAGAGTCGCTCCTCAAGGCTTTGGAAGAGACCATCTCCAAGCATGGGACTGCGGCCGACTTACGTACCATTGCGTTACGTTAGGTTCAATGTGCTCGTGTCCCAGCATTGTCGAAATTGAAATTGGTCATTCCGGCAGGCCAAGTCGCCAGGACTCACCAATTGGATTAGATTCTGGCGGCGATCAACCAGGAAACGCAAACAGCGACCTGGCAGGACTCTGTCAACTCACTCTGCGACTTCATCCGCATCCCCGGGCGCGGAATACGCTTCTCGTGCACGTCCACCGAGATGGCTGCCAAACTTGGTGGAAGCATGATTCGGATTTTCGGCGCGGATTACATCATCAAGACATCCAACATCTACGATCGCATGTAGTTCGTTGATTTGAAGAATGTGCCGTCGGATCTGGAAGATGACGCAATATTTGATTATTTCGCACGTCTAGGACTCGCCCCGTTGGTCACGCCAACGTACCAAGTTGTCGCACTAGCCTCGCGGGATTGCACCGTATGGTTCGATTCGCTGGAGTGCCCCGGCCAACTACTTTCTCCGGAGGGAGCCGCGCTCCGCGAGATATTCTTCGAGGGGTTCCGCAGCCCCGTGCTTGTACAACACAAGCAGCGTGACTTAAACGTCTCGCCGCCTTCGATTGTTAAACGACAAGAGGAAGAACGCCGTGAGATAGAAGAACAGCGCCAACCGGCCCCACCGGCCAACCAAGAGCCAGATGAAAACGTCTCCCCTGCGCAAACACCAAGTGACACAGCCTCTCCGGATGCCTCGCTGGACTCTCAAGATCCTATATTAGATCTTGCGAAGCCGGAATTTCAAGATTCATTCCTGGAATGGTCCATTGCAACGTCCCGGATCTCACTCTCGAACCCGCGTCAGGTTACACCAGAGATCCAGTACCGTATCTCCCATGCTTAAGAAAGTGATGGGCGCATGATATTTGGTATTCCGTGTCACCCGACACGGTTCGAAATTTCCTTTACATAACCAGGAGATGACGAAGACGCAGACGACACAGATGTAGATGTTTATGTCGAAGATCAACAAGTGGCTTCTGTGCCCCTGGTACCAATTCCCGAGGTCGGCAAAAAGATTTCGGCGAACTCATTTTTGGACGTCCCTCGTGCTAAATTGAGGCGATCCCAGCTTCGGGAAAAGTCCAAGAAGTCCTGCAAGTTATTCAACGGGCTTACGGAACCCGAAAGGAGATTAGCGGCTACTACGGCCCAGCCTCACATATTGCAACAAACTGTGGATGAACCAAGCGACATAATGGACACCGCAATCACCAAACATGCACTTTTACGTGCGTACAGCGAACTACCGTCAACGACGCATGGGCCGCACCAACAACTGCTGCCACGTTTGAAAACGGACTACCTGAATGATATCCCAGCCTCCAGGTGCATCCTGTAAAAATTGTATCCCGACCCTGGTACACGTGACCGAGCACTCTCGTTTGCACTAGTGGATCTATATCTACGAGTGCATGCTCAGAGAATATATCACGACCCGATCAAGATAGCCACCTTTGTCAGGTCTCGAGACTCCCTCCTGCTTTCTGTATGCTTCATATCTACTTTGGTCCAATGAAGTACTTAACGATCTCTGGAATGGTGGCCAGGGATAACACTATGATGCCCTCCTTCCGGACCATGTGGCGGCCGCTGTTGGCCTAATTGCTTCTACCACCCAGGACATTGAAGACGCAGATATGGGTGAAACTCCCAGCACCTCGGCTACCTCTGAGGCCAACAGTAACACTCCTTGCCTCCAATCCGACTTGGTGCCTTTCGGGTATCAGCTTAAACGTCAATGGATTAAATAATCCACCCCTTGGTTTTTTCAAGATCTTTTTTCGCAATTCACACTGGTATCTATTCAAGAGACCAAGTTTTCTTCAAGTGACGCAGTATGTCGAGTTACACACTTCTCCAAGGTGTGTGACTCGAAGTCGATCTCATTCTGGTCCCACCCCACGACTACGGAATTTTCGGATACGCGAGGACGGGATGGAGTAGGCCTCTTACTGTCTGGGAAGCACCCATTTCAGACGGTAGCCGACGTCACCCATCAATATGTAACATTCTCCAGCTCAACTCTTCTTTCCTACCTTTATTTAGTGATACAAGCCCGAGCCGATGACATCAACCTTTATGTACATGTGGTATACGCCCCAGTCCAAGTGGCTGACCAGAAAGATTTTTTCAATGAACTTCCAACCAGATTCCCGGACGACTGCCACCACCTCGTCATGGGAGATTTCGACGTCCCAATGGACCCCATTTTGGATGAAGTTAAAGCATACATGCACGACATTGGTCGTGCGGAATTTATCGCGTGGCAATTGAGGTTGGGTATTACGGACGCATGGAGGAATTGGTGGTCGGATAAACGAGAATTCACTGGGCCCGGTCGTAAAAACTGTGGTGGAGTCAAGTTAGAAATCGGATACATTTGTATCGACAGCCTGACCACCACCATCGTGTCCAGCCTTCCAACTTACGGGGGGGTACCCCGCGGACCTCCATTCGAAATCTGGTCCGATCGTCCTCTGCTGGCAGACGACCGGTCATCATCCAGAGACACTTGGTCCGATTCACTTAAGACCATCTCACCTTGTGTATCCATTGGAGTGGGCTAGTTACACACTCGGTGGATCGGGATCGCAGATCGATTTGATTCGGTCTTGAATATGAGACCGTGCTGGCTAAGTGTACCTAGGGCGGAACTCTTCACCCCAGGTACGTACAGACCAGAAACACTTCCGAAAGATAGATTCCAATAGGTCGATCGTCCAAACGATCTATACCTGACCAATACGAAATAATAGAGGGTAGACCAATCAACCGGTATAGCCCCTGACCAATATGAGAGAAGACCGAAACCGGTCTAAACTCCAACCAATGTTAAAATGAGCCAATATGTCCACGTGAAAACCCAATATGCCCGTGAGACTCCACAAACGAAATTTTTCCACGTAAAGACCAATCCAATGAATAGCACGTTCCGAACGTACTTGAGTTAAAGTGTCGAGATCGCCAAATCGTACTCCCGTCGAGGGACTTCCGGTGGCCAAAGTGCGCGTGCGGCGCGTCCAGACCGGGTATAATAGGCGAGAGGGGATAATTCAACCCTCTGCCCCCAAACACTCCGCAGCGGGCGGAGGCGACTAGTGTACGTGCAAAGAAAAACGGCGACCCCTTGCTGTGGTATAGACCAAGACCAAAGTACTTCTACTTAGAAAAATCCTGCAACCAAAAGACTTCTACTTTTTTAGGCAAATCCACAACTAACCAATAATACTACCTCCCTATGGTCCCTAATGTACACACACAAAATTATGTAAAATACCCAAAGTCAGGTGACTCACCCAAGACCAGCGTTCTTGATACTCCTTGAATTAGTAGGCTAAAAATCCCCCCTTGTTTAGACCAATCCAAAATTCGACCAACTGCCTTGACCAAAAGTGACCAAATTTGTGGTACACTTCACCACAGCCGGCCCTGAGTCCGACCGTGTCGCACAACGATAACGGTCTGACCTCACCCATCACTTGACCAACTGGACCTTGGTCACTCACACTTCTTCACCATGGACCAAACATCTTCGACACCTGCGTCAGGTACTGCCTTTACTGCACTTGATCTTCTTATGCTTCCCTTTGACGCTTGTTCTTGTCGTTCTTTCAGAAACTCTATTCGCCGAGTCGCCCCACCTTGCTTCGCCTGTCCGGTCGGCTCGGTCTGACAGCCCACGTAACTCTCATGCACTTCAAACATCGGAAGGGTGTCAGACTGAAGCCGACACGCGGATGCAGGATATGCTAGCAAGAAACATGCGTCTCAGGACCCAGGTGGCCCACCAGGCAACACGAGGTGCGCATCTTTGGTCTTCGTCTTGTACTCTTCTTGACCCTCGTTTGCCTTCAGCTCTCATCCCCCCCAGCGTCGTCAAGGCAATAGGTGCCTTAGTTGATGCCTATAGGCAGTCCAACGATCATGTTGGCCAGCTCCGACACATTTTGGAGGAGTTGATAAGCGCGCGCCATGAGCTGTCCCGTCTGGAGGCTCATCAGTCCCATCTCCGGGATCAACTTGCACTTGTTCGTCGGCAGCAGGTGGACGGACAGTTTGACGCGACTTCACTGCGCATGCAAGGCGACGACCTCGCGCTTCGCATTACCGAGTTTCAAATTGCGATTCAAGACCATACCGGTAAGGTCCGGTCCTGTCAAGACAGGTCCGACGCTTGGACGCAAGAGTCGGGTCGTCGTCAGGTGGCACTAGACCAGTGCCGCCAGTGCTTGATGAACTTGCTACCTCCGTGTTCGACTGCTTCCTCCAGCGTAGATTGGTCCACATCGGCAACTTTAGTCGCCTCGGGGCAAGACCAAGACCGCTTGAAGCAGGACCAAAACCGACGTCGTTCATTGGCTGATATTCACCATCCCGAAATTACATTACAATCAAAGAAGCGCGCGGACGCGCCGAGTAGCTCGAGGGCGCGGGGCACTGCGCGCGGACCCGGAATCAGGGGGAAGCGTGCAGTGTCCCATAAGGGAGCCAAGACACAGGCGCTTCTCATGGACTCGGACTCGGACGCGGACGACATCTACAGCCCCTCGGAAAGTCGAGCGCCCTTGCGCCGTACTGCGAGTCGCATCCAGCACACAGGGGTCTCGTCTGAGGAGGGCTCCAGCAAAGGGTCCGGCGATTCCGAGTTCATGATCCCCATCCAGTCCAATTCACGAACGAATTTGCGTGACAGTTTCGTCCAAGTGGCGTCGACAGTGGGGTCAGAGCAGAAGACCGGTCTGCCAAGTGACGCTGCTCCAGTATCGACATCCGCGACGCCGGCGCCTTCGGTTCTCCCCGGGACATCCGGGCTTCACAAGTACGCCTTATTGAAGAACATGGCGGTTGATACCAGCTCCCTTCCGCCGCGGACGTTTGAAGTCACTTGGCCGTGGTCGTCGGGGCAAATAGGCTGTTTACGCCGGTCTACCCTGACCAAACAGCTTCTGGCCCGGTCTTTCTCTCGTCCGGACTCCTGGCTTTTTCCACCGGCCAAGAAAACCCCTGCCGCGTCTGCATGGAGTGCGGACCTGATTACGTCGGCGCAGATCTCCCGCCTGTACGGCGACGAACCATGGAAAATCTTCGAACACTCCAAGATAGGACTTGTGTTCCACATGACTCCATGGATCGGCACTTTGCTAGGCCGGGTGAAGAATTTCAACAGGATCCACGGCCAAGCAATTTGGGAAGCGTCCCACTACTTGGTGCTTGCTCCCGACCGGGTGCGACAAGATCCGGTCCTGGCGACGTTCCAGAGCAAGCGCAAGCGACGTCGAATTCGAGCGGGCGAGGCTTGGCAATCCCTGTGCCAGTACATTTTGGACGGGAAGCGAGATCGCGAGTGTGACGTCGACGTGTTCTTGTACCCGGTGTTCCTCCACATGCCAAGGCGTCGCGTTGAGAAGACCAGACTACTGGCCGACGAAGGCATATGGTACCCCGGTATTGATTGCGCTGAGCCGGTCGCGGACCTCAAGGATGCTTTGGTCCAGCTTGACCGGAAGGACCCCTGGCGTAACCAGTTTCAGGATCAAGTGGAACATCATCCGTCAATGGTCATCGGCCGTCTGTGGGGCGATAGCAAGTGAAGTCGTAGGTAGTCGACCAGATAACTCGTAATACATGTCATCATTTCTTTTCATATGTCCGATCGTCAAATCACTTGAACTAATTTTACCACTCTCTCCATAGTTGCACCGAACACGTTATCGTAAACAGTTCCACTCACATCATGAAAATAGTCATCACATCCATCATTCCGCTATTCCAATCCGTCACAGTTCATCACAATATCACATCAACTCCGGACCTTCCACATCTTCACACCGGTCTAGACCGACCGATGCTACTGCGTGTCTTGGTCTTGGTCTTCATGGGTCTGCATCACTGCGAAGAGATTACGACTGACTCGTTCTCGTTCTAACTCTCGTAGAAGAGCCCCACAATTCAAGTTGAGCTCGTCGACCCAAGTTGATTCATCATGGTCCTTCCATCGGACCAGGTACTCTCGGTGAGTCCGACCGAACCTGGTCTTCTTGGTCGACCGAACATCCAAGACCTTCTCCACTTTAAACTCGTCTTCCTCTAATGGTCGTTCCCAACTGTCCTACGGCAGTAACGCTTCATCGAAATCAAATCTTTTTTCTTCGTCTACCAGACAGGGAGTTTTGGGTCGATCAGGAAATTCTCGGACCAGCTTCAGCTTGGACACATGCACAATCGGGAAGACCTTGTAATCTGTACCAGTTGTTACTAGACGGGCAGCGTGCTCACCAATCAGCTCGGCAAAACGGAAAGGGCCGTGCCACATGTGAGCCAGCTTCTTCGCATAGCCCTCTTTCACTCGGTCTAGGTATATCCATACCCTCGCCCCTGGTTCTATACCGTGGGGTCGGACCTGGTCATTGGTCCGGTCTGCCCGGTCTTGTGTGGCCTGACGCAGATTTTCGTTGACGACTTCTTTTGCATGCTGGTAGTGTTTCTGTACCTGCATGCGCCAGCGTCGAGCATTGCGATCGCGGGTCCGGGTGCAACCGATAGGTATCGCAGCTTCCAGTGTCGACAAAGGGTCCCATCCATACGCCAGATAAAAAGGCGTTTTTCCTCAGACCCGATCGGTCGACGAGTTGATTGCAAACACCAGCCTTTCTGCATACTCGTCCCAATCTCGCTGGTCTGGATCAGCAACGTACATCTTGATCGCCCTCGTTATGGTCTGCACCATGCGTTCCGCCGATCCATTTGCTTGCGGACGATATGCCATCGTCGCACTCTGTTTCTGGCCCAGCATGTTATTGAACGCCCGGAACACCTCGGCCATAAAAACGGGTTCCCGATCGTGCCTGATGACCTTGCTGGCGCCGAATCTCCGGAACACACATTCTTCGTAGCTCTGGGCGATCTGCTCCGCAGACCGAGATGCACTTGCCTTCGCAATATCTAGACAGGTGAACAGGTCTACCCAGATCAGCAGCTCAGTGTTTCCGCGCGTCGATTTAGGCAGTGACGGTATGTGGTCCATCGCTATGACCTGGAAAGGGTAGGTAGCTTCGATATTTCCGGGCGATCGCCCCTTGATTACCGGTCTACCCTTTCCGGTCTCGCAATCCGTGCAACAGCCCACATATTTCTGCACACTGCGGAAAAGACCACTCCAGTGGAAGTGGGACCTGATCTTGTGATAGGTCCTGTCTATACCCTGATGTCCCCCTTCTAGACTCACGTGATAGTGATGAAGGGCATCCGGCTGCAGCAACTCGGGGATCACTAATTTCGCCAGTCGGTCCCAGTCTGCACTGTCTTGGTCGGCATCGCGGCAGCAATACAATAATCCATTATCATCCACTTCGTAGCTATCCGCGATCTTGATGCACTCTTCCGCTTGATCGTTCGTCAACTTGGACAGTTCACCGCGCAGGTAGGCTTTCAGGTTGACGATCCACTCTTCTTCATCCTGCGCCTTGAGGATCCGTTCCGCCTTTAGCTGTTGTACAACGTACTAGCTCAGCCTTTCCTTTGGGAACGATCGGCGAGACTTCTGAGCTTTCGATCTAGTCGCGACCATTACATGCACCTGGACTGGGGTGTTCTTGGTTCCGATCACCTCTGGGAGCCTGTTTATATTCATCAATTCATCCAGAACGGCCTTCTCGGTGATCGTAGCCCCGGTCTGGTCTTGCATGGCCTTGGTCGCGAGGTAGTCGGCGCTTCTGTTCCAGTCCCGTTTCACGTGCAATAGCTCGTGGTTGGGGTGGTCCTCCAATGCCTTCATTACTCGATCATTTAGTGTCCGTAGTCGTGGAGCCTTGCAGTCGATCTCTCCGGTGATCTGCCTGATCACTAGGTTGGAGTCACCACATATGATGACTCGCCCCTTCTCTTGCGACGACAGCAGGTCCAGACATAGAAGTAGACCTCGGTACTCCGCCTCGCTAACAGTAATATCCGGCGTGAAATCGGCAGCGTCTGCAACTATAGACCATTGTGGCAACTTCCACAATATGGCACTATAGGCGCCGACCTTCTTCTTCACGCTTGCCGATCCGTCAAAACTTAAGACCAAGAGCTCTTCGTCATGGTCGACGGTCGGTGGCGGTCTCGAAACTGACTGCCGAGGTTGATTCCTCGGGGAAATCGCTATCAATGCCTCGTCCACTTCAGACCGAGGGGTGATACTTGCAGCTAATGTGCCCAATATCTCTTCCTCGCCCCTGGTGCACTTAACGACCTGGAGGGTCCACTGCGACAAGACCGCCGACCATCTGCCTAAACGTCCGTCCATCCCATTGGCTGATAATAGCCAGGCCAAAGTAGACCGTATTGACAGGACCTTTATAGGTCGGCCGACCAGCAGGTTGTAACACACATCCAGAATTCGTAGCAACGCCAGAACTTCCTTCTCGACAATTCCATAGTTCACTTCATTTGGTTTTAGCGTCCGGCTCGTAAACGTGACTGGATGATACATACCATCGTGATCTTGCACTAAAGTGGCTGAGATAGACCACTTACTGGCATATACAATAATGGTCGGCACTTTTTCGGGAGCGAAATGCTTGAGAATCGGTGCCGTCGCCATCTTAACCTTCAACATACCAAAGGCAAACTGTGCACGCTTCATATGATCTTCGGCCTCCACTTACGGACAAACTGCAGCAAGACCAGAGTCGGCGCCTTACTGTAAAGTTTCCCGGTCTTCTTCGCGCAACATATGATAGTCAACTTCCCGGAGCTCGTACAGCACAGCCGCGTAGATAGCAAAGTCTTCAATGAATCGGCTATAATAATTCAAGCTTCCCAGGAAGGACTGCATCGCCTTCAGCGATCTGGGGAACGGGAGGTTACTCAGCGAATCCAGGTCCTTGGGATTAGCCTCTAGACCATTGTTCGAGACCATATGGCCTAAATAGGCGACCTTGGACATACCCCAAAAACTTTTCACGGCACTGATAGATAGGTTCCAGCGGTCGCATGTCTCCAACAATCGTTCAACCTTCTCGCACAGATCGTTCCACGACGAGGCAGGTATCAGAATGTCGTCGATGTACGACCGACTCCCTAGAACGGACGGTCTTCTTTTCCGATCGGGTTCACCCTCTCTAAACACATCATAATTTTCAACGGGGTCCCGATCGGTATTGATCTTGAAGTGTCCGTACAATGCGTTATCTATCAGCCTTTGATAGATTTGGGGCGCGTTCTTCAGACCGAACGGCATACGATTCCACTCTAAAAGACCAAACGGTGTCACAAATGCGGGAATCTCACGGGCTCGATCAGTCATCGAGACCACACAAAATCCACTTGCCATATCTAGCGAACAATACCACAAGGACTTGTCGACGTCTTCCAACAGATCATTAATCAGCGGCATCGGGTAAACCATGAGTTTAGTAAACCGATTTACCAGCCGATAGTCGATGCACAGTCTAATGTCAACGCCGTTCTTCTTGATAAAAATTACGATCGGCGAGGCCCATGGCGAGGTCGACGGTCTAATAATCTTGGTGACCAACAGTCCTTTAATGAGATCAGAAAGATTTTAACGGTACTGCGGCGCCACGCGTCGACATCGCTGGGCAATCGGCTTGGCATCTCCAACATCAATATCACAAATCGCAACACGGGCTGCAGGTGGTAAGGCGTTGCCCTTTCCGATCAGCAGATGTCTTTTCTTCCATATGCTATTCTTCAACTGCTCGATCTGGTCTGGACTGTTAAGGTCTTGATCACCCACTTGTAAATCATCCATTGTAACTTCGGGCGAGTCGGCAGACACTTCAGGTAGGACTGCCATTTGTCTTTCCAGCTCCTGAATGTATTGTTTCCCGCCTTCATATATACAGACTTGTTCATCTTCTGGGGCGACATCACCTAGACCATCTGGACCGGCTGGACGCCCCTGGTCTTGATCGACGGGCTGTCCTTCACTGATATCGGTCTGGTTAGGAATACTGTCATGGTCCGACATAGCAATTTCATGTTCCCCTTCTTCCGTTTCTTGCTCCGCTGTCGCCTGGTCTTGTGCTGACACCACGTTGACTAACCTTGGCTCGTCTACTTGATGGTCCACCGTTCCTGGTGACTGCGGCGCCTTTCTTCGGACCAACATCTTTTTTGGGGTGACATAACTTGGTCTTTCCACTAAAGGTGAGGTATCCTCTTCCACCGACCCATCATCGCTGATAAGATCGGTGGTCGATTGGTACGCCAGGTTTTGCCACTCGACATACCGCCTCGACCCAATCGAGACGAACCCCATCTTCCTTGGTACCTTTCCTTCTGCTACCCACATACCAACAATAGTGTTATTGTCCAGTGTCAGCGGCTTGTCACCGATATTGGTAACACGGACAAAATCACGTCGCCCAGCGCTCTTTACGAAGGTCGATACCAGCCGATTGCCCCTGGTCAACCATAAATTCCTCTAACGGAAACTTTTCTCGACCGGGGTATCGGCAGACCGACCGACTGGGATAGTGAGGTCTTGGTCCCACCGGACCAGATCGGTATACGAACCATACACAGGTCTTCGACCAGCCAACTGGACCTGGACCTCATCCGGGAGTGTAAGCACTCCATGTGACAGGTCTAGGCGAATACCAGCTGGGAACATGAAATCCATATCTAGTAAAGCGTCCTGACCAGCCAACATGCCAACCCAAGCGCTGAAAAAGTAGACCAGCGATCCCGACAAAGTAATTTTCACAAGCGTTCTTCCTTCGGTCATATAAGAGTTTTCACCGATCCCAACGCATTCTTTTCTCTGGGTATCGTCTATAGGACATCCGACCTTACGAGCAAAGGCGGAGTCGATTATCGAGACTTCAGCTACAGAGTCGAACAACATCGTCAATTTCTGGTTATTAATCTTGCCACAGGCTTTCGCCTGCTTGAACCATTTATCAGGCGCGTGATACTTCCAGTATCCGCGGGATTCTCCAGGCAGAAAGTCCAACTGCATAACCACCTTAGTACGGGAGTACTCATCGGTCTTCATACTGTAGACCGGATGGTCTCGGTCGACGCAATTTGGAATAGAACGAGTATTGTCCGTCTTATCCTCCTTGCCGACATATGCATAGATGTGAACCGTAGAACGCTCGGCTCGATCCAGATTCCAACCTGACGAGCGTTCTAGTTTAACATCTTTTCCGCGTCCGGCGGCAGCATCCCCGCGTGCTTGTCCGGCACGTACCACTTGCGTATCATGTTAAAAAAATCTTCAATCTTGCAGTGGCCCGCCTCGTGGATCTCTCCACATGACTTGCATACGAAAAGGCAGTGGTCAGTCGGGTGGCCGCGACTCTCGCACTTCTTGCACACCATCTTCTTCCAGAAGTTTGGACCATCATGTTTGCTCGACCCACAGTGGGAGCACTTCTGACGAGGTCGGTCCGGATCGGACTTGCTTCCGTTCCTTCCCTTCCGGTCTACCTGGTCGGACTTCGACCTGGTCTTCGGGGCAGGTCCCGCAACATAGACGTAACGATACTGGTCTTCATCCGATGACTCCTGGATGGATTGACTTCCACTTTCCCCTTCCGATCCCGTGCTGTCTTCGGCTACGATCGCCTTGACCGCTCTGGTCGGTCTGGTCCAGGGTCTCTTGACCGGATCGGTCTGGGTCTGGGTCTTGGATCGGTAGCGACCTGATCCACCAGCACTCTTCGCCCTCATGCTACGCGACTGCTGTAGCATCCGTAGAGTCTGTTCAATTTCACCCGCGTCCCTAAGACGCAGCAGAGTAAGCTGGTCCGCCAGTTCTTGATCGTCCAGGGTACTAATGTAGTGACCCACATGTTCCAGAGCAGCACCGTTCGGCGGGTTATTCTCTTTAATTGTTATGCCGGCACGAAGTGCAGCCACGTTCAACCGATGCAAATATTCGATCGGTGTCTCGTCGCTCCGCTTCTTCATCTGGTGATACTTGCGGGCACTCGAAAATCCGGAGTTACAATATTGCCCTTCAAACTCTGCACATAGCTGGTACCAGTCAGACCGGACATTCCGACCTAACTGTTGGATCCAGTTGTCAGCCGTTCCTTTCAACAAATCCCGGAGAATCAGACACCTTTCACTTTTCGTGGTCTGGTCTCGCAGGAACGCAGACTTGACCCGACCGAACCAATACCGGGCCTGTTCTTCATCAGTATCCTTGCCAGTGAAGTCCTTGAGGTCGGTCGTCGCGGACATACGGATGCGCGGAATCGCAGCAGATCCAAAGTCGTAAGCAATCGTGGAGGATAGGTTAGCCTTGCGTGGCTTGCCATCGCCCGTACCGTCTGACCCACACTGGTCGTCAAGACCGCCGACCGACTCCATGTCACAGTCACTTGTCTTACTTGGTCTACGCGGTCTGGCCGGTTGCGGCTTGTGCTTCCCTTTGCCGACTTGCTTACCACTTCGATTGGGCTTGTCCACAGATGTTACCGATTTCATATCCACATCTCGGCAAACATTGGCACTTTGCTGGGTAGACCGGTCTTGGGCATGTGGGCGCAGATGTGGTCTAACCCGTTCTTCCATGAAACGCTCCATCATCGTCTCAAACATGGTTTGGACGTTAGCTGGAGTCATGGGCAACGTGTTGATACCCTCTTTTTGCGGAACTGAGGCCTGTGGGGGCTGCTGGAGCCCCGACTGGCAAGCAGCCCTTTGCTGCCGCATGTCCCTTTTTTGTTCAGGCTGGGCATGGTCCACCCCCACGGTCATCCGCTCGACACCGGTCTCCAACTCTGATGATCTGTTAGAGGCCGGTGGAGACTGATAAACCGATTCGTCATCAGAACCAATGTCGACAAGCGCTGTGGAGGCTTCAGCGACCTTCACTGCTGCGGTGGGAGTTGGGCGGCGAACCGCCCCCACCAGTGGGACCAAATGGTTGTGGAAGGTCGACATCGACGATTTCAGCCTCCAAGTCTCAAATTCAATAGTTTTTGGACATCGGCGGGGTTCTGCATTTTAATGCCAACCTCCGCCAACATCGCCACCAAGTTTTTTACCAACAGTAATAGGCGATCACTCTGGACCGGCTCGGTAGTGGGACCGAGAAGACGGTCAGGGATCTGGAGATTCAACACCCGAAAGACCACGTCAAAACGAACAAATCGTTTCAGCTCAAAAATGTAGTACATCTTGTTTAGGTCTTCTTCAGTGATGCCTCCATCTCCGACCTGCGACTTTTATTCGAGGTCGTCTTCGTCGGCCGGCATTCCCAACCCTTTCTTGGGAATCTTGGGTAGCTTGGGGACCTTGGGGAGGTTGGTCTGATCTTTCTGATCAGCTTCCAAGTATTTTTCGTCTTTTGATTTTCCATCAACTTTTTTATGCACATACATAGGATCAGGCCCAAGGTCCTGATCCTTTCCGGGACTATAGCATGACTTGCTATAGTCCCGATCGGCTCCGGTGGGAGCCTTTTGAGGAGGAAAAAAATTATTAATCCCGATCTGGTCCTCCACCAGTCCAGACCGGACATCGCCATCTTTATCGAGAACGAAGACGTAAGGTGATAGCTTTTCCTTACGCCCTCTCCAGAACGATTCCAAATTCAAATCTTCAAATGAAATCTTTGATGACACCTCGCGGTGATATCCACGATCACCAAGTGATCCGGGCACGCGCACCATTGTGGTGGATTCAAGTTCGAAATCGAATACATTTGTATCGACAACCTGACCACCACCATCGTGCCCAGCCTTCCAACCTAGGGGTGGGGGTACCCCGCGGACCTCCATTCGAAGTCTGGTCCGATCGTCCGCTGCTGGCAGACGACCGGTCATCATCCAGAGACACTTGGTCCGATTCACTTAAGACCATCTCACCTTGTGTACCCATTGGAGTGGGCTAGTTACACACTCGGTGGATCGGGATCGCAGATCAATTTGATTCGGTCTTGAATATGAGACCGTGCTGGCTAAGTGTACCTAGGGCGGAACTCTTCACCCCAGGTACGTACAGACCAGAAACACTTCCGAAAGATAGATTCCAATAGGTCGATCGTCCAAACGATCTATACCTGACCAATACGAAATAATAGAGGGTAGACCAATCAACCGGTCTAGCCCCTGACCAATATGAGAGAAGACCGAAACCGGTCTAAACTCCAACCAATGTTAAAATGAGCCAATATGTCCACGTGAAAACCCAATATGCCCGTGAGACTCCACAAACGAAATTTTTCCACGTAAAGACCAATCCAATGAATAGCACGTTCCGAACGTACTTGAGTTAAAGTGTCGAGATCGCCAAATCGTACTCCCTTCGAGGGACTTCCGGTGGCCAAAGTGCGCGTGCGGCGCGTCCAGACCGGGTATAATAGGCGAGAGGGGATAATTCAACCCTCTGCCCCCAAACACTCCGCAGCGGGCGGAGGCGACTAGTGTACGTGCAAAGAAAAACGGCGACCCCTTGCTGTGGTATAGACCAAGACAAAAGTACTTCTACTTAGAAAAATCCTGCAACCAAAAGACTTCTACTTTTTTAGGCAAATCCACAACTAACCAATAATACTACCTCCCTATGGTCCCTAATGTACACACACAAAATTATGTAAAATACCCAAAGTCAGGTGACTCACCCAAGACCAGCGTTCTTGATACTCCTTGAATTTGATAGGCTAAAAAGCCCCCCTTGTTTAGACCAATCCGAAATTCGACCAACTGCATTGAACAAAAGTGACCAAATTTGTGGTACATTCACCGCAAAAACGCATTGACTACGTTTTTCTCTCCCCTAAATTGCTCTCCGATTATTTAGTGGGTATCTCACATGTGACAGATAGGCGGTTCCATCGGGAAGACCACCTACCTGTTACATTTACAATCAATTCTCCAAACCATCCAGCCACTGCACCCCTTCCCTGGAAATGCCCTCGGTGGATCTTACAAAACCCGTATGTGCACGTATGCTGGAATACAATTTAGATCAATTGTTTGGAAAGGATGCGTTGTAATGAACGTTCTAATTGCGGTGGACTGTTTGAAGAACAGTAACGAGCAGACTCCATTTTTCTTAGGCAAATGGTCCGTGAATTCAAGAATCACGAACTCGAAAATCATCGTTAGATCAGGCAACGACTATACGATGCAGAGACGTCTCACACGCACTCACCAAATGAGATTACCACTAGAAACATTGCTGACGCAACAGCTGAATTGGAAACTTTTGTGGAAGAACAAAACGCTCGCCGCCAACAGGTTAAGTTTGAGTTTGATGTACGGTGCGGAGAGACTGGAGGGAAAACTTTCTTCCGCACGCCCTATAGCTCCGACATGCGTGTAACTATACCAAACGTGAGATTAGACGATTGTACACTGTCAGCAAACCCGGAAATTTTGACATCGACCCACAGGAAATATTGGGGTGACATTGTCCAGAGCCCCTCCTGGGATTTAAAGCCCACTCTTCCCAAACGGCATTTACAACCAGTGGAACTTTTTACTCTTTTGGAACATACAACCAACAAGCTCGATATAGCTGATCAAAGGCTGTTATACGCTCCTATGACTGCCAGCGATTTCTTCTGGGCTATCAAGACTACGGCCACCGGAAAATCCAGTGGTCTAGACGGTATACCGGCGGAATACTACCAACTCTTTCCAGATAAATGGGCGAGAGTCTTGGAGATGGTGTACGCCTCCCAATTCAACAAGGGACGCACGACTAAGTTCCAACGTCGATCCTACATCTCATTGCTTTACAAAAGGGTGGCAGGTCGTTACCGTCAAATTACCGGCCTCTTACCCTACTGAATCACGATGCCAAATTTGGACCGAAAATCGCATCTTATAGACTCCGCCAAATTCTTCCGAAATTATTCCACCCAGAACAATTTGGTTTTACCAAAGGTAGATCGATCCGGCATGCTTTAGTGTAATTTCAAGATATTCAGCAGTTCGCCAAAAATTCCGGCCTATCCAATGCTGGAGCGGTGCTATTAGACTTTGCGAAAGCTTCCGACAGCGTATTGTGGCCCGCTCTAGACATCGTTTTGATACATTTTGGAGTTGGTATCACATTACGAGACATGGTTCGAACCTTCTACACGGGGACGATTGTCACGGTTTTAGTCAATGTTGTCGCAAGCAAATATTTCGAACTTGGTTGTGGGGTACGCCAGGGCGACCCACTCTCACCGGCACTCTTCGTACTCTTTTTGGAGCCAATGTTGAACTATCTCCGGAGTACAACCGGACACCTTGGGATATCTCTGTCCAATTCGACCAGCCCTCACCACCTACTTTCTTTTGCCGATGATTGTACTGGAATCCTTACAGATCTTCGATACACCCCAGACTTTCTGGTTGCAGTCAAGCGGTATTCTCTGGAATCTGGATTGATTTTGAATTCTGACAAAACCATTGTTCTTCCATTTCAGGCTTGTTACCCCCATTTACGAGACAGTCTCGCAAATGATGGCTTGGAAGTGGTTGCTAATTAGGGCATACTAAATTACTTGGAATTTTGCAGAGCCCAACGCGACCTCACAGCACCACTTGACTATTTACTTCCACGAATGGTGGCAAGATGCCAACTCTGGAAATACAGGGGACGAACCTTACGCGGTCGTGCGGTACTTTTACGATCGGTGATACTACCACTCCTTTGGTATGTTGCTGCAGTCACACCCATTCCCCCCAAAATTATTAATCAAGTCCGAAATCTTTGCAAAGCCTTCCTCTTCAAAGAACCAATTGGAACTGACCGACGTGTAACAGGATACTTCTCTGAGCAATGGTTATATTGTCCAACGACAAAAGGCGGCCTAGGCCTTCCCTCAACAAAGATATTTGGAGCTTCCCACGGGTTATGCTCCTTACGTGCCTCGATAACCTTCGCCACACGATACGTCACACTACCAAGATGGTTTGAACCATCCGCGTCCAACTTCACATCCTGTTTGGATGGTAGCGTCCAAACGTTCGATATCTTGTATGTTCCGATACCCAATACTACTACAGCCCCAGCACGATGGGTTAGCTTGGGAAGTTTCTGGTTTTCGGTCCTCAAGAATGTGAGGGTTCTCCGTGACCCCCATTTGGATACTCACTTTCTAGCCCGACACAAATTCGACATGCCAATCTGGCTTAATTTCATGTTTACGGTTCGAGAAACACGGAAGTCACTCGAAGGAACATCGACGCTTCTGGACAGATTTCGACATCTCGGATTCACTGACCACGGAATTTTATGGAGATGCACGGCAACAAATATCACGGAAGCTTTTTATCGGAATTTTAGAAACTCAAGACCTCGCCACTCCTCGGCTACGCTTGCTTGCCGCGTCGCTTCTCATGAACAACTTTGACAAATGGGGAGTCATCCCGGCTTCTGTTCTCTTGGGACCCTATATGCCGGAACCGATAACCTCGGCGGCACACTCGTGGTCGTTCAAAGGATTGCGACTTCCCCGAATCCGAAATCACGACTTCTATAGACGTCTGCACACGTTACCGCCGATCACCACATATCCCAGCAGTGGCATTGAACATTGAACCGGCCCCAGATTGGGAAAAGCTATGGAAAGTTGAACTTGGCCTTGACAATATTCTCCTTCCTATTTTGAGTAATTTGAAATTTTGGATGCAACACAATGGCCTAAGAGTGCGCCGGAAACAAAAATATCACACGACCGAAATCACTTGCTCTCACGGTTGCTCCGGAACAGAAACAGTAACATCTTTTTTGGGAATGTGCGGTTGTTCAACCGGTCTGGACGGAATTTTTCACTGCTATCGCGCTGTATCTGGAAAGTCCAGTTCGTCGGCAAGGCATCGCATATGTAACAGGACTGATCCTGTTACTGGCTTACACTGTATTTGTGCGAGGAAGCGCGCAATACAATTAGGGCAGGATTAGTTGGTAACAACTAATCCTATAATAAAAGTAAATATATTAATATTCACTTATCCCTAAGAACGCAAAATTAAGAGTGTTTATTTAATGGGTGGTTTAGAGGCTAATAGTATAGTAACTAACTAATTAATATAATAATATCAAGTCTTTAACTAACTGTACTATTAGTTAACCTGCAAGATTCGGTATTTATACCGAATCGACTTTTCCTTCTTAGATTATAATAACTTATAATCTCTTATTTAAATTTCAGACAACGCGTCTGAAATTAAACTGTGATATTCTAACTTGAATATCAATTATGTAATGGCACCCCATTACAGCATATCTACAGGATCTCACATTTGCATCTGGAAGCTTAGAACAATTTGGTCATCGAAACATCTTACGCGTTTTTCATATCATGCGGGCAGCAACATTATACCCAATCTGGATCCATCGAAATCATAGAATTTTCCAACACGTTCAGTCTTCAACACTTTATATCCGCGGCAGGGCAATAGCCTACACTAAACTCCACTTGACAAGGATCATAACGGTGTCTACTTGTCCCAAGCTAACGCGTTTATCTCACCAAGTATTACACAGACTTGAAGATTCCCGATAAATTCCCCCGCACAGACCAAGACTTTTTCCTCGATGCTGTGCTGTGACTAGCTTTCTCACAAGTATTTCTTCATCCTGCAAACCGGGATTGTTCATTACTGGAGTGTACAACACTTATCGTGCTTTTGAACATGGGTCACCCAGCTGACAATATGAGAATTGGGTTCAGGCGATAAATTTTTTACAACCTTCCCCCGCACACAACTTTTTTTCTGTTTGGCCACCCCGATCATGCGCTTCAATGCGGCAACACAGATACATGAGTTGGCAACGGCGGGAGTTCGTTATCGGACTACGGTATTTTTGGTCTAGCCTCTCGCTTCGCGAGCCACTAGTCCCGTGATTGGTCCAAAATTCCCCTTGTGTGCAGAGATATACCTGCGTACTTATCCAGGACTGTCGTAAACGGTCATCTGCGTACTTATCCAGGACTGTCGTAAACGGTCATCTGCGTACTTATCCAGGACTGTCGTAAACGGTCATCTGCGTACTTATCCAGGACTGTCGTGAACGGTCATCTGCGTACTTATCCATCCACCCTTCTGTTACTATTTCTTTGGTAGCTTTCTCCCTTCATTTCTAAACAAGTATAATGAAAAGTATTTAAAAAAAAACAGAGAAACGCCGGATCCTGGCATGAGCCAGCCATTGCCGAGTACCGTGCGATGGGTACTGGATGCCGAGGTGAGTGTGTGTTTTGGCTGTCGGCTTCTCTTTGATTGGGTTCGCCGCAAGCACCACTGTCGGTAAGGACGTCTACTGTTGTCTATTGCTGCGTCTGTCTTTGACTGGCTGTCTACTTCATGGCTTGAAGCTACTGTGGTCACATCTTCTGCGAATCCTGCACATCGCAGCGCAGTTTGATCAAAAAAGAAGAAATTCTTACCGACCGGAAGCGCATGTACTTGGCGGTGAATGAGCACAATCCACAACGTGTGTGCGACGACTGCCATGCGCGCCTCGATTCGGAGCAGGAAGAGCTGCGTACGTCTAGAGTTCTACATGGTACTGTAGGTGAGAAACGTCATCAAGAAGTATGAACTGTCTTTAGGTCGCACGGCGAGCCAAGCCGTGCTACACACTGAGATTAAGGCGTCTGGTCCCCAGAGATTTTTTAATAGTCCCTACTCATTTACGCTGAGAGAGGAAATTCGCAAGGCCACTTATAGTGTCAAGAATTTTACCTTCGAAGGAGTTGTCAAGGATCAGTCTATTCCGATTCCCCTTCTAACCCAAGCCAGAGGCATTGCTGTACGCAACCCGGATACAAGTACGGTCCATGCCTTTTTTGACCTTTTGTCTTGTTTTGTCCTGTGTAGTTTCTAACAGTAATTAAAGTGGGATTCATGTTCACTGGACGCATGGGAACGGGACTAGTGATCGCAAGGCTGACTGATGGGAGGTGGTCTGCGCCATCAGCAATTGGCACGGCTGGAGTAGGCTGGGGTCCGCAGATAGGAGGAGAGATCACGGATTTTGTGATCATTCTTAACACCCAGCGTGCTGTTGAGGCTTTTTGCGCATCTCGTCAGGTGCATCTTGGCGCCGAGCTTGGTATTTCTGCTGGACCTGTTGGCCGTGTGGCCTCTGGAGCCTTTGAGGCAAGTGCATCATTGGATCTGGCTCCGTGCTATTCTTACTCGCACTCCAAAGGTCTCTACGCTGGCTTCTCGCTGGAAGGCTCGATAATTCTCTCGAGACCTGATATCAACCGCGCATTTTACGGCAAAGCAGTCTCCGCTCCCGACTTGCTTGGCGGCGTCGAGCCACCACCTGTGGCCGCGGCGCCGCTGTATGACGCTATTTGTTTAGCGGTGGAAAGGTTTGTTGATTTGATCGTGCTCAACTATTTCATCATTAAGTGATCGTATTGTGCGTTTAATGCGGCGAATATACTATGCGCAGCCTCTCAAATCCAACTCAGCCTAACGAATCCGACGCAGAGAAGAATTCATTCACAAATGCTCCCATCAAGCTGTAAAGCTTTGCCGAGTAGCGTGCACCCAGAGTAATACGACACGTTTGGGTGCTTCGATCTAATTTTAATTTACTCGTGTACTTGGTTTGTAAGTTAGCAAGCCTTTGCAATAAAATAAAACCGTCGCCTTGCAGCATCTCTTCTTTTCCAGAGCTGTTAGAACATCCTCCACACCTTGCAATCAACTCATCGCGGCTTCAAGCGCCGAAAAGAAACGCTTTTGCATTTCCAGTGTCTCCCGAGTCTTCTGTGGAAACACTGTCAGATTTTATCAACCAACAGCATATGTGAAAACAATTTCCAACCAGTGCATGTTCCTCTTGCTTGGGGGTACAAGCTGCGACACCAGCGGATCCATTCGTAGTAATTTGGCCACCACCGGTTTCCACCGCTAGTGATCCGTCGACACTTTCCATCTTAATGTCGTCGTCGGTTCTATCACTCGTAAGCCCATCCATAGCTGTAGCGTCGTCTGTTAATTCGTGCAGCTCTTCATGCACGCGCTCCACCGCTTGTCTCGACTCGTCAATAGTGCGTCGAATGTCGCGTGCAGCCTCCCGTCGTTCATGGACTTGTGTTTTTAGCATCTCGATCACAGTCTCACGAGCTTGGTGCGGACGGAATGCGTTAATAAGGTTATGCATATTAAGAAACAACAGCTCCACCTCATCCAGCTTTTCACTGTCAGCAGCATTTGATAACAAAAACATTAACGCATTTTGCATAAATTATTTGTACTCACTTGAACAGGGCTGGCTTCTTGATAAGGATGTCTACGAGCTCCACGAAGTTGGCAAGTAGCGAGTGATTAATCCTGCACGAGACACATCAATCACTAGGCGACCAATTTCAATGAGATGTCTCCAATAAATAAAGTACTTTTTCATCTCCGCTTTGTAGTCCACAGACACAGTGCCATCGTCGCCTTCGGACGCGTACAGTTTCTTGCCTGGCTGAAGCAGGTCGGGCACCACGTCCTGTGTACTGTAAGGCGACCCAAACATGTGGTATGTTGGCTCCATGAGATCTGGCGGCGGGGGTCCACTTTCTTTGCCTTCAGCATATAGTACAAAAAACTTTGGCGGCGCTGGAAACTCCGACACGATCTCGGGTGTGTCCTCTTGCTGCTCGTCTTTATTCATGCTTATTTTTTGTCTTGATTCGTTTGATTGGTCAACATGAAAATAGGGGGTTTCAAATTTGGCTCGATTTTTACGGATGAGGGTTACGGATACGGCTCAACCACTTCTGTCGACCTCCGCATACATAGGACGACATAGTGATGCCCCGCTTTCCAGCAAAGACTCCTACTACTGTCTGTGCTCCAGCAGCACTGCGCTTCGGCCCTCTTGACGACGAAGACGAGGAATACGAAGAGCTTGCCGACTTGTTCATGCTGGTGAATGAGTCCCGTTTCGTTGACGAACGCGTTGGCCGCCCGCGAAGTTCCAATTTCATGGTGAACTGCCTTTTTCCTATTGCGGATGTGTAGTTCAAGGCCCTGTTGCGAATGCCGTGCGACAGCTTCCGTACGCTCAGGGCGGAAATTGAGGACTAAGAAGTCTTCAACAACCGAAGCATCAATCAGCAAACTGCTGTTAGTTGGCAGCTGGCCGTTTCCCTCTGGCATATAAGGTATAATGGGAACGGTGCAGCGGTGACGAACGGCTCACTGTTCTTTGGACTCGGCGCAGGTGAAGTTTTCTTTCACGGATGCCATGACGAAAGCATTTTTGAATTAACATACTGCTACTTCATGTGTTTGACAAATTATATACAGGGACCGTCTGCTTGTTCACGGACAGATTCGTACGCGCCGTGCTCCAACTAAAAGATCGATTCCTTTGTTGGCCTGACAAGGTGAGACGGAGGGAAATCTCACAGGTGCTGGAGATGGAAGGCTCCAGAGCTGCGTCGGATTCGTTGATGGAACCACACTGCCATTGTCGCAAAGACCTGCTATTGACGGGGAGGCTTACTGGGACAGGAAGAATCGCTACTCGCTGTCGATGCAGGCCTTTGCAACAACGACAAGAGGTTCACTGCTGTCAATGTCGGCTGGCCAGGATGTTGCGCGGATTGGAGTCGATGACGGTGTCAAGGTACCCGAAAAATATTTTCGACGAAGGGCAGTACTTGCTTGCGGATTCTCCATACGGTGCCCCCAGATTTCTTGTCCCTGCGTGCAAATCTCCGGCTTCAAATGCTCCTGATAATGCCAAATTCAATTTTTGTCTCGCGAAGTGCGGGTAAGAGTAGAACATACAATTGGTATTCTCAAAGGAAGATGGAGCGCTCTTCGTGAGATCTGGACGCAAATCAATAAAGTAAGCGATCTCGCTAAGATTGTTGACCGGACTCACGCATGTGTTGTGTCACACAACATGATGGCATCTCTCGGAGACGCGTGTCTAGATTGTTACGAGGAAGTGGGACCAGTGGAAAGAGCGGGCGAGTCCAAAATTCAAGCTGTCGATGCCATGCGATTCCGTGAGCTCTTCAAGGAAAAAGCCCTGCAAACGAATTACGCACGCGGCGTTTTATAGATAAATGCGCATATATAGTACAAGCGGATGTATATTTTGTATCTGAAAAGTACTGCACGTATTGCTTTGAATCATTTCTAGTGGAACTATCTATTGCGCTGAAATACTGTTGTAGTGTGTCGACCGATAACCCTTTCTCTATAGCCACAGTCGCCATCGCCACCTTTTGCTTTCGTTCCTCTTTGTCTTGCCACTCTGTCTCCTCCTCCCGCTTCCATCTCTTTTCTTCCTGCTTCTCCTCCCACGCACTTCTCTTCGTTTCCTGCTGCTCATCGCACTTACTCCTCTGTTTTTTCTTCCTCCTCTCATGTTTCCACACTTCCTTGTCGAACTTCAAACGGTCGGCGGCAGCCTTAGCGACGTGTTTTGTTTTTTTGCTGCACGCAGTAAGAAACACCTGGGCAAACGAATTTATGCTGACTTGTGCCCAAGGTGTGAACAAGAGAGACTCTGAACCCCTTCTCCCCCTCGTCGGATTAAAGGCTGTTTTTCGTCGTCTCGGTAAGGTTGCTCATCCGGGGCCGCATACACAGTCCCTGTCACTGCCACCTACGGCTCTACCCTGAACGGGGTAAAAAAAGACGGAGAGGAAGCGGCTCTAGCTTTTCGTCGGCCACATAGCCCTCGTTATCAAGATTATCAGCAAGCTCCTTCACCAAGAATAAAATTACCCATGCCCTCTCCGTCCGCGTCGTCTGCCTCCGACGCCAAGGATACCTCCCGTTGACTTCTCTGTTCTCAAACGGAAGCGGTTGCCGTGGAGTCATATACGGTGTGCGGGTTAAAAGTGGCCTTTTGCCCAATCCATTTGATCAAAGAAAGGGTACTCCTTTTTGATCTTTGCTCGATGGTTATAGAAAGATACTGGATAGTTGGGTGAAAGACATCTCATCGAACGATTGAACGCGTGCCAGACGCGTTTTGGTCCCCCTCGTCAGTTTTTGCCAATTGAGAAGTGAGCACTGCATCCAAACTACAAACTGACTGACCTTCTAGAATGTTCTAAACTAAACTACCGTAGACTACCTCAATAATAGCAACCTGTCGTCGCTACCACTTTACTGTCAAGTGTATTTCCAACAATGGTGAAGATGCCGACGGCTCTCTTTTGTTCAGTAACATCGGCTCTCGTTCCGTTCCTCCATTCGGCAGCCTTGCGATACTTTTTTTTATATTGATCGACCTTGACTCGGACGTTTTTTTTCGGTCAGAGAACGAAGTCGGTTTCTTGACTGGGAGAGCAGGTAGGCCTCCAACCTGCCGTCACGGACATTTATGTTAGCGACTTCAACAAAATCGAAATCGATCAAAAAAAGTAATCCGCCAACCTATCGTAGCCATCTTTTTGATCCTACAAGATCCGTTTACTTGGGTTTTCTTTCCTGCCCGAACAACATGTTGTAGTTTTTCGGCTGCTGTATCCAGCTGAAGATCGCAAGATAATCCGAATGTTGAAGCCTAGGTGAAGGTGCAGGTCTCTAAGACGACGACCAAGCGGGTGTGCTTTCTGCGTCGTTCACAAAGCTGGTTACGTTTGACATGTCGATCGAGGCGTGTTCGGCCTGTGGTTGAGATTTATCGGGCGGAGGTTGGGGAGGGATTTGGACGCGCGGAGCGAGCGATTTCACGTCCCCAAGGCAAGGGTTTGCTAACATGGTCGGGGTGGGGTTGCGACATCCGTATGATTTCCATGACAGTATCCGTAGGGTACTTTGGTCGTGAAAGGGGGTTACAGGGTATATCTCGTAAATAGCAACAGACGGAATCACAAGCGGACGGAAAAGGGTGAAATACGATGGAAATGCCTTCAGTAACCAAAGTATGATCCGAACGTGCTGTACTTAACTTAGTAGCTTAGCGATGGGGCCATGTTACGTCCAAGATAGCAATTTTCACCCTCTCTGATGAGCTTAGCTGCAACTGTTTTGCTAATCATTGCTGGGGCAAACGCCTGTACGCTAGTAATTAACACACACGGTTTATTGTCGGCGTGTTTTCCTCTAGTAAATCGTTATTACATCGTTTCGTAAGACATTCCAGCGTAAATTCATACCTTCTGTGACGTTCGTCGTGTATGACTCCTAGACTTCAAGATGCGTCTGCCTCTGGCATACTGTGGAGGGACTCCCATACTAAATCCACCATCTGTTGGGACGTTAAAGGCACCAGGAGCAAGAGCAGGAGCTCCAAAGGCAGGGGCGGGATTATTGGCTCAAAAGCCGTGCTGGAGCAGCACCAAACGCTGGAGTCGGGCTCGGAGTACGAAAGCCAGAGCTCGGGGGGCCATTGCCAAACATATTTGTCATAGGAGCGCCGAAGGACGGTGCACCAGATGTGGTCGTTGGTGGCGGCGGAGGGTAGCCAGGTCCCTGATTGCCAAATGCCTGAACACCAAATGATGGCTCAGGACTAGATCGGAAATCACTGGGGGTAGCACCGAATCCACCGCTGGAGCCAAAGCCACTCGACGCAAAGGGCGCAGCGCCGAATACAGTCGGGGCTGCAGTAATTGATACACCGAACGGAAATTATGGTCGACCAGGTGTCGGAACAGAGGCGTTTCCAGCGAGCGGTTGACTTGAAGCTCCAAGCGTAAACGCTGGTGCAGAAGGAGCAGGAGACGATTTACCGAAGCTACCCGCGGTCGAACCAGATCCAAATCCACTAGATAAATTGAAACAAAACTCTGTTGAGGGCGATATACTCGCAGTCGGTTGGCCAAAAACACTAGACGGAGACGGCGTGGACACTCCAAAGACAAAAGGTAGAAGCAGATGACGCGCCACCAAATGCAATGGCATTACCAGTATCGGGTGTCGTCGTATTAGAGCCAAAGGTAAAGCTGGCAGGACCCGCAGCATATGCCGACGTGGTTTGCGCCGGTGTTGGCGTCATACTAGCTGTTGAATCGCCAAACGTGAAACCACAAGGTTTTGACTCGGTCTTCTGTACAAAACCAGCGGATAATTTCGTAGGTGCTGTCGTCGATAATCCAAACGTAAAGTCTGTTTTTCCAGGCATGATTTCCATCGGCTTTTTTCATTGTATCACTAGGTTTTCCATTTGGGTCGCTGGTGCACCAAAGTTGAAAGAAGATGTCGAAAACGCTGCCTTCGTAGACTCATTACTAGACACTTGAGGTGGATTTGTAGGCGCATGCACCAAAGACCCCGCCAAACGCTTTATAGGACGTTCCTATCCCTTCGGACTTTCTTGATTCAGCGCTGGGGTAGCAATAAAGCTAAAACTGGGCGTACTAAAAGTCAGAATACTTGCGTGGTTACACTTGCACTAGCGACAAAGCTGAACGACGACTTTCTCAATGATTCATCCTCTTGAAGTTTTCGTATGCTTGCGTTGGATCCCTCAGCTGTGGTGGTAGTGGATCCAAATGTGAAACCACGTGATACAAAACCTGACGTAGACACTGCCGCTTTCTGCTTTAAGCATGTGTAAATCCACTCTTTGTGATCGAATCAGTAGCCGGCTTCTTAGTATCTTTCTTTGTTTCAGTGGTGGCCACCCCAAAGCTAAAACCACTCGATGATTTCGAACCAGGGCCATTCGTTACGGCAGGTGAAACTTTTCCCACCGCTCCACTTCCAGGTTTTTCTGTCTCGCAGCATGGGTACTTGTTGTGGGTGGCCTTATCTAAGACGCTACATCCTGGACACTTCCATTGTCCCGGTTCAACTGTCGAAACCGGGCGAGCGGGCTCACCGCAATGTCAGTACAGTCGCAGAGGGAGCTTCGTTCAAGTCTGGATCCGCCTTTTCCACCTTTTCGACAACATTTGCCTTTTCCTCGACAATGTTTGACTTTTCAGGCTTGCTTGGCGTTGATCTCCTGTAACAGGGTTACATTCTGGTTACATTTAGTATGTGGTGTACGTGAGTACACTACGGTTGGGGTGAGTATTGACCGGTCCGAAAGGTTTTGGACCATTGGTTATTTTAACCAATCAGGGCAGAAGCCCTTGGTGGAGGCGTGCCAGCCAGCCACGTGTTGGTACACAGGTGGTGTACACTACATTTTAGCTAGGTACGAGTTTAGTAAGTTCTACTTAGTATTACATATAGCTTACATTAGTTTAAATTAAGGGAAAATTTCATGCATGCCCTCGCTTTTTGCGGAAATAACATGCATGCCCCTGATTTTATGAAAATAACATCCATACCCTTTTGCTTGGGCGACGAGTCGTTCCTTTTAGGGTATAATATTTCCAAATGGGCGCGGCTATTTCCACACACGCTTTTTCTATTTCCACACGCACCCGGCACCCCCACAATAATAGCAAAAGCGTGTGTGGAAATAGCCGCGCCCTCACAGAAATGGGATTGACAGATAAAGACGAGAAAGTTACTACGCAGCTTATCCACAAAGTGAATAACCAGGATAATGTCCCATCTGATAGGCTACGAATGGCGAGTCAAGTAACTTGGTACTATCGAATTGGTGTGCATTTCTTTGTTTCGTAGCCGTGTTTGCTGGGCGATTGAGTATGGATTGTAAACCGACGGAAGTGGGTGTGGTTCGTAGTGGTTATTGCGCCGTCCGAGCATCTGTACCGCCAGAGCTGCTTTTGCATGGCTATGAAGGGATTACAATGCGAATTATGACGGATGGGCGCATATATCATATGAACGTGCAAATGGAAAGCTGGAACCCATTTAATTTGTTCATGGTATGCGTAAGTTCTAACTTATTAGAATTTCTTTAAGGACATCACTGATCGGTGGCATTTATTAATGATACAGGGTTTTATCCGAACACCGCCAAATCAATGGGTAGACGTTGATGTGCGTTCTTCTTCGTTTTTCTTCTTTATGCTTGTCCGAAACCTCCATGCTCACTTGCAATTCTGTAGCTGCCTTTTCGTGACTTCTTATTGACAGCGAAAGGCTTTGTTAAGCTTAGCGACGAGACGGAACTCGATCCAGCGAACCTCACAACTGTACGCCACCTTGGTGTAGTCGTTGACGTAACCAGTCATTAATGTTTAAAGTGCTGGTGTTGATATTGACAGGTCGGTTTTGACATTTCTGATGAGAAAGAAGGCGATTTGAGCTTCGTATTCAGTGGATTAAGGTCGTGGCCAAGTTGAGGCGGCCGGATAAGGATGATGCCGATTACGGTGACCGGTGGTTTATGTCTCTTTAAGATTTGATAGCGTTGACAATAACATTTTCATGTATTCAAAGAGGTGATTATTCCAAGAGAAAGACAAAGTCGTTCCGAAAACCGGCAGACTTGGTCATTTGAAGTGCAGCTCTTTATTTGTCAGCAATAAAGGACGGGTGGACGCCATATCCGATACAATGGAGTCTTGTTTTGTACAGAAAAATCGTTCGTGGCTAACAGCAGCATCAGAAAGATGAAACGAGAGCTTGGTATAAAAATCAAACGTATATCTATCTGAAAGTGTGCTAGATCGTACTATACCTCGTCTTCATTCAGCACCATGTTGGTTGGGGATGCCATCGATGATAGGGAACACACGACCAGATTCAGGACACACGAGATTTCCTTGCTTGACGTGCACCTCCAAAAGAGCATGATGGATTTTGCGCAACATCTCTTCATATGTTGCTCCTTCTTCACAGCTCGGAAGCATCGCGGGAATTCCATCCGAAAGCTCTGGCGGTACAGATGCTCGGACGGCGCAATAACCACTACGAACCACACCTACCTCCATCGGTTTACAATCCATACTCAATCGCCCAGCAAACACGGCTACGAAACAAAGAAATGCACACCAATTCGATAGTACCAAGTTACTTGACTCGCCATTCGTAGCCTACCAGATGGGACATTATCCTGGTTAATGTCCTTTGTGGATAAGCTGCGTAGTAACTTTCTCGTCTTTATCTGTCAATCCCATTTCTGTGAGGGCGCGGCTATTTCCACACACGCTTTTGCTATTATTGTGGGGGTGCCGGGTGCGTGTGGAAATAGAAAAAGCGTGTGTGGAAATAGCCGCGCCCATTTGGAAATATTATACCCTAAAAGGAACGACTCGTCGCCCAAGCAAAAGGGTATGGATGTTATTTTCATAAAAACAGGGGTATGCATGTTATTTCCGTAAAAAGCGAGGGCATGCATGAAATTTTCCCTTAAATTAATTTAGGCTAATTACATATTAAATATACATCTGGTAGCACTTGTTATCAATCCAACACCTGTGTTGGTAGGCTACGGCATCCTCTGCAAGGGATGAATCAGGACGATTGGGACAGGTTAACCCTCGTCCAGGAGGAAGCCTTTAACAGGCTGTTATCCTTACTGGGTGACGAAGGCATGCAGCTCCTAGTGGAGCAGGGCCTTGAGGCCGTGAAGTCAAGGGTCAATGCCCTCATCGCCCATGAGGCGAGTTTAGGTGGAGGTCGTTCCACGGGGGTGCGTCCCCCATTATCCTTTAAGATAAAGGAATTCACCGGTGAAAAAGGTGATAACCTTTATGTGTAGTTACGAGAGGTCGAAACGGCCTTCTTCGCAGCGAATGTGATCGCTGATCACTTGCAAGTGGGACTTGCACTGACCCATCTTACGTGCAAAACCCGTACATGGTCGTTTACGTGTCCGGATGTGGTCACGGACGTGTTCCCAACTTGGGAAGTCCTTAAGCAAAAGATTATGGATATGTACGCCACGCCTGATCTGGTTTTCCAGAATCAGCTGGCGTTTTTGAGGTGCCGTCAGGGCACAAGGGAATTGGAGACATATGTCCAAGAAAAAAAAGACCCTATTGGTAGCGTGGTGGAGTCAAGTTGAAAATCGAACTCCGTAGTGTCGAGAACCTGACCACCATCGTGCCCGGCCTTCCAACTTACGGGGGGGGGTACCCCGCGAACCTTCGTCTTCGATCCGATCGGATCGTCCGCTGCTGGCAGACGACCAATCATCAACACAGTACGCCCGGTCCGATTTATTCTTCATCTCACCTTGTGTACCCGATGGATTGGGCTGGTAACACACTCGGTGGATCGGTGCTGGGAATTGACTTGTGGTCTAAATGTGGTAGACCGTGCTGGGTAGTGTACCCCGGGAGGAACTCTTCACCCTGGGTACGGGCAGACCAGTTATATTCGAATTTAGTATGCTCCAAAGGGCAGATCGCTCAAACGATCGTAGAGCCCAACCAATACGAGAACAAAACTCCAATAATCCAATAGTCCAGTAGGGAGATACAAATGAAAACGTGATATACTCCACGAACGATATCTCCACAAAATAATCCAAAAGACGTAATAGCACGTTCCAAACGTGCGCAACTTAAACTTGAGAGGTCGACCAAAGTGCACTTCCGTCGAGGGACTTCCGGCGGGCCAAGTGCGTCTGTGACGCGTCCCGGCCGGGTATAATGAGCTGGAGGGGATTATTCGACCCTCCGCTCCCAAAACAATCTTCGGCGTGCAGGGGCGACCGATGTGCAAAGCGAAACGACCCTGGTTAAGTTAGAGGTCCGACAATTAAGTCGTAAAGCCAAAAACGCTCTTCTTAGACGAAGCCAAAACAAAACATTTTCCCAACAGGCAAAACCAAAAACCAAACTACCTACCCCCTATAGTCTCCAATATGTACCAAACATGAAAATATGTAGTACACGCAATCTCATGTGACTTAACCAAATCCGTGTTCTTGAAACCCCTTGCACATGACCGGCTTAAAAGCCTCCTGGATTTCCACCAATCCGATCGCCGATAGGCCGATCGGTGTGCTGCTGACCGAAAACGACCAAAATTCTTGGTTCCGCTTCGCCACAGCCGCCCCTGAGTCGTGTCGCAGCCGCGCAACGGTAGCGGCCCGATCTCATCATGTCCAGATCTTCACAGAAGCGGACTTCACCAATGGACGGATCTCCGAATCCACCTTCGCCAGGTACTTGCCTTGCACACTCGATCGCCTTGTGGCCTCTCTTGACCTTCTTTTCTGCAGGTGCCCTGCGTTCCTCATCGCCCCATATTGATTATCCGACCAGATCGGCCCGATCTGACAGCTTCCTCACCAATTCAGGGTCCGACAAACCGGGCAAGCATCAGATCGAGGCCGATCAGCTCCAGAAAACGGTCCGTGAGCTCCGGTCCCAGTTAGACATCAGGGATTCTTCACTCCTGCAACTGCGGAAGGATGTGGATACGTTTATCCCCATGTCCACGAAGTTGCAGGAGGTAACCACTGAAAACGCACGTCTCCGGGCCCAGATCGTCCAACAAGCAACGCAAGGTAGGTCAATCGCTCTGTTTCCATCTCGGGTCTGCTCTGACCTTCCTTTGCATATAGATCAATTGCTCGCCGATATCGCCGAGACGTTCGACGCCTTATTCATGGCTGATCGGCAGTCTCATAATCATTGCGATCAGATCCGACCGATCTTCGACGGGATGATCGGCGCACGACACGATCTGTCTCGCTTGGAGGCCTATAGGTCCCACCTCCTGGAACAGCTCGCGGTGGTCGACCAGCAGAGGTTGGAGGACCAGTCCGATCGGACCTTACTCCGCACCCAACATGGTGACCTGGAGAGGCATATCTGCGAGTTACAGTTCGTGGTCCGGGAGCAGATCGGGAGGGTAGAGTCCTTCCAGGCCCGATCGGACGCCTGGACCCAGGAATCAGATCGTCGCTGGGCGGCCGTAAACCGTTGCTATCAACATCTGACTGACTTGTTGCACCGGCGTCCGGCTGCATGTTCTGGCGCCGACCGGTCTGCATCGGCCGTTCTGGTCGATCTGCATCAATACCAGACCCGACGCCACTCATTGGCCAAAAGTGACCACCCCGAAATTTCGAAAACCTCCAAGTCTAAAAAGCGTAAGGAAGCGCCGAAGAGTTCAAGGGCGCGGGGCATTGCGCGCGACTCCGAACTCTAGGAGAAGCGAGCGGTGCCCCAGAAAAAACCAAGACGCTGTCGCATCTTCCAAACCCCAGATCGGTCGCAGATGACGAGTCTATCCCCACCAAATCTCGTGCGCCCTCACGCCCCCGCGCCGCTCGCACCAAGTGTATAGAGGTCTCCTCCGGGGAGGAGTCGGGGAGCGGATCGAGCGATTCCGAGTTCTTGGTCACTGCATTATCCAAGTCCCGGTCAGATCAACGCCGAAGTTACGTTCCTTCGAAGCCCGCATCTGGGGCTAATAAGCCGATCAGCTCCCAGGGTGATGGTGCTGCATCGACGCGCGGGTCGACCGGATCGGTACCTTCGTTCCAGCCCGGCACATCTGGGCTGCACAAGCACTCCCGATTGAAAGGGTTGTTGGCCGGAGGTCGGCCTCTCCCATCGTTGACCTCGGATGCCACTTCGCCATGGTCATCGTGGAAGATCGGTAGCTTGTACCAGTCTGCCCTGACCAAGCAGATATTAGCCCTATCTCTGTCGCGCCCGGACTCCTGGCTTTTTCCTCCAGCTCCCAAGGCTCCTGACGCTTCTGCATGGCGGACGGACCTGGTCATAGCACCACAAATCGCCCGTCTGTACGCATATGAACCATGGAAGGTGTTCGTTCGCCCCAAGCTGGGGTCCATGTTTGCGTCGACTGCGTGGATCGACTCGTTCTTAGGTCGAGTGAAGACCATCAACGAAACTTACAGCCAAGCGATCTGGGAGTCTACGCACTATCTAGTGCTTCCTGGTCGAGCGCAACATGATCAAGGCCTGATCTTGTTCCAGAGAAACCGATAGAGGAGCCGGAGTTGGGCAGGCGAGGCCTGGCAGACCCTATGCCAGTTTGTTCTGGGAGGGATGCTGGCCCGCGAATGCGACCTCGACATCTTCTTATATCCTGTGGTTCTCCATATGGCCAAGAGTCGGGTTGAGAAAGCCGGGGTGCTGGCTGACGACGGCGCCTGGTATCCCGGTCTTCATTGTGACGAGCCGGTCACAGACCTGAAGGACGCTTTGGGCCAGATCGATCGGAAGGAGCCCTGGCGCAATCAGTACCAGAACCATATCGCAGACCATCCGGCGCTGACTATCGGCCGTCTGTGGGGTGATAGTGATTCTTGATGCAGCAGTTAGCTGACGAGATAATTCGTAATACATGTCATCATTCCTTAATCAAATTCATCACTTTCTCCAAACTTGCACCAACACGTTATCATATACAGTTTCCATACATCGCGAAATCATCACCACGCTCGTCATTCCACTACTCCAGTTCATCACAATTCACAAAATTCCGACTTTACACATATTCACACCGATCGATATACTGATCGGTGCTACTGTGTGTCTCGGTCTTCGTCTTCAAGGGTCTGCATCACTGAGAAGCAATTCCTGCTGACTCGTTCTTGCTCGAACTCTCGTAGCAGTCCTCCAAAATTTAGATCGAGTACGTCGATCGAAGTTGCTTCTTCATGATCCTTCCAGCGGACCAGATATTCTCGGTGGGTGCGACCGAAACGCATCTTCTTGACCGATCGGACATCTAGCACATTTTCCACCTCAAATTCGTCATCTTCCAATGGCCTTTCCCAAATGTCTTCCGGCAGCAGAGCTTCGTCAAAATCGAATCTCTCCGCTTCGTCCACCAGACATGGTATTTTAGGCCGATCGGGGAACTCTCTGACATGCTTCAGTTTGGACACATGCACGAGCGGAAAAAATTATAATCCATGCCGATCGTGATCAGACGGGCAGCATGCTCACCGATCATCTCTGCTACACGGAAAGGACCGTGCCACTGTGAGCTAACTTCTTCGAATAGCCTTCCTTGACCCGATCGAGGTATAACCATACCCTCGACCCTGGTTCAATACCATGAGGTCGGACCTGATCGTTTTTCCGATCTGCTCGATCTTGTGTGGCCTGACGCAACTTTTCATTGAAGACTTCTTTCGCATGCTGGTAATGCTTCTGGATCTGCATACGCCAACGACGGGCATCGCGATCGCGGGTCCGAGTTCAGCCGATCGGTGTCGCCGCTTCAAGTGTCGATCGAGGGTCCCATCCATACGCCAGATAAAAAGGCGTTTCTCCTCATACCCGATCGGTTGAAGAGTTGAGTGCGAATACCAGTCTCTCTGCATACTCGTCCCAGTCACGTTGGTCCGGATCGGCCAAAAAAATACATCTTGATCTCCCTTGTGTCTGCACCATGCGTTCAGACGCTCCGTTCGCTTGCGGTCGATATGCTATCGTCGCGCTCTGCTTCTGGCCTAGCATGTTATTGAACGATCGGAACACCTCGGCCATAAAACCGGGTTCCCGATCGTGTCTAATAACTTCGCTGGCGCCGAACCTTCTGAATACGCATTTCTCGTAGCTCTGGGCGATCTGCTCCGCAGATCGGGATGCACTAGCCTTTGCGATCACCAGACCCGTGAACAGGTCGATCCATATCAGCAGCTCAGTGTTGCCGCGCGTCGATCTGGGAAGCGACAGTATGTGATCCATTGCTACCACCTGGCAAGGGTAAGTAGCCTCGATATTCCCGGGCGATCACCCCTTGATTATCGGTCTGCCCTTTCCGGTCTCGCAATCTGTGCAACAGCCCACATATTTCTGCACGCTCCGAAAAAGTCCCCTCCAGTGAAAGTGGGCCCTGATCTTGTGGTATGTCCTTCCTATGCCCTGATGTCCCCCCTTCTGGACTCACATGGTAGTGATGAAGGACATCCGGCTGTAGCAACTCATGGATCACCGGTTTCGCCAGTCGACCTCGATCTTCACTGTCTTAGTCAACATCCCGGCAGTAATATAGCAGTCCATTGTCGTCCACATCGTAACTGTCCGCGATCTTGGTACATTCTTTCGCTTGATCATTCGTTAACTTGGACATTTCACCGCGCAGATATGCTTTCAGGTTGACAATCCACTCTTCTTCGTCCTACGCCTTGAGGATCCGTTCCGCCCTTAGATGTTGCACAACGCGCTCACTCAGCCTTTCCTTCGGAAACGATCGGCGAGACTTCTGAGTTCGCGATCTAGTCGCCGCCATCACATGCACCTGATCGGGGCTGTTCTTGGGCTTGATCAACTCCGGGAGCCTGTTTATATCCATAAGTTCATGTAGAACGGCCTCCTCGGTGATCGTCACCCCGATCTGGTCCCGCATGGCTTGGGTCGCGAGGTGGTCGGCGCTTCTGTTCCAATCCCGTTTCACGTGCAATAGCTCGTGGTTGGGATGGTCTTTCAACGCCTTCATCACCCGATCGTTTAACAACTTCAGCCTTGGTGCCTTACAGTCGATCTCCCCGGTGATCTGCCTTATCACCAGGTTGGAGTCACCACATATGATGATCCGACCTTTCTTCTGTGATGACAGCAGATCGAGACATAGAAGGAGCCCCCGATATTCCGCCTCGTTGACCGTTATGTCAGGCGTGAAATCGGCGGCGGTTGCTACTATAGACCATTGTGGTAACTTCCACAGTATGGAACTATAGGAGCTGACCTTCTTCTTCACGCTAGCCGATCCGTCGAAACTCAAGACCAGGAATTCCGCATCCCGATCGACGATCGGCGGAGGCCGTGAGATTGATTGTCGGGGTTGCTTCCTTGGGGCAATCGCCATCATAGATTCATCCACTTCAGACCGAGGGGTGATACTGGCAGACAATGTGCCCAATATCTCTTCCTCTCCCTTGGTGCACTTGACGACCTCGAGAGACCACTGTGACAGGATCGCTGACCATCTGCCAAGCCGACCGTCCATCCCATTGGCTGATAACATCCAGGCCAATGTCGACTTTCGTGATAGGACATTTACAGGTCGGCCGACCAGCAGGTTATAGCACACATCCAAAATCCGTAGTAAAGCCAGAACTTCCTTTTCGACGATTCCATAGTTGACCTCGTTCGGCTTCAAAGTCCGGCTCGTAAAAGTGACTGGGTGGTACACTCCATCATGTTCTTGCACTAGAGTGGCCGAAATGGCCCACTTACTAGCATACACAGTGACGATCGGCATTTTTTCCGGATCGAAGTGTCTTAGAATCGGTGCCATCGCCATCTTAGCCTTCAACATACCGAAAGCAACCTGTGCACGCTTCATGTGGTCATCTGTCTCCACCGGCGGAAAATCTGCAGGCGGATCGGAGTCGCAGCCTTCTCGTAAAGTTGCCCGATCTCCTTCGCGCAACATATGGTAGTCGACTTCCCGGAGCTCGTACAGCACGGTCGCGTAGACCTCGAAGTATTCAATGAAGCGGCTGTAGTAATGCAGGCTCCCTAGGAAGGACTGCATTGCCTTCAGAGATCTCGGAAACGGGAGGTTGCTCAGTGACTCCAGGTCCTTAGGATTAGCCTCCAGTCCACTGATTGACACCATATGACCCAAATAGGCGACCTTGGACATGCCCCAAAAACTCTTCACAGCACTGATCGACAGGGTCCAGCGATCGCACGTCTCCAACAACCGTTCAACCTTCTCGCACAGATCGCTCCATGACGAGGCAGGGATCAGTATGTCGTCGATGTATGATCGCCTCCCCAGAACGGACGGTCTACTTTCCCGATCGGGTTCACCCTCTGTAAATACATCATGGTTTTCGGTGGGGTCCCGATCGGTACTGATCTTGAAGTGTCGGGCGTAAGCGGCTTGTCACCGATATTAGTGAGTCGAACGTAATCGAACCGGCCGGAGCTCTTCACAAAGGTCGGCACCCACCGGTCGCCCCTGGTCACTCATAACTTCCTTGATCGAAAACCTTTATCGACCGGGGTATCAGCGGATTGGCCGACCGGAATGGTGACATCTTGATTCCACCTGACCAGATCGGTGTGCGATCCGTATAGGGGCCGCCGACCAGCTAACTGGATCTGGACCTCATCCGGGAGTGTAAGCACTCCATGAGACAGATCTAGACTAATACCCGCTGGCACCATAAAATCCATGCCTAACAGGTCATCCTGACGGGCCAGATTGCCAACCCAAGCGCTGAAGAAGTAAACCAACGAACCCGATAGGGTGATCTTCACGCGCGTCCTTCCTTCGGTCATGTAGATTTTTTTCCCCAATTCCAACGTATTCTTTTATCTGGGTATCGTCTATACGACATCCGACCTTACGAGCAAATGCGGAGTCTATAATCGAGACTTCGGCCCCAGAGTCGAATAACATCGTCTCTTTCTGGTTGTTGATCTTACCACAGACTTTCGCCTGCTTAAACCATTTTCCGGGCGCATGTACTTCCAGTATCCTCGAGACTCCCCCGGCAGCAGATCCAACTGCATGACCACCTTCGATCGGGAATATTCATCGGTCGTGAGATTGTAGACCGGATGATCCCGATCGATGCAATTGAGAACAGAACATGTATTGTCGGTTTTATTCTCCTTGTATACGTATGCATAGATGCCAAACGTAGACCGCTCGGCTCGATCCAGATTCCAACCTGGCGAGCGTTCTAGTTTAACTTCTTTTCCACGTCCGGCGGAAGCATCCCCGCGTGCTTACCCGGCACATACCACTTACGCATCAAATTGAAAAACTCTTCGATCTTGCACTGGCCGGACTCGTGGATCTCTCCACATGACTTGCACACGAAGAGGCAGTGATCGGTGGGGTGGCCGCGTCTTTCGCACTTCTTGCATGTTAATTTCTTCCAGCAGTACCCACCGTCATGATTGCTCGACCCGCAGTGAGAACACTTCTTGCGAGGCCGGTCCGGGTCGGACTTGTTTCCACTCCTGCCCTTCCGATCTTCCTGGTTAGGCGTCGATCTGGTTCTTGGGGCAGGTTCCGTGATGAAAACGTGGCGACACTGGTCCTCATCTGACTCCCGACTGGACAGGCCGCTACTTTCCTCTTCTGACCCAGTGCTGTCTTCAGTCACAATCGCCTTGACAGCACGGGCCGATCTGGTCAGGGGCCTCTTCACAGGGTCGGTCTGGGTCTTCGATCTGTAGCGACTCGATCCAACGGCGACCTTCTCCCTCATGCTGCGCGAGTGTTGCAGCATCCGCAACGTCTGCTCCACTTCCGTCACATCCTTTAGGCGCAGCAGAGTGAGCTGATCTGCCAGCTCTTGGTCATCCAGGGTACTAATATAGTGACCCACGTGCTCCATAGCGGCACCGGTCGGCGGGTTACATTCCTTGATTACTATTCCGGCGCGAATTTCGGCCACGTTCAGGCGGTGCAAATACTCGATCGGCGTCTCGTCGCCCCGCTTCTGCATATGGTGATACTTGCGGGCGGTAGAAAATCCGGAGTTGCAGTACTGCCCCTCAAATTATGGACATAGAAGATCCCAGTCATATCGGACATCCCGACCCAACTGTTGGATCCAGTTCGCAGCCGGTCCTTTCAGCAGATCCCTGAAGATCAGACACCGTTCATTTTTTGGTGTCTGATCCCGTAAGAAAGCAGACTTGACCCGACCAAACCACGACCTGGCTTACTCTTCGTCGGCGTCCTTGCCGGTAAAGTCCGTAAGATCCGTAGTTGCAGCCATACGAATACGTGGGATCGCGGCAGATACAAGATCAAATGCGGTCGTAGAGGCTAGGTTAGCCTTACGCGTTGTACCCGCCCCTGCACCGTCTGACCCATAGTGGTCACCCGGATCGCCGACCGACTCCATGTCGTAATCGCTATTCTTGCTCGATCGGCGCGGTCGGGCTGGCTGCGGCTTGATTCTTCCTTTTCCAACTGGTTTACCACATCGGATAGCCTTATCCGCTGATGCCACTGACTCCATATCCACATCCCGGCAACTATTGACATTTTGCCGGGCAGATCGGTCCTGGGCATGTGGGCGCGGAGGAGATCGGCATCGATCTCCCAAGAAACGCTCCATCATCGCTTCAAACATGGCTTGTACGTCGGTTTGGGTCATGTTCAACGTGTTGGTGTCCTCCTTTGGAGGTACTGAAGCCTCTGGGGGCTCCTGGGGACCCGACTGTCATGCAGCCCCTTGCTGCCGCACGTCCTTTTTATGCTCCCACGGGATCTGGTTCGGCCCCATGGTCATCCGCTCGACACAGACCTCCAACTTCGATGAGTTATTAGAGGCATGTGGAGACTGATACAACGACTTATCGTCGGAGCACACATCGTCGTGTACTGCCGTGGTCTCAGCGACCTTCAATGCCGCGGTGGGAGTTGGGCGGCGGACCGCCCCCACCAACGGCACCAAATGGTCATGGAAGGTCGACATCGACATCTCCAGCCTCCAAGTATCCAGATCGATAAATTTCTGCACATTGGCGAGGTTTCGCACTTTCATGCCGACCTCGTCCAACATCGCCAGCAGGTTCTTCACCAATAGCAACGGCCGATCGCTTTGGATAGGATCGGTGGTGGGTCCGAGAAGGCGATCGGGGATCTGGGGGTCTATAATCCGCATGACCTGGTCTTCGCGAATAAATCGCTTCAACTCGTGGATGTAGTACATGCTGGTCAGGTCTTCTTCTTTGATGACCCCATCCCCGACCTGCGACTTCTCTTCCAAGTCGTCTTCCTCGGACGGTATTCTGAGCCTCTGCTTGGGAACCTTGAGAAAATGGATCGGATCGTTCCGATCAGCCTCCAAGTCGTTTTCGCTTTTTATTTTCTTTTCGTCAAAATATTCATTCAAATGCATAGGATCAAGACAAAAGTCCTGATCCTTTCCGGAACTATAGCAAGACCTGCTATAGTCCCGATCGGCTCCGGTGGGAGCCTTATGGGGAGGATAAAATTATTAATCCCGATCTGGTCCTCCACCCGTCAAGATCGTACATCGCCATCTTTATCGACAACAAGAACATAAGGCGATAGCCGTTCCTTATGTCCTCTCCAGAACGATTCCACATTTAATTCGTTATAATCAATTCTTGATGAGATATCATCTCGGTGATATCCACGATCACCAAGTGATCCGGGCACGCGCACCATTGTGGTGGAGTCAAGTTCAAAATCGAACTCCGTAGTGTCGAGAACCTGACCACCATCGTGCCCGGCCTTCCAACTTACGGGGAGAGGTACCCGCGAACCTTCGTCTTCGATCCGATTGGATCGTCCGCTGCTGGCAGACGACCAATCATCAACACAGGACGCCCGGTCCGACTTATTCTTCATCTCACTTTGTGTACCCGATGGATTGGGCTGGTAACACACTCGGTGGATCGGTGCTGGGAATTGACTAGTGGTCTAAATGTGGTAGACCGTGCTGGGTAGTGTACCCCGGGCGGAACTCTTCACCCTGGGTACGGGCAGACCAGTTATATTCGAATTTAGTATGCTCCAAAGGGCAGATCGCTCAAACGATCGTAGAGCCCAACCAATACGAGAACAAAACTCCAATAATCCAATAGTCTAGTAGGGAGATCCAAATGAGAGCGTGATATACTCCACGAACGATATCTCCACGTAATAATCCAAAAGACGTAATAGCACGTTCCAAACGTGCGCAACTTAAACTTGAGAGGTCGACCAAAGTTCACTTCCGTCGAGGGACTTCCGGCGGGACAAGTGCGTCTGTGACGCGTCCCGGCCGGGTATAATGAGCTGGAGGGGATTATTCGACCCTCCGCTCCCAAAAAACTCTGCGGCGTGCAGAGGCGACCGATGTGCAAAGCGAAACTACCCCGGTTGAGTTAGAGGTCCGACAATCAAGTCGTAAAGCCAAAAACGCTCTTCTTAGACGAAGCCAAAACAAAACCTTTTCTCAACAGGCAAAACCAAAAACCAAACTACCTACCCCCTATAGTCCCCAATATGTACTAAACATGAAAATATGTAGTAAACGCAATCTCATGTGACTTAACCAAATCCGTGTTCTTGACACCCCTTGCGCATGACCGGCTTAAGATCCTACTGTATTTCCACCAATCCTATCGCCGATAGGCCGATCGGTGTGCTGCTCACCGGAAACGACCAAAATTCTTGGGTCCGCTTCGCCACAGCAGGGATGTACGCGAAAGCGTATTCGGATGATGTGTCCATCCCCGTATTCATGGAAGGCCTGAAAGAAGGGCCAGCACGTTCGGAACTGTTCCGATGCCGACCCCGATCCCTGGGGGAGGCGTTTAAGATGGTGTTCAACGCCGATAGGAACTTTCGTTCCTCTAAGGTGGGTACCGAACCCATGGACCTGAGTCAGGTCGAAGCGGAGAAGAAACCTTCCGCTAAGAGTCACTCTGACTCTACTTCGCAGAGCTTCGAGTCGAAGCTCTTTGCATTGCTGCAGCGGCATGGACCGTTGAGATGCTTCCTGTGTGGAAGCGCGGATCATCTGCGGAAAAGATGTCCGCGGGGCCCCCAGCGAGATATTCGCTTCAAGGGGCTGAGGGTAGGGAAGAAGC
>CM047583.1:13501476-13521099 GCA_026184515.1 Peronosclerospora sorghi | reverse complement strand
AATGTGGAGATATAAATGGAATTTTTGACCAATCAGGAGCGACATGCGACGGCCACCTCGCGAAGGCCACCTCGCGGCTAATTGATTTATGATTGGTATGAATGTGGAGATATAATTGGAATTTTTGACCAATCAGGAACGACATACGACGGCCACCTCGCGACGGCCACCTCGCTCAATCAGATTACAGAGGGTTTCTGAAGTAACTGTCAAGGATGATCAATCAGGTTACAGAGGGAATCAGTGGTAACTGTCAAGGATGATCAATCAGGTTACAGAGGGACTCAGTGGTAACTGCCACGTATTGAAGTCAGCGCTGAAGTAACCAAAAAGTAGTGGGTGAAAAAAGTGCTTGACTTTGATGTAGGAGTTAGTAATACTTAATAGAACGAAATTTCCCTTGAAGTGCGCAGATCTCTGGCGGCCGTGAAAACATTCTTTTTTTATTCAATACAAAAAACAAGTGTAATACAAGGAAGTCGTTGAGAAAACGCCCTAGCAAGTGAAGCAGCAGCCGTTTGAAGTGCGCTAGTGTTGGGGGCAGCCCGGAACCGCCTTTGGAAGTGTATCCCTAGTGTGTTGACGGATTGGTTGGTTCGGACGGAAATATTAAGTACCCGGGAAGTAAAGGAAGGAGGACTAGCTAATTATCTCTTTGTGTTGTTGATTAAGTGGATTTATAATAATTTTCAACTCCTTCACGACAACTGGTGCCACAATCCGGGACTAACGTCGACATCAAATTCAAGCTTACACAATGGCATAAGTACCACAAGAAGATGGTCCAGATCTCCATTTTACACTAAAATACTCCGATGATGATACTCACAGGACTTACACATTTTCCGAAGCGTGTGCAAAGGTAACGCAGTATCAACAACAGCTTCTCAGATTATCGGGTGATTCGAGCTGTTGGTTTTCATTATTTGAGATACGTAAGATGAAGCGAGCTGCACCCAACTTTAGGGTGCAAGAAGATCTCACTACATTTGGAAATTTACAAGCATCTGTGCTGGCACTGGAGGATTTTTTCCCAAATTTAGGGTATGAGATTATCAGACGGGATGAGTTTGAGAAATGCGTGTGATTACGATTTGGTACGGACCGCAGAAGATATTGGACTGATGATGTATTTACTATTAGCAGAAAATCAGTGGGAAACATCATTAATTGTAACGGGTTTACATTTGAGTTACATTTAGTGTTGGTGTACATGAGTACACTACGGTTGAGGTCACTATTGACCGGTTTGAAAGGTTTCGAACCATTGTTTATTTTAACCAATGAGGGCATGAGCCCTTGGGTGATGGTGTGTCATCCATCCACGTGTCGGTACACAGGTGTGTACATTACATTTTAGCTAGGTACTAATTGGGTATATTCTACTTAGTATTACATATAGTTTACATTAGTTTAAATTAATTTAGGCTAATTACATATTAAATATATTCAGTTTACATTTCACTTTAAAGTTGAGACGCGCGACCTCAACCGGTCGCGCGTGCAGTGAGTGTCGTAGGTAAGAGGGATCCCTCCCTTTACTTACATCCCGTAAAGGGGACACAGCCGTTAAGGCTAAGTAGTAAACCAACCCGGGAATCTTGGCCCCGAGTAGGAGAGCTCTCCTACTAAGCCCTTTATAAGGGCGTATCGGCTACGTAGCGGTAGATACCGCTTTAAGGAAGAGTCTTCCTCCGTGCGCTAGCCGCACCGTGCGTATACGCACCGATTACATCTGGTAGCACTTGTAGTCAATCCAACACCTGTGTTGGTCGACTAAGGCATCCTCTGCAAAGGATGAATCAGGACGATTGGTATAGTTTGACCCTCGTCCAGCAGGAAGCCTTTAAAAGGCTGTTATCTAATGGGTGACGAAGGCATGAAGCTCCTAGTGGATCAGGTCCTTGAGGCCGTAAAGGCAAGGGTAAATTCCCTCATCGCTCATGGGCGAGTTGTAGTGGAGGTCGTTACACGGGGGTGCGCCCTCCATTATCATTCAAAATAAAGGAGTTCACCGGGGAGAAGGGTGACAACCTTTACGTGTGGTTGCGAGAGGTCGAAACGGCCTTCGCCACAGCGATTGTGATCGCTGATCACTTACAAGTGGGACTTGCATTGACCCATCTTACGGGCAAAGCCCGTACATGGGCGCTTACGTGTTCGTAGTCAGTCACGAACGTGTTCCCAACCTGGGAGGTCCTTAACCAGAAGCTTATGGACATGTACGCAACGCCTGATCTGGTTTTCCAGAATCAACTGGCGTTTCTGAGGTGCCGTCAGGGCACTAGGGACCTGGAGACATGTATCCAGGAACTTAAGACCCTGTTGGCAGGGATGTACGCGAAAGAGTATTCGGACGATGTGTCCATCCCCGTCTTCATGGGAGTCCTGAGAGAAGGGCCAGCACGTTCGGAGCTCTTCTGATGCCGACCCCAATCCTTGGGGGAGGCGTTCAAGATGGCGTTCAACGCCGATAGGAACTTTCGTTCCTCGAAGGTGGGTCCCGAACCCATGGACCTGAGTCGGGTCGAAGCGGAGGAAAATCCTCCCGCTAAGAGTCACACCGACTCTTTTTCGCAGAGCTTCGAGGCGGAGCTCTTAGCTATGCTGCAGCAGCATGGACCGTTGAGATGCTTCCTGTGTGGAAGCGCGGATCATCTGCGGAAAAGATGTCCGCGGGACCCCCAGCGAGATATTCGCTTCAAGGGGCTGAGGGTAGGGAAGAAGCCCTCGCCCAAGCCGTCGGGAAACGACGGCTCCCAGTAGGTGCGGGGCGCCCTACTGGGGGAGCCCCTCAGTGCTGTTAAGCCCCAGGGTAGGGGACGACAGCACAAAGACCCGAGGGAAACGGTGCTTTCTAGCACCGAGTTGGTGTACCAGCCAGGGTTGCTGGTAGTCCTTGCGGACGTGAAAGGTTTTGATAAGCCTTGGAGAGTCTTGATATACTCTGGAGCGTCTGACAATTATGTCAGACGGGCTTCTGTCGAGAAGAGTCGGCTGTATGCCGAGGACCTAGAGGCACGTTCTCGTGACGTTGTCACGGTCCGTCTTGCGACGGGCGTACAGGTTTCTGTACCCAAGGTCTCGATTGACCTTAAGCTAAAGTTTGCATACTTCGAAAGCTTAGAACGTTGCCTAGTCCTGGATTTGGACTCGAGGTATGACCTCATTCTGGGCATGAAGTGGATGGAACGCCACGAGCCATGGATAGACTGGAAGTCTAAGTCCATTGGCTCAACGCCCCCGCGGTCGGGTGAAGCATTGGCGAGTCATGAACCCACCTTTTCTCGATTGCAAAAGCGATTCTGGCGTGAGATGCCAGAGATTGTGATGTCTGAAATGATCATTCCCAATGGAGTTAAGGAATAGTTCCTTAACGAGGGGGATTCGCGGTTAATCCCCGCGCCGATGTAGGCGAGACTGGTGAGTCGCCAGTGATAGAGGTGGAATCATCTGAGGGTAAGCGCGAGGCGCTTAGAGAAGAGACCCGAAGTTCGTCTCTTCTACAGGTCGTAATTGATTCCGACCACACCGTGTCCGGCGAACAAGTTGCGACTCCAGTGGTAGGGGTAGAGACCCCTGTGGTTAAGCGCGAGGCGCTTCCAAGCAAAGAGACCCGTACTTCGTCTCTTTCGCACGTCGGAATTGATTCCGATTACGCCGTTATAGGCGAGACCGGCGAGTCACCGGTGGTAGGGGTAGAGGGCTCTGTGTATAGGCGCGAGGCGCTTCGAATAGATGGGGCAATTGACTCCCCCCATCTGGGTCCCAGGATGAGTCCCGAGGCCAGTAGCCATCAGTCCTATCGGATGCCGAATAGTGTGACAGGTGTTGTCACAGAAGGCGTAAGCCTTGAACGGTTGCCTGGGGTAGGCGAACTGTTGTCGTTGGAAGAGATGTCCTTCAACGAGTTTGGAACCGCTTTGAAAGCAGGTGAAATCGACGAGGTTGTCGTATTACGTCCGGAAGAGGAGTTAAACTCCTCCTCCACGATTGAAGAGTCAGTTTTGGTGCAAACCAAACAGGCATTGAATGCCCGCGACAATTACCATTCCTTATTAAAGGAATTTGGAGATGTCATTAGTGAGAACCCACCGATGGGGTTACCACCGGATCGGGGAGTCCGACATGAAATTGATTTCGTTCCTGGAACCAAATACTGCGTCACTAGACAGTGGCCTCTCCACAAGGAGCAATGCGACGTCATCGACGCATTCTTCAAGGGGAAAGAAGAGGCAGGGATGGTGCGGGCGAGCAAGTCTCCCCACTCATCTCCCACTTTTTGTGTTCGTAAACCGAACGGAAAGTGGCGCATTGTGCATGCGTACAACAAGCTGAATGCAGCTACTGTACCCATGAAAACTCCGATTCATCGGAAGGATGTCCTCCAGAACAATATGGCGGTATGTACCGTTTACAGTGCCTTAGATCTGGTGGACGGGTACTATCAGGTGCTCATGCGAGCATCCGATATTCCGCTTACAGCGGTCAGCACGCCTAGTGGCATGCTGTGGGAGTGGCTGGTTATGCCATAGGGGCTTTCGAATGCACCAGCGACTTTTTAATCGCTTGGTGACTCAACTCTTCCGCCCTCATAGGAAGTACGCTTAGACGTACTTCGACGATATATTCGTTCATAGTCATGCGGAAGGCGACTCTTCCGATGTTCAGACGCATCTGATACACCTTCGAGCGGTGCTCGAATGTATGCGAGAGCATAAGTTGTATGCAAACGCATCCAAATGTATCTTTGGTGCTGAGGAAATTCCTTTACTCGGATGATTTATCGGTAAGGATGGAGTGCGGGCGGATCCCGCGAAGGTGAAAGCCATTGTGGAGTGGCCTACGCCTCTAAATCTTAGAGATTTACGGAAGTGGCTTGGATTAGCCAACTATATCCACAAGTACAGCGAGAACTACGTTGAAATGGCGAAGCCATTGACCGACCTTCTTAAGAAGGATGTTGATTGGTGTTGGAAAACCGAACACCAAAACGCTTTTGAAGCGGTTAAGGGTAGCTTGTTAAAATCTCCCGTTCTTGCTCTCCCAGATTCTGGGAAACCATTTAGTGTCGTCTGCGACGCCTCCGATTTCGCAATCGGATGTGCTTTGTTACAAGCAGACGATGCAGGAAGGGAACGCGTAATTGCGTTTGAGTCGAGGTAGCTTAAATCTGCAGAACGGAATTATCCCGCTCATGACAAGGAGCTACTTGCAATGAAGTATGCTCTTGTCAAATTTAGGGTTCACCTACTCGGCTCAAAGCCGTTCGTGGTTTATACTGACCACGCGTCCTTACGGACAGCGACAAAGTCGCCTCATCTCTCGCAACGGATGGCCCGTTGGCTCTCCTTCTTTGCGGAGTACAACTTTGAGGTTAAGTATAAACCTGGAAAGCAGAACGTGCTTGCAGACGCGTTGTCGCGTCGTCCCGATTACGAGCTCGCTCACGCGACATTCGTCACCACATCTGTGGTGGATCTCATACGCCAGGCGTATGAGAAAGGCCCACAGTGTACGGCGCTAATCAGCGCGTTAGGTGAAAAGGGTCTTGGCTCGTCTGAGCCAACCCTGTCAAGTCGAGCTAAAGCTCGTTTACACCGTTACAGGTACTGTGACAGTCTGCTATTTTATAGCACGAGCGCGGAGGACACTCCGCGGGTGGTAGTTTCTCATGATGAGGAACTGAAGTATAGAGCCCTCTTTGAGGCACATGACGCCCCTACCGGGGGTCATTTAGGTTGGGATAAGACCTACAGCGCTTTAAACGCTTTGTATTTGTGGCCCAACATGTATAAGTGGGTCGGTGCGTATATACGCAACACGTGTCAGAGGGTTAAACCCTCTGCAAGTTCAGCTGCGCCTTTGGCGAGCTTATCGGTTCCAACGGAGTGTTGGAAATCCATTAGCATGGATTTTATCTTCGGTTTTCCGAAGGATAAGACCGTTAACCCCGGCATATTGGTCTTTGTAGACCGATTGAGCAAGATGGCTCACCTGGCGGCGGTTCCAGAGTCCATAGATGGACAAGGAACAGCGAAAGTGTTCCTAGACCGTGTCTTTCGACAGCATGGTCTACCCGATTCCGTGGTGTCGGATCGGGATCCCCGTTTTACGGGACAATTCTGGGGAGCGTTGTTTAAGGTGCTATGCACCAAGCTCCTCATGTCCACTGCGGATCATCCGCAGACGGACGGTCAAACAGAACGCGTTAATCGCGTTGTGAGGATATTCTCCGGAGTTTAGGTCCGGATTCTCCAAAGAGTTGGAGTGAGATGCTTGCAATGGTTGAATTTGCTATCAACAATTCGGTACATGCATCTACGGGGTTTATCCCGTTTTACGTGAACGGATTAGTGAATCCGAGGGTTCCGTTGACGACACGTGTGTGTGTGGCCCAGGGCTTGAGGGGGGAGGATTCCCCGATGTCAGCCCTGTATCTGTGCGTAAGCACATCGATAAGTTTTTATCGACGCGCCTTAGTGTCTTACGACACGTCTGCGATGCCATGGCGGAAAGCCAAGACAAACAGAAGGAGAAAGCTGACCGCAAGGGGCGGCGTAACGAAAAAGTATACAAAGTAGGAGAAAGTGTTCTATTAAACGCTAAGAATCTTCGTATACATGCAGTTTCCAACGTGTTGTGCAATAAACTGCGCCCCAGGTTTGTGGGGCCCTTTAAGGTACTATCCCGAAATGGATTATCGTATACCTTGTACATCCCGAAGGTGATGCTTACGAATCCAACCTTCTGTGTCGGTTTCTTAAGCCATACCAGGACCCGGAGGCGGGCCCCCTCCTGGAGGGGGAGTGGAAAGGCGGATAGCCGTAAGAGCCGTAAGGCACGGCAGAGCGAAGGAAGCCCGAAAGGGCTAAAATGCGACCACGAAGCTCCGCAACGGTCGTCTCGAGAGAGGCAAGCCGCCTCTCGAAGCGATCAGTGGCATTCCACTCATCGCGGAGCCCCTCGTGGAGATCATGGATGCGATGGCTGTGTCGATCACAGCGTTCGCTAATCTCACGTCACAATTGCGCGACCTCCTCCTCCAATGCTTGATGCGAAGGGTACTCTACATTTTCATGTGAAGCGGCTGATGACGCGACGCCATCATCGGGGTCAAACCCAGTATCTGGTGAAGTGGAAAGTTTATCCACACTCACAGAGTTCGTGGGAGTTCGAGACTCCCCTACGGCAGGATTTCCGCGACGTCGTTGACGCTTTCGAGCGGGAGAACCCGGCTGTAGGTCAGTGACCAGAGGGGCATGAGAAGCCCCTTCACTCCCAGTAAGTGGGAGTTCGCCGGAGGCAGATATGACGCTCACAATGTCTTCTGGAACCATGGTGGAGACAGGAACGCTGGCGTAGCGCGTGCGATATGGAGCACGTAATAGCTCCATCGCCTTGGATCTGGCAAATGCCAGGCGCAACGCCCTCTCCACCCAAATGTCTCGACGGGAATAGCTGTCGTGCAGCTCATTGAAGCTGGGGAGAAGCTTCTCCCCTTCCGCCCAAGCGCGGAACTTCTTCTCTGCATCATAAGCACTTTCTCCCGGAGAAAGAACGAAAGGAACCTCGCGGAGGTTTTCAACAGGGGCACCCTGTGCCTGCCTGTCTAAGCGCTGTCGATATGATACTCTAGTGAACTGCTTTTGTGTAAAAATCTATTTCAGCAAAAGAGATTATCTCAAAGAATTAATAGTTGATAGGAGTTATAATTAAGATGAGTAAATTAGGTTCTATAGAAAATCTTTTTGCAATTCCAGATGAATACGGAATTACAGATGGGATAATAGAAGAGTCGATGAAGTGGCAGAATTGAGCCTTAGACAGCGTTTATCCTCTACTGTGCGATTGAATATTATGAAATAGAAGTACCAGTTGGGTTGCCGGAGTTTCTCACGGCGTTCGCGTTGATACGGCTGTTCAGCCGCGGGGCCAGGGGTATAGGACGCTAAACCAGTCCTTACCAAACTCCTGGCCCACCTTGGAAGGTCATGAGGATCATCAAAATTATAAGCCGCCCTTGCCAGGCGTTTGGGGGCGCGTAACGCAGCCCTTAGTGCCTGTGCGGCAAGTTGGGTGTCTTGAGCTGCGTCCAGCTCATTAGTGACGATCGCCTTTGGCGATTCGGATGTATCATCCGATATAGGCAGGGGTGGCGCACTGGTTAGTGCATTTTCCCCACGTGTGGGGAACGGGTTAGGCTGCAGACAACGCCGTTCGCCGCTGTCGGAGCAGTTAACCGTTGGGGAGGTATCCCCAAGGGCATCCGTCTCCGAGTTCTCGGAGTAGTCTACCTCTTCTAGAGGATACGCCATAGCACCACTGAAGGTGTACATATGGAGGGCCAGAGGAACTGGCGTTGGAGTTCTCCAACAAAATTTTGTTTATTGCGTAAGCAATAGTCTTGATGGGGGAGGATGTAACGGGGTTACATTTTAGTTACATTTAGCGTTGGTGTACATGAGTACACTACTGTTGAGATCAGTATTGACCGGTTTGAAAGGTTTCGAACCATTTGTTATTTTAACCAATGAGGGCATGAGCCCTTGGGTGGTGGTGTGTCATCCATCCACGTGTCGGTACACAGGTGTGTACATTACATTTTAGCTAGGTACTAATTGGGTATATTCTACTTAGTATTACATATAGTTTACATTAGTTTAAATTAATTTAGGCTAATTACATATTAAATATATTCAGTTTACATTTCACTTTAAAGTTGAGACGCGCGACCTCAACCGGTCGCGCGTGCAGTGAGTGTCGTAGGTAAGAGGGATCCCTCCCTTTACTTACATCCCGTAAAGGGGACACAGCCGTTAAGGCTAAGTAGTAAACCAACCCGGGAATCTTGGCCCCGAGTAGGAGAGCTCTCCTACTAAGCCCTTTATAAGGGCGTATCGGCTACGTAGCGGTAGATACCGCTTTAAGGAAGAGTCTTCCTCCGTGCGCTAGCCGCACCGTGCGTATACGCACCGGCTACATTAATGGTATATCGAGAAGAAACTGACAATATCAGTCCCACTTACTATAATAGCAGATACCGTACATACACCGGTAAGGGAGTCTAAACCACCGGGTATGTTGGAGCTCATTGACAGAAATGAGTTTGAAGAAGTACCACAGTTGCGACCCCGAAAAATTACCAAAACCAAAAAGAAATTGGAATTCTCGCCAGATGACGATGAAACTATGTCCACACCCAAACTAGCCGTGCCTAAACAAGAGCCAGGGGTGTCTATGTCTGGACAGGGTCCAGGGGTTGCTGCGCCTAGACAGGAAACAGGGGTGGATGCGCCTAAACAAGATCCAGTGGTAGCCAATTTAGTAAAGATGATGCAAGATGGGCATTTAAGTTTGGAAGAATTGAATAAAGTCACGGCAACCTTGTCAGCTTGTATCACACCCAATACAAGAAGCAGAAGGACAGAGCGGTAAGTAGTATGGTAAGACGAGAGAGGGGCGCCTAGTACCTCATATCATACACCGTCTACGCAGCCACGAATGCATCATAGTACTTCAGGGTATGGTATGCTTGGTGGAAGTGCAAACGCATGAGTACCCTCACCTCAACCAGTTACATCCATCATTCAGAATACTGAGATAAAATCTTTTGATGGGAATAGGCAGGATGCCGGAAGTGCACGGGCTTGGGTTGCTCGATTCTCACACGTGGCTAATATATCACATTGGAATGATAGTCAACGTCTGGGAATGTTTGTTGATAGCTTGACAGGCACAGCACAGCGTCATGGTGGTACGAACAACTAGCCGATTCGGTAAAGTATGACTGGGGTAAGGTGATTGCGCTTTTTCGGAAGAAGTTTTGTGTGGACAAAGTGTCGCCTCGAGTTATGTATTCAAGATTAACGCAGAAACATGATGAGTTGGCTACTACATATCTATACCGATTAAACGCAGCAGCGTTGCGAGCAGGGATGGATTTTAGACATGCGTTCAATGCGTCATTATTGGAATAACACATTCAACAGTTCTTTGATAATATTCATGATCGCACCATACAGATGAAGTATCAACACATAACCTTCTCAACTAACGAAGATCTAGAAAAACTACTAATTAAACATGAAGCGCGGCTTATGAGGCCTGGAAAGAAGGTAGAAACACGCAAGAATGCTGATGCAGTGTATGAAGACCCGCAACCTAGCGTGCATGCGATGGGCGGGGAAGTACACGCAGTACAGCGGGTACAACCGACGTATGAGGACAAGAGTGCGCGAGTGCCAACAAATCCTAATACTGACCATGAAGTGATATGTGAGCACTGTAACCGACGGGGACATGACAAAATTCACTGCTGGAAATTAGTGAAGTGTGAGCATTGCGGTAATGTTGGTCATGATGCAAAGTATTGCCGGAAGTTCATCGAAGAGATGGTCGAGATGCGTGCTAAATTTAAAAACAAATTGAAGTCAGGGGAATTGACTAAAGCTCAGGTGGCGGAGCAGTTAAATGCCTAGCCCCACAGTGCATTGCAACCACTGTCGAGAGGAACGGGGGCATTGTCAAATGAAATTGAAGCCACACCGCTGTCACCCTGCACACAAAAGAAAACCAAGAAAAATTATACATTTTATATGGATGGTTCACTCACTTTGGATGAGGATCAAGAAAATAAGAAAAAACAATAAAAAGTAATAAAACAATCTACTTCCAGTGAAGATAAGACACAAGCCGAGCAAATGATAAGTGATGAGTAACAGAGACTCCAGCATGTGTCACACTGGTGGAAAAAAATGTGGGAGAAAGAGATGGATGGCAACGGCCAATAGAAGAAAAGCATCCTGCAACTCAATTCTATGTAAAAGGGGCCATTATGATCTGGAATTACCATTAATATTGGATTCAGGCGCAAACATATCCGTTTTACATACCAATGTGGCACGGAAGCTACAAGTAGCGGTTCGGATGTTTGATACCCCAACTAGCTTTTGTGGCGTGACAGACAGTAGTATTGGAGCAATAGGTGTGGCTAAAGTCAAGGTTCGCATAGGCTCATCAGTGGTTTTCACCTGTCATATGGGGGTCGCTAGTATTGATACACATGCGCTAGCTATACTGGGTACAGATTTTTTGGTCAAGGCGGGTGTAATTTTGAACTTGAAAGACCAAAGTTGTCAGATTCCCAGGCAAGAACCATTGCCGCTGATGACACAAGCAGATCTAAAGTCAGAAGAATACTCACAAGTGCACACACAAGTGATGGAGAGCGCTAACATGCCGATCAATTGTACTAACGTGCACGCAGTGAGAACTGTTGGAGATAAACCTCCTGCTATGTATGTGATGGATGCAATAGATCCAATGAAGGTGGATCAGACAAAATTGGAAAGAGGTGTACTTGCATGAAGGAGTTGAGATGTCGGCTGAAGCTATGGAGGAACAGCTAGCACTCATTCCAGAAGTAGATAAAAGTCTAATTGAACCACCAAATATGACTACTGCAGACATAGGAGAACCAGGATGTACTACTAAAGAACAAGAAGATAATTTACGTGCCTTGTTATATGAGTATTCCGATGGTTTTATAAGTTCTGGTAATACGCTACCACCTCCAGCTAAAGGTATAGTTTATGAAGTGGATGTTGGTGACAATGCACCTATTGCACAAAGAGCACGAAGAGTACCGCCTACACTGTTACCTAAGTTGTATGAATTGATAAGAGGTTTATTACAGGCAGGATTAATTCGGTATTCGGAATCTGCTTGGGCATCACCGATCGTCATAGTGTTAAAAAAGAACAAAACCGACATTCGGCTGTGTATTGATTATCGGTCGGTGAATGAGAAGACGAGATTGATGGTGTATTCTATGCCGTTAATTGATGATTTACTGGACAATTTTGAGGGTGTAAAATGGTTGTGTTCAATGGACAATGCGAGTGGGTATTGGGATATACCGATGCCCAAGAGAGCTCGGTTTATCACTGCATTTATTTGCCCCTTAGGACATTTCGAATGGATTCGGATACCTCAAGGGCTTAATAACGCTCCTCAAATATATCAGCGTATAGTGGATAACGCTATGTGGACAATGGTACGGCAGTCACAACAGATGGGGATAAAATGTAAACTGCTAGGTGGCAAGTCAGACATGGATAATGACAGTGAAGAGGCACATGTGTTGTAAACAGACGTGTCAATCAGGCAAGACGTCTTTCATAACGGCCAAGAAGTGATGACTGATGAACAGGCCTCTTCCAATATGGCATTTGCCAAATTTGTCATATTTAACATATATGTGGCCAAATCCGAACCTTAAATATGGCAAATATGGCCCCTCAATTGGCAATCCTATTTATCATACGATATTATATTTCCTACAACTGTGAGGGAATGACCTGGACCTCTTTAAATTGTTTCGCGTGTATAATTCCCTCCAACGATGTGTCCATCAAACTGGACCTGTAAATATCCTTCTACCACCCCAGAACAATCCGACTCTACGCGGCTGTTGACTGGAAACACAGACGCAAGTCCACCGCCGAAGTCGCACAGGCGCGGGAATCGCTTCTGCAAAACATCACCCCAAGAATCTGAGAAGCTCGTCCCAAGATTCTGAGCATTTAAGATGCCTTGGAGTTCAGTCTGCGAGCGATCTGCAGCACGCAGAGTCTTTTGCTCTTACTCTAGGGTGTCGATCTCTTGTTGGCTGAACGTAGTGTCCCCGGTCATCGGTCACGCATATAGATGACCAGCTCAACAAATTGTCTATATGCCATTTTCGAAAATTGAAAAGGTAAGCACGGAGGCATCGTATTCATGGGTCCATTGATATCGTTGCGCTCGGGTTCGATGGACGCAACTCCAGAGGCCAGGCCGACAATCAGCTGGCCGAAGGTTTCTGCCAGCATGTTGACATCTTCATTAGTCAGTTGCTCCATAGATTTATAGACAAATGAACATCTACCACGCAAGAAAGAAATGACGTCATCCTTTGAGATTACCCAAGCTCCCGACGTGTAATAGTGAGCAGTCTCCTGTTTCTGTATTTGTGAAATTTGAACTGCATTAGAGGTCCTTGCATGCCTGTTAGATCACGAAGCGCAGATATGAACGCCTTGAAGGCAGCCAGTTGTTGTTGGAAAAGGAGAGCAGAGGTCTGCAGTGTTTCGAATAGGAGGTCCACATCAACAACAATGGCGTTCATCGACAAAACAACAATCCACCAAACCAGCGAAGGCTTACAACTGGGATTCTTAGTTTCTAGTTCAGCGAACACAGCGACGTGGTTCAAAACGAACCACCTTAAAACTCGTCCGAGAGAGAGCCAGCGCGTCGTCGCTACTTTTGGGCACTTTTGTTTCAATTCGTTGATGAAATTAAACTGGCTGCGTAAAAAAGAAATGGTGGAGGTCAGTGTTTCATTGAGCTTCCCGCCATATAGCTTCATAACCTCTCTTTGGAAAACAAGATCGAGTTGGTGTGCACCACACCAGATGCGGATTAAGAGACTTCCGGCAGGCTGCAGCTGCCCAGCCATTAGCGAAACAAGACCCCGAACTCTTCCTGTCATATTTCGCGCTCCATCCGATGACGTAGACAAGAGTTTTTGCCGCCAGTTAGGGCACACAACATCGAGACCTTTACTGCAGATTTCGAACATCGCTTGGCCGGTGTGGCCGCCGAATAGCAGCAGAGAAAACTGACGGACGCAACACAGGTCGTCTCCAATGTTGAAACGAACGCGGACATCGAAATACGAAGTTCTTCCGACAGTAGCAGAATCGAAAGAAATTGAAAAGGTTCAGCAACTCTCCAAAACATTGTAGAGCTTTTGAAGGTTAGCGGCCAACACAGCCCGAGCAAACTGTGATACTTTCGCTTAGGTGCAGCCCTCGAGGTAAAAAGCTGAAGCTCTTCCCGAGCGCATAAGATTTGGCGAGCAACCAACCAGAATGAAGTGCCAAGATCCAGGTATCCAACAACGAGGTTAAACAATTTCGGCTGCTTGATACAAACTCGGTAGCAGTCACGCGCTTCTGAGTTGTCACCACCGGCAACTTGGACACGTTCGAAAATGGCTGTAGCCCTTTGCGCTGTCTCAATATAAACCATAGGTTCAAAGAGCAAGTCGGAAATAAAGACGTCTACGATATCGGGATTTATGTGGAAGAAAAGTTGGCCGTCGACGCCTTCGAAATGAGAGTTAATGCTATTGACCTTCGATGCCTGGCTTTCAAAATAGGTCGCTTTGCGTTCGTCCGCCGCGACAGAGTACTCCGCCCATTGTGCGGGATGCTGACTTGTCAAATGCTGCCTGTAGAGTTCAGCGCGAAAAAACGCTTTGTACTTGGTGGCCGTGGTTGACTTCCGTTTCTGGCCAACGTTCTCTTCACGGCCAAACTTTGCGCAAAAACGGCAATAGACAGAGGTTACATCACCCGAGCTTGCATCGCAAGAAGCGACCATCAAGCCATATTCCAACTGATGTGCGTGGTTGTATGGAGTCTTTCGCTTGGGTGGAATGGTAGGCCTGCAATGGGGTGCGCTTCTTCTCAAAACTACGTTTTGTGCGCACTGCAATGCAATATGCTCATTTATGGTAATTTATCGAACTTAAATATGACAAATATGGCATCATGGGTACCAAATGCCATATTTGAAGAGGTCTGCTGATGAACAACCTATTATTGGGAGGCGATCGTATATTGATGATATTACCTTTGGCGCAAGCACTTGGGATGCACTTTGCATCATGCTTAAGAATCTCCTGGAATAATTTAAATATTGGCGGATCACTATAAGTTTACCGAAGAGTGCATTTGGCAAACACAGTGTGGAGTTTTTGAGCCATCGTATATCTGCAGAAGGAGTTAAAGCATCCCCCGCAATTTGGAATCAATTGTCAAAATGGCGTTCCCACGGACATTAAAAGGAGTTCAAAGATTCACTGGAAGTTTGATATGCTATATACGGTTTATTGATAATTTTGGAACACTAGCTGCATCTCTGTATGAGTTAACCGAACTATAGTTGAAGGATGGTACCCAACTGAAACACGCTGAAAGGTCGTTTTCGTTGCTTAAGGACCGTCTGGTGAATGCACCTTTGTTACGAAATATCGAGCGATCAAAACCATTGAGTATAGTGCTATATACAAATCCATGGGCGTTCGTAGCAACAGTCTGTCAAGAGTATGATGGAATACTGCACCCAGTGCGTTACGTTAGCAAGGTTTTAATAGATGCGGAAACGAGATATACAGGGGCGGAACAAGAGGTGCTAGCGTTGCTGAAAACGTTACATAATGCCAGTCACATTTTGTTTGGACATCATATAACGGTTTATGCAAGATATTCTACAATGCGATGTTGTTCACATCGAAAATTTTGACAGGAAGAGGAATCCAATGGACAGTAATGTTGTCTCCGTGGTCATTGGAAATCATACGAACGAATCATGAAGCTGTAGGATTACCTGCTTTATTAGCCGCGTCCATTGAGCGCGCAAAAAAGATGAATGAAGTGCTGTAAGACATTGCTCCGTTAAAATCGTTGAAAGATGTGTCGATCATTAAGCCAATTCCTAGTCTACAACGTCATAGCACTGGATACGTTTTATCATTTTATGGTGCAGTGCGTCTTAAGAAGACCCGAAAGGATCATTTGGCATGATAGTGTGGGAGTTACCAACCTGGGATGTAGTGGCAGCAGAATATGGGATTCAAGATAACCTTACCATGAATGGGAGTGAATATCATGGAATAATCCATGTGCTACAACTCGCGCAAGACCATAATGTAACGAAAGAAATTGTATGTGGAGACTCTAGATTGGTTATTGGACAAGTCAATGGAGATCTACGCTGCAATCATGCATCACTATTGGTTTGGTTGGGCCGAGTGCGTTCACTAATAGAGAAATTCGAAGCAGTCAGCTTGATACACGTGGCTCGCAAGTATAACCAAGCGGGTGATTTTTTGACTCAATGTGCAATGAAAGAGCAGCGGACAGGGAAAATTATCAGAGAGGAGAGAAAAACGGATCTGCAGCTGTTGAATCGTCTACCAGACTTGTTGTATGCCACTGCAGATGATGCTCAAGAGCATACTGAGAAACCACCCTGTGATTATGGCACCACTTCTAATAATGGGGAGCAAATTGAAACGAAGTCGAATGATATATGGGTGAACGATGATTATGCATCACTACAAGTGTTTGTTCTCACGCGAAGTATGGTAAACTCTCGTAATGGGCAGCCCCAACACCAAAAGAATGTCACTGTTGGACAAGGGGCGGACACTAATGGTGATTTACACTCAGTGGACAAAGATGTGGCTAGATCTGAAGAACCTCAGGATGAAGTGGATAATGATCCATATGAAAATGCCCCAGCTATCCGAATTGAACGGATTGGAACAGCGAAGATACAGGATGAGTGGTGTAGCAAAGTCATGGCGTATCTACGAGGAGATGATGATCAGATAAATTCCGCCAGTGAGTGGAAAAGATAGCTCGACATGCGCTCACTTACGTGTTGGATAATAAAGGTGTCCTTTACCTCTTTGTCTCGAAAGCTCAAGATAAACCCGAAGAAGATGTGTGGAGATTGGTGCTACCGACCATATTACAAGAGGATATATTGCATGCGTATCATGTGGAAATCGGAAGTGGGGCACATCAAGGAGTCGGAAAGGTTTATGCTCGGTTTAGACCCAAATATTATTGGCGAGGGATGTATGCTCATATCGAAAATTATGTTTCAGCGTGTGAAGATTGCGCCACCGCAAAAGGAAGGCCAAGATACCAGGGGCGCACTAGTGAAAATATTGTATCATCAAGACTATTTCAGATTTTAGCGATGGATTTCGCATTGCCATTACCACAGACTGCAATGGGGCATGAAGCGTTGTTGTGCTTTATATGTCTGTTCTCTGGGTATGTGATCCAAATCCCAATGGGCACCACCACTGCACAAGATGTAGCAGAAGCGTATATGGTGGGGGTGTATAAGATATTTGGAGCCCAAGAAATGTTAAGACATGATAGAGATCCAAGATTCATGAGTTCAGTTTTCAGGAGATTCAATCGTATGCTGAAGCAGAAGCAGAGACCAACGTTAGCATACCGACCGCAAGGCAATGAGAAACAAGAAAGATCGGTGCAAACAGTGCTCAAGGCAATCAAGTGTTACATCACAGATCCGGAACAGAGAGATTGGGATGAATACGTGGCCCCCTTAGAGTTTGCATTGAATACCTCAGTGGATCTTCAGCATCATCAGACTCCCTTTTATTTGGTACATGGTTGGAAGCCTAGAACCACCTTGGAAGCCATGATACCGCCCAAGGACACATCACTTGTGGAAAAGGACGCATTAGAGTGGAGGTAGACTGAAGCTGAGAAGCACATGAGAGCGCAAGCACAAGCTGCTATCATCCAGGAACAAGTGATGAAGGATAGAGCCCAAAGTCATAACGACGCCGTAGCATCTAAAGTATGGTCAACTACCCAAACGGCCTATCAACCGGGTGAATTAGTTTGGTTGTATCATGATTTGGTCAAGCCGGGGTTGGTCAGGAAATTGGCACATTTACGGCATGGACCATATATGGTTGATGAACGGATAAATGAAATGGTGTATCGGCTAGTGATACCGACTAAGGAAAGTCGGATATTCCCGCTTGTACACATTGCTAGAATGAAGCCATATATTAATAATGTGAGACGACCTCGGGAAAGACTTCAGGTTGAAGATACATTTGAATTGGATGAGGCTTTACTCCCTGAGGATTCATGGTATGAACCTGGTCAAGATGACGAGTGGGAAGTGGAACGAATTGTGGATTGTCGGGTCAATCAGAGAACAAGGAATGGACGTCGAACAAAGGAGTATTATGTCAAGTGGAAGGATACCGATGAAATGATTCGGGATCCACAATACAATCTTTCATGCACCATTTTATTGTATAAGTTTGATGCTCGACGAGATTGAGAGAATCGCAATTATGCAGCTCTGACAGCAGAAGACGACAATACAGATGCTGAACTGTAGACTCCTCATGAAATAAGAAACAAGAGACGAAAGCGTCAAGATATTCAAGAAAATAAAAAGAGAAAAAGACAGAGAAAATAAGAAAGATAAGTCCCCAGAAGATGTAGTAAATCCCTATCACGGACCCATGTTGGTTGTGATAAGTAGAATGCGGACCCAAGTTGGTTGCATTGGGGGCATAGCAAAAAAGAAAACAAAAATAAAACAAAGATACATAATTACACGAGAACTGGAATTTGTTTGAACATGTGGAGTAAACAAGTTGCAAGCTAGCGTTCATTGGCGCGGCGTGTTTAAGTTGACGAATGGTAATGAAATCAAGTATATAAATGATCGGTGAATTAAGAATAAGATGTGGAATACGTATAAGATGGAGATCGTAGGAAGAGAAGCCTATTAAGGTCCCAAAGGTGTGAAACCTGTACGGCAGCAACAAGATGATACGAAGAGAAACCGCTAAGGTATTAAAAGGTGTGAATCCTGTACATCTATTATCTATCATATATGGAGGAAAGACAACAAGAACCAACCAGATTGTGCAAAGAGAAGCCTATCAGGGTACGAAAGGTGTGAAACATATACGGCGACAACAAGATCGTATGAAGAGAAACCTGTCAGGATATTAAAGGTGTGAAACCTGTACATCTAGTTTCAACCAACCACGGAAAATATATAACAAGAGTGAGATCGTACGAAGAAAAACCTATCAGGGTATTTAAGGTGTGAACCTGTGCGGCCACAACAAAGCGTACGAAGAGAACCTGTCAGGGTACCAAAGGTGTGAAACCTGTGCGGCAACAACAAAGATCGTACAAAGAGAAACCTGTAAGGGTACTAAAGGTGTGAAACCTGTACGTTATTGTAAAATAAAATGAAGAAAATCAGAGCGTTGAAGACGACGGTACGAGAGCTATCCAACAGAGCCTAACGGGTCTAGCGGATGCAAAATTTATGCAGTCACGGGTTGTTATTAAGAAAAAATAAGCCATGGGGCGACAAACCTGGATGTCGCTGATAACCTTATACAAGGGATATTAAGTTGAATGATTGAGGGGCAACACTTATATAGTGGTCAGAGGGATGCAGAAGAAATTGCGTTGTAATTCAGTTAGTTGGGATTGGATAAGATGAGAGCAAGACAGAACGTACGACATGAAAGAGTAGACCCGGGCAGTATAAGTGGATTCACAAGGGTGGCGAGCCCAGTGAGTGAGCTACCTGTTGCATGAGAAGGGCAATACATATGAAGAAAGGAAGAGGCAGCAGTTAACTCACTGGGTCCGTAGGATGTATATGGAATGGGATCATATACTATGATTAGTCCGGAGGCCAGAAGTTCATTTAGAAGTCAAGAGAGCGCGCGCATTACCTGAGAAGAATAGATATTACAGGCTGAGAACTGGCATGTGGTGTTGACACTTTGAGAAAAATATTTTTTGGCCAATCAGAGGAGACCCGCGACGGCCACCTCGCGACGGATTGACTTATGGTTGGTATGGATATGGAGATATAAATGGATATTTCAGCCAATCAGAGGCGACCTGCGACGGCCACCTTGCGACGGCCACCTCGCGACGGATTGACTTATGATTGGTATGAATGTGG
>CM047583.1:13427306-13501466 GCA_026184515.1 Peronosclerospora sorghi | reverse complement strand
CGACGGCCACCTCGCGACGGATTGACTTATGATTGGTATGAATGTGGAGATAAATGGATGTTCCGCCAATCAGAAGCAGTTAGTGAAGCATCTACCTGAAGTATACATCATCGAAACTGAGTAACGTGAAGGTTTTTTTTTCACTGAGAGAAGAAGACAACGTTGGTGACTGATTACGACTTCAGCGGGAAATTCAAATGGATATTACGGATATGGTAGAATCCCTCTTGGGTTTGAGAGCGATAGGACGAGAAGATGATGAAGCAAAGGGCAACGAGAAAGGTGTTTCATTCAGTGAGAATACAGCCGCAGATCCGAATGCCTCAGAAACTACAGCATCATCAGTACCCAGGTCTAGCTCATCATGGACTAAGAAGGAAGAGGAAGGATTATTGAAGATAGAACAGGCCAGAAAAAGTACAAACACCCCAGCGCATGATATATATGATTTGTATAATCAACAATGTCACGCCAAGGGATGGATCGTGACGACTAAAAAAGGGTCATGTGCAAGTTAGAGCGAATGGGAGTCAAGCGCAAGAGGGGTGATGAATGGGACAAGGATGAAATAGAGTGGTTAACGAGCATGATAGACCAGGAGGCTACGGCGACAGAAGTGGTTGAGCGGTATCCAATAAAATTCCCGCAATCGAAGAAGATACGTACTATAGCAGCTGTAAGAAAGAGGATACAGATGGTGTATCGGTCTAGGAAAGGTAAAACTCAGACACCACCGAACCGAGAAAAAAAACAACGCAAAACTAAAGGACGCTGCAGAAAATGGATAAAACGAGAAGATGACATATTGATAGAGGCGATAAGACATGGAGCTGTGGATATGAAATTTATTGCAAAAAGGTTGGGTGACGTCACAGACATGGATGGAAATAAGCTAATACCAAGGACAGAAAGTGGAATTAGGCATAGGCTCCTTCGATTGAAGAAAAGGTTGTGTGATAGCAACCAATCGCTCACACAGTCAATATCTACGTCAGATCAAGGAAGAATTTGGGGAGACGATGTGAGCCAAGGTTATATCAATCAAACAATGTCTGAAAGCCAGAGATTGGAGTCCGAAGAAGAAGAAAAGTCAAACCAATTGGATGTCATGGGCATAAGGGGTGATAAAGTGGTGAATCAAGAATCTGATGTTATGAGTGGACACATGATAGAAGCTCCATTAGACGATGAGGGATCCAAATGCACTGTAGAGCATGAAGAAGAGAAAAACCCAGCCCTTTCAGTAATTGTTGACCGAGTAGTGTCAGAGAGTCAGAGAATGGGATTAGAGGAGAAGGACAAGCAGAAACAGTCCGCACACCCCGATCCAATACACTCGTTAAAAAAGTTAATCTCACGTATAAATAACTAGAGACGGGGCACAGTTTTTTCCCACTTAAAATTTTGTTGAATCGTAGCTTATATTAACCGCTGAATAAACTCCACTCCGCTACGGGATGAGTAAATGTCGTATGCCCATGCTGGTCGAAGTTGCTACCTCCTTATTGAAGCCACTACAAGCACATCTGAAGTTTAATCCATTACATACGTACAGATGGCTCCCGCTTTTTTAATTCTGCAACTGCTCGTACTTGAGGGGTTCGGGGAAATGTTCTACAGTTGTTTACTATGTTAGAGCCTGGTTCAAGTAAGAAATAGAGGTGAAAAAATAGAGATCCAAAAAAGTGCGCTGCAATTCTATTTATCAGCTGCAGAGGGTCACCTCTATTAATTAAATATAGGTTCCAGAGGTCTATTTCTGACTGAAGAATTAATAGAGATGACGAGTCGCAGTCGAAACGTTGGAGCTGCTGTCGTTTCAGCAGCAATTCTGGCTATAACAAATGCCCTTGCTGTGGTGCTTGATAGCGACGATGATGAGGAAGGGCGTAGTCATCGTCGGCCTAGGTCCAGACGATTTTCTATGCGTCGATCCTTGTTTGTGGTTGCAGATCACAACACTCTGTTTGATGAAGGCTGGTTTCGCAACAAGTTCCGTTGCTCCAAAGATTCATTCGATAGCATTTGCAACATGATCGACGCACACTGGCATTCAGTGAATGAATCTATCGGCGGAAATGCTGCGTTTTTTCCTCGGGATAGAACGGCTGTGGCAATGTTCTATTTGACACATCCGGGATCGTTAGCCGAAGATGACTCTATCTTTGGGATGAGCAAAGCATCAGCCCTACGATCAGTCAAGAAGGTTGTTGACGTTTTAGTTACCGAAATTCTTCCTCTGATCATTCGCTTGCCCGAAAGTGACGAGGATTGGAACAGTCTTGCCACAGGATGCGAAAGTGTTTGTGGATTCCCTAACGCTGTCTTGGCTGTCGATGGTTGTCTGTTCGAAATAGAACGGCCGTACGACTATGAGGGCTGGTACTGCCGAAAAGGGTTCCCAGCTATCAATGTCCAGATGGTAGTCGACTTTAAGGGGCGAATCCGTGCGTTTGACATGCGACCTGGATCGGCGAGTGACAAATGCGTTTTTAAGTATTCTCGTTTCGGTTCGACCATTGCAAACATCATTCCGAAAGGAAAGCACTGTCTCGGTGACGCTGCGTACTCGCTCACCGATCAAATGATGACTCCTTATTCCGTTGAGGAAGAAATGTTTCCCGATGATCCCTGGTACAACTACTGTCACTCGAGAACTCGGATTGTTGTAGAACGGTCAAACGGAATGGTGAAAAACCGATTCCGTATCCTAAAGGTCCCTTTGAACCAGAAGAGAGCCCTTCAAACTGGGAGAACAGAGACCGAGGATATGAGCAGAATCATCGCTGTATGTCTCGTTTTGCATACAATTTTGATTGATCTTCAGGATCCCACCGACATCATCGCTGAAGAGTAAAATCATAATGCAGATCACGAAAACGACCCAGCAGATGAAGAGGGCAACTATCATCGAGATCGCAATGCAGCTCTCCAAAAGCGGTATTACATTCGGGATTACCTATGGCACAACAAAGCAATGATAAAATCGACGTATGGTTGATGTCTGGTCTTATTTATTGTCAGCAAGTCGAGCCAACAGTTGAACCATCAACTGCAGCGTTCGTAAGATTTCAGCTGTTTGCTCTTTCTGTTGTTGCAGCAGAAGATTGGTTGATGTCGCGATTTCTCGCAGATCCTGCATATCCTGCGAAGATTTCTCGACAGGTGCCAACATCGACTTGCCGATCGCCTCCAGTCCTCGCTGAATGGGAGATCCAAGGGAATCGTAGGCGACGACCTTGTCTTCCTGACGAGACATAGTTCGCCGCGATCTGGCCGATGATGGAATCATCGTGCGTGGAGACTGATGCTCTTCAGAGGACATGGACGCTCCATCACTTTCCTGCATCACATATTAATCCCGATAACATATGAGCGTTATAAGCATTTACCTGATGGATCGAGGGTTGGGAGGATAGAAAGCAGTCATGGCCCATGCCGGCTCGGCCACCGAAATGTGACACCAGTTCATCCCAGAATACTGGCTTCTTGGGAATAGGGGCGTTGCCGGTTTGCTTGTCGGCAGAGTTATGCTGACGGTATAGCTTCTGCAAGGCCTGATACTTGGTCTTGACTTGAACAGTCGACACTGCGAATCCACAAACCGTCTGCAGATGCAGAAAGATCTTCGACCAGCCTCGCGCTAAGCTGATCTTATCCTTGCTGTCAAGGAATTCAGCTCGGAGCGCCTGGCGCTGTTCAAGGAGCTCCCGAATTATGTCAGGAGTCCACTGGGCTGGCTCAACCTCAGTTTAAGTCTTCTTCGGTCGACCGCGCTTCTTGCTGGCAGCAGCCGGCGCCTCGGATGATGCGGGAACCAATCCGGGCTGAGCCACGGACACGGCGTGAACAATGCCCTCGTTGCCAGATGCACTGGAAGACATGACCAGTTACTGAATTTTAATATCGATATTGATTTTTGTAGCTATAGTCTGAACCGCGCAGTTTCCGAGACCTCTATTTCTTACTTGAACCAGGCTCTTAATAGACTATAATACCTCTTTCTCGGGTTGGGATCAAGTAAACCTTGCTCTTCTGCCAAACAGCAACTGTAAAAGACGTAGGGGTGGAAGGTTGCAACGCGGTGCATAACCCATGTCTGATACACAGTCAGTATGTGCTTATTTTTGCAATGTCCAGAATAGTTTGCTTTTGAATCAACGGATGCCAGTTGTCTCGCTTGTGTCTTGTCGCCAACGGTCCTCAATCCGTGTGAGAGAGTTGGTAACTAAAAAAAACGATCGGCGAGTCCAATAAGTCATCTATTTACAACTACTCGTACCTGCGAATGCGTTAATGTGTTGAAAATACATGTAGACATTTTGTCTTAAGTGTCTTTTCAAGGAGATGAAACCCCATTGGCTAAAATGTGCATATGTATTTTCGAGTTAGAATTCAACTTTTACTTCTTAGTATTGTTATATTTGGATTTGGTAACTTGAGATAATATATACATTTCGTTTTTATAAAGACAGTTCAAGTCAAGACATCCGCAGCGTGGCATCCGTCGCGCATTACTCCTTTACCACGCAAGATCCTACCTGGTCAAAACTATCATATAAGATCTCTGCTACAAGTACATGTTCTAACAGGTTACGAGCTCAAGCTTTAAAGAGGAAGCCTTTGACGCTGAAGTTTTGTTCGGATTTTATATTACGTTTCGTGCAGCTAGTGGAAAGTACCCGTTGGTTTGAGGGCTAGTGGAATTGTTTCTCGCTAATTTGAATAAGTTTTTTCTCATAAATGGAGGAATATATGGAGAAGCATGATGATAGTAACGACGCAGTATAGAATGATGTCCTGCAAGTAATTTTGAGTGGACTGAAAGATGCCCAACCACGTCTGGTGTCAGTTGAGAGGCACCGAGAAGACACTCGGTGGCGAGCGCATCGTCTGGGTCGATAAAAGACTCCCCAGTTGTCTAAAAAACAATTCTTTTCAAGAAAGTCTAATTAATTACCCCCCGTTTGGCTAGCAGATGACTCTGCATGATTTGTCCGAGGATGAAGGCGTTAAAGTTGGTGGTATACCACGCCTCAATGCCGCGTGCGGCACATGCCGCTGTGCCAAACATGGGAGGAGAAAATGTGGCTGCAGCACATGCGCAAATGCTATTTTTTGGCCAAGATATGACTAAAATATCTAAATTGACTGTGAAAAAAGTTTCGGGCGTGGAAACTTACCCTGTTCTAGGCCCCCCGGGTTTTAACAGTGGGCTAACCTTTTCATGGTATAAGTGCAGATTGCAGGAATGGCCTCCGATTTTACATGGACGGAAAGACTCAAGATAAACAAATTGGGAGAGCATTTAGAGGGAACAGACTCGAAATATATTCGGTCAATACAGGTACATGGTGGCAACTGTCACCTCATTTTTGCATTTTGGCTTGGATCAAGCGTGTGTGTATTTCAAAGCAAACATCTCAACCACCAAGCGGTAATGTGGTTTGCATCTGAAAAAGATTCAAGAAGGAATTGGAGTGTACACTATTTTAATTTAGTAGCTATGGCGCGTGAAAAGAGTCAAGCGAAAAGTTAATTGCTGAAAAAATTCTTAAGTTCGCGGCACAGCGACTTCAAATCGTGCTTATGGCTAGGTATGATCCTGCAAGGAAGTCCTACATGTGCCATGCTCAAGAACCGATTGCTTTTGCACAAAAAAGAGCGGGAAGATGAAGCTCTTAAATCAAAGGTCCCCAGCAAGATTGCATGCAAATTCAGTGATTCCAGCTGTAAAAAGGCGGGGTTGTTACGTATGTGGAAGTGAGGGTCATCTCAAACTAAATTTCCCGGAAATGCGCAAAAGCAACCCAAGCAACCATGGAGAAAAACAAGCCAATAAAAGTGGTGAAGGTTGATCGAAAAGGGTGGAAGTGTCGACTGTCGAAACGAAACGGGATGGAGAGACGAAAGAGTGTCTCATCGGGATATCCGAGGAAAACTTATGGATTTTCGACAGTGGCAAGTATACACCTAGTGTCGAATGCCGATTTACTTGAAGATACCAGGAATACAGTCAAGTAGACACGTTATCTTTACTTGATGGTGGTATACATAAGTTTACCAAGGGCAGAAGGATTATTTTGAAAACGAATTCTCGAAATCCGACGGTCGTTGAGTTGACTGAGGTGTAGTTTGCACCTAAATTGGCGAACAATTTGATGCTGGGAAGATAACGCGAGAAAGGGTGCATCATTACGGATGATGGTCGCCAAATGAATATGATTTTGGATAGTGAGATATTGTTCCGAGTTGGAACGTTTGGTATCGTGTTTGTGTCTCACTTGTTAAGTGTCAAAGAAAGTGATTTTTTTGCAAATTTTCGAATATGATATTAAATAGCGATGAAGTAATTAACTCAGACGAATTTCACGAGAGAAGTTTACACCACTTCTATGTGCGCTTTGGCCATCTAGCGTATTAAAGAATTGAAAAACTAGCTAGAGACCCCAGGTCAGTCATAGTGCTTACGAACAATAGTGCCAAATTGCCTGAACTGTTCTGAAGGCAAAGCAACGAGCAAGATACATCCAAATCAATACTCAGGCAGATATTTACCGATTGGTCACATCGGAGGAGTGATTTAAAGTGACATCAAAGGTCCAATCACTCCCCGAGGTCGACGCGGGAACCGTTTTCTAGTGGTTTTGGTGGGCTACTTCTCAAATGATGTGAGAGTATTTGCCGCTCGTACGAATTGATAGTGCGGCAAAAATAGTTGAGTAATTTATCTCGTGGTTTGGAAACGAGTTTTCCTGTTGAACTCACGAACTAATAGCCGACGGTGGTGGAGAATACCAAAGCGTGGATTTATTCTGCAAGCAGACCGATTCAAGTCGTCAGTTTGCCGAGGCTGGAAATCTAGCCTCAATCGGTAATTCTGATGAGCCGAACCATTTTTAAAGTAGTTCGGAGCATGATTTAGGGATCAGCAGTTCCGCTTATGTAATGGTCGGAGACGACTGAGTATGCTGCATACATACTAAACCGCACTTCAACAAGAGCGAATCAAGGAAGATTGTCTCCGATCGAATTTTTGGCTCTAAAAATACCAGTCTTAACAAATATTGTCGTTTTTGGATTTCTGTGTATGTGATGGAGAGATCACAAGAAGAAGGCTCTCGCTACGCATTCATAACGTGCTTCTATCCTTAAAAAAAGGGACGAAACGAAGGGATGAAGGTTTTGTTGATAAAGGATAAGGTTGTCAATGTCACTAGGCATGTAACTGGTATTGAAACTACGCGAGTGATCAAATCACTAAAAGTTTCCAAAAAATATTGTAGAAATGTAACTCGAACGTCGATCAATTGAACATGGCTGTGAGACTGATGAAATCATCACGCACTGTTTTAAGCAACAGTACTGAAGTGGAAACAAAAGAACAAGAAACAAGCACCCGTGCCAGAAATTCAAACAAAAAAAGGAGAATATATAGAAGGTCAAAGGGTTTGAAGAAGTGTGTCAAAAGAAGAAAAAATGAAAAAAGTTTTGAATTGATTTGAATGTGGAATTGACACAACGGTTGAAAGTTGTAACGGCTTAACCTTCCTCCATCCAAAATCTCTGTCGTATGGAAGTGCACTATATGTGCCCGCAGCTTCAGAAATCTGAACACTGAAAAAAATCTTAATAGCTGCTGTGTCTGATCCGTAGATTTAGTGATATGTGGACAGCCGCAGAGCAAGCAGAATTAAAATCGCTTGAAGACTAGAAACATGGAATCTCGTACGCCGCAAGCTGGACAAAGTAACTCTCCCGACCAAGTGGGTCTATAAGACTAAACTCAAGTCAGAAAAACGGTCAAGAGGTACAAGGCGCGTCTAGGTGCGAGGGGCGACAAACACGTTTACGTTGAAGACTATTTCTTTACGTTTTATACGGTGATGGAAATAAATAACGTTAAGGTTATTTCGATATTGGCGCAAATTTTGGGGTTTCTGCTTGATATAGTGATGTACCCAGTGCATACCCCAAGGCCAAGACCGAAGTACAGTATGAGACCTTACTATAGAAGTGCATCAAGGTATGACGATTAGACAAGAAGAACTTATGATTTTTGGAGTGCTTCAAAGGATGAGTTGGTTCTTCAACTGAAACGAAATCTTGACCGGCTTTAACAAGCCCGAATATTGTGGGCCAAGTTATTATGTGAAAGATTGGTGCAAATGGATTCATGCATTGTAGGACCGACACCTGTATTTTTGTTTAAAAAAAGTGAAGCCTGAACTTGGTCGGTGCCTATGTGGATGACCTTTTGTCTCAAGCACCAAAGAAGAAAATGTTACGAATTCTTTTCCGATATGAAGGTTTTGGAATTGAAGGATCTCAGGTACGTCGAAAATATTTTGGAAGTAAGAAGCTGAGGAAGAACGAAGAGCGGTTACTCCTAGACCATGAGGAGTCAATTAACGACGTACTTAAAGTACACAATCTTGTAAAAATCGATCCTGCCAAGACTCCAGAATTGAATTTGGATGGCATGAACGATTTGATGAAATTGCCGGTGAAGGAAAGGCAAAATTTGCCTTGTGTGAAGATTTTTTGTCCCCCGTTGGATGTCTTCTGTGGATATCGCATTGCACACGCCCAGTTATCTTTTTTAACGCATGCACCCATTTTGGGTGATTAAAAGATTACAAAGCGAATTTTGAAAAACGTGAAGGGTACAAGCAACTCACGCTTGAACTTAAAGCACGACGAAGAGCTGCCACTTCCAGTTAGGATCACTTATTACAGTGATGCCGACTTTGAAGCTTACAAGAACGATCGTAAAGGTGTGAGTGCGATGGTGCTTTGCGTGAATGGAAAAGTGGTAAGCTGGAAGTGCAAGAAGCAAACCACTGTGGCATTGTCGACGGCTGAAGATGAATTCGTGGCAGCTTAAATGGGTGGAAAGAAGCAATGGTTTGTAATAATTGCTAAACGAAATTGGATTCGATTGAAGACGCCACTGGTTTTAAAGATTGACAATCAGGCGGCTGTAAGACATGTGGGGAACGAAGTGAGTACTGGAAGCACGAAACATATTTATGTGAAACTCAAGTTTCTAACGGTAAAAAAAGTTTTGTTTCGGCTACCCATGTGCCAAGTGTGGAGATGATTGCATATTCATATTTACTTACAAAGGATTTGACTGCGAAACGTATAAAGGAACTGCGAATAAAAATTGGTTTGGGTTGATTGAGTTACAGTCTCCGGTTTTTCATTTTCAGGAGGAGTGCTGAAATTATATGTAGCCATTTTAGCTCAAGTGTCTTTTCAAGGAGATGAAACTCCATTGGCGGAAATGTGCATATCCATTTTCAAGTTGAAATTTAACTTTAACTACTTAGTATTGTTATATTTGGATTAAGTAACTAAACATAATATACTTTTCGTTTTCACAAAGACTGACCACGACAAAGATATCCGCAGCGTGGCATCCGTCGCGCATTAGTCCTTTGTAACGCAAGGTCCTACCTGTTCAAAACTATCAGACCAGGTAGTATAAGATCTTCGCTACAAGTACAACTTTTAACATTATGACTGCTGAACCAGGTCCTAACGCTTACTAGGTTAACAAGTATGAAGATTGCATAACCATCCGTTTTGTGGCTATGCTCTGAGGAGCAGCCAAAATGAATGCATCCTGTCCCCCCAACCTCGAAAGGTTCCTCCATCGCGTTGTGCCTTCATGTAGTGACTTCTACGGATAGTATTGTATAGCGACCGGAAGGGAGAGAAGACCAATGCCACCGGCTACCCGTTGAAAGTAGGGATATCTTATGCGGCAATATATCTACATTGGTATCTGTGTTGGAAGTGCATTCAGCACTTGATGGTACCCCGTGATCGGCGTACCCGGGTACGACACCAATGTTGTGTTCTTCTTTGAGCCTGAGAGACATTCGGATGGATTCTAGAAGGTTTCGACTAGGTACGATATGATAGGAGCGCAGGATTAGCGGGGAGATATCTTTCCCAATTTGCAAAACAACTGACGAGGCTACCTCTGTGCCGAAACGCGTCTGGCACACGTTCAATAGTGAAGTCACCACATTTGTTTTACTCAACCACCACTCTCCAACATATGTTGGTGTGACGAGAAGAATTTTTTGGGCAAATGCATATCACTTCGTGCGTCAGGTAGAAAAGATTAGCAGTAAATAGTATAGCAGGGACGGTTATGCATTAAAAAATCTGCACCCTCTCCTAATATGGTTTAGTTCAATGAGTAGCTGTAACGAGCGTCTTCGATTTCCCTGCAGACGGACCAGTTCAAAACTTGTAATCTTATATTAAATAACGCGTGCTTTCTCGTTAAAAGACCTTCACGTCAAGAATATAACTATCACTTACCCCTCGTAACTTAAGGCAGAACGGATCCCCAAATAGTTTTCTTCCACTCCCATTGCCCAGACAGCTTGATCCGATCTACCAGGAATCATCAACTCATAAACAAAAGCCGAAAATTGATGAAGCGTGTTTCGAAAGGCATTTCCCCGTAAAATCCCATCAACAAAAACACTTTATCTATGGCCAGGACCAATGGATCTACAGCTAAAATAAAGAGAACGGGTCAGTGGGGCAACCTTGTTGAATTCCTACTTGATTGGAAAAGGATCCGAGAATTAGTCATTTACTAAGTATTTCGCCAACATTCCTTCTCGTAGTCGCGTTATAATTGCAATAAATTCCAGTAAATATCTGAACTTCTTACGCACTTAAGATGTTACATATCGTCCTTATTTATCGTGTAGGCAACAACCCTACCATATCGTTGACAAGCTAAGGTCACGCGTCGACATCCGCCTCTAGCACGGCGGTCTTTTCGTAAAGCTGTGTCTCTACCTTCTCATGATCGGTGACCCTACGTTACGCTGAGATCCAGCATTATCGACCTCGACTGCCAACAGATCACAATCCTTCGCCAGTGACTGAGCTCCGCGTCCGGTGTTTGTATACGATCGGGTCATCATCAACTACATCAGATTGTGTAAGTTGCTTTGGATCTGCTCATGGTCTCTTAGTTTAACGACGCGGTTTTCTGGAGCCGAAGATTCTCCACTCGACCAGCATCTAGATCATGGGTGATCGTGGGCCAGGTCGGCTAAGTCTACAATCAATGTCGGATTCGCGATGGTGTCAGCATGGTCTGGGAGCACGCTGGACGATAAGTTCAGATGCGGCAAACCGGTGAGTAGCTAAAGCTGGAAAGATTCGTATTCTTCAGTGGTACCATCCATATATATTCTTTTGATGGTAACATAGACAGTACAATTCGCCTTCCGCTCAAGATCGGTCATCATTTTGTTCTCGAATGGGCTAATCATTACTTCCAGATAGGCCGTTTCCTCCCGATCAGCATTCGGATCGACCTGGTCTCCTGCAACCTCCCCATCGGCATCCTCCAACGGAGAGTAACGCGTAAAACCATAGTGATACTGGAAGAACTAATGCTGAGTTCGAGCAGAAGCCTGCCGTTCGAACTCTTCGAAAGGTTTGGTGTGGTTTATTTCTTCCTCTATCGAGATCAGCTTCTTAGACGTAAAAAGCTTAACGAACTTTGGATCTCCCCGATGTTCCGGTTCCAGATTTCTTACTGGTCACCATCTTCGTTGTAGTTGTGTATTTTGGTTTCACTACCAAAGGTATTTCGACAGCGCAGAGATTCTGTCCAGATCGGTGGTGACCTGAAACGCCAATTTTTCCATCCGATATACCATTGTTATCCAACCGAAACGTAACCGATCGGACAGGGCAATTTGCCTTCGGTCAACCACATTCCGATCATCCTGCATTTATCCAAAACCTAGAGAATGATCGGAAAGTTTAGTGATCCTCACGTTACGGGATCGGCCGAAGCCTGAAAAAGGATGGGATAGGCCGAAGCCTGAAAAAGGACGGCTTCGGGTGATACATCTTGGATTCCTAGGCTGATACCAATTGAGACATTGCTTGATTGGACTACCTTCATTAACACAGTCACTTGCGTAACCGAGTACTCTATTGTGTTCTCCGTAATTAATCTTGAATATAAAGCACACCTTGACGCAAATTTTAGAATTCAGATCTGAATTCATTTAGAGGAGGATCTTTTAGCTCTTCCTTTATCTTTGTAGAATTTGAAACATAGTTCAGCTAGTCTGTTCTCCTATGCCTAGGTCTTGGCACGACCGCTGAGACATGCAAGTGCAAAGTGTGCCTACGCTTATATTACGCGACGCCTTGGTCGTTTGTAATCGAAGCAGCTATCCTAGAAGAGTTTCTCCATTACCCGTGCAAGGAGCTATTAAGGCCTTAAAAGTCTTGACGTACGATGTCGTAGGCGCCGAGCGCGCCAGCGAAGCGACTGAATTCCTTAGAAATTTCTCTATGATTTCGATTGCTCCTCTTGGCTTTTAGCCTCGTTCATTTTTTTAAAGTCAAGATTTATGTTCCTGATTATCTACATCAACTAGACTGGTGCGAAAACTCCGCGTGAATGACCCCATATAAGCGTTAGATTAGGACATACTGACCAAGGACTCTTTGTGTCCTAACGCCCAATTAGCAACTAGCGGAACGTGCTTGAAACACCACTAAGTGCTACCAGCTGTAATAGGTGTACTTTTACTGGTTACAACCAAAAACAAATATAATATAGCGACAAGACATTGATAGGTTTTAGGTGTAAGTATTGTAAGTAAATACTTATTGTTTCTTGATCTAAAAATTGGTAAGCTTGATCTAACCCCCTCCACCCTAGGGGCACCCCCCACGTGACTTTCGACCAATAGAATTAGCTCCTAAAGATTAGCTCCCACACTAAGTGCGAACCGTTACTACGGAGCACACAACAGACCAAACAACAACAGTGCACGTGCATAGAAATTGTTATGTTCCAAGTCTGCAAGTTTCTATCAGTTCTAAGGGCCGCAACCTCCATCGTGCGACTTCCAATCGCATGAGATCCGAATGACTTTTCCAACAGTAAAAGGGTCAGGAAATCGAATGCGTGCGGCGTGTAGGTACAAGCGCGTGGCTCGAGCTCCACCATAATTTGTGTCGCCCAGAAATGGGGCATTCAATACATGGGCGCAATGGACTCGAACTTGGTGTTTCGGCCAGTAAGTGGGCGGAGTTGCAGCCATGTTACCATGGGCTCTGTGCCATCGGTTTGCTGTATTACTCGCTCGACTACGGTGCATGCTGTCTTTGTGTCTACAGGAAGTTTGAGTTCCTGACCTTCCAACTCCTTTAACCTCCTGTACGTGTGCATAGGTGATGACGCTGTCGTCGCGACGAGCGCTTCGTACGACTTGTGGACGACACCACGTTGCAACAGAGTTGAAAACTTGGCAGCAGAAAGACGGTAACGTTCCAGTACCAGCACTCCCGACGTCTATTTATCCAGTCGATGGACCAACCGCAACGCCTTGTGATCGTCGTGACCATCTAATGACTCGGCAAGAGCTGGCAAGTACCGATCCAGTGACTCGGTCACCATCTAGCCGCCCTAGCGCATCCAACAATAGCAAAAAACAGTCAACGTCCTCTTGAATTTATTCTGGTCGAACGAAGCGATGGATGGCTGACGGCTTCCTTTGTATCTATCTACCTGAACTGAGAGTCCCTCAGGCTTGTTCAATACGACAAAGTGCTCATCTTCATACACTATCCGCTGTATCAATTGCTTCACGATCCTCTTCTCTTTCGGAGTCCTCATTGTCTCGTTCTTCCTCGTCTGTTGCTTCTGTACCAGTTCAATCGACTGTAATTTGGTATGGAACACATACGCGTCAATACCCACTACGGAGCCTTCGAACAGTTGTGCATTGGCTCGCGTGACTTGAAACGTCGTCGTCTATGGAGGTTGGAGTCGTATCTTCCGCTTCGCAGCTAAGTCTGCCGAAACTCTGCGGGATGGACGGAAACGACCAGAGACCAGGTGGTAGGTAAACTATCCAGCTTATGGTCTCTCCAGCCCATCGCGTTCTCAGGTACCATAAGATTTCAATTGCAAAAAAACTTGATGCGCAGGAGGTCCACTCTAGCATTCTCCAAGTAAAGACGTGAAGCACAGACTGTCTCTAAACATTACGAATGGAATTTCATCGTGTGAAAAATCTCTGGCAATCCCGAGAATATCGTTCGAAAAGCACGGGATGTGTCGTCACGATGCCGAAACCTGTCAAATATTATCGGAACTCTGTCGTCAACGGGAGTCCAAGTCCGCAATCCCCTAAAGTGAATGGAGAGATAGCGCCATGTCTGCAACTCGATGACTTGACTTCCTTCTATCCGGCTTCCTCGTCATCCACGTCAGTTTCTTCCTCATCTTCATCGGTGACGTCCATGTTACGGACTTTTTCCGATACCTGTGCTTTCCCTACGATAACCGCAAAAAGTACGTCCCTATCCGAGTTGACGTCCCCTTCAACCCTATCGTCGTCCTTGATCTCAGTACAATGGCGAAAATATCTCTCGGCATCGGATAGCACGCCGCCATCCTCTTTAAAAGGTGTGTCATTCGCTTCCATGAGTTTATCGTCGTCGCTAGGGCCTCGACAAGCTGCGGTAAACGCGATCAAGAATGTTCTTAGCGTTGCGTCGAAATTTCCGAGCTCGATGGCTCGTGGTAGTCCGTACGGTGAATTGGTCATTGTTGATATCTTAGAAGCAAAGGGACTTGCCATGGATCGAGATGAAACAGGCGGCGCGCTTTCGTTTCACGTCTCGCTCCATCTTGGCAAAACCAGTCGTCGAACAAATCCAACCAGCGAGGACTACCTCGCTGTGAACGAGCGCTTTGCCTTTTGGCTGCCATCTTCTCCCACAACGGATCAAAAGACGTTGGATATCTTTGTGCATGGGCAGGACGAGCATAATCTCGGCGAAGTGCATCTCAGTCTTGCGATGCCTCTAAACGAAACGTTTACAGATTCGTATCCACTCATTTTCCGATCAAATGGAGTCAAGCGTGGGTCCATGCACGTTGGATTGCATCGATTTGTACTCACGTCGTCCTTGTTGCTTTATGCGGCCAAGACGTTAGGCGAACGCGAGTCTTGCTTAAAGTTGCAAGACAAAGATCAATTTGGGAAACTGTTGCTACAATTGTGGAGCTCTTTCCCCTCATGCCGTAACCAGCGTCCAGCCGCATCTCCTGGTCCTTTGCACGCACCACACACCGCATCCATCGAACTTCTTAGTGCCACATAGATATGAAAATTTTTAGGAGCAAATTCTATTGGTCCAAAGTCACGTGGGGGGTGCCCCTAGGGTGGATGGGGGTGCCGGTAGGGCGACCCTAAAATTAAAGGGTCGCCCTACCCGCACCCCCTCGACCCTAGCGCCACCCCCCCCCCACGTGACTTTCGACCAATACAATTAGCTCCTAAAGATTAGCTCTCACACAAAGACACCGGCTTCTGTACATACTGTCCTTTCTTTGTGTGGTCGTTGTGCAACGAAACCAAAACCGAGCCCTTGAATAACGGTAGCTACCGTACGCGACGATGCATGCACTAATATACTTAAGCGACCAGGATCACTGGAAGATTTATTTTTCAATTTTCCCTTAATCCCGCACCGCATCTACGGATGCCTGTATCAAGTCTTCTCTATCTTGTGGCCGTCGTGACGGGAAGATTTTCTGGCCTGAGCTGTTCATTCGAGCTGAAATCTAGCCATCCGATCTTATACGCAGGAACCTTTACACGCGACGAAGACTTTGTCAACGGCACGGGGAAGGGTATCTACACCTTCAAATTTAACACGACCACCGGATCTCTAACTTCGTGAGGGATGACGCTTGTTGTAGTCAATCCCATCTACATCCAGGGCACGAAAAAGAAGTTTAGAAATGGCGCCAGGGCAATCTATACAGTGAATTCAGTCGCTGATTATGTCTCTGTGGACCCTACCAGAACCACCGGATACATTTCTGCTCTCAACCTCAAAGAAGACGATGCCCTCGAAATGCTTAACACGGTTGAAACGTATGGTGGATATACCACTCGCATTTCCTTGAGCCCTGGCGAGGACTTTGTTGTCGTCTCCAACGCTGGTAGTTTTGCGATGTGGTCGTCTTGGCAACAAGACGTTTCTTCATCAGTTCCCGTAGGTAGCCATGTTGTCGCCGGCCGACAAGAAGCCGGTCACATTCACAGCACAACATGAATACCTGACTCGAAACATGCCGTTGCGGCCAATTTGGGAAGCGATGAGTTGCTGCAATACGAGCTCGAGCAGAAGCTACAGACGCTCAAGGGCCTGCGGACCGTCAAACGCCCTCCTGTATGGGGACCGCGCCACATGGTGGTCTATCATAACGGAAACTACGCATATGTTCTAGATGAGCTTTCCAACACTGTCGGTGTGTACAATATTGATAAGAAGTCTGCTCTGCTAGTGACGAATGCCCTGCAAAATATCCCGCCACTTCCAAATCATTTCAAGAAGTATAGTGCTAGTGCTGACATCCACTTGTCCAACGAAGAAAATTTCCTATACACATCAAACCGAAGCCACAAATCTATTGCGATATTTAGGATTAAAAAGGCCGATGGTACTCTTACGTCAATTGAATGGGAGAGCTCCCATGGTAAAAATCCGCTCGGCTTCGTCTTTTACGGCAACTGGCTGATTGTGGCTAACCAACACTCGAAGGACATGCATGTGTTCAAGTAGAAATCAGGAAATGCATGAAAGGTCCTTGCGTCGGGACTGGCTGGAGCTATCTTTAGGAGCTAATTCTATTGGTCGAAAGTCACGTGGGGGGTGCCGCTAGGGTGGAGGGGGGTGCGGGTAGGGCGACCCAAATTAAATCCCTTTAAATTCCTGGTAAAGTGAATCAAATCAAATTACCAACTGATCATATGAATTATAATCCAAAACGTTCCCTTGGAACAAAAAAATGTCACTCTACCCCTGGTTCGATACCATGAAGACGGACCTGCTTGTTATTCCTTTCGGCTCATCATTGTGTCGCTTGGCGTAACTTCTCAATTAATCGTGTTGAGTTATTTTTTTTATAAAATCCTTTCTTATTATACTTATTAAAAATTTATAATTTAAAGCATTATTTACATTCATAACAACGATATTTCTATTTAAATAGATTTTGTTCTTATCTAATTGAGTCCGTTACACAATGGTTTCTTGAGTATATCCATCAACATAGCTCGAGATGATACATAAGTTACATCAACTTCCATTGTTAAAATCTGAAGAGCTAAATTTCAAACGATTATACACACATTTCATTTCCGACACGCCCTCAATTTCTTACAACACCCTACGTTTACGAAACTTCATCCTCATAGGCGGTTTTACTTGAATTCCAATTCTTGCAAAATCTCTTGCGAACCCAGCATTTCCACAGGAATCGCTTCTATCATAGATAGTGACATGCTTCCATTTTTTTGCCATCCGAAATATAAAATTACTTCCCATCAGTATGAGATCACCTGCGATCTCATTCTCGCTTGCAAAGTCAGAGTCACTACAAACATTTAATGTAACCGAGCCTGCCCCGTTTAATCTCTGTATCCATGTGGAACTTCAAGCCCTCGTTCTTTATAGATATTGATATCGCGCAATTTTCCCCTCATGATTTAAATTTAATACGCTTGACGCATGTGCTCATCTTGTTACTTTATGCACAACTTGTAGCCAAGATATAAGATAATTGAATCGTACATTTTCCATAACTCACCAGATCTTCGTACTCGGTTCCACTCGGTACTTCACTGGATTTCCATCAGAAAATTCGAAATCCCGCAATTTTTATCTTCTATTGGTCAAGCATAAAACGAGCGTTTACATCCTAAATTACCGACATACCAAGGGATTTGAATACATTTACATGGTTTTAATTTTAAAAAGTTCATGCCGACAAAAAACATATCCACGAGGTTTTTTGGTACCTTATTACGAATAAATTCCCAGCTTCAACTCGAACAACAATCGTCATATTTCATCCCACGCCTTCACATATATACACAAGTCTGTAAGTCATTGTTTGAAATTGAATTCCAAGTGTTTCATGCAACTTTCTGTTCCAGAGACGACCGGTCTGTTTTAACTGTCAAATTTTAGTGTAGCCACTTTGGACTTTGAGTGAAGTGTAAACTTGAATTGCTGGAAATGATTGGCTGTAAAGTCATGTGGATACATGTGGGAAGATTTCAAATTTAAATTTACTAGTCAGTTAAGACTTAGAAATCTTTCAAATTTTTAATATATACTTTACTTTCGTTTTTACAACTCGACGACTACTCGTCACATCTAGCGGCGGCTGAAAAAAAGGAAGAAAAAAACCGGCCCCATCACGCTAGACTTCGCTTATACTATCTTACACAAAGTTTCAGGTCAGAAAGTATACGCTGCACCGCCTTTTAATTCTCCAATAGATTATGAGCCTAAGGGAATAGGCGCATCAAGAAGTCATTTTTTTTCGTTAAGTTGTAGTTTTACGAGTGGAGTATTCTAGTTTGGAGTCACATTTTTTGAACTAGTGGAAGTCCTCTCACTTTGGAGGGCTAGTGGATTTGTTTTTCGTTTGGCTTAGCCTTTCGTTACGATTTTTGTGGAATAAAAATGACCGAAAATGACGGAAAACACAGTGATGACTGTGGTGTGGACCAAGGTGTGGTCCTCAAGGCTATTTTGAAAAGCTTTAAAGAAGTCCAGAAACGTCTTGTGTCTGTGGAGGAGGCTCAACGCCAAACGTCGATTGCGAGCACAGCGTCCGGGTCGAGGAAGACTCCCCGGTCGCTGCCCGGTACAGTGTCTTCCGGGAAACACTGAAGAACTATGGTCTGTTCGGTCTGCAAATGACATTGAACGACCTAAATGGCAATTGTGGTATAGAGATCGTTGACTGCCGCGTGGAAATGTCCCCCAAATGTCCAAGGTACCATGCCCAACAGGGTCGGCATCGGTGCACCAGCCGAACACGTGAATGTTCTACGTTTGGGCAGGCTGGTTACAGAAAAATACCAAAGCTTGGAATAGAAAAGTTCTCGGGTGCTGAGATATACCCGTGTCTAGGTGCCGTCTTTAAGCAATAGGCATATCTCTTTATGGAAGCCATTGAACTTGCCGAAATTTCGTCTGGATGTTTTATTTGCGTATACGGAACGTTTGAAAGTAAATATACTGGGGGAACATCTTGAGGGCAAAGCCGCCGAGTATTTCCGTTTTAACTTTGGAACGTGGTGATTTATATCCCCTACTTGCATTCCTTTCTGGGCCATACGTACATGCGTTTAAGGAGAATATTCTCATCACCAAGCCTCTATTTGTTTCGCCTCCGAGAAGAGTCCGAAAAGACTTAAACCTAGCAGTACTTATACTTAGTAGCTCTGGCCCGGGAAATTGAGTCGAGTGAAAAGTTGTAGTTGAAAACGTCGTCAAATTCGCTTCGCCGCATCTGGAAATCGTTATCATGGCCAGGTATGATCCAATACGTAAAGATTACCTGTTCATGCGCAAGAGTTTATATCATGGGCGCAGAAACGTAAAGCTGCTGTTTTCAAAGAAAAGAAACGAACAGGAATGCGCGCAATTTCGGTGGTTGAGACCGAATCTGGAAAGACTGCTACAGGTGTGGAAAATACGGACATATTAAATGGAATTGCTCCCAAAAGGGGAAGAAAAAAGAAGGACGGCTCCGAGAAGGACGCCATAAAACCTGATGGTTCATGAAACCGAAAAACTTCATTGTCGACAACGCAGATGGTGGATGAGTCCACAGCTGTACTGTTTTCTGGTGGTGTTTTGCCAGAATATCTGTGGATCATTGACAGTGGTGCTAGTATACACCTTGTCTCTAATGAATGTTTGCTTGAAGAGGCTGTCGATTGCAGACCGAACGATGGATTTACTCTTCCCTACGGTGGCAGATTATCTGCTCCTAAAGTCGGAAAGGTAATACTGCGTACACAGGGGATGAGTTGATAGCCATCGAATAGTCCAAAGTATATTTTGCACAGAAACTTGCCAAGAATCTCATTTCGCTTGGCAAGTTACGGGAAAAAGGGGCAACTGTGGAAATCCTTTGATAGTCGAATGGGAAAAAAGTTTTATTTCCGATTCGAGTTTACGGTTCTATTTTTGTTACAAATTTGCTGCAGGAGAAGCTGAGTGGATGCACGCAACAGTTTTTAGAGCATGTTGCTAAATACTGTTGCGGAAAGTGCAGGAAATGATGCGCAGGAAGGTAGTCGTCATCATTTCCACGTCCATTTGGGGTATTGCTATTATTCATTTATTATTAACTATAGGTAGTACAGATTATCAAATCTTATATTATAGTAATTTTAATTTTCATATGAAAAATATATCAATAAATATTTTTAATTCTTTTGAACCAAAAAATAAGTATTTATTTCTTGATTAAAAAAAGAATTATTTATTAAATCATAATATGAAGTAAATATTTTACTAAACATACATCCTTAACCGTCACCGCTCTTCCTGGATTTGGCTGGTGAGTATTTATGCGTACGATATAGTTGAAGAATTGGCCAAAGATACCAGGTCGGATGGTATTAACGGATAGCAGTCGACCAAATTGCCTGACCTGTGCAGAAGGTAAAGGAATCAGAATTAATCAGCAAGAAGGATTCTGGGCAAAACTTGCCAATCGAACGAGTTGGTGGCATGATATGTAGTGACCTATCACACCACACAATAGGCGAGAAGATCGATATCTCGTGGTATTCGTCGACCATTCTTGAACACATTCGAGTTTTTGCTGCTCGATCTTTTGTGCGAGCAGCAAAAATGTTCGAATATTTTTTGACGTGATTCGAAATTAAGTTGAATTGTCGAATTCACGTTTTATGTACCGATGGAGGTGGAGACTACTGGAATGTGGATCTGTTTTGTAGGAAAACCGGGGTACCGAGGCAGGTTACAGAGGATGGGAATCCAGCCACAAATGGAAAATCCGAGAGAATGGATCGGACCATTTGCAACATGGTCCGATACAAATGATCTTTGGATATGGAATACTGCTGATGTTTTGGTCGGAGGTGGCTAAGTACGCGTGTTACATACTCAACCCCGGAAACCTGTCCCCGTGCAAATATTTGACTGGGTAAGGCCGTCACCTACGGAAATTGTGGTTTTCGGTTCGGTGCCCTGCATGGTTTCGAGGGATTTAAAGAAAAAGGCCCTTGCAAACATGCAGAGCGTGTCTTAAATCCTCGAAAAAAAGAATGATAATAAGGGGTAGAAAGTATTTCCTGGTGAAAGACAAAGTGATGACTGTCACTCACCATGTCAGCGATATTGAAACGCTTGACAAAGGGGCGAGTGACAAAATCTCCCAAAGTCTCAATAGTACGGTCGAGGAAGGGATAAGGAGGCTTACGAGAATTGGAGCAGCGTAATCCAGCTTCGAGAAGTTTTTGAGCCAATTCAAGTCTAAAAAATGAAGTTTCAAAAGCAACAAGCGCCCTAGTAAATCAGAGCGAAAAAAGAAGAAGACCTCGAATGCACTTGCTTTTGAAAGTTCGAGGAAGAAACGAGAAAATGAAAACCGGATTGATTCAAGTGAAGACTAGAGACAACCTGGTATGGATGATCGCCATGAAAGAAACGGAAATGATGGAAGTGGGCTATTTGCGTATGCAGTGTGTGACAACACAGACTTTGAAACTGGTTTAAAAGTCGCAGTCTTAGATTTAAAGTCCTTCAAAGAAGCCCATGAAAGCAGAAATACTGACACGTGAAAGTTGGCTGAGCAAGCCGAGTTTAAGTTGCTTGAGGGTCGAGGAACGTGGAAGTTGATAAAGCGGCGACCTGAAAAGGTGCCGCTACCAACCTAAATTGGTATACAAAACCAAGTTGCGCACTGACGGAACTGTTGAGCGCTACAAGGCACGCTTAGTCGCGAAAGTCAACAAGCAGGTGTACGGGCAGGATTACTTTTTCACCTTTTCAACTGTATGGAAATTAACAATGTGAAAATATGTCTCAAATTTGGGGTATGCCAGATCGGCACGGTAACGTACCTATCGCATACCCAAGGAAAAAGACCGAAAACGGATGTGATATCTATCTAAAGGTGCTCCAGGGTATAGAAGTTAGATATTTTTGGAGCAAATTCTAGCGATGAATTGGCGCTAAAATTGGAAACGAATTTGTATGGATTGAAGCAAACTGGGAGACTTTCGCATCAGTCGCTTTGCAAAACTGTGGAAAAATGCAGTTCACGCAGTATGTCACAAATACTTGCGTTTTCGAAAAGAGATTTAAAAACAACACCATATTGGTTGGTGCGTATGTGGATTACCTTTTGGGCGCTGAAATCACGATCGAAGTGGTTGATGTTTTTTTTAAGGAAATCTTAGTTCTCGAACTAAAAGATTTGGCTATGGTGAATAAGGTTATAGGAATTTGGATTGATGTATCCTAAAGAAGGCTTTACGATAGACCAAGAGGCTGCTATCGATGAGCTCCTGGAATCCCATATCCTAAGCAAGATAACTCCTGCAAGAACGCCCATTCTCGATCGATTTGGAGTGCATTAAGGAGTTCTAAGAACTGTTTCCTACCGCATCATGCGAGAATTCCCCACGCGTGAAACGCTTCCAGTTACTAATTGTAGGTTTTCTTCGATTATCTAGTTAAACGCGGCCATGTATCTCGTTTGTCCGCACCGCGCAACTAGACGTACCCATGCACCGACTCTGTGTGATTTAAAAGCAGCGAAGAAAGTGGTGAAATATCTCAAGGGAACCAAGTATATAAAGATCCATCTGATGCGTGATGATGAATTGCTTATGCCAATTTAAATCACATGCTACACGGATGCTAATTTCGCCGCCGACAAGTTGAACCGCAAAAGCGTCCGTGTCGCGGTTGTTTACGTAATAGAATTATTTTTTTTGGCAATGCAAGAAACAGAGCACGGTTGCGTAGTCTAAAGCTGAAGCTGGATTTGTTGCAGTAGCTGTGGGTGACAAGGAAGTTGTTGGCTTAAAAGAATTATTTTTCGAAATCGGAATGCACACATTTTTATGAAATTTTATGATCTATTTCCCAATCAATTATTCTGAATTAAAAAGTAGACAATTCCAGGACGCCATTGATGATGAAGATTGACAACCAAGCAGCCATCAAGCATGTGGAAGGTGAAGCCAGTGCTGGAAGTACGAAGAAAGTGGATGTAATGCTGAAGGTTTTGAAAGACTTTGCAAGGAAGTCATTGCTAAAGCGACACATTTACCAAGGCTGGATAATTGCTCATCTACTCACAAATGACCTTAGTTAAGAACGGATTCAAGATCTACGAAAACAAATTAGATTTTATTGATAGGGTTATAGCTCGCACCGTTTCAGGTGGAGTGTCAATTTTTCGTTTAACCACTTTGGACTTTCAAGTGAAGTGTAAATTCGGATGGTAGAAACGGATTGGATATGAATACATGCGGACACGTGTAGGAAAATTTAAGTTGAAGTTTATTTAGTGATTTAAGATTTAGAAATCTCTCTTATTTATAATATATATTTACTTTCGTTTAACTACTCATCACTTCCAGAGGCGGCCGAACAGCGGCCCCATTGCGCTTATCTACGCTTATATTATCTGATCAAAAGTGTCTGGTCAGATAGTATACACTGCGCTGCCCTTTAATTCTCAAACATTAACCATGCAGCGTCTTATGTAACTTCGTTTGTTTCCACCCTTTTAGGTCTATCTCCGCAGGCGTTTTCGTTGATTCTTCCTACCGATTCCTTGATGGCTTCCCTCCAGATAGCACGATAATGGTGTAGCACATACGACTGTAAGGTTTTCGAAATTAACTAGGCTACTTGACCACGTTAATAGTTGACTTTATCTTACACCTCCCGACAATAAAATATGATCTTTACACAATATATCGCCTGATCGCTGGTCTATCGTGCAACATTTTCATTCAGATACAACTTCACTTATGCGATCATTTCCCTTTGCTCCGTGGCAGCCGGATTTGATCGACCTTCGATGTTGACCTACTCCTTTTCCACGGTAGATTTGTGTTTGCCCGTTTAATATGGCTTCTTATGCTGTTGTTCTTGTTTATAAGGCCTGATAATTCGGGAATACGGCTAAACATTACTTGTTTGTCAAGATGCTCAGATGCAGCTAGTCCCATCTTTCGGAGCGGTACTTGCCAAGAGATTCGCGCCTTTGTTCCACTTCCATTTATATGCACAACCTCTTAATGAGGTTGAACAAGAAGGCTGGTCACTGCTTGGTGCTTCAATGGTTGTAACTTGGCGGCCTTGCATTCGATCTCGTCCCACATCTGCCTGATCACCGAGGTTGTGGCACCGAGGACGATAATGCAAGATTGTTCGAGCTTACGGAGAGGTCAAGACAGCATGATTCACGTCCTCTTTTGCAGCTACAAAGGTACGTATTCGACGACGGCGGTTACGATCTCCCACTGTGGCAACCCCCAAGAATAGCGCTGTAAGCCCACACTGCTTTTGACACATGGTGGACCCATCGAAACTGGCTCTGATAAGCTCCTATTTTTACCCGATTGTGATCAGATACGTCGTGAACCTCTGCCTAGAGTGTTTCTTAGGCACTATAAGGTCCAGGGCTTCACTCACATCAAGGGGCGCTATACTAGCGGTAAGTGTATCTCGTATATCTACTTCACCTCGCGTACATCTTATCACCTCACGTAACAAGAGTGCTAACAGAGCGGACCATATTCCGAGACTTCCATCGAGTCCAGATGAGTTGCGTAACGACCAAGGTAGATCGTCGCGTCAACACATGTATTGAACAGCGAACGCAAAGGATCTTATTGTATTGAACGGCAAACTCAAAGTATAAAGCAAGCTTCTGAGACGTTTCTAGATACTTCACCATGTTCAGCGTCAGTGTGCAGCTACTGAAGATAACAGGATAAAAATGTTGTCTGTTTTTGCGTCATGTCACTGACGCTGCCCATTTGCTCACGTAAATCTCCATTATTTTTACGATCAAATGGTGCCAGATTGGGGCGGAAAATAATCCTTGATCTTAACATTATAAGCACCCCTTTTTCTCGCTCGTCTCAAATATCCGGTCGCTTGATCCGCTCGACAACCAGGTACTTGTTCATCAATGACATACAAACTAATCTCTCTTAGTTTATATAGTAGGGCTGCATAGACTCCGAGGTCACCAATGAAGTGGCTGTAATAGTCCAGTATTTAAATCATTTGAATCATGAATCAGGATTGATTCATGATTCAGATTCATTTTCCCAAGGCTGATTCATGATTCAGATTCATGAATCACTAATCAATCATATGTATTCTAGTCTATATATATCCACAAAATATCTATAGTAAATTCGGCTATATGATATCACAAAAAAACTAACACCTCACTCCAACTGAAGGGAACCCTTGTTTTCTATAGAAGTCTTTGAGGCACACCAACGCCTCTGTTGAGCTGTCCGAAAGAGAGCTCCAGTCCCAACTCAGGAACCTGATTCTCGAAGAAAAAACCTCTCGGAAGTGGCACTTGTGGCAGGAATTGCCATGATGCTTCTGGCCATCCTGGCAACATTTGGAAACTAGCGATAGTTTACCTTCCTACATTCCAGTGGGTTGTTCTCCATCGGGGAAATACTTCGCGCCCAGTACCGGTTAACTTCCACGTCCAGGTCGTCCGAAGTGGTATCATCCTGAATTTGCTCTCCCCATCGAAACATCTCATCATTGAGAGTTTTTATTTGGTCTTCCGGTGCTTGATAACTGGTGGTCACATGCAGCATTGTTCTCATCGCGTTGGACTGTTAAACCTCTACACCTCCAACAGGAAAAGACGTTTGATAGTAGAGATGCTATGGCCATGAATTGAATTTGCTTTTGGCCAGTTTGAAGACAATTGGAAACATTTCAGATTGAATCTAGGGTACCAAAAAAATCGTACTAAAATAATTTGAATCAAGCTTCAATGTCATTTGGTTACCTTTCTGAAGTTTTCCAGCATCGTGATGGCAAAAGGTTGTAGCTGGGTTGCATCATATTTGTTTTTTACCTTCTGGAAAAGAAAGGTCAGTAAAAATTTATTGACACACAAACCAGACATGTCACAACTCACCTGCTGCAGTTTCTTACTCAACAATGAGTAGATCGGAAGTACGGTTCCCAAGGTTGGATATATTTCTCCAGACAAAAGCTCTGTAACAGCATTGAAAGGTTCCAGAAATTCGCACATCTGCTGTAACTTGGACCATTCATCTCCGTCCAAAGAGGTTTTTCGAAACCAGAAATTTGTGTTAAATATTTCAGGCTGGGACTGTACAGAAAAAGTGAAAATGTTAAAACGTCAGAAGTTCTTGAAGATAGGATTTAATTTATGGCGCTTACTTAAAAGCCAAAGCTCTGTGAAACATGGCAAAGGTAGAATTCCATCTTTGAGTACATCTTGGATCATGGTGTTGACAGCTGATGTCTCCTGGTGAGATAAAACCACCGATTGAAATAGTGTTCTTCTTTGAGGACTAGAATTGATGGCTGTCCCTAAGACCCTGTGGACAGATTTTAGGTCTACTCTCGCTTCATCAGGTTCTGTCACCATGGTCAGAAGGCTGGAGATCATAAATTAGTAAGAAATAACATAATAAGTTTTCTTTTTACAGGATATCAACTTACCTCATTGCTTTTTGTTCTGTAGCTTCCTGTCTTTCCACTCCCACATCTTCCAAATCCTCCCGGTCGGTCCCTCTAAAGGAAGAGATGCCATCTCTGGCCACCTGATTCATGATATGGGCAAAACACCGGTGGATCATGGCATCGACGTCAAACTAATCTTGCGCCTTTTAGCAAACGCCTTAAACAATTTAAAGTTGTCGCTGCCATTGTACGCTGTAAGATGTCCATGGACACCCAAAACCCCAATCGCTTTCTACCATCTGGAACTATGTTTCCTCCACTTGCTCTCCCCCATGACAGTCTAAATGTCAAATGTGAGTATTGGCATGTGAGAAATTTCTGGAATACGTTAGCATCTTACCTTTGATTTCGTCCAAAGCAAATGTAATTCCCTCCAATTGAAACTCTGGGCTAATTCAGTTGCCTTTCAGGCTCATGTAGGCATTCCTCATTCATCGGGGGCTCCAGAAATCAGTTGTAAAGTGGATTTGATGGGCATCGACGATATTTTGCAATGCTTTTCTGTCCAATACTTCAGGTTGGCCAGATAAAGCTGAATTGGCCAGTCTCTAATGGCGTCTGCTTTCACCAAGAGGGATGAAGCTCTGTCATTGATGGCCAAAGACAGCAGATCAATGAATGACTTCCTTCCCACTGTCTCGAATGACAAATCCAAGTCATCAATGACTTGCACCACAGTAGTCTTGAGATTGATCCTGTTAAATTCCTGTTTGACAGACAGATGATTCCTGACCACACGTTTCAATTCTACAATCGATCATCATGTGATAGCGGGACTACCATAGTCCCCCTATCACCGGATGATCTGATCTGAGATCTGAAATTACCGATGTGTCCATTCTGGCCCTTTCGAAGACGAAAGAATCTATAGATATGTTGCCTGAAGGCTTAACGATACTTTCATTGTGTTCTGAGTTCCTGCTTCAGATATCTGTTGATGTTTCTCTGTCCTGCCTGTGCATTAACGAGGAACTCCTTCCGACAAGACTCGGAGACAAGCCATCTGTATGTTTTCTTCAAAATTCAATTTTTGTTCTCCTCCTTTACCAATGCCACATGATCTTAGATGTGGCTGTCTTCCTGCTTCTTTTTCGAGTTTGTTATACTGCCATTGACATCACTGACTGTCTCGGTTATTCCTGTGGTTAGTTGGCAGACACTTTCCGATGGGTGTATTTCTTGTGTCGGGATATCCATGGTTGTTTTCCTGATGCGGTGGTAAGGCTTTTAAGTTCGTTGTGTGTTTAGTGATGAAGGACGGTTGGACGTGCTAACTTACTTGATGCAAGCGGGAAGTTTTTTTAACGCAAATGAACGAACTAGATATACTTGGTGTATTTTTTCTATGTCCGAGGTCGAATTTCGACTATTTCAAGCAAGGACTAAGACGCTATTTATACAGCAGAAACAAATCATCACACCGATATTATATTATGATATTAAATAAACATTTAGGTGTATATTGATAAAATGGTTCATAAATCAGATTCATGAATCACGATAGCGAATAGGGGGCCTAATACAGACTCTCAAAAAATGATTGCATCCCCTTCAAAAAGTCAGAAGCGGTAGAATTGCGCGACGCTAGGTCCTCCGTTCTAGCTTGGAGACCGTCATTTGGTGATTTCCAAAATACGCGACTTTTGTTCGCCCTAAAAGAAGGTTAAATCGTATGGAAGCAACCAAAAGTTTCCTTACTTTTATGCAGTGATCGTCTCATTATGTGGTATGATCCGACTTCGTCGATATACGAACATCTTCCCAAGACCTTTGGACTTTGATCTTTTCAGTTTTCCAACATCGTGTAGGTCGATTGGCTTGGTAACAATCTTAATGCAGAAAGGTCAGTGCAGCGCATTGTCGATCAGTCTCTGGTAGATCACGGCATATTTTTCAGCCCGAAATAAATCAATCCAGTTTCACTGAAACAGACCAAATTGTATTAAAACGCTGGCCCTTCCTGTCATGGATATTTCCCCAAAACTACAGACGAGCAAAACCAACACTTTGTCCAAATCGTCCAATAGGTCGTTAATCAGCTGCATCAGGTAAGCCATCAGCCGCTTCAATTGGCTAACCATTTGAAAAATTGATACTCAAGAGTATCTTACCTCATTTTTCTTCACCGGAATACCGACAGGTGAAGTCCAGGGGGATGGCGACGTCTGTACATTCTTTGTCGATAGTAAGCCCTTGATCGCGGCAGATTGCTGCTGCTTATACTGAGGTGTAAAGCGACGAAAATGCTGAGAAATACGTTTTGGCATCTTTAACATCTATGTTATAAATTGCTCCAAACGTTGCAGGTTGCGAAGCATTTCCTTCCCATTCAGTAAGAAGCGACGTTACCACAGATGATTTAACGGAGCTTTTGCATTTCTTTCACTGTATTAATATCGGGTCACCAACTTGTAGATCTTTCGAGCATACTTCTTAAGTCTCTGAAGACACTTGGGGTTATATCAATAGTTGCTTCATCAGCTTTACGTCAAAAAGGTTGCCCCCTTAGCTTACACACACTACCTCTTTTTCTGCATCTTTTGCCATCTCAGGTCCCACCTGCCTGTCTACAGTTACGTTTTTGTTCAACTGGTCAAGAGGCTCTCGCACATTGTCTCCTGCTTGTTCGTCTGTTAATCAGGGGGGTGATTAGCTTCGTTCGTAGCGCTACTCGTATCGCCTTTGTTACCATCGATTCTTATCCATCCCCGTAGGAGACACATGTTGTCCATTCACAATATAAACTCGTATACGTTGCGGCGCGTTGTCGTACAGAAGGGTCAGAAACGAAGGGTGTCATATAATGACTGTAACGGTACTCTGTTTAGACAGTTCTCGATAACACGGCACAAACGCTTGCGCTGTAGAGGAAGATTTGGCAGTGTCCCGACTTGGAGGGACGAAGAGGGAGGAGAAGAGTGAATAGGAGACTTGAGCAGAAGACGGCAAATTTGCAACTGAATTGAAATGAGCTTACGGTTCTTCAGAGAAGAATATCAAGTTCAAGTCCAAGATCCTCCTTTAACTTCAAGTTCCGTGAGATTATTCTTCACGCTCAGCTTCAAGTTCAAGCTGAAACCTCTCCCTAGAGTCCTATGGGGTTATATACAATCTACCAACAAATGCATAATAAACCTTGGGTTGAATCAGATTGAACTTGAAGCTGAGCGTGAAGAATAATCTCACGGAACTTGAAGTTAAAGGAGGATCTTAGACTTGAACTTGATATTCTTCTCTGAAGAATCTTCTGTGTACGGGGCTTTGGGATTGGCTGATATCAACAACATTGTACCCACAATGACACGTCGGCTTCGTCAACAGATATTTTCCCAGCAGGAATCATCATCGTGCGAAAAGACATGTCGCAGACAGAGAACACTCGAGAATGTTCGAGAACATTCCGTGCGGAAGTAATCAATGATTACTCTGTGAGTGTCGGTGTGTAAACATGGATCATGTCTGTGACACCTGGCGATCAAAAACAATTAGTGGGAAACACTAATCCGTAATTAGACATCGCCATGTAATGGCATTATTGCATAGGCCCATTACACCATCCCCCCCCTTAAAGTAGCGATAACTCGCTCTTCTTTGGGTTGACTTCGGCTCAATTTGCGATTCGTGATGAAGCACTCAAGTGACCAAGCCTCTCATGAAAAAACCGCTGTGCGCAAGCACCAGCGTCGAGCTACAAAACTCTACAATGTGACCCTCATCCGCCATCGTGTGGGAGACACTAAGTTCTACAAGGAACGGTTCTTCCGTTGGCGTCGGATCAACAATCGTAATGATCCAGACCAACCCTTCGCGACGAAAGTGGACTCATAGAGATCGTTCTCTCGCCTTGAGAACGAAGGCAAGATGGAGCGCTTTCTAAGAAAGACTCCAATTCACGACAAGGCAGCCAATGGCCTTCGTCGCGGCAGCGTCTCTCGCGACGCTACAATATTGCCTCGTAGCTGCGAATCACGTCGGGAAAATCAGACTCGATAGCCTGCTTCGATTCCCACGTGTCCGATCTCGGAGGATAGCCGCGCCACCTAACCCGATAGAAACGTTGACGATTCAACTGCTTCTTCCTGCGAGTCTGTCAGTCCTCGTGACCAAAAATCGATTCCACGATCCATCGACGCTCTCCCTGATGATCAATCAAAGGAGGTGGGGCTGAACGCGAAAACGATCGAGCGGTTCTTGGAGTGGAAGAGTGCTCATCGCGTTCTTATCGAGGCGCTGGAAGTTGGCCACGCGGTTCTTCAAGACCAGTACGAAAGCCTCGATGACAATCAGAAGGGTCAGGAGTCAACGATTGACTTGCTGATCGATGGTCAATCCCAGTTGTCGGCAATGGAGTCTCGAATCAATCATCGGTTCGATCAAGTTTATGATGAACTCTTGCGACTCCAGAAGGCTGATAAGACCCTTGAGGCCTTCCACGAGCGTCTTCTGCGTTCCGTGGAGGAGGCAGGGGTTCTGCTCGAGGTACTTCGGAAAGAGTACCATTCTAGCCTTCGTGTGTTGGAAGATGTGAAGGATGAATCCTATGACGTGCTTCAGCGCCTTTATGCCGAGAGGAGGCTCCATTACGATGGGTTGCGAACTCTTCGTAATCAAGTGGAGAAACTTCAGGATCGCTTGGACCATCCGCGCAGGGCTCATTAGGTTCTGTTGACCAACTCGGAAGGTAAGTTGGCCACTGCATGTTCAGGCACGTTTTCTGTACTAAGCAAGACAAGATCATTGATTCTGTACGATTGCTTGTTCTTCCTTCCACTCTTGTCTGCTTGTTGTTTTTGCAGATCCTGAGCCTTAGCGATTGCGTCTCGAACATATCGCACGAACACTTGTCTCTTCTCGATGAACTCATCGAGATGCTGTTTATCACGACTCTTCATGTCGGTCAAAGGTTCCATCGAGTCAAAGTTGGCTTTGAGCTCGAAAGCAGAATTCAGGTCAAACGACTGCGGCGAATTTCCAGGGGCCGTAGTCCCTCCCCCACTTAAGGTAGAGACCTCACCCACTAGTGAAGCTGGTACTCTCGGATGGAGACCGTAGTTCACGAAGAATGGGGAATGACCCGTCGAGACATGCGTGGAATTGTTCAACGCAAGCTCTCAAAGAGGAAGGAATTCGCTCCACTCTTTGAATGTCGTAGCGTAACTTCGCAAAAAGTCTTCGAGTAATAGATTCACACGCTCTGTTTGACCGTCAGTTTCTGGATGTGCCGCAGTTGACATGGACAACTGGGTGCCCAAAAGTCTGAACACTTCACGCCAAAACTTCGACGTGAAACGAGTGTCGCGATCTGAAACGATCTCAGCCGGCAAACCGTACCAACGGAATACCACATCGAGGAAGACATTTGCTGTCTTCTCGCTGAGATATTGTCCGAAACAGGTGCAAGATGGGACATCTTGCTGAATCGGTTCACAAACACCAGGATGCCATTCCTGTTGTGTTTGTACCTTGGAAGTCCGAATATGAAGTCCATAATCATGGACCTCCATTTGTCCTGAGGGACAGGAAATGAACGAAGTAGGGCCTGAGTGTAACTGGAGGGCTTCACGAGTTCGCAGATCTCTCAAGTCCTCAAGTACTTGCGAACCCACTTGTACATGTGTGGCCAGTAGTAATGGTAAAGACTGAGAAACGTCTTTTCACGACCGAATATGGCCACCAGAAGGAATGTCATGATACTCATACAAGCGTCGATGACGCACGCCTTCATCGCTTGGAACAACATCTCGTTCTGAATCCCCCTTCTCAACCGCGTAATACAGCAACCCGTTGCGTACGTTGAAGCGGTGGACACGCGACATTGTTTTCGTGCTGGAAGACCTTGAAGAGCCTTGTAGGAGGGGTCCTTGAAATACTTGAGCAATTCCTGACAGGTCTCGTCAGACTTGTAACCTTCGACAATGTCTTCACGCACTGTAGTCACAGCTTGAACAGGAACTGCTCGAACATCTTCACAGAGACGACACGCTTCGTCCGAATCCTCTTTCTTGGTCTTGGGATCGTATTCCGGACGTCTTGATAAAGCGTCGGCAAAGATGTTCATCTTGCCTCGAAGGGATGGGTTCCATATAGTACGACTCCAACTCCATTGCGGAAGTTGAAGGCCGCTTTGTTACGGTTGGACCAGAAAGCGCGTGCCTTCGAATATGAGACATAGATCAAGTGTTCTGCTGTGTTGATGTTGTCGGCTCTGGAAAACCTTGTTTCTTTAAAATCGAGGAGTCGATACTTGGCAAGAAAGCGTCAAACATAAGCTTGAATGGTATACGTTTCTTGTCCTACTTGGGCGCGTTCAGTCCACTAATATTCATGGACAGCCCAGAGAGGGACCAGGGAGACTTAGAGATGAGTGGTCTCGTTGGATCCCGAGTTCATGGTGTCGTCAGCAGTCTGTGCAACAGATTCGTCCGTAGACGAATAATGATCAAACGAGGCCATGGAGTCGTTGTCGTCTGAGGGGATGGCCTCAAGGTCATCAAGGACCATCGACATTGCGTCCCTGAAAGGAGCACCGAGGAACTCAGCGTAGTCCGAACCTAGTTTCGACGCACAAAGCGCCGACAGCGTTTGATCAGACCAAAGCAGGAAGTGGCAGTATTGTAGACACGTCACTGGCGTGCCGCCACTCGGAGCTGCCACCTTAACTGGGTCGTAGTAGATGGCGGGGGTGATCGTGCGCAAGAACAAGTCGATACGGGCGTACGCTCAAGACAGGTCACGGTATGATTTGTCAGACAGATGGTCAGTCAGAATAGTCGAGGGAGCTTCGGTTTGTTTCGTGTAATCCACACAGAGACGTCGCATAAGGCTTCAATTCGGGCCGTATTTGGACGCAGGGCGTCCGCTGTAAAGTCGAAGTAGTGCGCGCTCCAGCTCTACAGGGGACATTTCGGGTAGACTCGCGTGAACTGTGGGCGCGTAGGCACATGGTTGGGCCATCATAGCTGCAACACGATCCTCAGTCTCACAGCTGTCAAGTAGTTATTTGGCTGCCTTGCGCGATTTCATGTGGTAGGTTGAGCGCTTCATCGAGGTGTTCTTGGAGCCCAGCAGCGACCGAGCGACCACAAGGGCGCCAGTAACTTCTGGGGTAGTCGTGGGGGTGGCACACACCGTGTCATGATTTACGTACACGACGCAGTCCGCATCCCCCGCGGTGTCTTCGTCGTCGTGTTCGCTGAAAGCCAGTGACTGGAAATCCAAAGACCAGATGGCCATCGTCGAAAGGTTTGGCGTAGAATCCCACCGTCTTTGACGCCTGGGAGAAGGTTGACTCCGTGCACTGTGCATGACGGCTGATTTTGATCCATTCCTGCACCGGTTCGGTAGCATAGTGTCTCCCTAGAATGACGAGACCGTCAGAACTACCACTGTCGGCGATTGGGGCAGAAGAATCCGGAGTTGTCGAGGCCTGTGGATTCGGTGCACCTGGTTGGATTTCCGGCTTGGCCTCCGCCTCAGCCTTCTCCTTACCCGCATGCTGCTCGGTAGCAGCGCGCTTGGCAACAATGGAAGGCGGAATCACACGGTTCAGCACGCGCTTTTTGTGCTGGACATAGACATGATTTGCGACCGGCGAAGTGGATCTCACGTAGCGGTTGGCTATCCATGAACAGGCACAACGACTTGCGAGAACCACACGGTGCGGTCACGAGACATCACCGTGCAGGCCTAGTGCGTCGGCGCGATGATGGGCTGTAGACAGGACGAAGTAGTCGTAGATCACGTCGTCGTCAAGATCTGATGGATCCCGTGTCAGATCCACAAAGTACAAGCGCTTGTAGACGCTGTACGGCTTCACGATGAGCTTCGCTCCCATGCATGAGACCACATTGTCTCCGAGTTTGATCGCGATGTCGCGGTTAGTGCACGTAAACCGGATGCCATATAGCCCCGTACACACACGAAGTCGCAGAGCGAGTTGAGCGCTTCGTCCCATGTCGGCGACTGCGTCTCGCGGTTGATCGCATGGAGTATGTCTCCGATCGCGTACGTGCTAGCGATCTTCGGAGCGGGGATAAACAGCTTGATCTTGTCCGTCGGGGCAACCCGGGCACGCTGTACTTCTTGGAGTGTCAGCATACGGATTTCCTGAGCGGACGCGTCGCGTTGACGAAGTTGTTAGAAGCCCGCGCATTTCATGCGGCGGCTCGCGTCGCGATATTGGACTTTTAGCGACTTCACAGTGAAAAGGTGATGTACTGTACATAACTTTAGGTTAAGTACAGAAGTTTGTGTATTTGCATATTATTAGTTTAGGTACAAACTTAACACTAATAAATCACTTCTGAATTTGATTTTTCTTTGCCACGGGTTTGAGTGGAGGACAAGTACGCTGCTGAGTGCAGCAGGAATTGTTACGATTAAAAGTGGATATTAAGTACACTGCAGGCGCAGTTGGAATTGCTTTCACGTTCTCGTTTCTCGTTCTCGTGGTTATTGATTTTGGTCGCGGTCTCACGTCAAGTTACGTTACGACTAAGTGGATAATAAATTTGAATTTGTGACTTTGTTGTTTACTGTTACGTTACTTACTCTCGCTGTCTGCTTGTTGTGGAATTTCACGCGCCAGTACGTGGTCAGTTGGAACACGTGTGAAGCAATACGCACAGCGGAATGAGCGACTTCGACGAACAGGTTATGAGCCCAAGTAAGGGCAGTGAGTCGTCAAACGATACAGTCAAACCGGAAGATATGATGCGTCGATTCACACATATGATAGATCGCTTGGATAAAATGGAATCGTCCATTAACAAGGAAGCGCCGGCACAAAATGCGGTGCCAAAATCTAAGGGAGACACCAATATGAGTTTGGCCTCCCTGGGTGGAAGAGATAAAGAAAAAGAGGGATGCAGTACCGGAAGCACCGGAAAAATGAGCTTCAGGGACATCACTGAAGCTGGAAAAGATGTGTTCACTAGGGGTGGGGATCATACCCCCGGTAACGCCTACGTGCAACAGCAAAACGTCTATGCGCAGCAGCAACCTGACAAACAGTACCAGCAGGCATACGTCGCCCCTGGGAACGTTCGCGCGCAAGTATATACTGTGCCTTGACCGCCGACAGCCAAGGAGAACAAGTTTCAGATTCGATTTTTTTGACGGATCTGAAACCTACAAGGGGATGGGGTCTGGTTTCGGGGCCTGGGGGACAAAATTCCTCAGGAAAATAACCATTGCAGAAGAGTGCTGCGGTTTCAAGTGGTCAGAAGATATCAAGGTTGAACTGCTGGGCCATTATTTGGCTGGCCCAGCAGAAGCGTATTATGACCGACTTGCAGAGAGCTGGTGGAGGGAAAGGACAGCCCTCTGGCACGTCATGGACAAGATGCACACAGCGTTCAGTGTGATAGTGACGCTTGCGGAGGGCATGAAGCTTTTCGGTCCGCGTAAGGAGCCTGGAAGGTCGTGGCCCGACCATTTCCTGTACCTTACCGCAGTGGCCGAAGCAGTCGGCACAAGTTGTGATGCGATGGTACTGGATAATGTGATTTACCATGCTGTGCCGGAGATGGCACATGTCCTCGTCCCCGGTACAACCACCAGAATATGGACCATCCGCGGCAAGCTGAGGAGATATTTTAGTTTGTGCAGGCTGTTGAGTACAACAGCCGGCGGCAGAAGAGTCATGGTGCAGGATCCGTAAACTTGGTGTTAGAAAAGCCTAAGAAGATTGTAAAAAATCGTGGCTGTTACGCATGTGGCGAGGAAAGGCACTTCAAACGGGAATTCCCGAAGAAGAAGAAGTTTCCAAGGGCTGATTATTCTCTAATGATCACTGGAAGCGATGGGCCGTGCGACTGAGACACATTGGTCCTAGATAGCGGTTTGCAAGTATGCACTTGACACCGAACCTCACGTGTTTGATCTACGTGAAGACTGTGGCGCGTCAATGCCATCAAGTAGATGGTAAACGTTTTGTCATTACCAAAAAGGGAACGATGTTTATCCGTTTCGTGTATGGCAACACGGAAACTCGTGTAAAAATTAAAGATGTTTTTCATGTGGAAGGAGCCGCCCAGAATATTTTCTCGAATGGTGCTTTCGAGAAGGGTGGTTTCGTTATCGATTACGTTAATGAAAAAAACGCTCGTCAGACACGATTCACGCGTTCCGATCACGACCATTCACGTGGAAAATAACGTGTTCATCGTGGAAGGTACAGTGGATCGTCTGAAGAAGAGTTATAAGGAGATGATTATCTCTGTGGTGTATCCAACTGAATAAAATTATTCGGTGGACCAGGACATCGAGAGTGAAACACTGATGTATTTCCATTCACGGATGGGTCACCTGAATTATGACACGATTATTGAGCTCGCTAAGGACCCTCAATACGGGATCCGAATTACGGACGACACGCGTAGGCACTGCGTTACCTGCGCGCAAGGCAAGAAGACCAAGAACGTCCAGTCAAAAAAGGATAGCGGTAAGAACGCGCCCATCGATCGGATCGGCGGTGTGATTTGTTCTGACCTTAAGGGTCCAATCACACCAAGGTATCGATTGGATAACCGCTACCTGATAAACTTCATCGATTTCAAAAGCAATTACGTCCGAATTTTCCTGGCCAAGACCAAGGACGTTGCGGCTAAGAAATTCGAGTATTTTCTGGCTTTTTTTGAGAGGAAGTTTGGATGTAAGATTCACGTTTTAAGAGCCTACGGAGGGTCGGAGTACAAGAACGTGGATTATTTCTGTCGGAGTACCGGCATCGTGCGACAAATAAGCGATGCCGGGAATCAAGCAAGCAATGGAAAGGCAGAGCGCATGCATCGGACGTGATGAACATGGACCGGTGCATGTTGTTCGGAAGCGGCCCCAATCTGTCTTTTTTGGGGGATGCGGCGGAGTATGTGGCATAAGTGCTGAGCGGCACCCCGACAAGCGCGAATCCGAAGCGGATGTCGCCGCTGGAAGTACTTACGGGCACGAAGCCGAATCTAGGCGAGATTGTGAACTTCGGGTTTCCGTGCACCGTTTATAGGAACCCGGGAAAGAAGACACTCGCGCATCGCACGCAAGTCGGGGTAATAATTGGCAGGATCGAGGAAACCAAGGGATTCAATATTTTCCTAAAGGCTGAACAGAAGGTAACAATTACTCAGCCTGAAGAACGTTGATACTCTTACGGACATGCAGAGTCGACAGTTAAGGATTGCACAAGATGAGGAAAGCAAATCCGAATCTCCACCGAGAAACCAAGCGTCAGAAAGAGCTGAGGGAGTGCCAAATGTCGAGGAAGTCGACAGAAATGTGATTCAAGTAGAAGGAGGGGTTGAAAAACAACGAAAACAATCGAAAAGAAAGCCGCGATGAACGAGAGATCGTCACGTCACGCGCCAGTACGCCGATCTTATGTCTCAGGCGGAAAGAAAGGCAGAAGACAATGACGAAGAAGAAGGGGAATCGATGGTGAATATGATTATGGAGGGCGACCTCAGAAATTATCGTGATGCGATCGGCCGCAAAGATGCGAGCAGATGGGTCGAAGCCATGGAGAAAGAAATTGAAGCTCTGGAGAGTAATCAAGTCTGGGACATTATCAAGAAACCAGTAAACGCGAAACCTTTGCTCACCAATGGGTGTTCAAAGTCAAGACCGACGCCAACGGACAAGTTTAGAGTTACAAGGCAAGGTTAGTGGCCCGCGGAAACGAACAGCGTTTCGGGGTCGAATACTAGCTAACCTTCTCCGCGGTCATGGAGATGACCACCGTTCGTTTTATTATGATGCTTGATCGCAAATGGAATGTTCGAGCGATGCATTGGGACATCCCCAAAGCTTATGTAAAAGCGTTGGAGGATGAACACGACATATATCTGTTCACCCGAATTGGAATGAGAATCGAACGTGAAATACTGGAAAAATTGCAGGTTGAAGGCACGCGTGAAGTTGTTTTGAAGTTGAAGAGGACGCTTTAAGGATTGAATCAGGCGGGAAGGAAATGTAACAGCCTTCTGCATTCGAAGCTTTTGAAACAAGGATACGAACAAAGATTTACGGACGGATGCTTATATTTCAAGAAGGTTTTTTTTGTGATGAAACGGTCGTTGTTGAAGTTTATGTCGATGACCTGTTGGTTACGGCGACCAAGGAAGAATTCGTGACAAATTTTTTCGAAGAACTCAAGGATTTGGAAAACAAGAATTTAGGTGAAGTCTCGAAATTTCGCGGTATGCGGGTGGAATATAACGAAAACAGTGGTTACCTGCTGGACCAGGAGGTCATGATCAAGGACCTGCTGAAGGTTTATCATATGAAAGACGCAAAACGCAGTGAAGGCGCCAATTGGCGACGAATTTGAAAATGAAAATCTGAAAGAACATGAACTGCTAAAGGATCGCGGTGACGATGGAGCGCCGACAATCAAGAATTTCCATTCGTTGACGGGAAGCTTTCTCTGGATCTCGCGCTGCTGCAGGATCGGCATTTCCTATGCATTGCATAAGGCAAAAGCGCAGAGATCATGCACCCACCAAGTTTGATTGGGTGACGTCCAAGAGAATTTTGCGTTTTTCAAGGGCACGTCTGGATTGAAATTGCGTTTGGAGGTTGACGCTAAGGCGAAAACTCACGATAAAAATCAAGTTGGAATTTTTGGATATTGTGACGCTGATTTTTCTGGATCAAAAGATGATCGAAAGTCCACAAGCGGTGGCGTAATTTTTGTCGAATGATGTATTGTGCACTGGGTGTGCAAGCGACAGTCTTGCGTCTCGCTTTATACTATGGAAGCTGAAATTTATGCGGCGTCAGTGACGCTATGTGAGTTGATTGGATTTAAAGAGATGTTTGTCGAGGTTGGCATGCTGGTAAAGGTACCCATGACGCTGTTTTGTGACAATCAAGCTGCCATTAAGATGCTGGACGGTGATGGAAAAACTTCGAAGACCAAGCACATGGAGATTAGGGTGAAGTTTTTGGTTTCGAAAGCAAAGGATGATTTTATTAAAGCAAGTTATCGGCCTACGGATATGAACCTTGCCGATGTTTTCACCAAGCCTTTGGGTCCATACAAGATGAAACGTGCGCAGGATGGTCTCAGACTAGGAGCGATCACGATGGACTAGTTAGATTTCACGGAAATTCGAGAAAGAGTATTAGAAGCCCGCGCAATTCATGCGGCGGCTCGCGTCGCGATATTGGACTTTTAGCGACTTTACAGTGAAAAGGTGATGTACTGTACATAACTTTAGGTTAAGTACAGAAGTTTGTGTATTTGCATATTATTAGTTTAGGTACAAACTTAACACTAATAAATCACTTCTGAATTTGATTTTTCTTTGCCACGGGTTTGAGTGGAGGACAAGTACGCTGCTGAGTGCATCAGGAATTGTTACGATTAAAAGTGGATATTAAGTACACTGCAGGCGCAGTTGGAATTGCTTTCACGTTCTCGTTTCTCCTTCTCGTGGTTATTGATTTTGGTCGCTGTCTCACGTCAAGTTACGTTACGACTAAGTGGATAATAAATTTGAATTTGTGACTTTGTTGTTTACTGTTACGTTACTTACTCTCACTGTCTGCTTGTTGTGGAATTTCACGCGCCAGTACGTGGTCAATTGGAACACGTGTGAAGCAGTACGCACAGCGGAATGAACGACTTCGACGAACAGAAGTTCCTCAAACGCGGCGAAGAACTTGTCAGTGGGAACGTAGGGGTCGGGCGTCCGAACTTCTCGCGGTATTCCTTGAGAGGGGTCGGCGCAGGCGTGCCACGTGGACGGGAAGAGGCCACCATGGTATACGGGTGGCTGAGGGCGTCTGGGAGATTACTTGGTTGCATGAACACGCGGCGGAATGTAGCAGGCGTGTCGCAGAGGGCTACTCTTCAGTCTTGGTCGTGAGGCCCGCGAATGTCGCTTGTGGGAAAGTCGGCAAATTGAAAACTTAACTGTTACACCGGTTTTTTTAGCCTGAGCCACTTCTGCTTCATAGGTTTGACACCCCCCTAATTGGGGGTGTCAAACCTCAGAAATTTTTAGTCGATAAACCGGGGGTTCGAATACGATTAGACGGGGTTCGATTAGAATTATTTGTACCTATAAAATTATCGGTCGCCTCCGGAGGTGACCGATACGATTAGTGTAACAGGGTTACATTCTGGTTACATTTAGTATGTGGTGTACGTGAGTACACTACGGTTGGGGTCAGTATTGACCGGTCCGAAAGGTTTTGGACCATTGGTTATTTTAACCAATCAGGGCGGGAGCCCTTGGTGGAGGCGTGGCAGCCAGCACGTGTTGGTACACAGGTGGTGTACACTACATTTTATCTAGGTACGAATTTAGTAAGTTCTACTTAGTATTACATATAGTTTAGATTAGTTTAAATTAATTTAGGCTAATTACATATTTAATATACATTCAGTTTACATTTCACTCAAAGACTACAGGACGCTCGACATCGACCGGTCGCGGACGTAGTGAGTGTAGTAGCGTAAGGGGGGTTCTTCCCTTAGCTACCCCCTTATTAAGGGAGCCTTATGTTAAGGCGTTAGCTTGTGCTAACTAGAAAACCAAAGTGGAATCTTGGCCCCGAGTAAGAGAGCTCTCTCTTACTAAGACCTTTTATAAGGGCGTATCGGCTAAGTAGCGGCGAACGCCGCTTAAAGGAAAGTCTTCCTCTGTGCGCTAGCCGCACGTGCGTGTACGCACCGGCTACATCTGGTAGCACTTGTAGTCAATCCAATACCAGTGTTGGTAGGCTACGGCTTCATCTGCAAAGGATGAATCAGGACGATTAGGAAAGGTTAACCCTCGTCCAGCAGGAAGCCTTTAAAAGGCTGTTATCCTTACTGGGTGACGAAGGCATGCAGCTCATAGTGGAGTATGGCCTTGAGGCCGTGAAGGCAATGGTCAATGCCCTCATCGCCCATGAGACGAGTTTAGGTGGAGGTCGTTCCACGGGGGTGCCTCCCCCATTGTCCTTTAAGATAAAGGAATTCACCGGTGAAAAGGGTGATAACCTTTATGTGTGGTTACGAGAGGTCGAAACGGCCTTCGCCACAGCGAATGTGATCACTGATCACTTGCAATTGGGACTTTCACTGACCCATCTTACGGACAAAGCCCATACATGGGCGTTTACGTGCCCGGATTCGGTCACGAACGTGTGGTGGAGCGGCTGATCAAAGTTTTTGACGCTTGATCAGGCGGTACCACGGCGCCCAGACTGCCGACTAACGAAGGGGGTACACCGGTTGTACTTGACTGCTTGTGTTTCTGCTCTCATTGTGTACCAGACGGCTTGGGCGTGGGTCGCTCTCCAGGTGGCGGGGATGTAAACACGGCAATTCCTTGATGCATGATTTGGGGAACTTTTAGCGAGTTGACCTATGTGCTGATCAGGCGTGATCAGGTACAATAAAGCTCGAATCAGGTGCGATCAGGCTTGATCAGCAGTGATCAGGCTTGATCAGCAGTGATCAGGCTTGGGCAGGCACTAAAGTCGTTGATCAGCTGTGATCAGGCTTGATCAGGCTTGATCAGGTACTGAAAGACGTTGATCAGTTGTGATCAGACTTGATCAGGCTTGATCAGGTGCTAAAAGTAGTTGATCAGCTGTGATCAGACTTGATCAGACTTGATCAAGCTTGATCAAGTGCTACAAGTCGCCCAGGTACAGGTTGGTGCGATCTGCGAGTTGTTGATCGCGGGTCACGAGCTGCAGAGTGTCGATCAGGTGTTGATCGGCGAAGGGGGTACTTGATCAGGCAGCGGGAGTCTTCACTGCCCGATCACGGAGCCTCTGGAGTATTAAACAGCTAAAGGAACACCCGAATATCTGTATTCCTAGCCTATACCTACGAGGCGGTTAAATTTCACTTAATCCACCTAGAGTTCCCGTGGGGCGCTTACAGCAGCCTAACTCAAGGGATCAAACGTGAACCAAACGAGGAGAGGTGAGAGCACTGCTCAATCACACTCCCAAGACCAAAAACTTTACAGAAAAACTGCTGACACAGCGGGCGGAGTTGCGGGGTGAGTCCTCAACACTCTACGCCTATCGGTGGGCCAAAAACGCACTAAGTGCTCCCGCCCGGGACGTAGAGGTGTTTATTAACTAAAGGGGGGCGCTAGTTGCCGTCCCTGAGGTGTCCTTAGTGTTTGGACGCAAAAGGAGAACTTTATTATTGCTTAAAGCCTTAGATCTACCATTTCCCTAATTTCAGCCAATCAGAACCGTCCATTACAGCGTACTCCCTCCACCAGTCCACCTGATTCCTCCGTCGTTCGTCGGTGTTCGTCGGTGTTCGCTGAGTACCTGTACGTAATTGTCCCATCTTTCCATGCCCCGTCTATGTACTGTCTATGTGCACCACGGTTGTACACGCAACTGTATACACCGTGGCACACACAATCGTATACAATTACGTACCCAATTTGTGCCCACAATCCGACCTCTAATTAGGCCCAATTATAGCACGCTTTACGACAGCCGCCCCTGATCCTCTTCCCAGCCGTACAGCGGTTGGGGCGAGGGTCGATCATGCCGTTGGATATCATGGATCATGCTACCGTTGGTCGATTTGTCCACACCCATCAATCATGACATCATCGACCTGGTTATCATCACTCATCACTCTGCCCCTTCTCCCGCCGATCAGGTCCCAATCTATTAGGCCGTTACCGTTATTGGTATGCCCCTCGCGATCCAATGTTCATCATCCACCAACCGTGGCATCTACGATCAAGCTGTCTCGATCAGGCATTTCTGCATTTCCATCATGCAAGCGATAACGGACGGCACCCCGGCGAACACCGCCAACGCTCCTGCCCTGGGTCGTGGTCGCAGCTGATCAGGCGATCGCTTCCATCAATCAGGCTTACAGCTTACAAGAGGCCCTCCACACGCGCTAATGATCGGATCGCCATGTTATCCGTCTCGCTCGCGATTGCGAAGACACTATCGCGATACTTCGGCAGCAGCTCGCTCGTGCCAAACGCGCCGTTGTGGAGCGAGATACTGAGATCAATAAGGACGCCTTCAAACAGCTCAAGCCATTGCGTGACTTCGTTGACACCAAAGTCAACGATCTCCATACTAAGTTGAATACCGTCGAAAATGCTGTGGCCGATCAACGCGCCCAGATCCGGGATCTGGAGAGCCGTCGATCCCGTGATCGTTATCTGCGATCGGTGCATGAGGACACTATCGCTGATCGAGCGCGAGAGCTGGATCAGCTTCAGCAGCGCATGGCCAAATTACAAGAAGAATACGATCGGGCTGCTTCTAGTAATCAGCGCTTGGTCTAACAGGCGTTCAAGCTCACCGCCGAGATTGATAGGCGCAAACTCCAGTATAATCGCCTCCGGAAAAAAAATAAGTCCAATTGCATGAAGATGGACGAATACACCGCCATCATGGCCCAGACGCAGGAATTATCTGATCGGGTCGAGGGAGTGTCTGACCTCCAAGCTGAGCTGGGTGATTTACACGCCGCATATTCTCAGCTAGAGAAGGAGCTTTCCACCGTGCAATGCCGCTTCGATCAAGTTTCCGCAGAACGCGACATGCACGCAATCAACTGCAACAGGTGCAAGACGAAGTCATGCAGTTGCGCTCGTTTCACTCGGACCTTCAGTCCCAGTTGGCTGGTATGTCGTTGCGGATGCAGATCACACCGGCTGTCCGCACCTCTCCGGCAGGTTCTGATCAGGCCACATCGCCGGCTAGCATTCCCGCTGCTTCTCCAGACGGCTCGATCATCCGTGCTGCCCCTTCGCCTAAAAGGCGTATTCAGCGTTCCCTATCTTCCTCTCGGTCGAAGCGGCCACGCCTCCTTTCCCCCATTTCGGAGGCGAAGACGGAGGACGATGATCCCTCAAGTCCTGATCAGGACGATGAAGGAGGATTTCCTGGTCCGATCGCTTCTATTCCTTCCACTCCTACAATTAGCGAGTTTGGGAGCGAGGGTCTACCTGATCAAGTCACTGCCGGGTCTCTTTTTCCGCGTACGGGTGATTTCCGGACGTTGATCGCGGTATCTGATGATGCCAGTGACGCCGAAATCCTTCCGTGGAATCCGGATCAGCTTGGTGGGTTTGATCTGCGTAACGTCAAGGCCCAAGTGGTCTTTGACTACTTGACCCGCCCCGCAGGATGGTTGTTCCCGGCTGTCGTGCACTCCCCTCCGGCTGATTCATGGTCCAGTCATTTAATCACCCAACCTGAAGTGGAACTGCTGTATTCTCAACGCCCTTGGGGCGTTTTCATGACCATGTTGCCGCCTCTTTCTTTTCGCTCAGTCGGCTGGTTCGCAGACTTCGAGACAAAGTACCGGTCGTTTCTCGACCATCACGCGCTGGCAATCTGGGAGTCGACGCATTACCTCCCCATCGCGAAAGGCCTTCGCGAGACGGATGACTTCTTCCGGGACTACTACAATGATCGGCGCCAACGCAGAAGTCGTGCCGGGGCGACATGGAAGAGGGTTGTGGACTTTGTCCTGCGGGGAATGATCGACGGTAGGTGTGATCTCGACATTTGCCTGGACCCGTCGATCACCCATTGTGCTCGCAACCGTCCTTTGAAGTATGCCCCGGCCGACGATGGGGAGTGATACCCAGGGTTCCTTTCAGACCCGCCACCTCGGACCCTATTGGACGCGTTGAGGGAGATTGATGACTTCGAACCTTGGCGGGTTCAATATCGTTTTTCCACCGAAAGCCACCCTGGACGTAAAAATTCCTCGTATTCGTCGCACGTTCTTTGGGTATGGTTAGTCGGTTGATCGTTTCTTCTTTAATCAATAAGCACTCTTGATCATGCCATTTACACTGTTGCTTCCTTACTTTTCAATGCATAATATAAATCGGTATTCCGTCGCCTCATCTGTCGTTGCTCCATCACCATGTCTCTCAATATCGATCGTAAACACACCACTTCAAGTAATTCATCATTTCTTCATCAATTGTGAGTTTCATCAATCGTTTTTATTCAATCGGAGGTTCTTCGATCGTAATTCCATGATCAGACCGCTGATCACCCATTAGTTGGACTCTTCGTCCACTTGCATTACGTCAAACCGATGTCTGTTGATCCTCTTACTTTCGAAGTCCTTGATTAGAGCATCGCAGTTCAGATCTGTCTCGTCTACCCACGAAGGATCGGCATAACCTTTCCAGTAGACTTGATATTCGCGTAACGTCCTTCCATTACCTGGTCTTTCGACCTGATCGGACATCGGTGATACAATCAACTTCAAATTAATCTGTATCTAGCGTCCTTTCCCAGCTGTATTCGGGTAACAAAGCTTCATCGAAGTCAAAACGATCCTCTTTCCCAACTTTTAGCGCAGTAGTAGGGCGATCTGGAAATTCCTTGACCAATTTCAATTTGGACAGGTGAATACTGGGAACATACGATAGTCGGTGCCAGCTGTAACCAATCTCGCCGCATGATTACCGATCACCTCATCGACTCTGAAGGTTCCATGCCACATATGCGCCAGTTTCTTCGCGAACCCTTCTTTCACCCGATCAAGATATAACCAGGCCCTTGATCCCGTTTCGATCTTGTGTGGTGTCACTTGATCATTGTGCCTCTCAGCTCGCTCGGCTATCGCTTGATGCAATCGAGTGCTCACTTGGTCGCGGGAGTATCTGTAGTCTCTCTGCAACTTATATCTCCACCGGCGAGCATCCTGGTCTTTACGCCGAATTCCACCCAGTTGTAATGTCGATTCCAACGACGATCGCGGATCCCACCCATACGCCAAATAAAATGTTGTCTCTCCGCGAATGCGATCAGGGTCGAGTTCAACGCGAATACCAGACGCTCTGCATACAATCTCCAATATTTCTGGCCGACATCTGATACATACATTTTGATTGCCCGTGTAATCGTCTGCACCGTCCTTTCCGCCTTGCCGTTCGCCTGTGTACGGTATGCCATAGTGGCACTCTGACGTTGTCCCACGATTTTGTTGAAAGAACGAAATACTTCCGACATAAAACTCGGTTCTCGATCATGCCTGATCACCTCACTAGCACCGAATCGTCGAAACACACATTATTCATAATTTTCGGCGACTTTCTGCGCTGTGAGAGACGATCCAGCTTTCGCGATCACCATACCCGTGAACAGATCCGTCCAAATCAGCAGTTCAGTATGTCCATCCGTCGATCGGGGTAGTGACGGGATATTATACATGGCTATCACTTGGAATGGGTACGTAGCCTCGATATTCCCCGGAGACATGCCCTTGATCGTAGGTTTTCCCTTCCCCGTCTCACAATCTACGCATTGTCCAACAAACCTTTTTACACTTTGGAATAGACCACGCCAATGGAAGTATCGTCTGATCCGCTGATATGTACGCCCTATGCCTTGGTGTCCTCCTTCCAAGCTCACATGATAATGGAGGAGGACATCTGCATGTAGGGTCTCGGGTAAGACCAGCTTAATCGAAGAGTGTCGATCGTCTTGATCATCTTTGTCATCGCTGGCTTTTCCTTTAGCCATATTCCCACAGTAAATCAGCAATCCTTGTTCTTCTACATAGTAGTTGTCAGCAATTTTCGCGCAATCCTTTACCTCGTCTGCGCTCAATTGTGAGACGTCACCATACAGATAAATCCGCAAATCATGAATCCATTTCTCTTCGTCTTGCGCCTTTTTCACCCGTTATGCCCTTATCCCGGCTATAGATATATCGGGCCACGTTGAAGGTCGCCGTTGACGGAGGTTACGTGATCTTGTCATCACTAGAACTTGTGGGAGAGTGGGATCCTCATTCCACGTGATCACTTCCGACAACCTGTTGAGGTCGGTCAATTCCTCCAGCTGTTTCTCGTCATCAATTTCAAGTCTTGTTCCACCCTGCATGGCCATAGTGGCGATGTGATCTGCACTCTTATTCCACTCTCTTTTGACATGCATCAGATGATGATCAGTCCATTCGCGAAGGAGGTTAAACGCACGCTGTTGCAACACTTGCAATCGGGGACTTTACACTCAATTTCACCGCGCATTTGCCGGATTACCAAATTCGAATCTCCACACACGATCATCCTTCCTTTGGGATATCTCGACAGTAGGTCCAAACTTAAAAGCAATCCATGGTATTCCGCTTCGTTCACCGTGATATATCAGGTGCATGATCGTCTACCGCGGTGATAATCTTCCATTCCGGTAACTTCCATACAATAGCGCCGAACGCACCTACACGTCGCTTGACACTTGCAGATCCATTGAAACTAATCACGTTGAGTTCTTCGCCTTTCTAAACCGTAGGAGGTGGTACTTCAATCATCTGCCGCGGTTGCTTTTTCGGTGCGATCGCAATCAGTGCTTCATCGATTTTGGTGCGAGGAGTGATACTTGCAGCTAACGCCCCCAGTACCTCCTCTTCTCCCTGTACACATTTCTTGATCTCGAGGTCCCATTGTGATAAGATCGCAGCCCATCTGCCCAGCCGTCAGTCCAGCCCGTTGGATGTTAGTAACCATCTCAGCGTGTATAAACGCGACAAGACAGTGATAGTCTTTCCGACCATCATCGTGAAGTAAACATACAAAACCCGTAGAAGCGCCAGAACTTCCTTTTCGACGGGGATGTAGTTCAGCTCACCGTTCTTCAACGTTCGGTTGGCGAATGCCACGGGAAAATACACTTGATCATGTTCTTGTAACAGCGCGGCGGATACCGCCCATTTCCTGGCGTAAACCACAATCACCGGAGTTTTGTTCTGATCAAAGTGGCGCAGGGTTGGGGCTGACGCAATATTCGCCTTCAGTATGCTGAATGCTACTTTTTCCCTGATTAATCGATCACCTTCATGGTCCGTATTCTCCTTGCTCAACGATCGGCTGTTTAACTCTTGATAATCCATCTCCCTTAATTCGTAGAGCACAGCGGCATAGATCGCGAAATCTTCAATAAATCGACGGTAGTAGTTCAAGCTCCCCAAAAACGATTGCATGGCCCGTAAGGTGACAGGGAAAGGAAAATCAATCAGATCATCCAAATTTTTTGGATTTGTTTTCAAACCTCGGCTAGAGACATGATGCCCTAAATAGGGAACTTCACTTTGCCCCCAGTACGATTTAGCCACGCTGATCGACAGGTTCCATTGATCGCACTTTTCCAATAAACGCTGCACCTTGTCACACAGGGTAGTCCAGGTAGGTGCAGGGATCAAAATATCATCGATATATGACCGCCGCTGCAGCACAGACGGGCCCGGTGTTTGGTCGGGCTCTCCCACAGTAAATACATCAGCCGATTCGTCAGCACCGTCCTTAACCTTGAGGTACCCATATAATGCATTATCAATCAACCGCTGGTAGGTTTGCGGAGCATTCTTTAGGCCAAAGGGCATCCTATTCCATTCGAACAATCCAAATGTAGTGACAAACGCCGAAATCTGACGCGCTCGATCGGTCATAGACACAACCCAAAAACCACTCGCCATATCCAAAGAGCAAAACCACAACGCTTTATCCAAATCTTCGAGTAGATCAGAGATCAGGGGCATTGGGTATACCATAAAACGCGTGAGTTGATTCACCGCGCGATAGTCGATACATAAACGGATATCAACACCATTCTTTTTCACGATGATCACTACAGTTGATTCCCAGGGTTACGTAGACGGCTGGATGATCTTAGTATCCAATAACCCTTTGATCAAGGCCGATAACGCTCGCGAAATCGCGGAGCCACCTTTCGACACTTTTGGGCGATTGTGTGCGCATTACCTATATCGATATCGCAAACAACTCCACGTGCAGCAGGAGGTAGCGCGTTCCCTTTCCCGATCAACATATGTTTCTTCGCCCAAATTATATCGCGAAGCTGATCAATTTCTTCTGCCGTGTTGACCAAGAGATCACCGACTCGTAAATTATCCTTATTCACCTCTTCGGTACTTGCAGAAACTTCAGGAAACGTAGCGAGTTGCTTCTCCAATTCTTCCACGTAAAAATCTCCGCCTTCATGGTAGCAAACTTGATCATCGATAGTAATTACGCCAAATTCGCTATGATCGGCTGAGATGAGGTGATCACACATATCTTGACCAGGCGTATCTCTTGTAACTGGTTGTTCAACTCCATGATCCAAGGTCGGACCTTTCACCTCCGGCTCCTGATCGCACCGCTCTTTCACTTCTTGCACCTTCTGCGACCTTCCGGTTACCAATGCCACAGATGTGACGATCAAGTCTGTAGGTCGTACTAAAATACTTCGAGGCGTGGGATACTTCTTCTTCTTCTCGACTAGGGGACCTTGATCGACACTTTCTTGACGTCATGTACAGAATCCGTAGAAGCTTGATACGCGAGATTTTGCCACTCCTTATAGCGATTGTATTCCAACGAAATAAATCCAGGGCGACGTGGTACGTCATCTTTGTTCATCCAGATACCTAAAATCGTATCGTCTTGCACAATGATCGGATGATCGACGACGTTCGTAACACGCAGGTATCCTAAATTACCCACGCCCCTAGTGATGGTGGGGACCCAATCTCTTCCCCGAGTAATCCACAACTTCCGAGATCGCTGATCACGAGTCCGAGCCTCAGCAGATCGACCTACTGGGATCTGTTCGTACTGATCAAGTTTCATGTAGTTTCCACTCGATACGTACAACTGTCGACGTCCTTCTTATGGGATGATCACCTCGTCAGTCAAACTTAGTGCACCATGAGCGACGTCTAATCGAACACCAGCTGGTATCATAAAATCCATACCCAGTATAGCATCTTGACCGACGAGTCTGCCCACACATGCATGGAAATAATAAACCAACGATCCCGCTAACGTAATCTTGATTTTAGTGCACCCTACGTGAGATATGCACTTTCTACAATGCCGACACATTCTTGTGTTTGACTCGTGTCGATCTGACAACTCACCTTACGAGCAAAGGTTGAGTCGATGATCGACACTTCAGCACTAGAATCAAATAATAGCGTGGCACGTTCGTTATTAATTTTACCACTCGCCTTGGCTTGTTTAAACCATTTCTTTGGCGAGTGGTACTTCCAATATCCACGTAATTCACCCGGAAGTAGATCAACCTCCAAGATTACCGGGGACCGAGAGAACTCATCAATACGGAAATTATACAAACGTGGTAAATCAGGCTGACCACATCTATCATTATCTCCTTCTGCTGCTTGATCAGCCCTCTTCGTATTCACATATGCAAAAATACACAAACCAGAACGCTCGTCTCGTACCAGATTCCAACCTGGCGAGCGTCCTAGTTTAACAAATCTTCAGCTTCCTTGGGCAGCATTCCAGCATGCTTGGTGGGATTGTACCACTGGCGGATGAAGTTGTAAAATTATTCCATAGGGCACTTGCCCGCATCGTGAACTTCGCCGCATGCTCGGCAGAAAAGTACAAGCATTGATCGGTCGGATGTCCCTTCTTGCCACACTTGAGACAGGTCAGGCGCTTCCAGCAACGAAAATTAGCGTGCCTGATAGACCCACAATGACTGCATTTCTTCACCGCCCCTTGATCAACTGCACTTGAATCACTTCGATTACCCGATCGGGACTCACCAGGTTGATCGAGCGACCCTGGTTTATCGCGTATAGCAGCAATCATGTAACGGAGCTGATCTCCATCGCTTCCACTGTCGTCGGAACTTGATTCTTCACTCCCAGACGTCACCTTGATCGCGCGTACTGCCTTGGGCTTTCGCGCCGGGGCAGGTGCCCGATCATCGCCGAATTTCTGGCGGAATCGGCTGGTGCCTACCGCCGCTGTTGGCTGGTACCGCCTATTGCGTTCATACGCCCGCAACGTCTCTTCCGGATCCGTAGCGGTATCCAAACGCAAAAGTTCCAGTTGATCAGCGAGCTAGCGATTGGCCAATGTATCCAGAAAATGCTGCACATGCTCACGTAAGGTCGTAGGCGATCCATCCCTGATCGGCAACTTGGCTCGCAGTCCCGCCACATTCAACCGGTGCAGATATTCGATAGGGCTTTCATCCGACCGCTGCTTCGTGTAATAATACTGGCGGAATGCCGACTGACCACTTCCACAGCATTGAACTTCAAACTCATCCACGAGACTTTTCCAACTTGATCGAGTGCTTCTACTCAGCTGGCGATGCCAATTGCGCGCAGGTCCTTTTAATAGATCGCCCAGGATCAGACACTTTTCATGATCAGAAGCTTGATCCCGATAAATGCTGACTTGAGGCGACTAATCCAATCCGCGCTTGATCTTCATCTCCTTCCTTTCCCCAAAATTCTTTTAGATCACTGATCTCAGACATCCGAATCCTGGGAATCGTCTGTTGATCAGGCATCCCAGTGTACGCGGACGCAACGGTGGCTCGTCGTGGCAGGGTGATCGGCTCATCTGGGTCAATATACTCGCTCTGGGATTGTTGATCATGGAACGAATACACGGATTACATGTCAACGTCATTGGCCGTCGCCGATCTTCCTGGCTTCGAGTGCTGCTGACGAAGCGAATGCACGGATTCCATGTCGATATCCTTCATCGACGCAGCTCTTCCTGTCTTTAGCTGGCGGGTTTTTGCGACAACGACTCCAGGTGTCAACTTGCGTCTTTCCTCAGCCAGAAACTTCTCTATAGCCTTGTCAAAGAATGTCTGCAGCTGTGGACTTTGCGATACTTGATCATCTTATGCCTTGATCGATGGAGGTTCCATCTTGATAGACGAAAACTTGGATTCATCCTTCTGGCAAACTGTCATCCTGGTGATCACGGGCTATATACTCCCATCACTACTCGACTCCACTTCAAGTTCATCGCCCTCGGAAGGTGCATATTCGTAACACGATGATCCCGTGTGTTCTTCCACGTTAATCAACGGGCCCGCTTCAATCTTCAGCGGGGAGGGCGAGAGCTCCACCTTAGTAGTTTGGCCCACGATAGCATCAACGGATGAAACAACTGCTGGGTAGCTTCTTCCAGATCTCCCAGATCTGGGTCCTGATCAAACACCTCTTCAGCTTCGTAGGCGCCTGTCGTAAGACCAGCCTGCTTGATAAGGCGTGTTAGCCTTTCTAGCACGATCGTGAGCTTGTCCCTCCAATCCGTAACTGTCTGATCGACCGGTCCGTTCAGCTTCCCGCTGATCATGACCCCAAGTAGGCTCATGGTCGAGTTCGTCAATAATAAACCTTCAAGTTTTCCTTTGTAAATATTTCGGTAGAACTTCTTCACCAGATCGGCTTCAGTTGGTGGCGTACTTGATCGACTTTCGTCGCTCTCCGACCCAGGCGCCTTCATCAACACCTTCGGCTGGTCGGTCTTGTAATACTTCACCACCGGATCCCAATCCGGATGATTATATACACATATTTTTGGCGGATCATAACTTGCGTTATGATCCGCATGGGATCCCGAAGGAGCCTCGGGAGGTGGTTGAGGCTTCTCTTCCTTTATCGCATCAAGATTCCTCCCCAGGTCCTGATGATGAGCATTTACTTTCTTCTTCATGCATGACGACGGCGAACTGCCTTCCATCGTCACAACCTCCTCTTATTTTTCCACCTTTATCTTCACTTCTGCTTCCACTTCCGTTTTCACTTCCGCATCAGCGCCATCTTGCGTAGAATCGCGGTGATATCCCGCGTCGCCCAAAGATCCGGGCACGCGCACCATTGTAGTGGAGCGGCTGATCAAAGTTTTTGACGCTTGATCAGGCGGTACCACGGCGCCCGGACTGCCGACTAACGAAGGGGGTCCTCCGGTTTTCCTTGACTGCTTGTGTTTCTGCTTACCTTGAGTACCCGACGGCTTGGGCGTGGGTCGCTCTCCAGGTGGCGGGGATGTAAACTTGGCAATTCCTTGATGCAAGATTGGGGGAACTTTTAGCGAGTTAACCTATGTTCCGATCAGGCGTTATCAAGTACAATCAAGCTCGAATCTGGTGTGATCAGGCTTGGGAAGGCACTAAGAGTCGTTGATCAGTCGTGATCAGGCTTGATCAGGCGCTGAAAGACGTTGATCAGCTGTGATCAGCTGTGATCAGACTTGATCAGGCGCTAAAGTAGTTGATCAGCTGTGATCGGAATTGATCGGGCTTGATCAGGCACTAAAAGTAGTTGATCAGCTGTGATCGGACTTGATCGGGCTTGATCAGGCACTAAAAGTAGTTGATCAGCTGTGATCAGACTTGATCAGGCTTGATCAAGTGCTACAAGTCGCCCAGGTACAGGTTGGTGCGATCTGCGAGTCGTTGATCGCGGGTCACGAGCTGCAGAGTGTCGATCAGGTGTTGATCGGCGAAGGGGGTACTTTATCAGGCAGCGGAAGTCTTCACTGCCCGATCACGGAGACTCTGGAGTCTTAAACAGATAAAGGAACACCCAAATATCTGTATTCCTAGCCTAGCCCTACGAGGGGGGGGGGATTTCACTTAATCCACCTAGAGTTCCCGTGGGGCGCTTACAGCAGCCGAACTCTAGAAGACAAACGTGAACCAAACGAGGAGAGGAGAGATCACTGCTCAATCGCACTCCCAAGACAAAAAAACCTTTACAGAAGAACCGCTGACACAGCGGGCGGAGTTGCGGGGTGAGTCCTCAACACTCTACGTCTATCGGTGGGCCAAAAACGCACTAAGTGCTCCCGCCCGGGACGTAGAGGTGTTTATTAACTGAAGGGGGGCGCTAGTTGCCGTCCCTGAGGTGTCCTTAGTGTTTGGACGCAAAAGGAGAACTCTATTATTGCTTAAAGCCTTAGATCTACCATTTCCCTAATTTAAGCCAATCAGAACCGTCCATTCTAGCGTCCTCCGTCCACCAGTCCACCTGATTCCTCCGTCGTTCGTCGGTGTTCGTCGGTGTTCGCTGAGTACCTGTACGTAATTGTCCCATCTTCCCATGCCCCGTTTATGTACTGTCTATGTGCACCACGGTTGTACACGCAACAGTATACACCGTGGCACACACAATCGTATACATTTACGTACCCAATTTGTGCCCGCAATCTGACCCCTCATTAGGCCCTCCATTAGGCCCAATTATAGCACGCTTTACGACAAACGTGTTCCTAACCTGGGAAGTCCTTAAGAAAAAGCTTATGGACATGTACGCCACGCCTGATCTGGTTTTCCAGAATCAGCTGGATTTTTTGAGGTGCCGTCAGGGCGCTAGGGACTTGGAGACATACGTCCAAGAACTGAAGACCCTGTTGGAAGGGATGTACGCGAAAGCGTATTCGGACGATGTGTCCATTCCCGTCTTCATGGGAGACCTGAAAGAAGGTCCAGCACGTTCGTAACTGTTCCGATGCCGAACCCAATACCTGGAGGAGGCGTTTAAGATGGCGTTCAACGCCGAGAGGAACTTTCGTTCCTCTAAGGTGGGTCCCGAACCCATGGACCTAAGTCAGGTCGAAGCGGAGGAGAAACCTCCCGCTAAGAGTCACTCTGACTCTTTTTCACAGAGCTTCGAGGCGGATCTCTTAGCTATGTTACAGCGGCGTGGGCCGCTAAGGGTTTTCCTGTGTGGGAGCGTGGATCATCTGCGTAACAGATGTACACAAAATCCCCAGCGAGATAGTCGCTGGAAGGGGCCGAGGGCGGCAAAAAGGCCCTCGCCCAAGCCGTCGGGAAACGACGGATCCCAGTAGGTGCGGGGCGCACTACTGGGGATCCCTCAGTTCTGTTACGCCCCAGGGTAGAGGACGACAGCACAAAGCCCCGAGGGAAACGGTGCTTTCTAGCACCGAGTTGGTGTACCAGCCAGGTTTGATGGTTGTCCTTGCGGACGTGAAAGGCTTTGATAAGCCTTGGAGAGTCTTGATATACTCTGGAGCGTCTGACAATTATGTCAGACGAGCTTCTGTTGTGAAGAGTCGGCTGTATGCCGAGGCCCTAGAGGCACGTTCTCGTGACGTTTTCACGGTCCGTCTTGCGACGGGCGTACAGGTTTCTGTACCCAAGGTCTCGATTGACCTTAAAAGCTGAAGTTTGCAGGCTTCGACAGCTTAGAACGTTGCCTAGTCCTGGATTTGGACTCGAGGTATGACCTCATTCTGGGCATGAAGTGGCTGGAACGCCACGAGCCATGGATAGACTGGAAGTCTAAGTCCATTGGCTCAACGCCTCCGCGGTCGGGTGAAGCATTGGCGAGTCATGAACCCACCTTTGCTCGATCGCAAAATCGATACTGGCGTGAGATGCCAGAGATTGGGATGTCTGAGATGATCAGTCCCAATGAGGTCAAAGAATTGTTCCTTGACGAGGGGGATTCGGCGGTTAATCCCCACGCCGAGATAGGCGAGACTGGTGAGTCGCCAGTGATAGAGGTGAATTCCTCTAAAGTTAAGCGAGAGGCGCTTAGAGAAGATACCAGACGTTCGTCTCTTCTTCAGGTCGGAACTGATTCCGACCACGCCGTGTTCGGCGAACAAGTTACGACTCCAGGGGTAGGGATAGAGACCCCTGTGGTTAAGCGCGAGGCGCTTCCAAGCGAAGAGACCCGTATTTCGTCTCTTTCGCACGTCGGAAATGATTCCGACCACGCCTTATTAGGTGAGACCGGCGAGTCACCGGTGGTAGAGGTAGAGACCTCTGTGGATAGGCGCGATGCGCTTCCAATATATGGGGCAATTGACTCCCCTATCTGGGTCCCGGGATGAATCCCGAGACCAGCAGTCAGCAGTCCTATCGGATGCTGAATAGCATGACAGGTGTTGTCACGGAAGGCGTAAGCCTAGAACGGTTGCCTGGGGTAGGCGAACTGTTGTCGTTGGAGGAGATGTCCTTCAACGAGTGTTTGAGACTGCTGAAAAAGCAGGTGAACTCGACGAGATCGTCGGGTTTCGTCCGGAAGAGGAGTTGAACTCCTCATCCACGATGGACGAGTCAGTTTTGGTTCAAAACAAACAGGCATTGAATTCCCGAAGCGGCCTCAAGATCCTTGCGGATCCTGAGGACCCTTACCATTCCTTGTTGAAGGAATTCGGAGATGTCATTAGTGACAAACCGCCGATGGGGCTACCACCGGATCGGGGAGTCCGACATCAAATTGACCTGGTTCCTGGAACCAAATACTGCGTCACTAGGCAGTGGCCTCTCCCCAAGGAGAAATGCGACGTCATCGACGCATTCTTCAAGGGGAAAGAAGAGGCAGGGATGGTACGGGAAAGCAAGTCTCCCCATTCATCTCCCACTTTTTGTTTTCATAAGCCGAACGAAAAGTGGCGCATTGTGCATGCGTACAACAAGCTAAACGCAGATACTGTACCCATGCAGACTCCGATTCCTCGGAAGGATGTCCTCCAGAACAATATGGCGGGCTGTACTGTGTACAGTGCCTTAGATCTGGTGGACGGGTATTATCAGGAGCTCATGCGAGCGTCCGATATTCCGCTTACAGCGGTCAGCATGCCTAGCGGCATGCTATGGGAGTGGCTTGTTATGCCACAGGGGCTTTCAAATGCACCAGCGACTTTTAATCGCTTTGGGACTCAACTCTTCCGCCCTCATAGTAAGTGCGCTCAGACGTACTTCGACGATATATTCGTTCACAGTCGCGCGGAAGGCGACTTGTATGATGTTCAGACGCACCTGATACACCTTCGAGCGGTGCTCGAATGTATGCGAGAGCATAAGTTATATGCAAACGCATCCAAATGTATCTTTGGTGCTGAGGAAATTCCTTTCCTCGGATGCTTCATCGGTAAGGATGGAGTGCGGGCGGATACCCCGAAGAAGAAAGCCATTATGGAGTGGCCTTCGCCTTTAAATCTTAGAGATTTACGAAAGTCGCTTGGATTAGCCAATCATCTCCACAAATACAGCGATAACTACGCTGAGATGGCGAAGCCATTAACCTACCTTCTTAAGAAGGACGTGGATTGGTGTTGGGAAACCAAAAACCAAACTGCCTTCGATGCGGTAAAGGAAGCTTGTTAAAAGCTCCCGTTCTTGCTCTCCCAGATTCTGGGAAACCATTTAGCGTCGTCTGCGACGCCTCCGATTTCGCAATCGGATGTGTTTTGTTACAAGCAGACGATGCGGGACGAGAAAGCGTGATTGCTTTTGAGTCGAGGCAGCTTAAAGTTGCAGAACGGAATTATCCCGTTCAAGATAAGAAGCTACTTGCTATGAAGTATGCCCTTGTCAAATTTAGGGTTCACCTACTCGGCTCAATGCAGTTTATGGTTTATACTGACCTCGCGTTCTTACGGACAGCGACAAAATCTCCACATCTCTCCCAACGGATGGCCCGTTGGCTCTCCTTCTTTGCGGAGTACAATTTTGAGGTAAAGTACAAACCTGGGAAACAGAATGTACTTGCAGACGCGTTGTCGCGTCGTCCCGATTACGAGCTCGCTCACGCGACATTCGTCACCTCGTCCGTGGTGGATCTCATACGCCAGGCGTATGAGAAAGACCCACAGTGTACGGCGCTTATCAGCGCGTTGGGTGGAAAGGGACTTGGCTCGTCTGAGCCAACCCTGTTAAGTCAAGCTAAAGCTTGTTTACACCGTTCAGGTACTGTGACGGTTTGCTATATTATAGCACGAGCGCGGAGGACACTCCGCGGATGGTTGTTCCTCATGATGAGGAACTAAAGTACAGAGTCCTCTTTGAGGCACATGACGCCCCTACCGGGGGTCATTTAGGTCGGGATAAGACCTACAGCGCTTTAAGCGCTTTGTATTGGTGGCCCAACATTTATAAGTGGGTCGGTGCGTATATACGCACCTGTGAGACGTGTCAGAGAGTTAAACCCTCTGCAAGCTCAGCTACTCCTTTGCCGAGCTTGTCCGTTCCAACGGAGTGTTGGAAATCCATTAGTATGGATTTTATCTTCGGTTTTCCGAAGGATAAGGCCGGGAACACCGGTATATTGGTCTTTGTAGACCGTTTGAGCAAGATGGCTCACCTGGCGGCGGTTCCAGAGTCCATTGGTGGACAAGGAACAGCAAAAGTGTTCCTCGACAGCATGGTCTACCCGATTCCGTTGTGTAGGATCGGGATCCCCGTTTTACGGGACAGTTTTGGGGAGCGTTGTTTAGGGTTCTGGTCACCAACCTACTCATGTCCACTGCGGATCATCCGCAGACGGACGGGCAAACGGAACGCGTTAATCGCGTTGTTGAGGATATTCTCCGGAGTTTATGTCCGGATTCTCCAAAGAGTTGGAGTGAGATGCTCCCGATGGTTGAATTTGCATTCAACAATTCGGTCCATGCATCTACGGGGTTTACCCCGTTTTACGTGAACGGATTAGTGAATCCGAGGGTTCCGTTGACGCCACGTGTGTGGCCCAGGGCTTGAGGAGGGAGGATTCCCTGATGTCAGCCCTGTATCTGTGCGAAAGCACATCGATAAGTTCTTATCGACACGCCTTAGTGTCTTACGACACGTCTGTGATGCCATGGCGGAAAGCCAAGACAATCAGAAGGATCAGGCTGACCGCAAGGGGCAGCGTAACGACAAGGTTTACAAAGTGGGAGAAAGTGTTTTATTAAACGCTAAGAATCTTTCTACACATGCAGTTTCCAACGTGTTGCGGAATAAACTGCGCCCCAGGTTTGTGGGGCCGTTTAAGGTACTAGCCCGAAAGGGTTGTCGTATACCTTGGACATCCCGAAGGCGATGCGTACGCATCCAACCCTCTATGTGGGTATGCTTAAGCCATACGAGGACCCGGAGGCGGGTCCCCTCTTGGAGGGGGTTTGTAAGGCGAATAGCCATAAGAGCCGTAAGACACGGCAGGGCAGAGGAAGCCCGACAGGGCTAAAATGCGACCACGAAGTTGCGCAACGGTCGTCGAGAGAGGCAAGCCGCCTCTCGAAGCGTTCAGTGGCATCCCACTCACCGCGGAGTCCCTCGTGGACATCATGGATGCGATGGCTGTGTCGATCACAGCGCTCGCGAATCTCACGTCGCAATTGCGCGACCTCCTCCTCCAATGCTCGATGCGGAGGGTACTCCACATTATCATGTGGAGCGTCTGATGGCGCGACGCCATCATCGGGGTCAAACCCAGTATCTGGTGAAGTGTAAGGGTTATCCACACTCACAGAGTTTGTGGGAGTCCGAGACTCCCCTACGGCAGGATTTCCGTGACGTCGTTGACGCTTTCGAGCGGGAGAATCCCGCTGCGGGTACCAAAGGGGCGCGAGAAGCCCCTTCACTCCCAGTAGTTGGGAGTTCGCCGGAGGCAGATGTGGCACTCACACTGTCCTCTGGCACCGCGGTGGGGGCAGGGGCGCTGGCGTAGAGCGTGCGATAAGGGGCAAGTAATAGCTCCATCGCTTTGGCTCTGGCGAATGCCATACGCAACGCCCTCTCCACCCAAACGTCACGACGGGAATAGCTGTTGTGCAGATCATTAAAGCTGTGGAGGAGCTTCACCCCTTCCGCCCAAGCGCGGAACTTCTTTTCTGCATCTTCGGCATTTTCTCCCGGAGAGAGAATGATAGGAACCTAGCGGAGGTTCTAAACAGAGGCACCCTGTGACTGCCTGTCGAGGCGCTCTCGGTAAGAGACGCTAGTGAACTGATTTTGCGTGAGCAGTTGTTGCCGGAGTTTCTCCCGGCGTTCGCATTGATACGGCTGTTCAGCCGCAGGGCCAGGGGTATAGAATGCTAAACCACTCCTTACAATACTCCTAGCCCACTTTGGAAGGTCACGAGGACCTTCAAAATTATATGCCGCCCGTGTCGGGCGTTTGGTGGCACGTAACGCATCCCTTATTGCCTGTGCGGCAAGTTGGGTTTATTGAGCTGCGTCCAGCTCATTGGTGATGATCGCCTTCGTCGATCCGGATGTATCATCCGACATTGGCAGGGGTGGCGCACTAGTTAGTTCATTTTCCCCACGTGTGGGGAACGGATTAGGCTGCCGACATCGCCGTTCGGCGTTGTCGTAGCGGTCAGCCTTTGGGGAGATATCCGCAAGGGCATCCACCTCCGAGTTCTCGGAATAGTCTACCTCCTCTTCTCGAGGAGACTCCACAGCACCACTAATGGTTCTCATGGTTAGCCAGAGGTTCTGGCAGTTGGAGTTCTTTAACTAAAATTGATTTATTGCGTAAGCAATAGTCTTGATGGAGGAGGATGTAACAGGGTTACATTCTGGTTACATTTAGTATGTGGTGTACATGAGTACACTACGGTTGGGGTCAGTATTGACCGGTCCGAAAGGTTTTGGACCATTGGTTATTTTAACCAATCAGGGCAGGAGCCCTTGGTGGAGGCGTGGCAGCCAGCCACGTGTTGGTACACAGGTAGTGTACACTACATTTTAGCTAGGTACGAATTTAGTAAGTTCTACTTAGTATTACATATAGTTTAGATTAGTTTAAATTAATTTAGGATAATTACATAATAAATATACATTCAGTTTACATTTAACTCAAAGACTACAGGACGCTCGACCTCGACCGGTCGCGCGCGTAGTGAGTGTAGTAGCGTAAGGGGAGTTCTTCCCTTAGCTACCCCCTTATTAAGGGAGCCTTTATGTTAAGGCGTTAGCTTGTGCTAACTAGTAAACCAAAGTGGAATCTTGGCCCCGAGTAAAAGAGTTCTCTCTTACTAAGCCCTTTTATAAGGGCGTATCGGCTAAGTAGCGGCGAACGCCGCTTAAAGGAAAGTCTTCGTCTGTGCGCTAGCCTCACCGTGCGTGTACGCACCGGCTACAATTAGAGTAATCGAACCTGACAACTCGGAGTAATCGAACCCGAAAACTAAACAACTGCAGCATGAAGTAAAAGTGCTCTGTTTTGAAGCGCACCGCTGATTCTTTGCTGTCTTTGGCTTCACCCGACGCCGGGTTTCCGGCCGCCGTGCTTTCGGACGTGTCATGGTTGTATGGTTGTGTGTGGTTGTGAGGTTCTCAGGTTGTTCTGTTCCGCGGTTGTTTACGCCACCGTGTACGCCAGCACCGATAACAGTTAATCCAACCCCCTCCCCCCGTCTTATAGGATGGGGCAACCCCAGGTTCAAATTATTTGTACAGATAACTCGGGGTAAAAAATACTTTTATTTTTCGGGTCGCCCTCCCCGCACCCCCCTCCACCCTAGGGGCACCCCCACGTGACGTTCGACCAATAGAGATGAACATTGCTACTAATAATAAAAGTATCAAGGCCCCGACTAGAGGCACACCCCACTTTTGCTAGGGGCACATAACAATAATGTTTGGGTGAAACGAGTGGAAAAAGAGGTCGAATAGAGAGAGAGACATGTTAGGACTCGACAGACGATGCTGCAGTAGGATTTCGTAGGATCCAGTACGGGTAAACGATAAGGATAATGAGACAGAAGATAAAACTCCCAAATTTACGTGGCGCGTTGGCTTGTTCTCGTCATGGTCATGCTCATTTATAATGTTTGCCGCCATGCTTGACTCTTGATTTCTAAGCCTCTACTTTAATGTCCAAGTAGCATGGTGAACGCGATAAGTGCCTTGTGCTAGTTGATATCTGTGTTTTATTGGCTGACTCTCACTTCGTGCTTGCTAGGTTGGTCAAGAATCTATTCGAGATGGCACACGAAGAGAAGATGGATTTCTTGTCGAATGCAACGCATTGGCAAGAAACATGATGATGTTCTGCCACGAACCGTACGATTCGAACTTGATCCAGCAACGAGGCGAAAGTACGTGCCGTCGCTATTGCTGGAATATATTTCATAGCTATTGAGGGTCAGATATCTTACGAGACGCACTGATGGAACCGCTACGAAAATGCCACCAAGATCTGATCCGGTAGAAACATGGTGGAGTAGTGTAACCTTTTCAGTGTGATGGTTCAAGCTCGTCCAAATGGTCCCTTTTGTTGACACGATATGTATATCTATAGGAATGTGTCGATAAATTACATTAATCTTTGCTTTCTCACTGCGAGTCGAACAACGAGTTGGTCAAATATTCTAAATCGACAGCAGCTAAGTGGTGCGTATCATTACAAATATGACACGTCAGTTCGACGCCAGCATTGCCTACGTCTGCCGCAATCTGCTTTAAAGTAGTGGTGCCGATACTTCTTAAGTGTTGTCTGCAAGTATCGTTGGAGCAGCGGCAGTAGTAATCCAGCGGCACACGCTTACAACTCTTATCCGTAATCTCGGCGCCTGGAATCAGTGAGTTGAGGTACTCGAGGATATCCGTGATTGTTTTCATCTCTGTAGCTCGAAATGGCAGCTTGTCAAACGCGAGCTCCACAAGGTCATACTGGCGTTCATCTGGTATTGTTGGGGGCATTTTCTGGACAATGACGCCACAGCTGCGTGTGTCGTCGTTAGTGGCGACACTATCGATTCGAACGATCGTAGGAACCTGCTCCGATACATCGAAAAACCTCTGCCAGTCCACCTCAGGTACTCCAGATGCCTCGATGGATGTATTATACGGTTTGGCAGCGCCTTACAGAACCTTCGAGATGTGCATAGATCCCGCGCGTTCCGGTGATCCAGAACGATACAGATCCGTATAGGTGGCTTTACCTCGAACTTCTCCAACAGCCATTGCTTCCACGTACAGTTACTGGATGGTTGGTGTCTTAATTATCACTTTTACACGCTCCTCGCCTTTGAAGAAGGAGCCAAGCATCGCCGTCCCAGCCATGTACTCACCCCATAGGTTCGTTCCCTCAGATTCAGAGGTAAGCGCCATCGTCGCGCTACTTCCTCCATAACAGTGCGAGCCATTAATCCGGATACTCGAAGATTGCCGACATGGCAGCGCACCACGGCGTCGCGAAGTGAGCGCTTCCACATCAAATTGTACGAACCGCTGTATAATAAATTTAGGAAGGCCCCGACAAGGGGCGCACCCAACCGGATTGGCCCCCTAGTCGGGGCCTTGATACTTTTATTAGTAGTAGCAATATTCATCTCTATTGGTCGAAAGACACGTGGGGGGTGCGGGTAGGGCGACCCTATTTTTCTGGTTGACCCGAGGTTTGACACCCCTATTATATACCGAATCACATTTTCCACGAGAGATTGTTATTGGGTCGAGTCCTGGCTAATTGCATTTGGGAAACTCTGCGCCGGAGCTTGATGCCCAATCGCTAGACTGGATCCGAAGCAGATCCTGAGAGTTCTCTATCCGTCGGCATCCAAATTTATACAGCTTTGCTCTAAAAGTCATGTCAGTTTCTACTGCACGATCCACTGCTGGCAGGTTTTATGGTAGTGACGCAGCTGCTGAATATTGTCAGAGCAAGCGGATTAGCGGCAATGGGATATTCGGAAAATGTATATCGCGGTCTAGAACCTCCCTTACACGGCGTGAAAGAACGCATTATCTGTCCGGCTGGAAAAGGGAGCGATGTCACGGAAGTTTCAAAGGCACGATATATTACCTGTGTTTGAGAACCCAGAGCGGCATCATCACCTCGTTGCGCTGTGGCCATGCGTGTGGTGCGTGCCTAAGGGTCAATTCGGCTTTCGACATTCTAGGACAAGATTGCGCGTTGAATCATTTCTACTGCATACAACTACTGGTGAGTAGATTCTGTGCATCGAAGCGGATGCCATGGTCAGTGATAGGGCGTTCGAGTTGCGGCTGATGCCCAAGGCGTCTGTGCAGAAGGATAAAGAATTTTCAATTGAAGATACATCACAAGCTTACCGTCTTGTAGAACGGCAGGCTGCTATGACACTTATACGACCATTTCGTTGTCTTTGTGTGCTGCTCGGCGATTCTCGCTAGCCATGAAATCTCGGTGGAGCGTTGGTCACGTTGCGTGAGAGAGCCAAGTTTGCTGCTGAGACGAAGGCAAAGGCTAAAGCAGAAAGGCAGGACCTAAAGCGGCAACAACAGCTTGAAAAAGCATTTAATGATGGCGAGCGGTGCAAGCAAAATCTCGATTTTAAGGAAAAACTACTTGGAAATCACCAGCAATTTGAAATGAAGTACAATAGCACGGTATGCCATGTGTTGAATTACTGTGATGTAGAGGCACAAGGGAACGGATACACCTGCACCGTTGAGAAATACGATTATGAATTCAAAGCTCATGCGAAGTTTGGTGCGGTAAAGAAATTAAAAAGACTCCCTCGGCTGCTGTATTATCCGACGATGGCCACTACGATCAATGCTGTGTAGTGCTACAATAACTTCAGATGACGGTGTAACGGACCCCCGACGCTGTTGATTAACTAGCCTTGGGGCTTAAACACCTGGACAAGTTCGCGGATCATGTGGTGAGAATTTTCATCCTGGTATGCGCTGCCAAGATTTACGATGACTATTTTCGTCAAGTGCGCATCTGGACGCGTATGGGCCTTTCGGCTTCATTTATTCAGCAGGAACTTGATCAACGATACAATTGCAGAAATGAAATACAATACCGTATAGTTTGATGGTAAAGAATATTTCGAATTAGAGTAGTAGAACCGAATACCTCGTATTATATAATTAATACCTTAAAGGATATTTAAAATGCTAGTCAAAGACAACGACTGAGTAAGTAGTAGGCTGACAGGAGCAGGAACAAAACCACGCAAAATACAATCAGTCGAGCTATGATCCCGCAAGCAACCACATCGCTAGGATTTAAGTCTCCGTACTTGGAAATTTGTTTGATTAAAACCGCCGCCATCTCACGATTTTGACGATCGGCCAGATCACGATACTCCATCATGGCATCAGCGTGTGCTTGCCGGCGACGCAATGCCTCCCGCAGCGGCTGCTCGTGCCATTCCGGAAGCAAAACAGGTGCTGTTGCATCTTCGCTTTTACCGCTGCCTCCATCAATTTCATCATTGTCTTCAGCACTGCCGAACGCATGCGCAATACCCGCGTCAGAATTGTCTCTGTTTTGGTCAGAATCAGCTGTTTCTGGCACTACCAAACTTGCAACATATTTGGCCTCTTCATTCCGACGTCGCTCTTTGTCTTCTTCTTCTGCAGCGATATTATCAAGCACACGTTGGATCTCGCTAAGCATTGACGGATCTACACCCATCTTTAACAATACTTCCTTTTCAATGCGTGCGGAGCGGTAGCCACTATTTCGCTCTGCAGGAGACGATGTCGTCCCCTGCCGCTTTGCACTTAGTTTCAATTGATGCGAAGTTGGTACAGAACCGTCTATCGATGCCCTGCGCGCGCACTTTCCTGTCATTGGGGTTTCAGATGCTGACGAGGACATGGACTCAGTATCAATACTCCGTCGAATGTCCGCGATTGGAGACACAAACTTGTCATTTATTTCGGCTTGCTGCATCCCTTGGTCCCCCTTTATTTCACGCTCATCTTGCCCGTTCACTTGCATAGATTCCTCTTCGTCTTTTTGAGCACTTTCTTGTCGTCTCTCCTCGCTTTCAAGCGTATGCAGGAGGTTTGTGGCTAGTTCCGCCAAAAATATGGAGGCTTCAGGCGACGCTGCCATCTCAATAGCTTTACCGAAGCACTCACTTAAGCTAGAGATAACTTGTCGTCCATTTTCGCTAGCTAAGAAATCCACCACCGACTGCATCGTAAGAAGTGACTGCTTCCTTGCTGCCTTGGTCTCAGGTGTATTAAGAGCTTGCACCACCTTATAAACTACAGCCACACTGTTGAGCACGACGTCTCGTCCACTGCGAGAGCTGGCAGCACGAACACAAGCTTCTTGCAAATGCTTGGAGCTAGCTGCAAATTCTTGACCCTTTTCGGCCCCGAAGACCCCGATAGTATTAGTTAGTGCAGTGGTCAATAGCCGCATCAGGTCGCGCGCGCGGTGTGGCGTCAACGTTTTGATTCGATCCCATAATAAAAAACTAAGGACAGCTGGATTCACCACTGACCCAGCTAATCGCGAGGCTACGGGATTCACCACGGACGCATCCACCCAACTACAAAGAATTTAGCTGATTGCATCTACAAAGTGGTCACCTGGTACATAATCATTTACCACTTACCGAACTGCGTCGATAATCATTTGAGTCAGCTTCGCAATATTCCTGAGTATACTGAAACAACGTCGCTTTATCTGCCTCCGTCCTGTCCTTTTCCCAGAATATCCCAGTCTTTTTCTCTCTGTGACGTGTTAGAAAAAATGGTGTCGCGCGGGGTGAACGGCGCGACGAGCGGGACATTGAACGAACGCTTCATTAAATGCGTAGGATGCAATGTCAATGTACCAAAGGAAGATATGTTATCACTTGGAAAGTGCACCATATGCGGACGGCCTTATGAGCCCGTGGCCACGGAAGATGGGAGAGAAGAAATCGCTACTGTGGGCTTTGATGATACTGTGGCGACGGCTGAGCAAAAGACCAAGCGAAAGCGATGGGCGGTTCTTACTTCAAAACGAGGACGCACGTATTATCATAACACAGAGACGGGAGAAGATCGATGGGATAAACCGTCGGATTTGGATGCCGATGCTGCGGAAGACGCCTTTGGTATGTCTGCGACTACAGAGTTGCGTCGCGTTAGTGGCTAAATTGAGCTGTGTGATGTGTATGTTGTGTTACTGGTCGCTATAGTGCCGTTTAAGAATGACGCGGTGAAGAACGCCGTGCTGCGCGAGCAGATGAAACTAGAGGCTACCAAGATGGGTGTGCCCATGGAAGTGGTGGCTGCCACGCAGTACCAATTGAGGCAACAGGACGAGGTAGATGACCCAATTGCCAATATTGTTGGACACGGACGCAAGGAGACCGAAAGGAAAAGCACGCTGGTTGACCCTGCTGGTTCCAAGATGAACGGTACAGTATCACTTCATGCTGAAAAGAATAATGACGAGGCGAAAGAGGATCGTCATGGGTCTGAAGAAGGATCGTGCCTCTTAATGTAACATTCGGTACATCGCCCCTTATTTTTACCAATCAGCGTTACCCTTTTCAAATCGTATGATTGCGGTAGCGTTACACCATCTTCTTCCGGTCTTCTTGAACGCTTACCGTCCAACACCTTCCTTGTCCCTTTATCTCTATCCGAGGTGCGCTCTACGCCGGTACTGTCATTAATCTTTTAATTCCACTTTTTCCAACATCTGGCGTTCTAATTGGGCTAAACGGACGTCCAGAGCGCTAGAACTTTCGTCCCAATGAGCAGCAATGGCTCGCTGCAGCCGCCCTTAATCATTGCGGCAATTCCGCGACCGCCAGCCACCACTGGAGCGCCTGCAGGAGTCGCGTCGACAATTTCATCGTTATACCCAACCCCTTCATCTGCTAGCGCGTCTTTCTCGCCCTACTCTATAAGCTCCGCGCCTTGTGCTAGACGTGTCACCATGGAAGGCAAGAGCTTGTTCACGTGCCATCAGTGTGGCGCGTTGCTCAAATTCCAGCACCATCCAGTTTCGATCGAAGAAAAAATAATGAAGCTAAGACCGCTAGCATATGAGCACCCGTCAGATCCGAGCGAGCAGCGAGATAGCAAGGGAGAAGAGGAGGAGGATCACGTACCGAGGCTAACGGAAGGAACAGACGCGGAAGAGATTACTGATGGAGATGACGAAGAAGAAATCTCGCAGTCAACTCGTTCATCGCTTAGTCAGCAGCAACAGCAACAGCGACAGAATATGTCAGCTATCGTTCCCGAGGTTGTATGGGAGAAACACCGTTTGGATAACAGCAGTGACTTTGATATCTGGGTTCCCGCTGAGTTCGATCTTATGAACGGAATTGCAGCCTACACAAGCTGTAATCGTGGAGATATTGGTCAGACCATCGCAGATGTGGTGCCCGCGCGACTTCTCAACAAGCCACATTTGTGGGTATCAGATTGGGAGATTGACTACTCTATTCCCCACTGTGATGAAGAAGGATGGGTTTACGCATCATCGTTTGCTGACTTTGACAACATGGAAGATTCCCTTGTAGCTGGAATAGAGACGATGAAAGATTATAAGCCAAGCGAAGTTGCCGAACAGACTGACGCGATCTTGGAAGAGCGTAGTGTTCGTCGAAGATGCTTGATCCGCAAGCGTCGAATTGACGGTAGTGACCTCAGTTGGTTTCAGGAACTACTCGACTGCAGGTGCGTGTTAAGGAATTGGTGTCTTATAAGACTTGGTGTCTTACAGGGAGTGTCGTGATGCTCTTGTTGATGCTTTGTAGCACAATTCTCCTCAAAAAAAGGTTGCCAACATGCCATGACTGCGAAGCTAAGATTCTTGGCCGATTTACGCAGTAAGAGAGCATATTAACGTTGCTGATTTGTTAGTCTTAAAGAAACTAAAAAATTTCTATTGCAGAGCATTGAAGGAATTAGAGGAAGATCGAGCTCAGTATGAGGCATTCATAGCCCAGTTTAGCGATGCAAAGCGAGAATCAGTACGAACGTTTTGCGATGGTGTAGATTACGACGCCGATGAATGGCATTCGGACCCCGAGATTCGAGCTCTGGAGGAGGAAGAACGACAACTAGAAGCGGAGTTGGAGGCCATTGAAGATGAAACGATGCAAGTAGTAGCTAAAAGGCGTGAGCTCTGGTCGACCGGAATGGACCTAGAACATTTGGTTCACGGCACGTTTGCTGAAGGAGCCTTCCTGCAGCATTTGTTGGGGCTAAGTCGTGACGAGCGACAGTCAGTAAGTGTATTCGCAGTTCATGCATCTGATATGCTACGCCGCCTTCAGCGGTACAACGTGTGCAACGACGTCTTTCACATCTGGCACGACGGTTTGTTTGGTACTATTAATGGACTACGCCTTGGTCGGTTGCCGTCCAAACCAGTGGAGTGGGTCGAAATTAATGCTGCTATGGGCCAAGCAGTGTTGTTGCTTGCAACAATTGCTGACCGTGCCAATTTTGAGTTTTCACGAAATCGTCTTGTGCCTCGGGGAAGTTTTTCCCGCGTAGTCAATATGTATGGAAAAGAGTACAATCTTTACAGTGACGGGGGCATGTTCCGCCGCCGAGGCTTTAATCAGGCCATGATTCTCTTTCTCGAATGTGTGGAGGATGCAGGTCGCCGCGCCATGAAAGAAGAACCATCGCTTAAGTTCCCGTACAAGGTCGAGCGTGGTAAAATCGGTGGTTTACCTATTTCACTCGGCAATGACGAACAATGGACCCGAGCGCTAAAGTACATGCTCACGCACCTCAAATGGCTACTGGCTTGGATCTCGAAGCGCTTCTAGCGCGATTGAAAAAAAGATGAATGAACGAAGGCGAAGAAGTATTTGCCCAGATCTCCGCGGCACGATTGCGGATCATTAAGTAAAAACATGTTCAGTTATAGTTTGTTTACTTATTCAGTTTGCTCACACAAGCGGCACTATAGGTTTAAGGTCTTCGTGATTCTTTGATTAGCTATAGAAGTTGATGAATCGCTTTCTGAATCGCGTTAGCAGCGTGTAATACTTCCTCTTGTGTGGTTGAGCGACCCACTGACAAACGAAGCGTCCCCTTGGCGAACTCTGGAGCGACATGCATGGCAACCAGTACATGCGAAATAGCAATGTGCTCCACGTGGCGCTCTGGGTTCTTTTCTTTTCGGGTGGCACTGTCTTTCCTGTGACTATGACATGCTGATCCTGCGCTTGCGTAGACACCATCGTTCTCTATCACTAAAAGTAAGAAGTCATAGAAAACATTGCGTCAAGGAAGTCAATATCAGGACAAAACACTACTCACAGTCCAGAAGACGATGTGCGTCTATGTTTTCAAAGCTGATGCTAAGTGTGTTAGGTAGTGAAAGTTCTGGGTGGCCGTTCACCTGGTAACTAACGTTCGTAAGACTGCAGTGTTTCTGGATCTGCTCGAGAAGGAATGCCCTGCTCTCCTGCATGATGATAGCGTACTCGTGCAGGTTCATCTCTACAAGGGCACAAGCCTGCCCTAGCGCTGCTATTAGTGCCACATTCTCCGTGCCGCCGCGACGTCCATTTTCTTGGGACGCTCCGTGAATAAGCGTGTCCAGCACAATGCCATCTCGGACATAGAGAGCGCCGACGCCTTTGGGCGCGTAAACTTTGTGCCCTGCTATTGTTAGCAAATCAACTCCAAGATCCTGGACATTCACGCGCACTTTGCCAATCGCTTGGCTTGCATCAGTGTGCACGACAATTGGCAGACCATTTTCCTGGTTTTTTACGAATTGTCGCACCACCTGTGAGATCTCAGCCACTGGCTGCAAAGAGCCCACCTCATTGTTAGCGAGCATAATAGACACTACACACGTCTGTGGTGCAAGAGCATCAAGCACATCTTGAATTCGAACGCAGCCAAAACGATCCACAGGCAGGTACGTGACCTGGAACCCTTGCGTCTGTAGCCACTTGCACGTCTCCAAAATCGCCACATGCTCCACGCAAGACGTGATAATATGGCTACGTCCACTTATGCGTTTAGCTGCCAATGCCGCTCCCTTGATCGCGTAATTAATGGACTCAGTACCACCTGATAGAAACACAATTTCGTTCGGGTCAGAGGCGCCTAACATTGACGAAACTTGATTGCGAGCCATCGCCACTGCCTTTCTCGCCGTTTGACCAAGAGCATAAGATGAAGAAGCGTTGCCGAACTGTGGACCAAGATACGGTAGCAGCGCCTGCAGCACGGAAGGTTCTACGGGAGTTGTGGCATTATAATCCAGATACACGCGTGCCATTTGAATGTTAATATCTGTTTTAAACAACCCACTTTTGTACAAACATTAATCACACTCTTCAATATCTATTTAGAGGTCCACTAAACAGTACCGTGTCCAAATAGGCTTATTTAGAACTCGATTTTACTCGATTTTGATTGGCTGTTTTCAGCCTGCATTTTTTGCATGTTTTTGGGTCCTGCTCACTTTTGGCGCCTCTCCGCTGTCTCACATATACCACCTCATCCCACCAAGCAAACAAGCAACCAACCAACTAACCAACCAACCAATTGACCACGGAAACTTACCAAACAAACAAACAACCCTAAACCCTAAACCTTAAACCCTAAACCCTGCAGGCTGAAAACAGCCAATCAAAATCGAGTAAAATCGATTTCTAAATAGGCCTATTTGGACACGTGTACTGTTTAGTTTTTCCCATCTATTTATCTATCACCACGGAATAGTACCCGTCGTTCCGACGAACTGTTTCATTGAAATTTCATTGAAACTACAATGTATCTATATTTACTTTCATGCAAAAAGAATGATTCTTTTGCTGTCATCGACTGCGTGTGCAATTTCGGACATTGACTGCTCCCATCATTGCGACAATTTCTTTCGTCATAAACGACGTTGCGCATCAGTCGTAGATCTACAGACTCTGCTTCCAAATGGACGGATATGTTCTCCGGTGCTGTCGCGATCAGAGATACTGCCGTTGTAACCAGCTCCCACCATGATAGCGCCGACCTAGTTTGCAGTAGGGGTGTTGTACCTCATTTGATCGTTCGATTGCAGGCAAAGTAGACGGAGTTCCAGATCCACCACCTGATCCCCCTCCATTCGCTGCCGTACCTGACCGGCAAGTAGGCGATGCTCGAACAAAAAAAATGCACGTAAGAGTTTTTCGAGCATGGCTTAAAGTTTCCCCATGATGCGCCGATTGAGATGAGGAAATACATTCACGCGGCGACCAAGCGTCATGCTGTTGCCGGTGGTACATAACTGCGAGAACTTACTTGGATGATCGGGTTCCGGCAACAGCGATCCCATCCGGTGGTACAGGAAACCTTGGAGTTGGAAGGCGTACACACCTCCCTGCATAAACCGTTCATCCAACTTAATATTCAGGGACGTGAACGACAGCGCGCTGTTGTACGCCCTGATGTTGGTGCGGAACGCCCGGGCAATAGGCGTTGATCCCGCAGCAGACTCTGAAAACGGCTCTGGTGGTTCGCAGCACATGGTGGAAATTGGGCATGCAAGAGTTGATCCAGAATACTTCACGCGCTCTTCAATCCAATGGAGCTCCCCGCAGTTGTGGCAGCAGACGTTGGTGCGGGGAGCACAAAGCGCAGCGAGGCGGAATTGGTGGGGATCTCCTGACGTGCAAGGGGTAACTCTGGTTCAGCGGTGCGTGAGCGGTCTTCCAGAAGCTGCAGTTTACGCTTAGCACGTCTTGCAGCTATCAGAGCATGGCGTCAATGTTTTTGTTCTTCTTGTGTTTTTCGAGAACGGTCTTGAGCACGCCGCTCCCGAGCGAGTCGGATTTTTTTTGTTCTGGCGTCTCAAGCGCACGTTGTCGAGCATGCTGCTCCCGTGCCAGTCGGCTTCGCCGTAAATTTTCTTCTCGCGTCTCAACAGTACGTTTTTCGATCACGCTGCTCCAGAGCCAGTCGGTTTCGCCGAGAACGCGGACTGTCTTCTTGCGGTGTCATTGGGGTGGTGGGTGAGGAATTAATTCGGGATAAGGGAGGGTGGCCTATATTACTATAAGTTCTACAAAACCGTACTTACACAGGACCATTTCTATAAGCGCTATTGTCGTAAAGCGTGTTATAATTAGGCCCAATAACGGGCCTTCTTATAAGTCCTTATTATAGGGCCTTATTATATGGCCTTATTATAGGGCCTTATTTAGGGGGGCGATTACGATCAGAATCGGTACGGAATCGTATAGGATTGTGGGTACCACGGCGTATACAGTTGCGTGTACAACCGTGGTGCACATAGTCAGGACATAGACAGGGCATAGGAAGATGGGAAGATTACGTACAGGTACTCCACGAACATCGACGAGCGGCGACGGACGACGGACAAATCAGGTCGACTGGTCGACGGAGGACGCTGGAACGGGTAGTTCTGATTGGTGGATATTAGGAAATTGGTAGTTCTTAGGATTTAAGCAATAATAAAGTTCTCCTTTTGCGTTCGATCTAGCAGATCGTTTCCGGGACGGCACCTTTGCGCCTCCCTTATTAGTATACACCTCTACGTCCCGGGCGGGAGCACTTTGTGCATTTTTGGCCCACCGGCAGACGTAGAGTGTTGAGAACTCACTCCGCAACTCCGCCCGCTGTGTCAGCGGTTCTTCAGTAAAGGTTTTTTGGTTTTGAGAGTGTGATTGAACAGTGCTCTCACCTCTCCACGTTTGGTTCGCGTTTGGCCTCTACAGTTCGGCTGCTGTAAGCGCCCCACGGGAACTCTAGGTGGATTAAGTGAGATGTATCCCCCTCCTCGTAGGTCTAGGCTAGGAATACATATATTTGGGTGTTCCTTTAGCTGTTTAAAGACTCAGAGGCTCCGTGATCGGGCAGTGAAGACTTCCACTGATTGATCAAGTACCCCCTTCGCCGATCAACACCTGATCGACACTCTGCAACTCGTGACCCACGATCAACAACTCGCAGATCGCACCTACTTGTACCTGAGCAACTTTTGGCACCTGATAAAGTCTGATATCAGCTGATCAACTACTTTTGGTGCCTGATCAATCCTGATCAAGTCTGATATCAGCTGATCAACTACTTTTGGTGCCTGATCAAGCCTGATCAAGTCTGATCTCAGCTGATCAACTACTTTTAGTGCCTGATAAAGCCTGATCAAGTCTTCTCACAGCTGATCAACGACTTTCGGTGCCTGCCCAAGCCGGATCACTGCTGATCAAGCCTGTTCGCACCTGATTCGAGCTCGATTATACCTGATCACGCATGATCAGCACCTCGATCAACTCATTACAAATTCCCCAATCTTGCATC
>CM047583.1:13382289-13427296 GCA_026184515.1 Peronosclerospora sorghi | reverse complement strand
CCCGCCACCTGGAGAGCGACCCCCGCCTAAGCCGTCGGGTACACAAGGTGAGCAGAAACACAAGCAGTCAAGGACAACCGGAGGACCCCCTTCGTTAGTCGGCAGTCCGGGCGCCGTGGTACCGCCTGATCAAGCGTCAAAAAAGTTTGATCAGCCGCTCCATCACAATGGTGCGCGTGCCCGTATCTTTGGGCGACGCGGGATATCACCGTGATTCTACGCAAGATGGCGCTGATGTGGAAGTGAAAACGGAAGCGGAAGCAGAATTGAAGATAAGGTGGAAAAGGAGGAGGAGTTTGTGGCGATGGAAGGCAGTTCGCCGTCGTCATGCCTGAAGAAGAAAGGAGATGCTGATCATCAGGACCTGGGGAGGAATATTGATGAAATAAAGGAGGATAAGCCTCAACCACCTCCCGAGGATCCTTCGGGAGCCCATGCGGATCATAACGCAAGTTATTATCCGCCAAAAATATGTGTATATAATGATCCGGATTGGGATCCGGTGGTGAAGTATTACAAGACCGACCAGCCGAAGGTGTTGATGAAGGCGCCTGGGTCGGAGAGCGACGAAAGTCGATCAAGTACACCACCAACGGAGGCCGATCTGGTGAGAACGTTTTACCAAAAGAATTATAAAGGAAAACTGGAAGATTTCTTATTGACGAGTTCGATCATGAGCCTACTTGGGGTCATGATCAGCGGGAAGCTGAACGGACCAGTCGATCAGCCAGTTACGGATTGGAGGGACAAGCTCACGATCGTACTGAGGCTAACACGCCTGATCAAGCAGGCAGGTCTGACTACAGCCGCCTACGATTCTGAAGAGGTGTTTGATAAAGATCCAGAAGATCTGTCAGAAGCTACCCAGCAGTTGTTTCATCTATTGCTACCTATCGTGGGTCAAACCACTAAGTTGGAACCCTCGCACTCTCCGTTGAAGATTGAAGCAGGTCCGTCAAACAACGCAGCAGAACACACGGGATCATCGTGCTACGAATCTGCCCCTTCTGAAGGCGATGAATTTGAAGCGGAGTCGAGTAGTGCCGGGAGTATAGAGCCCAAGATCACCAGAATGACAGTTTGCCAGAAGGATAAATCCAAGTTTCCGGCTATCAAGATGGTACCTCAATCGATCAAAGCAGAAGATGATCAAGTATCGCAAAGCCCACAGCAGCATACATTCTTTGATAAGGCTGTGGAGAAGTTTCTGGCTGAAGAAAGACGCAAGCTGACACCGGGAGTCGTCGGCGGAAAAAAACCGCCAGCTAAAGATTGGAAGAGCAGCGTCGATCAAGGACGTTGACATGGAATCTGTACATTCACTGCGTCAGCAGCACTCGAAGCCAGAAAGATCGGCAACGGTCAAGGACGTTGACATGGAATCGGTATATTCGTTCCATGATCAACGATCCCAGAGCGAGTACATTGACCCAGATGAGCCGATCACACTACCACGACGAGCCACCGTTGCGTCCGCGTACACTGGGATGCCTGATCAACAGACGATTCCCAGGATTAGGATGTCTGCGATCAGTGATCTAAAAGAATTTTAAGGAAAGGAAGGAGATGAAGATCAAGCGCGGATTGTATTAGTCGCCTCAAGTCAGCATTTATCGGGATCAAGCTTCTGATCATGAAAAGTGTCTGATCCTAGGCGATTTACTAAAAGGACCAGCGCGCAATTGGCATCTCCATCTGAGTAGAAGCACTCGATCAAGTTGGAAAAATCTTGTGGATGAGTTTGAAGTGCAATATTGTGGAAGTAGACAATCGGCATCCCGCCAGTACTATTATACGAAGCAGCGGTCGGATGAAATCCCAATCGAATATTTGCACCGGTTGAATGTGGCGGGATTGCGAGCCAAGTTGCCGATCAGGGATGGATCGCCCACGACTTTACGTGAACATGTACAACATTTCTTGGATACATTGGCCAATCGCGAGCTCGCTGATCAACTGGCGCTTTTGAGGTTGGACACCGCGGCAGAACTGGAAGAGACATTGCGGGCGTATGCAAATAATAGGTGGTACTAGCCAACGGCGGCCGTAGGTACCAGCCGATTCCGCCAGAAATTCGGCGATGATCGGGCACCGTCCCCATCGCGAAAGCCCAAAGCAGTACGCGCGATCAAGGTGTCGTCTGGAAGTGAAGAATCAAGTTTCGACGACAGTGGAAGCGATGGAGATCAGCGCCGTTACATGATTGCTGCTATACGCGACCAACCAGGGGCGCTCGATCAGCCTGGCGAGTCCCGATCGGGTAATCGAAGTGATACAAGTGCAGTCTATCAAGGGGCGGTGAAGAAATGCAGTCATTGTGGGTCGATCAGGCACGATAATCTTCGTTGCTGGAAGCGCCTGACCTGTCTCAAGTGTGGCAAGAAGGGACATCCGACCGATCATTGTTTATACGTCTGTCGAGCATGCGGCGAAGTTCACGATGCGGGCAAGTGCCCTATGGAATATTTTTACAACTTCATCCGCCAGTGGTACAATCCCACCAAGCATGCTGGAATGCTGCCCAAGGAAGCTGAAGATTTGTTAAACTATGACGCTCACCAGGTTGGAATATGGTACGAGACGAGCGTTCTGGTTTGTGTATTTTTGCATATGTGAATACGAAGAGGGCTGATCAAGCAGCAGAAAGAGATAATGATAAATGTGATCAGCCTGATTTACAACGCTTTGATAATTTCGTTATCGATGAGTTTTCTCGGACACCGGTGATCATGGAGGTTGATCTACTTCCAGGTGAATCGCGCGGATATTGGAAATACCACTCGCCAAAGAAATGGTTTAAACAAGCCAAGGCGAGTGGTAATATCAATAACGAACGTGCCACGCTATTATTTGATTCTGGTGCGGAAGTATCGATCATTGACTCAACCTTTGCTCGTAAGGTGAGTTGTCAGATCGACACGAGTCAAACGCAAGAATGTGTCGGCATTGGAGAAAGTGCATACCTCACGGAAGAGCGCACTAAAATCAAGATTACGTTAGCAGGCTCGTTGGTCTATTATTTCCATGCATGGGTGGGAAGACTTGTTGGTCAAGATGCTATACTGGGTATGGATTTTATGATACCAGCTGGTGTTCGGTTAGACATCGCCCACGGCGCGCTAAGTTTGCCTGATGAGGTGATCATCCCATTGGAGGGGCGCCGACAGCTGTATGGATCGAGTGGTAATTATATGAAACTCAATCAGTACGAACAGATCCCAGTAGGTCGATCTGCCGAGGTTCGAATTTATGACCAGCGATCTCGAAAGTTGTGGATTACTCGTGGAAAAGATTGGGTCCCCACTATCACTAGGGGCGTGGGCAATTTTCGATACCTGCGTGTAAAGAACGTTGTTGATCATCCGATCATCGTGCAAGATGAGACGATTTTAGGCATCTGGATGAACAAAGATGATGTGCCCCGTCGCCCTGGATTTGTTTCGATAGGGTCTAATCGTTACAAGGAGTGGCAAAATCTCGCGTATCAAGCTTCTACCGATTCCGTGAATGACGTTCAAGAAAGTGTCGATCAAGATCCTCTAGTCGAGAAGAGGGAGTATCCTACTCCTCGAAGTATTTTAGTACGCCCTACGGACCCGATCGTCACATCGGTGGCATTGGTAACCGGAGGGTCGCAAAAGGTGCAAGAGGTGCAAGCGCGGTGCAATCAGGAGCCGGGGACGAAAGGTCCGACCTTGGATCACGGAGTTGAACAACCTGTTGCAAGATATACGCCTATTCAAGATACGCGTGATCACCCTGTCTCAGCTGATCCTAGCGAATTTGGTGTAATCCCTATCGATGATCAAGTTTGTTACCATGAAGGTGGAGATTTGTATGTGGAAGAACTGGAGAAGCAGCTTGCTACGTTGCCCGAAGTATCTGCAAGCACCGAAGAAGTAACTACGGATGATTTGCTAGTCGGAGACCCCTTGGTCAACACGCCAGAAGAAATTAATCAGCTTCGCGATATAATTTGGGCGAAGAAACATCTGTTGATCGGAAAGGGGAACGCACTACCTCCTGCTGCACGTGGAGTTGTTTGCGATATCGATGTAGGCAATGCTCGCCCTATCGCCCAAAAGTGTCGTAAGGTGGTTCCACAATTTCGCGAGAAGTTATCGGCTTTCATCAAAGGGCTATTGTCTACCAAGATCATTCAACCGTCTACGTCACCCTGGGCATCACCTATAGTGATCATTGTGAAAAAGAACGGGGTTGGTATTCGTCTACGTATCGACTATCGCGCGGTGAATCAACTCACGCGCCTGATGGTATATCCAATGCCCCTGATCTCTGATCTACTTAAAGATTTGGATAAAGCGCTGTGGTTTTGCTCTTTGGATATGGCGAGCGGTTTTTGGGTCGTATCTATGACCGGTCGAGCGCGTCAGATTTCGGCGTTTGTCACTCCGTTTGGATTGTTCGAATGGAATAGGATGCCTTTTGGCCTAAAGAATGCTCCGCAAATCTACCAGCGGCTGATTGATAACGCATTATATGGGTATCTCAAGGTTAAGGACGGTGCTGACGAATCGGATGATATATTTACGGTGGGAGAGCCCTACCAAACCTCGGTCCCGTCTGTGCTGCAGCGGCGGTCATATATCGATGATATTTTGATCCCTGCACCTACCTGGACTACCCTGTGTGACAAGTTGCATCGTTTGTTGGAGAAGTGTGTTCAGTGGAATTTATCGATCAGCGTGACCAAATCGTACTGGGGGCGACGCGAAGTTCCCTATTTACGGAATCATGTCTCTAGCCGAGGTTTGGAAACAAATCCGAAAAAATTGGATGATCTGATTGATTTGCCTTTCCCTGGCACCTTACGGGCCATGCAATAGTTTTTGGGGAGTTTGAACTACTACTATCGGTTTATCGAAGATTTCGCGATTTATGCCGCTGTGCTCTACGAATTGAGGGAAAGGATTATCAAGAGTTAAAGAGCCGATCGTTTAGCAAGGATAATATGGATCAGGAAGGTGATCGATTAATCAGGGCAAAAGTAGCATTCAGCATGCTGAAGGTGAAGATTGCGTCAGCTCCAACCCTGCGCCACTTTGATCAGAACAAAACTCCATTGATCATGGTTTACGCCAGCAAGTGGGCTGTATCCGCCGCGCTGGTACAAGAACATGATCAAGAGTATTATCCCGTGGCATTCGCCAGCCGAACGTTGAAGAACGGTGAGCTGAACTACATCCCCGTCGAAAAGGAAGTTCTGGCGCTTCTACGGGTTTTGTATGTTTACTTCACGATGATGGTCGGAAAGACTATCACTGTCTTGTCGCGTTTATACACGCTGAGATGGTTACTAACATCCAACGGGCTGGACTGACGGCTGGGCAGATGGGCTGCGATCTTATCACAATGGGACCTCGAGATCAAGAAATGTGTACAGGGAGAAGAGGAGGTACTGGGGGCGTTAGCTGCAAGTATCACTCATCGCACCGAAATCGATGAGGCACTGATTGCGATCGCACCGAAAAAGCACCCGCGGCAGATGATTGAAGTACCACCTCCTACGGTCGGAAAAGGCGAAGAACTCTACGTGATTAGTTTTGATGGATCTGCAAGTGTCAAGCGACGTGTAGGTTCGTTCGGCTCTATCGTATGGAAATTACCGTAGTGGAAGATTATGACCGCGGTAACCGATCATGCACCTGATATCACGGTGAACGAAGCGGAATACCATGGATTGGTTTTAAGTTTGTACCTACTGTCGAGATAACCCAAAGGAAGGATGATCGTGTGTGGAGACTCTAATTTGGTGATCCGGCAAATGCGCGGCAAAATAGAGTGTAAAGCTCCGCGATTGCAAGTGTTGCAACAGTGTGCGTTCAATCTCCTTCGCGAATGGTCGGATCATGATCTAGTTCGTGTCAAAAGAGAGTGGAATAAGAGTGCAGATCACATCACCACTAGGGATATGCAGGGTGGAACAAGATTTGAAATCGATGACGTGAAACAGCTGGAGGAATTGACCGATCTCAACAGGTTGCCGGAAGTGATCACGTGGAATGAAGATCCCACTTCCCCGCAAGTACTAGTGATGACACGATCACGTAACCTACATCATCCGCGACCGTAAACGTGGCCCAAAGTATCTATAGCCGGGATAAGGGAGGAACGGGTGAAAAAGGCACAAGACGAAGAGAAATGGATTCATGATTTGCGAAGTTATCTGTATGGTGACGTCTCACAATTGAGCGCAGACGAGGTAAAGGATTGCGCGAAAATTGCTGACAACTACTATGTAGAAGAACAAGGATTGCTGATTTACTGTGGGAATATGGCTAAAGGAAAAGCCAGCGATGACAAAGATGATCAAGACGATCGACACTCTTCGATTAAGCTGGTCTTACCCGAGACCCTACATGCAGATGTCCTCCTCCATTATCATGTGAGCTTGGAAGGAGGACACCAAGGCATAGGGCGTACATATCAGCGGATCAGACGATACTTCCATTGGCGTGGTCTATTCCAAAGTGTAAAAAGGTTTGTTGGACAATGCGTAGATTGTGAGACGGGGAAGGGAAAACCTACGATCAAGGGCATGTCTCCGGGGAATATCGAGGCTACGTACCCATTCCAAGTGATAGCCATGTATAATATCCCGTCACTACCCCGATCGACGGATGGACATACTGAACTGCTGATTTGGACGGATCTGTTCACGGGTATGGTGATCGCGAAAGCTGGATCGTCTCGCACAGCGCAGAAAGTTGCCGAAAATTATGAAGAGTGTGTGTTTCGACGATTCGGGGCTAGCGAAGTGATCCGGCACGATCGTGAACCAGGTTTTATGTCGGGAGTATTTCGCGCGTTCAACAAAAATCGTGGGAGAACGTCAGAGTGCCACTATGGCATACCGTCCACAGGCGAATGGCAAGGCGGAGAGGACGGTGCAGACGATCACGCGAGCAATCAAGATGTATGTAGCAGATGCCGTCCAGAAAGATTGGGGCTTGTATGCAGAGCGGTTGGTATTTGCGCTGAACTCGACCCCCGATCGCACTCGTGGTGAAACACCATTTTATTTGGCGTATGGGTGGGACCCGTGATCATCGTTGGAATCGACATTGCAATTGGGCGGAATTCGGCGTAAAGACCGGGATGCTCGCCGGTGGAGATATAAGCTGCAAAAGGACTATCGTTACGCCCGTGATCAAGTGAGCGCTCTATTGCAATAAGCGATGGCTGAGCGAGCTGAGAAGCACAATGATCAAGTGACACCACACAATATCGAAGCTGGATCAAGGGTCTGGTTATACCTTGATCGGGTGAAAGAAGGGCTCGCGAAGAAACTGGCGCACATGTGGCATGGACCCTTCAGAGTCGATGAGGTAATCGGTAATCATGCGGCGAGACTGGTTACAGATGGCACCGACTATATTATGTTCCCAGTAGTGCATCTGTCCAAGTTGAAATTGGTCAAGGAATTTCCAGATCTCCCTACTACTGCACTAACAGCTGGGATAGATGATCGTTTTGACTTCGATGAAGCTTTGTTACCTGAAGACAGCTGGGAAAGGACGCTAGATCCAGATGAATTTGAAGTTGATCGTATCACCGATGTCCGATCAGGTCGAAAGACAAGATATGGAAGAACGTTACGCGAATATCAAGTTTACTGGAAAGGTTATGCTGAGCCGTCGTTGGTAGACGAGGCAGACTTGAACTGTGATGCTCTGATCAAGGACTTCGAGAGGAAAAGGATCAACATACATCGGTTTGACGTGATGCAAGCGGACGAAGAGTCCAACTAATGCGTGATCGGCAGACTGGTCATGAATTACGATCGAAGAATTACCGATTGAAGAAAAACGGTTGACGAAACTCACAATTGATGAAGAAGTGATAAATGACTTGAGGTGATGTGTTTACGATGGATATTGCGAGACAAGGTGATGGAGTAACGAAAGATAAGACGACAGAATACCGGTTTATATCATGCATTGGGAAGTAAAGAAGCACAGTGGAAATGGCATGATCAAGATTGCTTATTTATTAAGGACGGAACGATCAACCGATTAACTAGACCCAAAGAACTTGCGACGAATACGAGGGATTTTACGGCCAGGGTGGCTTTCAGGGGAGGAACGATATTGAACCCGCCAAGGTTCAAAGGTATCAACCTCCTTCAACGCGTCCAATAGGGTCCGGGGTGGCGGGTCCGAAAGGAACCCTGGGTACCACGCCCCATCGTCGGCTGGGGCATACTTCAAAGGACGGTTGCGAGCACAATGGGTGATCGACGGGTCCAGGAAAATGTCGAGATCACATCTTCCGTCTATCATCCCCCGCAGGACGAAATCCACGACCCTCTTCCAGGTCGCTCCGGCACGACTTCTGCGTTGGCGGCGACTGTTGTAGTAGTTCCGGAAGAAGTCATCCGTCTCGCGAAGGCCTTTCGCGATAGGGAGATAATGTGTCGACTCCCAGATCGCCAGCGCGTGATGTTCGAGAAACGACCGGTACTTTGTCTCAAAGTCGGCGAACCAGCCAACTGAGAGAAAAGAAAGGGGCGGCAACATGGTCATGAAAACTCCCCAAGGGCATTGAGAATACAGCAGCTCCACTTCCGGTTGGGTGATTAAATGACTGGACCATGAATCAGCCGGAGGGGCGTGCACGGCAGCCGGGAACAACCATCCTGCGGGGCGGGTCAAGTAGTCAAAGACCACTTGGGCCTTGACGTTACGCAGATCAAACCCACCAAGCTGATCCGGAGTCCACGGCAGGATGTCGGCGTCACTGTCATCATCAGATACCGCGATCAACGTCCGGAAATCACCCGTACGCGGAAAAAGAGACCCGGCAGTGACTTGATCAGGTAGATCCTCGCTCCCGAACTCGCTAATTATAGGAGTGGAAGGAATAGAAGCGATCGGGCCAGGAAATCCGCCTTCATCGTCCTGATCAGGACTTGGGGGATCATCGTCTTCCGTCTTCGCCTCCGAAATAGGAGAAAGGAGGCGTGGCCGCTTCAACCGAGAGAAGTATCGGGAACGCTGAGTACGACTTTTAGGTGAAGGGGCGGCGCGGCTGATCGAGCCGTCAGAAGGGTCAGTAAGGCCAGCTGGCGGTGTAGCTTGATCAGAACCCGCCGAATGGGTGCGGATAACTGGTGTGATCTGCATCCGCAACGACATACCAGCCAACTAAGACTGAAGGTCCGAGTGAAACGAGCGCAACTGTGTGACTTCGCACTGAACCTCCTGCAGTTGATGGCGCAACGTGTATCGCTCTACGGAAACTTGATCGAAGCGGCATTGCATGGCGTAATGTTCGTTCTCCAGCTGAGAATATGCGGCGAGCAGATCGTCCAGCTCAGTTTGGAGGTCAGACACTCCCTTGAACCGATCAGATAGTTTCTGCACCTGGGCCATGATGGAAGTATACTCGTCCATCTTCAGGCAATTGGAGTTGTTCTTCTTCCGAAGGCGATTATACTGGTGTTTGCGCCTATCAATCTCGGCGGTGAGCCTGAACACCTGTTCAAACAAGCGCTGATTCCCAAAAGCAGCCCGATCGTATTCTTCTTGTAACTTGGCTAGGCGCTGCTGAAGTTGATCCAGCTCCCGCGCTTGATCAGCGATGGTGTCTTCATGCGCCGATCGCAGATACCTATCACGGGCATGACGGCCTTCCAGATCCCGGATCTGTGCGCGCTGATCGACCATGAGTTTATCTTGATCGGCCATAGCGCTTTCGATGGTCTTCAACTTGGTCTGGAGATCATTGACTGTGGTGTCGACGAAATCACGCAATAGCTTGAGCTGTTTGAAGGCGTCCCGCTTGATCGCAACATCTCGCTCCACCACGGCGCGTTTGGCACGAGCGAGCTGCTGCCGAAGCATCGTGACAGTGTCTTCACTCATTGCGAGCGAGTCAGATAACGTGGCGATCTGATCATCACGCGCGTATAGAGCCTCTTGCAATCTGTAATCCCAATTGATAGCAGCAATCGCCTGATCATCTGCGGCCCGATCCAGGGCAGGAGTGTCGGTGGTGTTTGCCGGGGTGCCGTCCGTTATCGCTTGCATGATGGAAATGCAGGAATGCCTGATCGAGACAGCTTGATCGCAGATGACACGGTTGGTGAATGGTGAACGTTGGATCGCGAGGGGTGTACCACTAACGGTAACAGCCTGACAGAACGGGATCTGATCGGCGGGAGAGGGGGCAGGCAGATTGATGGGTGATTATCACCTGTCCGATGACGTCATGGTGGACAAGCCGACCAACGGTAGCATGATCCACGATATCTAACGGCATGATCGACCCTCGCCCCAACCGCTGTACGGCTGGGACGAGGATCAGGGGCGGCTGTCTTAAAGCGTGTTATAATTGGGCCCAATAACGGGCCTTATTATAGGGCCTAATTATTGGGCCTAATTTAGGGGTCCGATTACGAACAAAAATCTGGTACTTAATCGTATACGATTGTGGGTACCACGGCGTATACAGTTGCGTGCACAACCGTGGTGCACATAGTCGTGACATAGACATGGCATAGACAGGGCATAGACAGGGCATAGGAAGATGGGACGATTACTTACAGGTACTCAGCGAACACCGACGAACAGCGACGGACGACGGATAAATCAGATCGACTGGTCGACGGAGGACGCTGGAACGGGTAGTTCTGATTGGTGGATATTAGTAAATTGGTAGTTCTTAGGATTTAAGCAATAATAAAGTTCTCCTTTTGCGTTCAACCTCTTTGGACACTACAGGGACGGCACCTTTGCGCCTCCCCTACCTCTACGCATCTCTACGTCCCGGGCGGGATCACCTAGTGCATTTTTGGCCCACCGGCAGGCGTAGAGTGTTGAGAACTCACTCCGCAACTCCGCCCGCTGTGTCAGCGGTTCTTCAGTAAAGGTTTTTTGGTTTTGAGAGTGTGATTGAACAGTGCTCTCACCTCTCCACGTTTGGTTCGCGTTTGGCCTCTACAGTTCGGCTGCTGTAAGCGCCCCACGGGAACTCTAGGTGGATTAAGTGAGATTTATCCCCCCCTCGTAGGTCTAGGCTAGCAATACAAATATTTGGGTGTTCCTTTAGCTGTTTAAGACTCCAGAGGCTCCGTGATAGGGCAGTGAAGGCTTCCACTGCCTGATCAAGTACCCCCTTCGCCGATCAACACTTGATCGACACTCTGCAACTCGTGACCCGCGATCAACAACTCGCAGATCGCACCTACTTGTACCTGAGCAATTTTTGGCACCTGATAAAGTCTGATATCAGCTGATCAACTACTTTTGGTGCCTGATCAAGTCTGAACTCAGCTGATCAACTACTTTTAGTGCCTGATAAAGCCTGATCAAGTCTGCTCACAGCTGATCAACGACTTTCGGTGCCTTCCCAAGCCTGATCACCGCTGATCAAGCCTGTTCGCACCTGGTTTGAGCTCGATTATACCTGATCACACCTGATCAGCACCTCGATCAACTCATTACAAGTTCCCCAATCTTGCATCAAGGAATTGCCGTGTTTACATCCCCGCCACCTGGAGAGCGACCCCCGCCTAATCCGTCGGGTACACAAGGTGAGCAGAAAGACAAGCAGTCACAGGACAACCGGAGGACCCCCTTCGTTATTCGGCAGTCCGGGCGCCGTGGTACCGCCTGATCAAGCTTCAAAAACTTTGATCGGCCGCTCCACCACACTTCCGTAAAGGTTTTTGGTCTTTGGGAACGTGATCAAGCAGTGCGCTCTCACCTCTTCCCCATTGGTTCACGTTTGGCCCCTGGTAGTTCGGCTGCTGTTAGCGCCCCACGGGAACTCTAGGTGGATTAAGTGAGATTTATCCCCCCCTCGTAGGTCTAGGCTAGGAATCAAATATTTGGCTGTTCCTTTAGCTGATTAAGATTCCAGAGGCTCCGTGATCGGGCGGTGAAGACTTCCGCTTCCTGATCAAGTACCCCCTTCGCTGATCATCCCTTGATCATCGATCTGTAGCTGCGCTCCGCGATCAGCAACTCGCAAATCGCGCCAACTCGTACAGCATCGACTAAATTGATCACCTACCTTGAGCACCCCCTGATCAACGAGCAGCGATCCTGATCATAGACTTTTATCGCCTGATAAAGCCTGATCATACCTGATCATCGACTTTTAGTGCCTGATCAATCCTGATCACACCTGGTCAAGCCTGATAACACCTGATCAAGTCTGATCACACCTGATTCAAGCTTGATTATACCTGATCACACCTGATCAGCACATAGGTCGATTCGTTACAAGTTTCTCCAATCTTGCATCAAGGAATTTCAGCGTCTACATCACCGCCACCTGGAGAGCGACCCACGCCCAAGCCGTCGGGTACACAAGGTGAGCAGAAACACAAGCAGTCACAGGACAACCGGAGGACCACCTTCGTTAGTCGGCAGTCCGGGCGCCGTGATACCGACTGATCAAGCTTCAAAAACTTTGATCAGCCGGTCCACCACACTTATGTTTGATATCATTCCGAGAAAAACATGCGCGCGGCTTTCATTAGCCGTTGGAGTGTTATAGTGGCGGAATTATTCTCCCAATTCAATTCGGTTGTACAACGGTTTAACTCACATGAACGCGTTTCCGCATCTGGATCGGCGCATCATGGGAAAACTTTAAGCCATGCTCGAACAGCACATCCCGTACGTGCAAGTGTACAATCAGGTGCGGCAGCGAATGTAGGGGGATCAGGTGGTGGATCTGGAACTCCGTCTGCTTTGCCTGCAATCAAAAGATCAAAGAAGGTAAAACAAGCCCACAGTCCTTGAGGTCGGCGCCAAAAAGGTGGGAGATGGTATGACGGCAGTATCTATGATCGTGAACCTGTAGAACCGACGACTAATGCGTAACGTCGTTTATGACGAAGCCCTACGTTGAACGAGGTTGCAAAATATCGGAATGATGGAAGCAGTCAATATCCGAGATTGCACACGCAGTCGTAAACAGAAAAAAAATTCAAAGTAAATGTAGATACATTATAGTTCAATAAAATTTCAATGAAACAGTTCGTCGGAACTACAGGTATCATCCCCTAGTCTATATAATAACAGAATTCATGTACGAGCTTACGATCCCGTACCTAAGCGAATATCTCGATCTAAGTATAAAACGGAATGATGGTCGCGATCCCGTACCTAATCGAATTCGAACTATACTATAAGTCGGACCTAATTGAATTGAACTTTATCCGCATTGGTTATTACAAATATTTTAAATAGCACTTAAAGAAATGGTCATCCGTTGGTACGATCTTAAAGCGAGTATAGTAATTTAGCTATACCCTGTCCACTTTCGCATTTCCCCCCCCCATTCCACCGCATGTAGAGAGTGCGCGTTCACGGCAAAACCGAATAGATCAGGAGCGGCGTGCTCGACAACGCAGTGTTGAGACTCAAGAACAAACCCCAATGCCACCGCAAGCAGATAAGTCCACGTGCACGGCGAAACCGACTTGCTCGGGGATGGCATGCGCTCGAGACGCCCGAACAATTAGAACTACGAATCCGACTGGATCGGGAGCGGCGTTTTAGGCATTGTACTATTGAGACGGAGGAAGAACAAGAACAACGAATACGACTTGATCGGGAGCGGCGTTCTCAATAACGTGCGCTTGAGACACAAGAAGAACAAGAAGAACGACACCAATCTCAGGCAGTGGCAAGATGTGCTCAGCGTGCGCGTCAGATCCTGATACACAGCTTGTTTTTTTTTGTGTGCCGCTGAACCGGAGTTCCCCCTCGCACGTCAAGAGATCCCAGCAAATTCCGCCGAGCTGCGCTTTGTGCTGAACCGGGTTAACGTCTGCTGCTACAACTTCGGGGTGCTCCATTGTATTGAGGAGCGCCTGAAAGTCCCCGGATCAACCTTTGCATGCCCACTTTTGACCATGTGCTGCGACCATGGCAAGGTGGCAACGTACCACCATTGGCATATCCACCAGATCCACCAGAGCCTTTACGTATTCTGCTGCGAGATCAAACGACTACCACCCGGGCGTTCCGCAGGCGTACAACAGCGCGCTGTCGTTTACAGGTGCGAGGTTGGATGAAGGATTAATGCAAGGAGGGGTGTACGCGTTTAGACTCCAAGGTTCCCTGTACAACCAAACGGGATTGCTGTTTCCGGAGCCGGTCAGCCAAGGAAGTTCTCAATTTTGTATATCACCTACAACAGCATGGCTACTGGTGGACGCATGAATGTGTTTCTGCAATTGGACGGACTGATCAACACGATTTATGATGGCATTGCCGATGCCGCAAGGAACTCACGTGCCTACTTGGCCACCATGCAATCCTTGCCACCCGCGATGACAATGTGGCCGAGATCAACACAGCCGTCCTGAACATGGTTCTGGGGGGAGAACGGGAATTTCTCAGCGCCGAAAAAATTGACGATGGGGAGGGTTCAAACGCAATCCCGACGGAGTTCTTGAACCGGGTCGACGTAAGTGGATGGCCGCCGCATCGACCGGAAATGAAGGTTGATAATACAATCATGCTCCGATGGAATCTGCATGCATCCAACGGGCTCTGTTACGGCAGCGCTTCATAGTCCACCGGTGTTCCGCACATCCTATTGAGGCTGAAGTCTTGACGGGTGATCATGCAGGGTACGTTTGTTTATTCCTCCCATTGAATTAACAGCTGAGCAATCAGACCTGACGTACACGGTCCGTCGATAGCAATTTCCTGTGTGCTTGACTTATGCGATGACGTTAAACAAGTCACAGGGACAGACGCAGCAAAAGATTGGCATATGTCTCACAGAAGACGTGCTCTCGCATGGCCAGTTGCACGTCGCCTTTTCACAGTTGAAAACACTGGAGAACATCTCCGTCATTTGAGACGATAAGTATGCAGAACTACGAGTAAATGCGCAACGTTCTTTATGACGAAGCACTACGTTGAATGAGGTTACAAAATCTTCGCAACGATGGGAGCAGTCAATGTCCGCTATTTCACACGCAGTCGTTGACAGCAAAAAAATAAACTCTTTTGTTTTGTTTCATAGTAAATGGAGATATACTGTAGTTTCAATGAAATTTCAATGAAACAGTTCGTCGGAACGACGGGTACCATCCCCTAGTTTATATAATAACATAATTCATGTAGTGATCCCGTACCTAATCGAATATCTCGATCTATGTATACAGCATAATAATGGTCGCGATCCCGTACCTAATCGAATTCGAACTATACTCTAAATCGGACCTTATTGAATTCCAGTTTAGAATTGGTTTTGAACTGTATGTTCACGGGTGCAGAGGAAATAACGCGTCAATAATACCTGACAAGATGCGACAATGAATATGAAGGCGGAAAATGTCCAGATGTATCTTAGAAAGGAACGAACGGCTTGAGATTAGATTGGGGATGAGGACTACAAATCCTCGAAGAGAGAAAGAGGATAGGATTGGTACTGTCCAGGACAAAAGAGGAAGCTTAGGGCAGTAGAAGGGTCTGGATATTTCAAAGAACATCTGACGCACGGAAAAGTAGAGGGAATAAATAGAACTACTCAGGACAAATTTGATGGGTCTGCAACTACGGAGAGAAATCTGTGGTAAAGATAATGTGCGATGAGGTTTAATCCGATGGCATAGCATTAGCGCATATTTGCTGTGGCTGAAATGGAAAGGCGACAGAATTGGAGACCCAGAGGCTTGAGGGGGTGAAAATGCGTCTTCTACAATAACACACACAAGCAATTTCGAGGTAAGAGCGGACAGGTACCTGGATCAAAGTGACGTGAAAGAGGGGAGAACGAGTGTCAGCTACTGCGGCGAGATAGTTTTCCCGAAACTAACATGGAGAAATCAGAAGGCGTTGTAAGTAAGCCAAAGAAGGAAAACAGTCCAACGAAAGAGCTGTGTGGTAAGTTTACAGAAGGTGTTGATATTCAAGAGATAGAGAGTAATAGAGGCAGACGGAGACCGGCAAGGCGCTTGGAACGCAATTGCCGACGTTTGGAGGACGACAATTGGAAGGAAGTTCTCAGAGGTGACTTCAGGAAGCGAGGGAAAATGTACTAGCACTGATTTAATTAGTGTTTAAGTCATCCGCACAAGTGCTAGTAGTACTAGGATCGGTATAATGGAGTAGATGACCGGAGACAGAGCTGGGACGAAGTGGGACTAAGTTTTCAAAGGCTACTAAGATTCGGCCGCTCGGAATGCAGGTTGCATGAGTGGAAAACATTGAGTGGAGATTAAGAATAGAACACCACAGCGGGATGTCATAGTCACGAAATGAATATGGTACGGATATGGAGGAAAGCCAATTTTTGTTTGAGGTGCTCGAGTAGTGAGCAGTTTTTTTATGTATGACAATATTTGGGGAATACAAGGAAAAGGTGAAGTGTCTTGATGACACTTGGCATAGCTAGGAGGCAAGAACGGCGTATTTGGGGATGACTTCGTCGTGTGAAGGTACTTTAAAACAGAAGACGAAGGAGTTTGTCCAATATCATACTAAGCGTCTGCCGGAACCGTCAAGACCTGGGAAAACGGATAATAGAGAAATTTCAATCTCAAAACTATTAATAATCGAATCTTGTCCGTTCTTCCCGTACCAAATTGAATTTGAGCTATAAATCATACCTAATTGAATTCGACTTATAATTGGTTAGAAGTAGCGCTTTTACATGTACCTATATAAAAGTTTTCCGTCCGTCCATCAGTGCGAAGCTCTCGGTCACGTGACCTTACTACCCTGAGTAACCCTTCAGCACCCGGAGTGAGCAAAAAGGAGAGATGAGCTTCAGGAGGTATCCGAAACGAGATGAAAAAGTGAACTAGCGAGAATACCCTCCGCCTTCCCCGTCGGTGTGACGGGTACCATCCACTAGTCTTTTATGCCTCTTCTTAGCTTTTGGAAGACTCAGTTGTTTGACAAGTTTATATTTTTTCCTTCTTCCATAGAGTCGCACGTGCCTTAGTTTCTAATGTATCAAGTATTTCTTTAAGGTCTATTTTACCGTTTAACAGCATTTATGTCGTCGTCGATTCGCGATAATCAGGTACCTAATCGAATATCTCGATATATATATATATATATATATATATAATGATAACCGCGATCCCATACCTAATCGAATATCTATATCTATGTATATTACTGAATGATAGTCACGATTCAGTACCTAATCGAACTCGAACTATACTATAAGTCAGACCTAATTGAAATTCCAATTTAATTTAATAAAAAGCGCATTTAGCCCACCCTGCCGACTCCCGCATTAGTTCCCCCATGCCACCGCAAGCAGAGAGTCCTCATTCACGGCGAAACCGACTGGCTCGGGAGCGGCATGCTCGACAACGTATTCTTAAGACGCATGAAGAATATTTCCGGCGAAACCGTAGCAGCATGCTCGACAACGTGATATTGAGACGCAATAGCAACAACAACAACGACGCCAAGATCATGCAGAGGCAAGACGTGCTCAGCGCGCACGGCACCTTGTGGAAGACCTCTTGCACGCCGCTGATCTGGATTTCCCCCTTGCACGTCAGAAAATCTCATCAAATTCCGCCTCGCTGCGCTTTGTGTTCAACCAGGCTAAAATCTGCTGCCACAAATGCGGGGCCCACCATTGGACTGAAGTGCGCGTGAAGTATTCTGGATCAAACCTTGCATGCCCAATTTCCACCATGTGCTTCGAACCACCAGAGCCGCCACAGAGTCTGCTGCGGGATCAAATGCCTATTGCCCGGGCGTTCCGCAACCAACATCAGGGCGTACAACAGCGCGCTGTCGTTCACTTCCCCGAATATTAAGTTGGATGAACGGTTTATGCAGGTAGGGGTGTACGCCTTCCGACTCCAAGGTTTCCTGTACCACCGGATGGGATCGCTGTTGCCGGAACCCGATCATCCAAGTAAGTTCTCGCAGTTATATATCACTGACAGCAGCATGACGCTTGGTGGCCGCATGAATGTATTTCCTCATCTGGATTGGCGCATCATGGGGGGACTTCAAGCTATGCTCCAACCACACAACCAATACGTGCCATTACACGAGCAGGTACAGCAGCGGATGGAGGGGATCAGGTGGTGGATCTGGAACTCCGTCTACTTTTCCTGTAATCGAACGATCGAAGGGGGTACAACACCACGATTGCCAAAGTGGTCGGTGCCATCATGGTGGGAGATGGTTACGACGGCAATATCTCCAACCGTGATATAATTCTGAAGTGTTACGACGGAATCCTCAAGTGCATTTAAGAATTTTATTCAGCGTATACCTCGCTTCACCATGTTGTTCTTTTCAATGACGATCGATAGGGTTGACTTCCACGATAATTCCGAGGGGATTTGATTACGACGCCCTGGAGGGAGGGTTAAATGACAAGGAGGATACTATCTGTGGGAGAGGCGGAACACGACGTGTCTCACAGATGCAGTACTATCCCGGAGAATACATCCGTCCATTTGGAAGATGGGTCTGCAGAATGACGAATAATGCTCAACGTCGTTTATTATGAAGCACTACGTTGAATGAGGTTGAAAAATCTCGCAATGATGGGGATCAGTCAATGTCCGAGATTGCACACGCAGTCGGTGACAGCCAAAAAAAAAATCTCATTTTGCTTGAAGTAAACGTAGATATACTGTAGTTTCAATGAAATTTCAATGAAACAATTCGTTGGAACGACGGGTACCATCCACTAGTCCCTTATAATTGAAAATTCCCAATAGCAATGCTTCCGTAATGGAAGATGCTACATTGTTTTGGGGAATTCGTACATATTTTGTCGTTTCATGAATGGGAACTAAGATGGTACGGAGTACAGTGTTGAAAATATTCGTCATACCGGTTCGTACCAAAAAACAGGTATATGTTTACTTTCATTTTTAGCAATACTAATTTCGAAGTTTCAAGAGATAAGATAGCGTACTTATGATATGAGCACCTATTATTAGGTACAGATACGTAGTGTATGACACACGACAGATATATGATCGCTTCAAATTAAACTCCTACGCATATTACATGTTAGAACGAAAATCACTTCACAATACACATTCCATCGAATAATCCCTGACTTGTATATATTTATTTACTGTCTGCGAACTGTCTTGGGTGTTGTTTTCGTCGTCAACGGATACTTGGTTGTGACAAAATTTAACAAAGACGAATTCAGTATATTCAAGGTATAAATCGACATCTACGACTCAAGTTCTTACAAATCTACGGAAGGATGAACAAGGGAGCATTTAAACAAACAGTATACCTATTTCTATTTCGTATGACTTTTTCGTTATCAATACACGCGTTGTACGGATGTTGCGACAAAATACTGACGTAATGATATGGTTTGCTAATGTTAACAAAACGACGAACTTTTTTCAACGGGGATTTACATTAGTTTGATTCAGAAAAATAGAGCATTCACATATCTTTATCTTCATTATTACTCTTTTTAATGAGCAAAGTCACATCAAATGAGCTACAACATGTTTTTTATTGTTGACTCTTCAACAGATCTATTTTGGCATGAGCCCCTTCGCGCTGCAGTTGGCACAAATCTTGCATCTTCCCACAAAATTTTGACTAGTAGTAGATATCCCCGCTTTCCTCTAGGCCTCAGAAATAAGTAACAATTCGCTCGACCTTCTTCCTATCTCTTATATTCTATCTACCACAAGTCGTTCACTAGCACATAACGTTAACTCCCTTCACGTATTCATATATATTTTGTACAAGGTAAATTAAATACCTTAGTTCTCACGTCCAATTTCATCATGACAGCTTTGTGCTGATCAGGAAAAGTGTAACCCCGTTGGGCGGACGGGTACACAAGGTGAGCAAGGAAGAAAAAGAAGATGACCAGATAATACTTCGATATTCGGGATCTGTGCGCCGTGTACTTGATATTTGCATCCAATTCAACATTTCTAAGTAAATTCACGCGATAATGGGTGCACGAACAGCCGTACTCCTCCCTCTCATGATAATGATCGGAGCTTCTCTGTTTCCAGAAGATAGGTGTAGGCACGGCGTCGTCTTGGGGCTGTCCACATCAAGTTGCCCGCGAAGAAGAAGAAGCGGCGACTATCTCCTGTGTAGTAGGACTCATTTCATGAAAAACGATTATATTTAAGTCGAAAATATTCTTGTTTTAATTGGAACATTTGGATTTTTCAAAAAAGAATTATTAGTTCTTATAACCCATTGGTAATTCAGTCGAATCCAGGACGGATGTAAATTTTATAATTAAAACAGTGAAGTTACTAGCATTTTGTATATTTGTTTAGATTCAGTTATGCTTATTAAATACAACCCATCCATAATATATTACTCTATAATCTTCCGTATACACATAGGTGACTATTTGTCTCGGACTAAATTAAAAAAATGGGTGTGTTAACTTGATTGTATACAAGATTAACAATTAGAAGCAATTTTTATATTTGTTTCTCCTATGTTGCACGCTTGTTCAACTCAATAACATTGTAAGTCTGGAAACAGCACATCTGTTACACTTGGTAGCACTTAGAGGTCACCACTTCACCACGTTCTGCAGCTTGTTAGCAGAGCGCAGGGCGAAAATAGTCATATGTGAGGATGATCCTAACGGAGAGCCTGTATGGGGTAACTCATGAGGAGTTACCAAACCTATCAGCGTTCCAGTTGAGCGCGTTGATAAGAGCATAGACCCTGATACGAAAACAAGGATCGAGGCTAAAAGCCCGGACGAGCAAATCGAACTTATAAACAGATTTCTTAGAACTCAGTAGCTTCGCAAGCGAGATCCGCGCTAGCGACTTGCATTTCGAGACCTGTAAAGCCGACGTAGTCCCATACAAGGGTAAAGAAAACATCTGTGGTGGATGCTCGAAATAGAGACAGCCATATAGTCTAGAAATATAAGTGTACCCAGGTTACAGGTACACCTTGCCCTTACATTGTGCGCTTCGGCATGGGCGCAGACTGGCTAACGCGTCCGCGTTTGAAACACTACAAGCGTTTAAGGAGGAGTTAACGTTCACCTTTTAGTCTGCTCAAAATGAATTCGGATGTCGATCTGATTTATTTTGGCGTCAAAGAAACTTGACCTACAAGCTTTCAACTAATGTCAATGAATCTCTGGACGCAGCTACTCAAGTAGCTGTGTAGACGACGGGACTGAAAACGATTCCGTCAAGCAGTTTCTCTATCGGCATAAGCCAAAGCGTCTCCAGGATGCTATCTTCTAAAGTATTTAAGAGATTTGTGCATATGGATATCAACCTGTTGAATTGTATCCTTATTCATGCTTGCACAGAACGTAGAAAACTTGCACCGTAGATGTAGCGAAGTAGTAATTGTATAGCAAAAGTGTATACACTCGACATCTCAGCAACCAATAGTCGGTTTGAAGCGATAGAAGGACCCGTAGACAGCTTGCAGTACGTAGAAGAAGTAGACCAAACCAGGGACTTGATTAATGGAATGTTTATTGAGAAGTGGTTAGCTATCCTAACATGAAAATATGCACGTTGAAGTTATGGCAAACACTTCCATCTGTCTAGTGCAACACATCTCATTAGCTACCAGTGCCTCAAAAACATATGTACTCAAGCATGACATAGATGGCACTAATTACTAATGACTATGAGATACAAACAGCTACCTAAAATAGTCCTACTTAGCTTTAATTGTTAAAAATAGTCTGTATACTTTAATTACTAAAATTAGGTAGGACTATTCGTTTTAGTTAGCAATCTGTATTTCCTACTTTTTAGCTGCTAAAAAATACGGTATCCGTACTCGGTTCTGAGTACTGCCTATTTTTACACTGATAAGTAATGTAGGTAACACAACAGCTGTTGAAGGTATACTATACCTTCAACTCCGTATGCATATTCATGTTAGGCTATCTAATCACTTCTCAATACACATCCCATTGAAAAGTCCCTGGTTCAATCTACTTCGTCAAACACACTACGATCTCTCTAAGGGTGTCATTCTCGCAACCTAGCTGCAATTGGTTGCTGAGATATTGACTTGAGACGGTTTTGTTGTATTAGTGTTGTTATCAAGCATCTACGACCTCAGGTTTCCTACACTACTGTGCTACGATGGACGGAAACAACTTTCAACATTAATAATTAAGGACTAAAAATAGACAGACTATTTTAATACATCCTAGAAGTCGAAGAAGAAACGATCCATTGGACGCTAATGTGTAGCAATAGATTCCGCTCGGTGGTAATCAGTGGCCAGGATATTCAACCTTCACCCTTCCTCAACCACGACATAATTGGGGTGGAGGTCAATAACCATTGACACATCGGTTGCGGTTGCTTCGACTCCGAAGAAATCGAAAAATAAATAATAGGAGAACTTCGCTCCAATAGCTGCGCAAGGTTGGGGCACATTGCCAATGAGTGCATAGCCACCGCGACTGGCGTCATGCATCCGCGAACGGGTAATTCTGTTGGAAAATGTAATCAACAAGGGATATCTCCTGTTCGTTCAAAAAGCGTGAACACCGAGAAGAGGCGGGGCGCCCTCGGACGGGACAATTTCTCGTCATGTGGGTAGGATGATGCAAAGCCGCTCATCACCCTGAAGGTTAAGCCACATGCGATAGATGTCACCATGTTTGCATTGTTTGATACCGGCGCATCAAATAACTTTGTAAGAGCACAAATCTTAGCGTCGTTAAACATCGTGGAGTTGTAAGCACCACGAAGCATATTGTCAGTCCTGTTAGCAAAATGTACAACCCTGGACTATGCCAACTATGCTAAAAGAGCAGATGCTTTGAAGTGGACAAACTGTCGATCGAGGATGAATTTTTCGTCCTCGAACTGATGACAAGCTTCATTTTATCTTGGGCATCACATGAATATCCAAGCATAAATAGATGGTCGATTGAGGTACGTGTGCGGCAATGGCATAGGGACTGCTCATCCTAGATACACTCGTTCCGTGGCTGCACCACCAGCTCTGATCTAACAATTGCAACAAACGATAATGGGGCAAACGATAAGAAAACTATAATTATTTTTGAAATAAAGATATTTTAAATAAAAATATTTTTATTTTTCAAATAATTTTAGTTATAATGTACTTTTTTTGAATAATTTAATAAAATTCGATAAAATATTTATTACTTTTTGGATTTAATTCTTTCAACAATATGATATATTTGTATTTCTTTTAAGAATATTAAAAATCTTCTATTTATTAAATGTGATTGATAAAAAGGGAATTGCTATTGCCACCCTGTTTTTGCTATTGCCACCCCATCTACCACCCGACTGCTTGGTTACGTTCTTGTGTCTCTTGGTTATTACTAATGAATTTCTAATTGGGGATTGCTAAAAAACAAGTTGTTTTTGCTAAAAAAAACAAGTTGACAGAAAAAGGGTGTTTCTTTATCATTTTCCATGCAGAGAAGGCAAACTTCACAATGTCCCCGCATAAGCGGCAATGATGGCGTCGACGATAGAGAAACTGAAACTTTCGGTTGCAAATGCTACAATAGGGGCGCGTGGCATCCGGGACCCAGTGTTACTCGTGCACGAGGCGCATCTGGGCAATTTTTTTCGAGTCAATGACCAACGAGAGGTCACTCAAGACGGCCATGGTCAGTCGATGCTGCGCGAGCGTGGCGAGCGACGACTCGGTGGCTTCCGAGGTCCCCATGACAAAAACCTCGGACGTGGCGAGGGGCGCATCGGGCACCGGGAGCACGAGCATGGTGCGTTTCATGCGCACGCGGGTAAACTTGGCGAAAGGGTAGACACTCGGGGACATTGACGGACGCCATGGCGACAAACGCCACCTCTGGACGTCTTGTTCCACCGTGTAGCCCACCATCTCGACAAAACACACGTCCCGCTTGACGCCAAACGCGTGCTCGGCATGCCACTTGATCCCGAGGTAGCTGTCCTTCGTCGCCCGCATCGTGTGGAGCACGGCACCGTCCAGGACACTCGGGGAGATGAGTTTCTGCTGGCGCACAAAGTCGTCCGTGGTGGACGTGAGGTGCACGTCCAGCACGTCGCGATAGTTGTCTTGAATGCGTCCAAAGATCCGAAACGACTGGAGCCCTGGGCTCGCCTCGAGGGGGTCGCGACCCGGCGCTTCGACCGTCCAGTGAGAGGATGACGTTAGGTCTGCTTGCTCGGTGCTACGACTGCGCTTGGACCACCCACCACTCGTGGTCGTCATCGACGTCAGACTCAATGCGCGCTCATGGGGCGTACAATACGCCGCGGGGTCGCGAATCGTCGGCCACGACGACGACGAATTGAACGAGTACAGGCCGCGACTTTTAAACGCTCGAGTTGCCCAAGCGAGCCGGCAAAGCGCCAGTCGGGATCGAGTTTATGATTCGTGGCACGCTGGGCACTGTGCGCCAGGAGCGCATCTTGCACTTGTTGCTGTATAAGTGTCTCGAAAAGGAAAGGGGTGCAAACGCTTTCGAGACGCTCCTTGTCTCTATCCTCCTGGACTTCTTTGTGTGTGGCATGGTGAGCAAGTTCAGAAAGGGCAGAAGATCATGCGAGCGTCGGATAAAAGTGAATAAAGGGCGCTTTGTTGCATGTTCAAGTGCAGTTATAACCAAGGGTACACAAAAACGTAACCAAGCAGTGGGGTGTCAGATGGGGTGGCAATACCAAAAAATGGGGTGGCAATAGCAATTCCCGATAAAAAGAATATAGCTTTGATCAATAATATGTTGTAAATACAATGTTTGATGTTTTGATTGATTTGGACAATAGTTTATATTTTAATTCATTATCGAATCCGATATTTTCTTTTATTATTATTATATTTTTAATCATAATTTTTTTTAATGTTTTATCTTAAATTTTTATCATAAAGCATATCCTCCGTCACTTCTTCAGTGGGAATTTTTTTTACCTGTTTTAACATCTATTAAATCAAAAGCCCGCCCTATGTTTTGAGGACAACCTGTTCTTAAGCGAGTTGGGGTCTCCCACATTGGCTTGGGTTCTATAATCTCAATTTCATCAGGAATATCTTCATCAGAACTATAATTATTCCAGTGGGATTTGCTAGCGCAGCAGCATAACAGCTGCTTGAAGAGGAAATGTCCGGCACGGGCGATAAAGACAGCACTTACGAAAGACGATGGTCGTCGTTGAGGAAGACCATCACGGTAAGCGATAGCCACCCATGCTAGCAGTCGCTACCATGATGCAAATATTTGTACCGCGGAAGGCAGTGGCCCCCGCAAATAATGTTACGTTTTATCGCGGTAGGTAGCGGCCACCGTGCAAAAGCTACAAGTCATACGAGCTCGTCTGACTTGATTGCGGATAAGTTGGGACGTTTAACGTCCTATCGCAAACAAAGACTGGATTATCTACCCAGTCTCTACCCTCAGAAATCCTCCGAAATTGTGATGGATCTTCCAGCTGTTATTTCGTGACGATCAGATCGAACTGATTTGTATCATCGTTGAGAATAATAAAACCGTTGGTATAAATTAAAAAAATGTCTAAGTTACAAGCACGTAGTAGTACATTTTCGATTATAAAACCTATCATCGCTTTGGAGAACAGAACTGGGAGTCGAGTTAAGCAACATTCTTATTTTGAAGCGCTTTGTGAATACAATGACGTATTCCCCGAAGATGTTTGATGCGAGCTCTCAAAAAACAAAAACACTCGATATGAGATAAACCACCGAAGTTTTTCGATACGAGGCAATGGCTTTTACCTCGTAATCAAGTGAAAATACTCTTAGAAGCTCGCCGTAAAGAAGGCCAATACGGATGTCAACCTCACCACCACACACCAGTCTAACGTTTTGTGTGAAGAAGCCCACAGGAGGCTGGCGGATCATTCATATTTATAATGAGCTAGCGTCTACGGTATCAGCTCAATCTCCAATACCGAGGAAGGGCGACATCATTGATTGTATGAGCAGAAGCATGCCTCCTATTTCAGAGGTGGATTTATCAAATCCTAAATGCGCGAGAAAGATATTCATATAACGGCGGTAAGCATAATGATTTTGGAGCTGCTGGTTATGCCACAGGGGTTGAAAAACGTCCCTGCATAATTCAACAGATGTGTTACACGTCTGCTATGCCCGATGCGGGGATTGCACCAAGTTATTTTCTGATTTTTTTTTTATTACGTATTCATCCATACCAAGGTTTAAAACACGATAAAGTAACTTTGAAGTACATGCAGGTCTTCAACTTCGGTGCATGCGAGTTTTGTATGCTTGTTGGCAAGAACGGAACTTCAAACTATGCTCGAAAAGCACGACCCATACGTGCACTTGCCCTTACCCGAGAAGATCAAGTAGATAGCATAATAGCTGAATAGTCTGAGCAAAACAACGAAAAGATCCTCGCTAAGTTCATTGGGCTAGCAACATATTAGCAAAAATATTCATACAATTATCCAGATGTATTTACGCCCTCTTTTACCAATCATGAAAAGGGACATTTAATGTCATTGGGTAACCAAAGTCAAGAAGCGTTTGACACAGGCAAGCAAAGCTTGACTGAAGCACTGGTGCTAGCAATAGCCGAACATAATTACCTGTTCACGTCGTTGTGAGGCGAGCGATTTGCAATCGGTTGTGGCCTGACAAAACGCGAATACGGTGAGCACAATCGCATTATATGGCCCCCTGTCGCGTCATCTATATCCCGCCGATCACAGCATTACAAGGAACGCCTTGCCATAAGGTATGTTCAGGATAAATTTAGGATCTATATATTAGGAGATAAACCCTTCTTAGCCATGCTTCTTCAACCACGTATAATCGCCCCATCTGTCCGAAAGAATGGCTAGATGGTTGTCATTTTTTGCAGAATACAACTTCACGGTTGAATCCAAACGGGTTGGTAGCGGATGCACCCTGATTACTAGACAAAACCGTCCGTAACAGAAATTGGCATATCAAACACAGTCCGTTGCACTGTACCTGCTTCGCTTCTTGTACAGAAAAAACATGAATTATATGAAAGCAACCAAAAGAGGAAGAGGATCGCCTGTTGATTGATTATTTAATCAATCAATCAGCGATGAAACGCAAAGAACCTAGAAAGTTCTTACGCGCAAGCGTGTATCGCTATTGATTGCACGAGACCTGCTGCTATACAGCTCGACCAAATGATGACAGTCGCATCGTTGTTCAAGATGATGGTGATATCAAGCACGAAATCATGATTTGTTGGGCCTGGATTGGGGAACCAAGGCCTACTCTTTTCTCCATATGCGACCCGTACTGAAGGAACCAGTACAAGTGCGCAAGTACGTACGTGCTTGCGATATTTACCAGCGAGTAAAGTCTGCGCAATCCAGAGTATAGGAAGTCCATTTCTATTGACTTTTTTATTCTTCTTCCTGATAAAAGCTGTATGAAAGGGATATGGGAGTTTGTAGACCAATTCAGTAAGATGGTACACTTACTGCAGTGTCCGCAAAAATCACTACCGCGAAGACATTGCGGGTATTTATCGATACGGTATTCCACTTAGACGGAATGTCACAAAATCATATGCTCGGATAAAGATCCGAGAGTTACGGGGCGTTTCTGGAAAGAAAGGTTTAGTTATTGCGCAAGAAGTTGAAGATCTTAACCGCAGACATTACAAAAAGACAGTTAGACAGACAGAACGACTTGACCGCATTCTGGGAAACATGCTGCGTTCTTATGCGCGTGATTTTTAACAGTGTAAGGTGGAGTGACGTTTTGCCTCGCACTGAGTTTGCTATCAACAATTTGGTACATGCTTCAACACAGCTCACACCATTCTACGTGAATGCCATGTGGCAACCACGCACAGCCAAACTAATTGGGAGATCTACCCGTCCAGATTTCGAGCAAGCCAATGTGAACGGAACGCAAGGTTCTGGGAAGGAATGTTGAACGTACTTACTGCCGATGTAGTAACCGATCCAGCTACTGATGATAGTCGTTCCCGAGTATAGAAAATGCATCCATCGCACCAAATGATTTCGATGTCGGGCTGATCATCGTTATAAAGCGTTTACAATGAGTTCACCAGTTCCAAGGCAATGGTTGAGAGCCTGAAACGAACGACAATGGCACCACCGACAAGCCTGCTTTCTCTTAGGGTAGACGCATATAACTTCGCACGAGGTCATCCACGACCGTAAAAGGTGCAAGAGATTTTGCAGAAATGTCTTTACGGGCCAAAATTCACCTTCCCTCCAAAATGATGAAACCCGTTAACATTTGATCAATCTATTGTGGGCTACTCCGATGGCAATTTTGATACTTCTCTACATGAAGTTATGTTTCCCATTGACGATTACGAGTACGACGGCGATGATAGATAACAAAAACTATGGCCGCCCTGTCCAATCTCGTTCGACCGCTTAGAAACTCTCTGAGCAACTGGACTGTTGATACGCACCGGACTACCGATCAATAAAACCCGCTAATTAGTGACCCAAAATTCTTCGGTGCCACTGCCCATCCGGACATCGAAGTCGGTTAATCGAAAACAACTCTGTCGAGGAAGGGAATTAAATCAAATGCTGCTGACTATCTCCCCGAAAATTGATACCCCAACGCAGCCACTGATGGTCATTTCTCCGCGGATTGCCTCCCTCCGACCGCTCATTTTCCACTGGATCAGGATCTGGATAAATCGGAGATCGCTTCTCTGGACCACCAATTGCAGTCGATACATCTCGCCAAGAAGATGTGAGAACGCTTCCTTTCCATGCCTGCCTTTGAATTTTTGAAGCCGTGACCAAGGTTCCGGCCTAATAACTGTTCAATATAGTCACAAAGACCCGCGATATCCAATCGTATGCGCTCAGAGTCATAGAAATGAACATGCCTACATGCCGATGATGGGTATGTCCACCAGTCCTTGGGTTTTCAAGTTTCCGCAGACTGCTCAAGAATTAGTCCGTTCTATGCCCAGGTTATCTGGAATGTGACGTTATCTCGCCATTCGAAAGCCGATCCTGGTCTAGCCAATTTCGTCACCAATCGCAAGATGAGACGCAGTCGGGTAGATTTGATCTGCGCATACCTCTCTTGAAAGGCATCCTAATCTGGGGAATACGACTTAGACACACTTTTCTATTGACAAGTTTCTTCCACATTTGTGTCAAAAAGCGTGCATTTCTTCTTAGGTGGGATGCTGTTATCCGGAAGACGAATGTCAGTCCTCTAAATGAGGTGTTTTTCTTTTACCGATGTCGATAAACGAGTGTTGTGGCGCAAGCAGTTCTGGGGTCACACTGATGATCAGCCAGGCCTTTGCATTGACCGTCTCCGAAAGTATATTTTGTTGATGATTAGCACGCTGATCGGTTTAAAACTTCGGCGTACTCATTTTATTAGTACCGAAAAAATATATACTAGCTTCAACCAAAATTAACTCCATAATTCCACAGTCATCCCAAAAGTTTAAAGTCATTAATCTAACCCAATCGCACAGTCGCAGAATACTACGATAAATCAACACTTCCACCGTTGCGAACAAGTCCTAATTACTCCTGATCAGATCGGTGCCGGTCTACTATCTGAATAGGAAAATGAACAGATCGAGATCGGAACGGCTTCTTATCCGCTCTCAAATTGGTCAACAGTTGCCGACTGGGCATCTTCTACTGCGAAGTCCGATCGTCTTCCTTACGCGTATACATTACCTGGAACCTGTTACGACTTGTGCGTTCACGCTCGTCCCACACCAAGACTAGGTTGATTCACTGTATCCCTTCCAAACGTTAAGAGCTTGAGATAGCCTGTTTGTTTAGAATTTTTCCTCGTTATATTTCTAAATGTTCAATTTCAATATATATGGTATTCAATAGAAATTAAAGTTATTAAATAATCGTATTAGAATACAAATTATACCATTACCCTTTACGAGAATTGAACTTGTGTTTTCGCCGTGAAAACGCATGTCCTAACCATTAATCGAACTTTACGTCTCTTCCTGACCACTTGGACGTCAGCAAAATCCGCTCAACCTCAAACTCGTCCCGATCCAGTGGCCTCTCTCCGGTAATAAGGCTTCATCAAAATCAAACCTATGAATCTTCTACACATGCTCATCAGGGTATTCTTTTACGAACTTAATCTTCGAACGTGCACGATCGGGAAAATGTTATATTCCGTAACAACCAGGCAGCAAGATTATTCGATCAGTTAGGCTACTCTACACGGGTCGTGCTAGTTCCTCGCATAGCCGTTGTTGACCCTATTCAGATAGAGCCAGAGCCTTGAGCCCGGATCAATACCGTAAGGTTACGCCTGATGGTTGATCCGATCGGCTTGATCTCGGATCGATATCGAAGTCGATCATTCATTTGCTCTTGGTTGTATTGGTAATACCATTGAATCTTCATTCTTCATCGCCCAGCATCTCGAATGCGACCTCTTGTGCACTCACTGCCTCCATGGTCGATCGTGGATCCCATACATACGCCATGTATAATAATGTATCACTCCTGAATGATCCCAATTAAAGGCGAACACAAATCTCTCGGCGTATACATCCCAATCCTGTTTTTCCGGGTAGGTAACGTAAATCTTGATCGCTGTAGTGAGGGTTTGGACTCTATGCCATTGGCTTGTGGTCTGTATGCTTTACTTCTGCCCAAGATCCTGTTAAACGATCCGAAAACTTCGCATATAGCGACGGAATACACGACGTATAAGATCGTTAACATCTGAAGGAATGGAAGAGGAAGTGATTGAAAAGAGACGGATTAGGTGTGTAGCTATTTCAGGCATGGTTAGCTGGATAATGAAGCATTAATAGCTGACCGACAGTTTCCCGGGGGGAATAGCGCAAATATAAGTGATCGAACGACTTTACAAGCAAGTTCAGGCGATAGGTCAGGATTCTACGGCAAATAAAATTGATTAATCATTTGATAGAATTCAGGATATGTAGTTTTTGGTTAGGGTAACATGAGTATTTGTGGTGCACATTAGGTTCATGGATATTATGGATAAATAAATGAGTCTAGATCTTCTTTCGAATAAACAAGACGGGACGACTCTTCGCTCATTGGAACAGCTGCAAGAAGGTAAACAAGGTTCTTCCAGTGTTTATATCCCCGAGCAGCATATTATTAGGCTGTCCAGAAGCTTCCCGACGTGAGCTACACACTTAATCAAGTCGCCCATGACAGCCGCTTGCGGTCCGATGCTTGGAAAACTTAATGGAGACAGTCGACGGTCTTTCCGGGACAGTGTACAAAGTTCCGATCGGAGTACTCGATGGGCATTAGAACGATCCGATCGGCAGATTTGAAACTGGATTTCATACTGTTGTCAACCCTGGACATGTCGTTGGCGGATTGGTCGAGTTGGTCGCGTCCCAAATCTTAGTCTTGCTTGGTCTTTGCAGTTCGATTGGGATCCATCCGGACAAGCAACATAACACCTAAACCCAGACTTAACACGATAATTGTATATTAACTTTACCGAGCGACCCACGGCCGAGTCACCGCCTGATCAAGGTGAGTCAAGAGCCTCAGCCCGGTCTTGATGGACTTGATTGTCTTGAGATTGTCATCACCAATCAGCGGAGAATTGAATCAACAGGATCAGATGACAGGGAAATACTATCGGATCCATGATCTGAAAGATCATACAGATCGGCTAGCCGATTGGGGTGGATATATCCAGGCCAGATGAGCCTTGGATGGTCTGGAATATTTAGCTGTGACCTCACCATCTTTCCTGACTGTTTTCTGCGATTGGTATAGCCCAGATTTTAAGGCTCGTACCTTTTATATCCGATTGTGTTCTTGGAACTGGAGATCTCTTAGAGGGAGACCCGCACAAGCGACAGTCATCGATCCACGTCCAAGAATTCTTCAACTGAGACCTTCAACGTTTGCTGAACCGTTTGCTCCTGGGTAAGCTGCGTTGAAGCAGACCAACAAAAGCAGTCGCATTAAATTTTTTGTGGCATTTACGTACCAGAGTGACGGAATGAGGGTTTTGATCGTGAAGAATTGCGAAGACTCTTAATATATAGTAGAGCTCGGATTTGTTACGTTGCGCATTTGCGACAGAAATCGGGGGCGACAGTGGTAAAGCAATGAAAATTGTAAATAACTTGTCTATATGTCACATCTGGGAACAGATTGATTTGAATTGGCCGTAAAACCCACGATTTTGGACGGCAATTTTTCAGGAACTGGTTATGACGTACCTGTTAAAAAGTTTCGTTATACATACTTGCGTAGATTCGTAGAAATTTGAGTCGTAGATGTCGTTTAATGCCTTCAACTACTGAATTCGTCTTTTGTTAATTTTATCGCAACCAATATTCCGTTAACGATGAAAACAACAGCCCAAGACAATTCGCAGACTGTAAAAGAAGATAACAAAGAGGTGTAAAGTCTATGTGAAAAATTGTCCTATTCTGTGAAAATAAAAAAACTCCTATCTTGTGAAATACTGCCAAAAGTGTCCTATTATATAACATTTCTCTAAATGAAAATATATACCCAGTTTTGACCAAAAAACAGTATAATGAATATTTTTAACAGTTACTTGTACAGATATAGGTAGGTGTCATGGGATGAAACAGAGAAGTGTCGAAATGGGATGCGATCAAAACGACCAGATCGCCGCAAGAGACCTAGTGAATCAATTGTTTGCTGGATATGATTTCGACAGGGTGAACAAGATGATCTATGGCACTTTATCTAAGTTACGTGATCGGATGTGTCTTACACACAAAGAAGTTCTCAATTACGTAATACCAGTGTGTGAATTCTTTTCCCCTTAACAAAAGATCCGACATGTTGTACCTTGGTATTAGGAGCGGATGGTTAACCAAGTCTTCCTGGATCAATTTATTCTTGGAAGGGATGCCACAAACGCACCTTGGCATGCCAAAAGTCCCAGTGAGGACTTTCTTCTGGGAACACTCACAGGTGCAAAAAAACATCGGTCCATTTTTTTAATAAGGGTCTTTTGGAAAGGTTTTATATAGACGATAAATGATTTTTTTGAGAAATATAGCGTTATTTGTGGAGTATACATTTTTCGCGTTTTTTTGTCTCTCAAGTTTTGGCTTGAATCAATTGGTCAAACAACTTTCAACAGAGTCGTTTTCTGGTACTCAATTTTAATATAAAACCTACCACAAACCCCAGTAAAGGGTTCTGCCGGTCCATTACCCTCGTTCCGACCAGGTGAAGACTCGACCTGATCGGAAACATCATTGATTATCAAGGTCCACTTCGTGAGTGCACCACCAGATGTAATGGTTACACATGGTGAGACATAAAAAAATCTAGATCGTCATGTCCCACCCTAAATCGATCTTGATCGGGATTATGAGGATTGGATCTTCCACTCCAATCGGTCACATCGGGGATCAGATGTAGAGGATCGACTAAGTACCCATAAAAATCCGATGGTTGGGAGTCTTGGCTAGTGACAGTTCCGATTTGGATGACGGATTCCAAATTTTGAAGTCCATGCCACCTCTTTGGTGCGCGTATATAGATGACCTAGGATATCACCGTGACTCTAATGATGATAATGATCTTCCGATTTAAATGGAGAATCTTTTACTGGGTTTATTGGGGAACGCCAATTACCCCTCAAGTACGGCTAAATACTAAGGAAGCGACGATCAATTTGGTAAGGGGAAGTGTCAGATTGTTAGGTTTTTATGATAACTGGCTCCGATTTGAGTCGGATTGGGTTATAGTCTCATTAACCATAATTCGGTATTTGATCTGGTTAACTGGAGTACCATATCGAAATGAAAAGATGATACCCTTGTGTCTCCGATCTGATCCAGTACGGGTTGTGAAAAATTAACTATAAACTGAGTATGGATTGGTTTTTGATCCCAAACGAATGCATGTAGTAGTAAAAGACATGGGGGAAGATCAGTACGACCTTCCTAACAAAGTACCAAGGTTGGATAAGGATTTGGGATAATGAAAAAGAGGACAAAAAGAGAAGAACCTGAGAATGTAGGGGCGATTTTTGGCCTCATCTCGAGGAGACATTCCTTACGTGAGTTATACAGGAACCCAGTGATAAAGATCATTTGCCCCAATATTAACGGCAACTAGAGGGCCTATCCACTGTGTCGATCACAACTGGAGAGTTTTTGGGGCCTGTTTAGCCTAAAGATTGGTTCTATTATCGGGAATAAACTCGTTCCCGATGTCCCCGCCAGTGGATGTACGCTCTGATTTTGTGATAACTCGGCCGATCTATTGGTTTGCAACAAGGATATTTGCTCGATTCTATCAACTAATTGGTCATATGAACGAGAAAGATATCTGTTGGATCCGATCGTAACGTATAATTCTTACAAACTTCTTCCAACTAAGCGTTGGAATATCCATCCCCTCCGAACCCGTCAGCGCATTAGACTTCAAGTCTATGTTTGCGTTATGTTGTATACATCCCAATGTGTTTCATGATAAATTCAGACGAGCTCATCGGTGCAATGCCTATAACCAACTTCTCGGGGGGGGGGGACATCCCGCCGTGGTTTTAATTTCTTCCTTACGGTGGTCACCGCTAGATAGGCAGCTCCTCTTCATGGTGGTTTGTTACCTCCATTGATTATGTCCTCCTAAGGAAAACCGCCGTCTGTCGTGAGTACTACAACACGGCGGTCTTTATCTCTGGCCGGACATTTCTTCTTCACGGAGCTGCCTACTGTCAACGGATATATCCTCCATTGAAATTTCCGGATCAGAACTAGTGGGACCATCAGTCCAACGGTATATCCAGGGCTATCTGTCCCTGGGTCATTGCCGCACACGATCGATAGGGTTTCCCAGCCATTGACTGTTTATGCTTGAATATCCATGCGATGACCAAGATAGCATCAAACCTTTCATCTGTCGAGGACGAAAAAAATCATCCTCGAACGACACTTCGTCCACTTCAAAGAGTGTGCGTATCACGCGCTTTGGCATAGTTATGTTGATAACTGGACTGAAAGCATGCTTCGTGGTATTTTAACCTCACGAAGGTAATGACGCTATGTTTTGCGCTCTCACAAAGATGTTTAATGCGCCGTTATCAAAGACTGCACGCATGGTTCTTGCAGCTTAACCTTCAAAGTGATTATCGTTTCAGCATCAACCTGTACTCGTTGTCGGAAATTTTCTCTTCTGGGACTATCGTTCTCACATAACCGATGTCGGCATGTATAAACAATACCTCCAGTTGGGTTACCCGTCCCTACGATATGTTGACGTTTTTTGGATCGACAACGGACTTACCCGTCCTCTGACCGCGTGGCACAGGACGCACTGCCATGCACACGTAAGCAAAGTGTGCCATCCTCGCGCATCTTTTGCAGCAAAGATTCTTATTTTTTTCGATTGCTCCAGTGTCGAAGTAACCGCAAGCATATGTCCATTGGTTCTTGATCTCCGTCTCACTATGTCTTGGTCGCGATATGGTGGAGGGTGACTAGCCTCGCCGGTATTTACCACCGTGTGGCATCTGTTGTTGCACGTTAATTTCGAATGACCCCTTCCGCTGCGACCGCTACCAGTATACTGCTTTCATGCCTGTATACTAGGATGCTCTGGAAGCATCTGTTACCTATTCGGCTGATGTGGGATCGTTGATCAATCCCTTCATATATGTAGCTACTTGAGTAACTGTGTCCAGAGGTTCACTGACAATATATAATAACAAGTATTGTGCCTTCTGCGAGTAAGATTTTATGTCAAGCTTACCGTGACGCAGATCTAAAAAATCAGATTGATATATGAATTTATTATGAGGAGCTTCAAAGGTGAGCGATTCTAACTTCTCCTTAAACGCGTTTAGAGTTTGAGACGCAGACAGTTCAGCTATCATACGCCCCCATGGCCATGCCTTGGCGCGACCGCAAGGCTAAGGTGTACCTGTATCATGGATACACTGATATTTCGCGTGTATATGGCTGTCTCTAATTCGAGAACCACCATAGGAGAGGTTCTCCGTTCACAGTGTATGGATTTACGTCGGCCTTGCCGGTCTCGACGTGCTAGTCGCAAGCGCTGATGTGGTGGAGTCCAGTTCAAAATCTAACACCGAAGTGTCCGAAGCTGAACCACCATCTCGCTCAGCCGACCAACTAACGGGGGGGGGTACCCCGCGAACCTTCGCCTGGATGCCGAGTCCGATTCGTCTCGCGTCTCACCTTGTGTAACCATTGTTGTGGGTGGCTACACACTCGGTGTACCGTTTCTCAGTGAGGATCTTGGCAGGTATCGATACGGATGTACCACTTCTGGGGTACTTGATCCAAAATTCCAACGAAAAGATAATCCAATGTAGTCGATCTGCAAACGGAGGAGAAAACGTCACTCCGAATGCGGCGAAATCTGGCACTTTACTGCACGTAGCAGTGACTAATCCAGTCAATATGGTCTCTGGTACTTGATTGCAAAGGCAATGAGTAATACAGCCAATAAGTTTTGGCACTTGAATGCAGATCGCAGTGAGTAATCCAACCAATTCCTGGGACTTGACCGCAGATCGCGATGAGTAACCCAGCCAGTAAAACAAGTCCCAAACGTGTCCGAACTTGAGGGGTGAGTGAACGTAATGAGATCTTCCCGTCGTGGGACTTCCGGTGGAGCTCAGTCCTCGCCGGGATTAATGAGCAAGAGGGGACCCTGTTAGCCCTCTGCTCCCAATGACTCCTACGGAGCGGTGACTTATGCAACCCAATGTAATACGAACACTATATATAATAAACCAATTAAAATCCAATATGTAAACTATATGTAAACCGTGTGCCTTACCTCAAATCTGCGTACAAAACACTCAAATCACACGATTGGCCCAAAACACTCCGTCCTTTCAGCCAACCCGATCGATCCGCCTTGGCAACTGCTACACTGGTACAAAACTGGTCAACAATTTTCAATAGCACTTTACCACACTGATGGCACCGGCGATGCGACTAAACTCCCTCAAAATCGGTCTATTATGTCAATTTGCTCATCCGGACTTTAACCTTGAGCATTTTCTCATGCTAGGGCCGATGCACTCGATCACGTGCACCAGAACGCCGAGCTGGCGCGCTGGGCAACTCCCCTTTAGTAACTGTAACAGTACTGATCCTGTAAAAGGCTTACACTGTAATTGCGAGGAAGCGCGCAATTCAATTAGGGCAGGATTAGTTGATAACAACTAATCCTATACTAGAAGTAAATATAAATATTTACTTAGGTCTAAGAACGCAAAATTAAGAGTGTTTATTTAATGGATGGTTTAGAGGCTAATAGTATAGTAACTAACTAATTAATATAATAATATCAAGTATTCAGCTAACTGTACTATTAGTTAACCTGCAAGATTCAGTATTTATACCGAATCGACTTTTCCTTGGTAGATTATAATAACTTATAATCTCTTATTTAAATTTCAGACAACGCGTCTGAAATTAAACTGTGATAGTCTAACTTGAATATCAATTATGTAATGGCACCCCATTACATCACCCCCACTTAAGGTGCTTGGCCAATAATAATTCTTATTTTGTCCAATCATGGGTGGCACTTGTTGGTCGTTCTCATTTACCCACTGATTCACCATCGACTCGATGGTCAAGGCACGCGGCGGCGCTCTAAAGAGCGCTGCTGAAAACATTGAAGGAGCTTCTTCCTCCGCCTCAGCACTAGGTGCTGAGATGTTGAGTGACAACGGTGACGCTGCATTAGCAGCGTCAACTACGAAAAGGTCGGAAGACGTACCGTCTTCGACCACAGATGCTGCTAAGGTGGAATCTGGCAAGAAACAGGGAGATGTTGCTAATGCAACATCTCGCACGATGGCAACTTCCGAATGGCGTGTTGCCAAGAGGGCCATGTTCGGGAGTTATGACTCCGAACAAAGTGATGGGGATACAGCTGTCCCCACTAAAGGATCTAGCGAGTCGAAAATCGCTAGGTGCTCATCGCCTAACAGCGATGACGACTCTGGTGTCGCTGTCTGCTATGACAGCGACAATGATTATCACAGGTGGTTGCGGGATTTCAGAGCCCCACCTGGACCAAGTACGTCTCCACGTCGGGGTTATTTAACCCCGGCGCGTGGTGTTGAAGCAGGCGGTGATCCGCCTGATAAAAGAGCTCGAACAGAAGCGGCGACTGCCGCTTCTAAAGCGTATCATCGTACGGAACCACATGTTCCGTACAGGGTGGGGTTATGGACCCCTGGCTGGGCTATTGCCCCCAACAGTGGCGGTCACCGTAAACGAAACTGCCAGTATGCGTTGTTCGATATCAACGTGCTGGATGACTGCGAAGACATCCAGTCACGTCGATTCGATCGAAGTACAGACGATAGACGTCTGTACTTTATTGACCTCTTTTTCCAGGTTCGATATTATTCGAGCCGGAAAGGGTCAAGGAGGAACAGGGACGATAAAGACGCCCTGAATCAGAGTTGAAATGCTTTTGTGTACAACTACAACAAAATCCCAGATGATTACGTGAATAAAGTTCACGTAATGCGCGAGCGCTTTTTAAAGCACTCAAGAACAGGCAAAATGGAATACATCCATTATGCTTGCACCAAAGAAGGGTTAAAGTGTGGTGTCCCTTCTCACCTCGTTTTCCCGCGGTGTACGCAGGGCGCTCCTCGTCTGTCAGAGGAGGATTTGCGGGGATACGGTGGTTTTTCCGTACCCGCCGAAATTCAGGGTTTAATTGATACCCTGAATGCATCAACACCTACTGTTGATGCTACTTCGCATTATGAGTTTGAGACTTCTTCTCAAACTCAGTCAAAAGGTCTGGGGCGTCGGCCCTCAGAACCTCAATCGTCTCCTAAGAGTCGAACTCTTGGGGATATCCCAGCCAGCGTACCAAGTACTCGGTACGCTGCCCCTTCTTCGAAGGCACCGAGCGCTTCGAGACCAAGCGATCGAGGATATGTCTCTTGTTCCCCTGATTATCAATCAGGGGCGGAGGAGGTTGAGAATTCCCTCGCCGTTGTTGTTACAGAGCATGGTTCTTTGCACCGCAAGCTCGAGGAGGGTTATTCCTCCTTGAGTAGCGATATGTCTAACTGTGTGAAGACATATCGGTCTCTTCGCGAGGATGTCCGAGACATCATCGGGGCGCACACTGCCCTCCAGCAGAAGAATGATCTTCTGTACGTTGAGATTTCCCGCTATAAGGGAGAGCTCGATCGGCGCACGGCTGATCTTGAGCAGTCGAAGGAGGAGGTAACGACTCTCCGCTCTGCTCATCAACGTCTGGAAGCCGATTACAAGTCTCTCTTGGGAGACTTGTAGAAGCACGGTATCTTCCGTGGTTCTGTGTCTCGTCGTAAGACGAACACGCATGATACGGTTTGAGCCGCCCAACATAGAATGTTGGGTGAAGCCGCATTGCTGTGGGAATGTCTAAGGTATAGGCATTCCCCCGAATCTCTTGGACCTTGAAAGGTCCAATGTACTTAGGAAGCAACTTCTTCCGTGTAGTTGCTTATTGCATGTGTAGGCAAATTGGTAGTACTTAATAATACCAATTCACCTTTCAGAAAGGAGTTTTTGTTCTTCCTTCCTTGTTTGTCTGCATTTTGCTTCTGCTTATCAAAAGCAGAGGCAAGTGCATCTTTTATATAGCGTATTACAGCTTGGCGCTGTAATACGAATTCATCTACTCCTTTATCAGCAGTAGGTGCATTGTCCTCGTTGTCTGCAGCCATTGCTGCAGACACATATTCATCGTATGCAGCTTCAGTTTCAATTGAAGCTGCTTCCGCTTCTACTGTACTTTCAGTAGAAGGGCCATCGTTTTGTTCACAAGTTGCAGTCGCAACTTGCGCATTGACTCGCTCAAAATTTGAGCGGGTCCCTCCCCCACTTAGATTTGGCGTACCGCCAAGTAAAGCTGGGGTTCGTGGATGCCTTAAGGCATTCACGTAGAACGGTGTATGCTTAGTTGAAGCATGCACCGAATTGTTAATCGCAAATTCAGTGAGTGGCAGATAGTCACTCCACTGCTCAAAGGCATGTGCTTATGATCGCAACATGTCTCCGAGAACGCGGTTAACCCGTTCCGTCTGCCCATCCGTTTCCGGATGGTCCGCAGTTGACATCTTCAACTGGGTTCCCAACAATGAGAACGTTTCTTGCCAGAAACGTCCTGTAAATCTCGGATCTCTATCCGAGACAATGTCTTCCGGCATTCCGTGCAAACGGAATACCGTATCAACGAATATCCGCGCTGTTTGAGCGGCGGTTACGTTCGCTGATACTGCAGTAAGATGTACCATCTTACTGAAACGGTCTACAAAGACCACTATTCCAGTCTTCCGACTATTGTCGGGTGGAAGACCGAATACGAAGTCCATTGAAATGGACTTCCAACACTCTGTCGGAACCGGCAGAGATTGCAGCGGAGCCTGTGCAGACTGCGCAGGCTTAACGCGCTGGCAAATCTCGCAAGCGCGTACGTATTTTCGTACCCACTTGTACTGGTTTCGCCAGTAAAAGTCACGTGCTAGAGAAGCGTATGTCTTCTCTCGACCTTGATGCCCCGAAATCGGTGCATCATGATACTCAAACATAATTTGATGTTTGAGATCATCGTCGTTTGTAACGACGATGCGACTTTCATCTTTTTGGTCTGTGCTGTAAAGCAGCAGACCATCGTGCAGTCGATATCGATGCACGCAAGCGCGGAGGAACTCTGGGAGCTCGTCGCGTTTCTCACTTGATTGATTACGTAATTAATCAATCAACAGACGTGTCTCCTCGTCTGTTTTGTACGCCTCTCGTACTTGTCGTATAATTGACGACGACAAAGCAGTGCAACGGATCGCGTTTGCACTGGCCCCTTACGGACGGTTTCATCTCGTAATCGGGCCATCGTGATAGCGCATCTGCTATCACGTTCAACTTTCCGGGTTTGTATTCAACCGTAAAGCTGTACTCAGCAAAGAATGACAGACATCGAGCCATTCTTTGAGAAATGTGTGGTGAATTCACGGCCGTGTGTAGCGACGCATGGTCCGTGTAAACCACAAACGGTCTATCTCGAATAGATAGATCCGAAATTTGGCCAGTGCATACTTCATGGCAAGGGGTTCCTTGTCATGCACTGGATAGTTGCGCTCGGCTGGAGCAACTGACGCGATTGATAGCAGATTACGCGATCACGATCATCGTGATCACGCTGCATCAAAGCGCAGCCGATAGCGAAATCGCTCGCGTCGCAATCGACGTGGAACGGGCGCTTGTTATCGGCTATAGCCAAGACAGGCGCTTCAGTCAAGCTTTGCTTGACTGCATCAAAAGCATCTTGACATTGGGTATCCCAATGCCATTCGACATCTTTCTTAAGTAATTGAGAAAGAGGTCGTATTAACCCAGCATAGTTGCACGAATACTTGTGCAAATATGTTGCCAACCCAAGGAACTTTCGAAGTTCCTTAACGTTGTTTAGCGTAGGCCATTCAACGATCACCCTGATCTTTTCTGGATCAGGACGCACCCCGTTCTTGCCCACAAAACATCCAAGAACGGGTATCTCAGGTGCACCAAAGGTGCACTTCTTTAGATTTGCATAGAGCTTATGCGTAAGCATAAGCTCTAACACTCGACGTAGATGTTCCCTATGGACATCTACATCGCTTTTATCGTGTTCACCCTTACTATGGATGAACACGTCATCGAAATAACTCGGTGCGAATTCTCGCACCGGGCGTAATAGATGCGTTACGCATCTGTTAAACGTAGCAGGGGCATTTCGAAGCCCCTGCGGCATAACAAGCCACTCCCAAAGCATACCGCTTGGGGTGCTTACCGCCGTGAGAGGGATATCCTTCTCACGCATTAGGATTTGATAAAATCCATCTCTTAGATCGAGAGCAATAAAGATGGTGCTCCCGCACATGCCATCAATGATGACATCTTTTCGCGGTATCGGTGTCTGCGCCGGTACCGTCGCTGCGTTCAGCTTGTTGTAAGCGTGAACGATTCTCCACCCACCTGTGGACTTCTTCACACAAAAGGTGGGGGTAGAGTGCAGTGAGGTAGACTCCCGCACTTGGCCTGATTTACGACGAGCTTCGAAAAACTCGTCGATCGCTTTTACCTGATCACGCGGCAACGGCCATTGCCGCGTAACACAATACTTCGTGCCTGGCACGAGGTCAATCTCATGACGAGTTCCCTTATCTTTAGGGAGATCGCTAGGTACTTCTTATGGGAATACGTCAGCGTATTCCCGAAGTACCTCATAAAATGGGGAGTTCGCTTTAAGCGACTCCCAGCTCTGCGCTTCAAAGCGCTGAACTTTGGTTTGATCATTGGGAACCTCTTTCCCAATGTTTTCCACTTGTAATGTGGATATTCGTTCACGAATATCCACTACATCATCTGTTGCTACGATAATACAGATCTGTTCGATCTGATCATCGTGCAAGTTTCTCATAAACTTCTTCCAGCTTAGCGCTGGAAGAGCCATCACCTCCAAACCTTCTTTCGGAGGGTGTTCCATCAACAGAGACTGGGTAGCTAATCCGGTCTCCGTTTGCGTCAACACGTTGATCGTCTCGACGGAACTGCCCATGCAATAAGATGCACATGTCTGATTGACTGCTACACGGTGATTACGATTCACCGTGTGCGAATACTCATCCTCATGGTGGCCACTGCCTACCATGGAGTTTTGGCGATCAGATGTGCTCGTCTGATCGGCCGCCTTTTCTGCGACACGGTGGTCTTTATCACCCGTGCGCATGGCTAACGCAACGTGGTGGGCATTGGCCACCACGGAGTTGTTCTCACGATTGCACTCGATCGTGAGTTCACTCTCATCAACACGGAATTCATTCGTCGTGTTGGAACCTTCGGTCGCACAGTGGGTGTTTCCCACTGTGGATACTATTTCATTCTCACGGTGGGTGTTTCCCACCTTGGATATAACTTCATCCTCACGGTGGTCTTTATCACCCGTGGAATGTTTCTCTCCAACACGCAACGCCTCTTCTGTTGCGTGTGGTAGTCCCTCTGGACTCTCACCAGCGGAGGTACCTTCCGCTGATCGTGTCAGAACAGACCTGGTGGTGCCATCGCTATCCACCAGACTGTCTGACGCTGCGGTTGTATCCTCTGATACAGCCGGATTAGACACAGGGTGATCAGATCCTGTGCGTCCGCCGCAGTCGATCGACAGGTTAACCCAGTCGATCGAAGGTTTAAGCTTGGACATCCATGGGAATCCAAGTGTCACATCGAACTTGTCATCTAAATCGAGGACGATGACTTCATCCTCGAATGACAGTTCGTTCAACTAGAAGCGTGTTTTAATCACACGCTTTGGAATAGTCACGGTTGCACCTGTTGCTAACCGGACTGACAACATTCTTCGTGGGGTCTCTACCTCCACGAAGCTCAACAGCGTTAGACTCTGAGTTCTAACGAAATTGTTTGACGCTCCTTTGTCAAACAAAGCTCGCATGGAGACATCGCTCCCGTGCGGGTTAACCTCCAGGGTGATAAGTGGCTTACCCATCACCCTGCACCTTTTGACAGGACATAGTCCAGTCTGGGGCTATTACCCTCACATGCCCTATGTCGTCATGTGGGATAACATTCCCAGTAGGGCGCCCCGCCCCTACTGGCGATTCTCGTTTTTTGCACCAACAGGGTGATGTCCCTGTTGGTGTCGCCGTGCAGCGGACGGTTCCGTCCGCTGACTGCGTGGCACCGGACGCGGTGCCATACACTCATGGGCAAAATGCCCCATTTTCGCGCATCTATTGCAGAAAATATTCTTCTTAAATTTCGGTTGCTTCGAGCACGAAGCAACCGCAACCGATAGGTCCATCGGCTCTGGACCTCCACCGCCCATGCTCTGGCGCGGGTGGCTGTTTCTTGAGACAAAGTGTGAGCTTCGTCTGCCTGACTGCTGATTGTTGACATGCCGTTGCGGCATGTCAAAAGCGAAGGGCTGTTGAGCCCTTCGGCTGTACCCAGCATGCGATGATGCTGATCGGATGCTGAACTCCTCACGGATGTTCATATCAATGGCATCCCTTAGAGTCTCTGGCGGGTGCCGGTAAAGACTCTGTTTGACGGGACCATCATTGAGTCCCTTCATGAAGCCAGTGACCAGCATAGCAGGGGGCACCGGCTCATACACAATATTTGACAGCAAATATTGCGTCTTCTGAGCGTAAGCTTGGAGGTCAAGCTTACCTTGCCGGAGTTCCATAAGCTCCTGCCGACTACTTAGCTCCATTTCTGGAGCTTCAAAGTTGAGCTTTAGCTCAGCTTTTAATTCCTGATAAGTCAGGAACGCAGAGTCATCAGTGGCTCTGCGACTCATCGCCCATGCCCTGGCTCTGCCGCCCAGACATGTTGTGGCGAAGTACGCCTGCTGACGTTCGTCAACAATATTTTGCGCAGAGATGGAATCTTCCACCTCTGCGAACCATCTACGAAGAGGCTCGCCCCCTTCGCCGGTAAAGGGCGGTACTCGCGCCTTTACCACTTCAACGCTATGCGTTGCAGGTGCAGTTTCGGTCCGCGCTGCCTCTGGCGCGGGCCGTACTGGCTTTTCTAGGTGGTTTCGCCTAAAGCGATTCACCACCTCTACCACTTCCTCCGGGGACTTACTCTGGAGGAAGGTAATGATGTCGGTCCCCATGGACCGAACCATTTCCACCGTCGCGTCTTTACTACGCGACGAGAAGTGAGGGAAGTGTTTAGTCACCACTTCCAGCGTTCTCTCTCGCTCGGCAGGCGTCATGTCTCGTGACATGATGCCGAGCGGCTCTTAATCTTCGCTCCGCTAGTTAACTAGCAGAACGGAACTGTGGTCGTTAGTACGGACCACAAAGTGCTACCAGGTGTAAAGGACTGATCCTGTTACAGGCTTACACTGTAATTGCGAGGAAGCGCGCAATTCAATTAGGTCAGGATTAGTTGATAACAACTAATCCTATACTAGAAGTAAATATAAATATTTACTTAGGTCTAAGAACGCAAAATTAAGAGTGTTTATTTAATGGGTGGTTTAGAGGCTAATAGTATAGTAACTAACTAATTAATATAA
>CM047583.1:13354757-13377289 GCA_026184515.1 Peronosclerospora sorghi | reverse complement strand
AGCAATGGCTGCAGACAACGAGGACAATGCACCTACTGCTGATAAAGCAGTAGATGAATTTGTATTACAGCGCCAAGCTGTAATACGCTATGTAAAAGATGCACTTGCCTCTTCTTTTGATAAGCAGAAGCAAAATGCATATAAACAAGGAAGGAAGAACAAAAACTCCTTTCTGAAAGGTGAATTAGTATTATTATGTACTACTAATTTGCCTACACATGCAATAAGAAACTTCCCTATACGGAAGTTCCTACCTAAGTACATTGGACCTTTCAAGGTCCAAGAGATTCGGGGGAATGTGTCGTAAAGCGGACTTTTTTATTAGGCTAAAATAGGGCCTAATGTTGGACATTTTATTAGGCCCATAGGGGGCCTAATATTATGACTAATATTAGGACCTAAATTAGGGGCCTCATAGTGGACGCAGATAGTGGACGCAGATAGTGGATACAGTAGTACATAATTAGGTACCGCCATGTGTACCACGGTGGGTACAGTAGTACGTACCACCGTGGTGTACATAGACAGGATATAGAAGGGACACGGAAGATGTGCTGATCACTTACAGGTACGCGGCGGACACCAGCGAACAAACAAGCAACAAGCGGAAAAATCAGGTCGACTGATGGACGGAAGGCGTTTCGAATGGACGATGCGGATTGGTTGAAAGTAGGAACAGGGTAGATCTAAGGGTTTAATTGCTAATATAGTTCTCCTTTTGCGTACGATCGCGCTGATCGTTTTTTGGGAAGGCACCTTTGCGCCCCCACCTTATTGAAACCTCTACGTCCCGGGCGGGAGCACTAAGTGCGTTTTTGGCCCACCGGTTGGCGTAGAGTGTGAGAACTCACCCCGCAACTACGCCCGCAGTGTCTGCGGTTCTTCGTTTAAAGGTTTTTGGTTTTGGGAACGTGATCGAGCAGTGCTCTCACCTCTTCCCCGTGAAATTAACGTTTGGCCCCTAGAGTTCGGCTGCTTTAAGCGCCCCACGGGAACTCTAGGTGGATTTTAATATAAATACCTTTTCCTCATATAGTCTAGGCTAGGAGCGCATTGATTTGAGCGTTCCTTAGCTGTTTGACGGCTTAGAGGCTCCGCGATCAGGCAGTGAAGACTTCCGCTGCCTGATCAAGTACCCCCCCCCCTACCGATCAACACCTGATCGACACTTTTTGCGAATCGTGATCGTGATCGCTGATCGCTGATCGCAAATCGCGCCAACTGCTACTTGAACGACTTCCGGTGCTTGATCAAGTCTGATCAAGGTATATTACGACTGGGCAGCAGTTTTTAGCCCCTGATCGAGCCTTTCAGTACCAGATCGCACTTGCGATCAAGACAGAATATTGTTGATCGACGGTTATTAACGTCAGCCAAAGCCTGATCAAGCCTGATTACCACTGATCTACATCGTTTCAGCGCCTGATCGCGTCGGACTGCCGCCTGATCGCACTTGCGATCAAGACGGAATATTGCTGATCGTCGGTTATTAGCATCGGCCCAAACTTGATCAAGCCTGATCGCGGCTAATTGACGTGGTTTAATCACCTGATCGCACGTGATCACGCCTGATCGCATCGGTTGTATCGTCACAAGTTAGTTAATTCAATCTTGCACCAAGAATTCGCTGTGCGCTGTCCCCGCCACCTGAGGAGCGACCCACGCCTAGCCGTCGGGTACACAAGGTGAGCAAGAACACAAGCAGTCGAAGACATCCGGAGTCCCCCTTCGTTAGTCGGCAGTCTGGGCGCCGTGGTACCGCCTGATCAAGTCCCAAAAACTTCGATCAGCCGCTCCACCACAATGGTGCGCGTGCCCGGATCTTTGGGCGACGCGGGATATCACCGCGATTCTACGCAAGATAGCGCGGATGTGAAAGTGAACACGGAAGCTGAAGCAGAGGTGAAAATCAAGGTGGAAAAGGAGGAGGTGGTTGTGACGACGGAAGGCAGTTCGCCGTCGTCATGCCTGAAGAAGAAAGGAAATGCCGATCATCAGGACCTGGGGAGGAATCCAGATGACGTAAAGGAGGAGAAGCCTCAACCACCTCCCGAGGCTCCTTCGGGAGCCCATGCGGATCATAACTTGCGTTATGATCCGCCAAAAATACGTGTATATAACGATCCAGATTGGGATCCGATGGAGAAGTATTACAAGACCGACCAACCAATGATGTTGATCAAAGCGCCTGGGTCGGAGAGCGACGAAAGCCTATCAAGTACGCTGCCAACGGAAGCCGATCTGGTAAAGAGGTTTTACCAAAAGATTTACCGAGAGCACCTAGAAGATTACCTGATGACGAACTCGATCATGAGCCGGCTCGGGGTCGCGATCAGCGGGAAGCTGAGTAGACCGGTCAACCAGCCAATCACGAAGGGAAAAGATAAGCTAACGAATGTGCTAAGGCTAATACGCCTGATCAATCAGGCTGGTCTGATAACAGGCGCCTACGATGCCGAGGAAGTATTCGATCAGGACTCCGAAGATCTGGCAGAGGCCACCCAGCTGTTTTATTCCCTGTTGATACCCATCGTGGGCGAAGCTGACGATGAAGATTTCCCCAGTTCACACCACAATCCCCGTTGAAGATTGAGGCAAGTCCGTCAATCAACGTAGCGGGACATTCGGGGTCATCGTGCTACGAATCTGCCCCTTCAGAGGGTGAGGATCGGGGAATTGAGTCAAGTAGCGCTGGGAGTATGGATCCCAAGATAACCAGAATGGAAGTTTGCCGAAATGACAACTCCAAATTGCCGGTTGTCAAGACGGAACCTCAGTCGATCAAGACAGAAAACGATCAAGGGCCACAGTCGCAGATGTTTTTTGACAAAGCCATGAAGAAGTTTCTAGCTGAAGAGAGCAGTAAGTGGGCACCCGGAGTCGTTGGCGCCAAAATCCGCCAGCCAAATTAAGGAAGAGCTGCTTCGATCAAGGATGTCGATATGGAGTCCGTAAACTCGTTGCGTGGTCAGCAGTTGAAACCAGATAGGTCGACGACGGTAAAAGATGTGGATATGGAATCCGTGCACTCGTTTCACGATCAACGGTCTCAAATTGACTACGTCGACCCTAATGAACCGATCACACTGCCACGGCGAGCCACAGTGGCATCCGCGTATACTGGGACACCTGATCAGCAGCCAATTGCCAGAATTCGGATGTCTGCGATCAGCGATTTGAAAGAATTTTCGGGAAAAGAAGGGGATGAAGATCAAGCGAGGAACTGGATCAGTCGTCTCAAGTCAGCATTTATGCGCGATCAAGCTTCTGATCCTGAAAAGTGTCTAATCCTGGGCGATTTACTGAAGGGACCAGCGCGCAACTGGCATCGACAGTTGAGTAGAACCACCCGATCAAGTTGGAAAAGTCTCGTGGATGAATTCGAAGTAGAATACAGTGGAACTGGTCAATCGGTATCCCGCCAGTATTATTATGTGAAGCAGCGATCAGACGAAAGTCCTATCGAATATTTGCACCGACTGAATGTGGCGAGACTGCGAGCTAAGTTACCGATCAGAGATGGACCGCCCAAAAATCTGCGCGAACATGTCCAACTTTTTCTGGACACTCTGGCCAATCACGAACTCGCCGATCAGCTGGCTCTCCTACGCTTGGATCGTGCTTCGGACTTGGAAGAAAAGTTGCGGGCATACGCACGCAACAAGTGGTATCAGCCAACAGCGGCAGTAGGCACCAGTAGATTCCGCCAAAATCCGGCGACGATCGAGCACCGGCCGCGACGCGAAAGCCTAGGGGCGTACGTGCGATCAAGGTAACGTCTGGGAGCGAAGAATCAAGTGATGATGATAGTGGAAGTGATGGCGATCAGCGCCGCTATTTGATTGCTACTATGCGCGATCAACCAGGGGCGCACGATCAGCCTGGCGAGTCACGATCAGGCAAACGAAGTGACTCCAACGCAGTCGATCAAGGGGCGATAAAGAAGTGCAGTCATTGTGTATCTATCAGACACGACAACTTACGTTGCTGGAAGCGCCTGACTTGACTGAAGTGTGGCAAGAAAGGACACCCCACCGATCAATGCCTGTACGTCTGCCGAGCATGCGGCGATATTCACGATGGGGGGAAGTGCCCTATGGAAGAATTTTACAACTGCATCCGCCAGTGGTATAACCCTACCAAGCATGCAGGACTGTCGCCCAAGGAAGCCGAAGATTTGTTAAACTAGGATGCTCGCCAGGTTGGAATCTGGTACGAGACGAGCGTTCTAGTTTGTGTATTTTTGCATTTGTGGATAAGAAGAGGGCTGATCGAGTAGCAACAAGAGATAAGGAAAACGCGATCAGCTTGATTTACCACTATTGGCTAATTTCCATATTGATGAGTTTTCTCGATCACCTGTGATCATGGAAGTCGAATTACTTCCAGGCGAATCACGTGGATATTGGAAATATCACTCGCCAAAGAAATGGTTCAAGCAAGCCAAGGCGAGTGGAAAAATCAATAACGAGCGAGCTATGATATTATTTGATTCTGGTGCCGAAGTGTCGATCATCGACTCAACCTTTGCTCGTAAGGTGGGTTGTTGGATTGACACGAGTCAAACACAAGAATGTGTAGGCATTGGAGAAAGTGCATACCAAACAGAAGGACGTGCAAAAATCAATATCACGCTAGCGGGATCATTGGTTTATTATTTCCAGGCATGGTTGGGCAAACTTGTTGGTCAAGATGCCATATTGGGTATGGATTTCATGATACCAGCTGGTGTTCGATTAAATATCGCTCATGGCGCACTAAGTTTACCTGACGAAGTGATCATCCCACTGGAGGGACGTCGACAGTTGTATGGGTCGAGCGGTAATTATATGAAGCTCGATCAGTATGAACAGATCCCAGTAGGTCGATCAGCCGAAGTACGAATTTACGATCATCGATCTCACAAGTTGTGGATTACTCGTGGGAGAGATTGGGTCCCCACTATCGCTAGGGGCGCGGGCAATTTGAGGTATTTACGTGTTACGAACATCGTCGATCACCCCATCATTGTTCAAGAAGAGACTAGTTTAGGTATTTGGATGAGCAAAGATGATGTGCCCCGCCGCCCCGGATTTGTTTCGATCGAGTCCAACCGTTACAAAGAGTGGCAAAATCTGGCATATCAAGCCTCCACCGATCTGGTATCTGACGATCAAGAAAGTGTCGATCAGGATCCATTAGTCGAGAAGAAGGAGTATCCAACTCCTCGAAGTATCTTAGTACGTCCCACGGACACGATCGTCGCATATGTAGCGTTGGTAACCGAAGGGGCGCAAAAGATGCAACGGGTGCAAGAGCGGTGCGATCAGGGGCCGGAAGTGAAAGATCCGACCCTCAATCATGGAGTTGAACAGCCTGTTTCAAGCGATACACCTACTTAAGATGCGTGTAATCACCCTGTCTCAGTTAGACCCAGCGAATTCGACGTGACACCTATTGACGATCAGGTTTGTTATCACGAAGGTGGAGATTTGTATGTGGAAGAATTGGAGAAGCAGCTTGCTACGTTACCCGAAGTGTCTGCAAGCACCGAAGAAGTAACCAAAGATGATTTGCTAGTCGGATATCCCACAGTCAACACAATGGAGGAGATAGATCAACTTTGCGAAATAATTTGGGCGAAAAAACATCTGTTTATCGGGAAGGGAAACGCGCTACCCCCCCCGCTGCACGAGGAGTTGTTTGTGATATCGTTGTGGGTAATGCGCTCCCGATCGCCCAAAAGTGTCGGAAAGTGTCCCCACAATTTCGCGAGAAGTTGTCGGCCCTGATCAAGGGGTTGCTAGCAACTAAGATCATTCAGCCGTCAACGTCACCCTGGGCATCGCCTACAGTGATCATCGTGAAAAATAATGGGGTCGATATACGTATATGCATCGATTATCGCGCGGTGAATCAACTCACGCGTTTGATGGTGTACCCAATGCCCCTGATCACCGATCTACTCGAAGATTTGGATAAAACGTTGTGGTTTTGCTCTTTGGATATGGCGAGTGGTTTCTGGGTCGTGTCTATGACCGATCGAGCACGTCAAATTTCGGCGTTTGTCACTCCATTTGGATTGTTTGAGTGGAATAGGATGCCCTTTGGCCTCAAGAATGCTCCGCAAATTTATCAGCGGTTGATCGACAATGCACTATATGGATATCTTAGGGTCAAAGACGGTGCAGATGAATCAGCTGACGTATTTACAGCAGGAGAACCCGACCAAACGACGGGCCCGTCTGTGCTGCTACGGCGATCATATATCGATGATATATTAATCCCTGCACCTACTTGGTCCACCCTATGCGATAAGGTGCGGCACTTGCTGGAAAAGTGCGATCAATGGAATTTGTCGATCAGCGTGGCTAAATCGTACTGGGGGCGAAGCGAAGTTCCTTATTTAGGACATCACGTCTCTTGCCGCGGGTTAGAAACAAATCCAAAGAACCTGGACGATCTGATCAATTTGCCTTTCCCTGGCACCTTACGTGCTATGCAATCGTTCTTGGGAAGCCTAAATTACTATCGTCGATTTATTGAAGATTTCGCAATTTATGCCGCCGTGCTTTACGAATTGAGGGAGATAGATTATCAAGAGTTGAAGAAACGATCACATAGTGAGGCGGAATCAAATCACGAGTATAATCGACTAATTAGCGCAAAAGTGGCATTCATCATGCTGAAGGCGAAGATTGCATCAGCTCCAACCCTGCGACACTTTGACCAGGACAAGACGCCGGTGATCGTGGTTTACGCTAGCAAATGGGCAGTATCCGCCGCTCTAGTACAAGAATACGATCAAGTGTAACATCCCGTCGCATTCGCTAGCCGAACGTTGAAAAGCGGTGAGCTGAATTACAGCCCCGTCGAAAAAGAAGTTCTGGCGCTTTTACGAATTTTGGATGTTTATTTCACGATGCGGGTTGGAAAGACGATCACCGTTTTATCACGTCTATCTACATTGAAGTGGTTACTAACATCCAATGGGTTGGACGGATGATTAGGTAGATGGGCTGCGATCCTATCACAGTGGGACCTCGAGATCAAGAAATGTGTGCATGGAGAAGAGGAGGTGCTAGGGGCGTTAGCCGCAAGCATCACCCCTCGCACCAAAATTGATGAAGCGTTGGTCGCGATCGCACCGAAAACGCAACCGCGGCAGATGATCGAAGTACCACCTCCCACGGTTAAAAAAGGTGAAGAACTTTACGTGATCAGTTTTGATGGATCGGCAAGTGTCAAGCGACGTGTGGGTGCATTTGGTGCCATTGTGTAGAAGTTACCGGAATGGAAGATTATGATCGCGATCGCCGATCATGCACCGGATATCACGGTGAATGAAGCAGAATACCACGTGTTGCTTTTAAGTCTGGACTTGTTGGCACGATATCCCAAAGGAAGGGTGATCGTGTGTGGGGACTCTAATTTGGTGATCCGGCAAATGCGAGGAGAAATGGAGTGCAAAGCTCCGCGATTACAAGTGCTACAGCAGAGTGCATTTAACCTCCTACGCGAGTGGAGTGATCATGATTTGGTACATGTCAATAGAGAGTGGAATAGGAGTGCAGATCAAATTACCACCATGGCTATGCAGGGTGGAACAAGAGTTGAGATCGAAGATGAGAAACAGCTGGAAGTATTAGTTGATCTCAACCGTCTACCCGAAGTAGTCACATGGAACGAAGATCAATCCGCCCCGCAAGTGCTAGTGACGACCCGATCACGTAACCACCGGCAAACACGACCGTCAATATGGACCGATGTACCAGTAGCCGGAATAAGAATGGAACGGGTGAAAAAGGCACAGGATGAAGAGAAATGGATCCACGATTTGCGGTGTTATCTGTACGGTGACGTTATCCAATTGAGCGCAGAAGAGGTGAAGGAGTGTGCGAAAATTGCTGACAACTATGATGTTGACGAACAAGGATTACTGATTTACTGTGGAAATGCGGCTAAAAGGAAAACCGGGGATGATCAGGATGATCAAGATGATCGCCGATCGTCAATTAAGCTGGTACTACCCGAGACCTTGCACGCAGATGTCCTCCACCACTATCACGTGAGTTTGGAAGGAGGACACCAAGGCATAGGGCGTACATATCAGCGGATCAGACGGTATTTCCATTGGCGTGGTCTATCCCGAAGCGTACAAAGATTTGTCGGACAATGCGTGGATTGCGAAACAGGGAAGGGCCAGCCTACGATCAAGGGCATGTCGCCGGGAAATATCGAGGCGACGTACCCATTCCAAGTGATAGCCATGGATCATATCCCATCGCTGCCCCGATCAACGGATGGACATACGGAACTGCTGATTTGGACAGATTTGTTCACGGGTATGGTAATCGCGAAAGCTGGATCGTCCCGTACCGCGCAAGCAATCGCCGAAAATTTGAAGAATGCGTGTTCCGACGGTTTGGGGCTAGTGAGGTGATCAGTCATGATCGAGAACCTGGTTTTATGTCGGAAGTATTTCGCGCGTTCAACAAAATCGTGGGACAACGTCAGAGTTCCACTATGGCATATCGACCACAGGCGAACGGCAAGGCGGAAAGGACGGTGCAGACGATTACGCGAGCGATCAAGATGTATGTGTCGTATATTGGACAAAAAGATTGGAGTTTGTGTGCAGAACGCCTGGTATTCGCACTAAACTCAACCCCTGATCGCATCCGCGGGTAAACCCCATTCTATTTAGCGTATGGGTGGGACCCACGATCGTAGTTGGAATCAACGTTACAACTGGGCGTGATTCGACGTAAAGATCGAGACGCTCGTCGGTGGAGATATAAGTTGCAAAAAGACTACCGATATGCCCGCGATCAAGTGAGCACTCGATTGCACCAAGCGATGGTTGATCGGGCTGAGAAACACAACGATCAGGTGACGCCGCACAAGATCGAGGCTGGATCAAAGGTCTGGTTGTACCTTGATCGGGTGAAAGAAGGGTTCGCGAAGAAACTGGCGCATATGTTGCATGGACCCTTCCGAGTTGAGGAGGTGATCGGAGATCATGCAGAGAGATTGGTCACCGCCGGCACCGATTATCGTATGTTCCCAGTGGTACACCTGTCCAAGTTGAAATTAGTCAAGGAATTTCCTGATCGTCCCACTACTGTGCTAGCAGCTGGAATAGAAGATAGTTTCGACTTCGACGAAGCTTTGCTACCTGAAGATAGCTGGGAAAGGACGCTAGATCCCGATGAATTTGAAGTTGATCGTATTACCGATGTGCGATCGGGTCGAAAGACTAGATATGGAAGGACGTTACGAGAATATCAAGTCTACTGGAAGGGGTATTCCGAGCCGTCGTGGGTAGACGAGGCAGATTTGAATTGTGATGCCTTGATCAAGGATTTCGAAAGTAAGATGGTGAACAGACATCGTTTCGACGTCATGCAAGTGGATGAAGAGTCCAACTAGCGCGCGATCGACGTACCGATCAGGAATCACGATCGAAAAATCTCTGATCGAAGAAATGGTTGATAAAACTCACGATTAATGGAGGTACAATGAACGACTTGTAGTGGTGTGATTACGATGGATGTTGCGAGGTATGGTGATAGGATACGGCAGATGAGCCGACGGACTACCAATTTATATTATGCATTTAAGGACAAAGGACAACAGTGAAATGACATGATCGAAAGAATGTATTGATTGAAGAAACGTGATCGACCGACTATTCAGACCCATAGAACTTACGGCGAAGGCGAGGAAGCTTACGACCAGGGTGATCTTCGGGGCAGGAACGATATTGAACCCGCCAAGGTTCAAGGTCGTCGACATCTGCCAGCGATTCTTGTAGGCTCTGAGGTGGCGGGTCCGATAGAAACCCAGGGTATCACGCTCCATCATCGGCCGGGGCAAACTTCAGCGGACGATTGCGGGCACAATGGGTGATCGAAGGGTCCAAGAAGATGTCGAGATCACATTTCCCGTCGATCATACCCCGCAAGATGAGCTCCACGATACGTTTCCAGGTCGCCCCAGCCCGGCTTCTGCTTTGGCGACGTTTGATGTAATAATCGCGGAAGAAGTCATCAATATCACGAAGATTCTTCGCGATAGGGAGATAGTGGGTTGATTCCCAAATCGCCAATGCGTGATGATCGAGGAACGTGAGATACTTGGTCTCCAGGTCAGCGAACCAGCCAGCCGATCGAAAAGAAAGAGGCGGCAACATGGTCGAAAAAATATCCCAGGGGCGCTGGGAGTATAAATGTTCAATCTCTGCCTGGGTGATCAAATGACCGGACCACGCAATAGTAGGAGGGGCCAACGCAGCAGGCGGGAACAACCATCCAGCAAGGCGGGTCAAGTAGTCGAAAACCACTTGGGCCGTGACGTTGTGTAAATTGTACATGCCGAGTTGATCCGGAGTCCAAGGCAGGATATCGGCGTCAGTGGTACCATCAGGAACCGCGATCAAGGTCTGGAAGTCACCCATGCGAGGAAAAAGAGACACGATCGGGTCGTGATCAGGCTGGACCTCGCTCCCGAACTCGCTAATGGTTGGAGTAGAAGGAATGGAGGCGATGAGCTGGTGGTGCCATCGTGCCATCGCTACCTGATCTGAAAGTTTTGATAAAGTTGGATTAGCGTAGATAGAGGTGATTCGGATCGGGCCAGTGTCCTCATCTTCAACGTCTTGATCGCAAGTAGGGGGATCATCATCCGCAGTCTTCTCCTGAGAAGCGGGAGAGAGAAGGCGTGGTCGCTTAGACGGAGAAGAAGATCGGGAACGCCGAATACGCTTTCCGGACGATGGAGTGGTACTGCCTACCGAGTTGGTCGTCGAAGCAGCAGAGGGACTAGCAGGCAATGGGACCTGATCAGGGCCGGCCAGAAGCTGCAGAGATATGCCCGTCAGTGCGGACTGAATATTCGATTGATGAGAGCGCTACCGTGCAACCTCGCCTTGGGCCTGTCGTAGCCGATCACGCAAAGTGTCCCGGTCCGCGGAAACTTGATCGAGGTGACGTCGAGCGGTAGTGAGTTCCGCTTCAACCCGATCCGATATCTCCTGTGCTTGGGCCATAATGGCAGTGTAATCGTCCATCAATGCGCGAGTAGACTCGTTCTCCTTCTGGAGGCGATCGCATTGATCCTTGTACTTGTCCACCTCGGTAGTGAGACTTACCGCCCGTTGGACCAAGCGCACATTGCGGGAAGTAACCTGATCGCGCTCGTGCTGCAACGTGGATAAACGCTGCTCGAGTTGCTCCAATGCCTTCGTTCGGTATGCAATGGTGTCGTCAAGCGTTTATCGCAGGTAACGTTCACGGTCGTTGCGACACTCCAGCTCCCGGATATGGACACCCTGATCGTATATGGTCTGCTCTTGATCGGCGATAGTGCTTTTGGCGTCTTTTAACTGGGTTTCGAGCTTCTTGACCGCAGCGTTGATAAAATCGCGCAGCGGCTCCAGTTTTTTAAGGCTTCCCTCGATTTCCTTCTTCCGGTCCGCCGCGTCACGTTGGGTACGAGTGAGCCGCCGACGAAGCATCGCAACCGTGTCTTCACTCATGGCGAGTGAGCCAGACAACAAGGCGACCTGCTCGTTGCTGGCACGGAGAGCCTCTTGCAGATCGCAGGCCCGCTTGATCGCGGCGATTGCCTGATCATCTACGGCCTTATCCAAGGCAGAAACGTTGGTGATGTGGGGTGACAAGCTGTCCGTTGAAGATGGCATAGCAGACTGTGAATGCCTGATCGAGACAGCCTGATCGCAGTTGTCACGGTTGGCCACAGTCGAGTGTTAGATCTCAGTGGACAGCCCCAACGGTAACCGCCTGATGGAATTGGGATTGATTGATGGGAGAAGGGGCAGATTATGGGTGCTGATCGACAGTTGGATGGTGACCTGATCGATGTGCAACGACAAATTCTCCAACGGCAGTATGATTCCCAGAATCAACGGCATGATCGACCCTCTCCCCAACCGCTGTACGGCTGGGACGAGACTCAGGGGCGGCGGTCGTAAAGCGGACTTTTTTATTAGGCTAAAATAGGGCCTAATGTTGGACATTTTATTAGGCCCATAGGGGACCTAATGTTGGACATTTTATTAGGCCCATAGGGGGCCTAATATTATGACTAATATTATGACCTAAATTAGGGGCCTGATAGTGGACGCAGATAGTGGATACAGTAGTACATAATTAGGTACCTCCATGTGTACCACGGTGGGTACAGAAGTACGTACCACCGTGGTGTACATAGACAGGATATAGAAGGGACACGGAAGATGTGCTGATCACTTAAAGGTACGCGGCGGACACCAGCGAACAAACAAGGAACAAGCGGAAAAATCAGGTCGACTGATGGACGGAAGGCGTTTCGAATGGACGATGCGGATTGGTTGAAAGTAGGAACAGGGTAGATCTAAGGGTTTAATTGCTAATATAGTTCTCCTTTTGCGTACGATCGCGCTGATCGTTTTTTGGGAAGGCACCTTTGCGCCCCCACCTTATTGAAACCTCTACGTCCCGGGCGGGAGCACTAAGTGCGTTTTTGGCCCACCGGTTGGTGTAGAGTGTGAAAACACTCCGCAACTACGCCCGCAGTGTCTGCGGTTCTTCGTTTAAAGGTTTTTGGTTTTGGGAACGTGATCGAGCATTGCTCTCACCTCTTCCCCGTGAAATTAACGTTTGGCCCCTAGAGTTCGGCTGCTTTAAGCGCCCCACGGGAACTCTAGGTGGATTTTAATATAAATACCTTTTCCTCATATAGTCTAGGCTAGGAGCGCATTGATTTGAGCGTTCCTTAGCTGTTTGACGGCTTAGAGGCTCCGCGATCAGGCAGTGAAGACTTCCGCTGCCTGATCAAGTACCCCCCCCTACCGATCAACACCTGATCGACACTTTTTGCGAATCGTGATCGTGATCGCTGATCGCTGATCGCAAATCGCGCCAACTGCTACTTGAACGACTTCCGGTGCTTGATCAAGTCTGATCAAGGTATATTACGACTGGGCAGCAGTTTTTAGCCCCTGATCGAGCCTTTCAGTACCAGATCGCACTTGCGATCAAGACAGAATATTGTTGATCGACGGTTATTAACGTCAGCCAAAGCCTGATCAATCCTGATTACCACTGATCTACATCGTTTCAGCGCCTGATCGCGTCGGACTGCCGCCTGATCGCACTTGCGATCAAGACGGAATATTGCTGATCGTCGGTTATTAGCATCGGCCCAAACTTGATCAAGCCTGATCGCGGCTAATTGACGTGGTTTAAGCACCTGATCGCACGTGATCACGCCTGATCGCATCGGTTGTATCGTCACAAGTTAGTTAATTCAATCTTGCACCAAGAATTCGCTGTGCGCTGTCCCCGCCACCTGAGGAGCGACCCACGCCTAGCCGTCGGGTACACAAGGTGAGCAAGAACACAAGCAGTCGAAGACATCCGGAGGACCCCCTTCGTTAGTTGGCAGTCTGGGCGCCGTGGTACCGCCTGATCAAGTCTCAAAAACTTCGATCAGCCGCTCCACCACAAATGCCTATACCTTAGACATTCCCACAGCAATGCGGCTTCACCGCATTCTATGTTGGTCGGCTCAAGCCGTATCACTCGTCTTCGTCTTACGACGAGACGCAGAACCACGGAAGATGCCGTGCTTCTCCAAGTCTCCCAAGAGAGACTTGTAATCGGCCTCCACCGTTGGTGAGCAGAGCGGAGAGTCGTTACCTCCGCCTTCGACTGCTCAAGATCAGCCGTGCGCCGATCGAGCTCTCCCTTATAGCGGGAAAGCTCAATGTACAGAAGATCATTATTCTGCTGGAGGGCAGTGTGCGCCCCGAGGATGTCGCGGACATCCTCGCGAAGAGACCGATACGTCTTCACACAGTGAGACATATCGCTGCTCAAGGAGGAATAACCCTCCTCGAGCTTGCGGAGCAAAGAACCATGCTCCGCAACAACAACATCGAGGGAATTCTCAACCTCCGCCGCCCCTGATTGATAATCAGGGGAATAAGCGATATATCCTCGATCGCTTGGTCTCGAAGCGCTCGGTGCCTTTGAAGAAGGGGAAGCGTACCGAGTACTTGGTACGCTGGCTGGGATATCCCCAAGAGTTCGACTCTTGGGAACCGATGGAGGTTCTGAGGGCCGACGCCCCAGACCTTTTGACTGAGTTTGAGAAGAAGTCTCAAACTCATAATGCGAAGTAGCATCAGCAGTAGGTGTTGATGCATTCAGGGTATCAATTAAACCATGAATTTCGCCGGGTACGGAAAAGCCACCGTACCCCCGCAACTCCTCCTCTGACAGACGAGGAGCGCCCTGCGTACACCGCGGGAAAACGAGGTGAGAAGGGACACCACACTTTAACCCTTCTTTGATGCAAGCAAAATGGATGTATTCCATTTTGCCTGTTCTTGAGTGATTTAAAAAGCGCTCGAGCATTACGTGAACTTTATTCACGTAATCATCTGGGCTTTTGTGGTAGTTGTCAACAAAAGCATTCCAACTCTGATTCAGGGCGTCTTTATCGTCCCTGTTCTTCCTTGACCCTTTCCGGCTCGAATAATATCGAACCTGGAAAAAGAGGTCAATAAAGTACAGACGTCTATCGTCTGTACTTCGATCGAATCGACGTGACTGGATGTCTTCGCAGTCATCCAGCACGTTGATATCGAACAACGCATACTGGCAGTCCCGTTTACGGTGACCGCCACTGTTGGGGGCAATAGCCCAGCCAGGGGTCCAAAACCCCACTTTGTACGGAACATGTGGTTCCGTACGATGATACGCTTTAGAAGCGGCAGGCGCCGCTTCTGTTCGAGCCCTTTTAGCAGGCGGAGCACCGCCTGCTTCAACACCACGCGCCGGGGTTAAATCACCCCGACGTGGAGACGTACTTGTTCCAGGTGGGGCTCTGCGTTCCCGCAACCACCTGTGATAATCATTGTCGCTGTCATGGCTGACAGCGACACCAGAGTCGTCATCGCTGTTAGGCGATGAGCACCTAGCGAGTTTCGATTCGCTAGATCCTTTAGTGGGGACAGCTGTATCCCCATCACTTTGTTCGGAGTCATAACTCCCGAACATGGCCCTCTTGGCAACACGCCATTCGGAAGTTGCCATTGTGCAAGATGTTGCATTAGGAACATCTCCCTGTTTCTTATCAGATGCCGCCTTAGCAGCATCTGTGGTCGAAGACGGTACGTCTTCCGACCTTTGCGTAGTTGACGCTGCTAATACAGCGTCACCGTTTTCACTCAACACCTCAGCACCTAGTGCTGAGGCGGAGGAAGAAGCTCCTTCATTGTTTTCAGCAGCGCTCTTTAGAGCGCCGCCGTGTGCTTTGACCATCGAGTCGATGGTCAATCAGTTGGTGAATGAGAAATTCCGACCAACAAGTGCCACCCATGATTGGACAAGATAAGAATTATTATTGGCCAACCACCTTAAGTGGGGGGTGATGTAATGGGGTGCCATTACATAATTGATATTCAAGTTAGAATATCACAGTTTAATTTCAGACGCGTTGTCTGAAATTTAAATGAGATTATAAGTTATTATAATCTAAGAAGGAAAAGTCGATTCGGTATAAATACCGAATCTTGCAGGTTAACTAATAGTACAGTTAGTTAAAGACTTGATATTATTATATTAATTAGTTAGTTACTATACTATTAGCCTCTAAACCACCCATTAAATAAACACTCTTAATTTTGCGTTCTAACAGATAAGTGAATATTAATATATTTACTTTTATTATAGAATTAGTTGTTACCAACTAATCCTGCCCTAATTGTATTGCGCGCTTCCTCGCAAGATACAGTTTAAGCCAGTAACAGGATCAGTCCTGTTACACGCTGTACGTTGACAACTTTATTTTTGCAGATATATTCCAGGAATCATTTACGCCCAATACATCTTCTTTAAGTGTATGGTGCATATGGGCTTCCACCAGCATAAGAATTCGATCCCTAATTCGTAAGCTGCCCTCCTGTCTGCCCCCTTTTGTCAGTACAGTCCTGTTAATCAGTCCTGTACAGTGCCCTACAAAAAAACAGGTTGAGAACAGTTGGGTGATGTCACTGTCGGTATATGGTGTGTCGATGTTACGATTGCGAGATTCTTCTCCCGTCCCAGGAATACTCCTTGACGAGGATGTATACGGCGTTAATTCCCTTGAATATATCTGCGCAAATTCAATTTTCAATGTAAAGCGTGTTTTTATCCAGCACGAATAGTACGTACCCTAACAGAGTGAGCAAACACATTTATGGGAAAATCCTTAATACAACTTACTTGAAAGAAGAGATCAAGCCGTTGTAGTACAATCGAGGAGATTAACCGCGGGCAGTCTTCAGGAAGTAGCCATAATTTTCGATGCATGGGAATCTTAACAAGTAGTCAATGTCAAATTAGCCATCCGTGATACTATAGGGATATTGGAGATCCTCCCCATTTAATCGGGATAAGTGTAAGCCATGTCAAGCGCGTGCTGTAAGGGCCTCTTCATTACACTTGGACCGCGACTCTACCCGACCTTGGATTCTTGTCCACTGCGGGACATTCTTACGTTTAACATCCATAGTATCACGGGGTCGGTCCGTGATACTATAGATGTTAAATGTAAGAATGTGGTAGTTGATAAATTACGCTCGAACGCGAAGCCCTGCAACTGTAAACTATTTTCTTAACTTGCAAAAAAAACTTGGAAGGCGCCTGTACGACCCAAAAAAAATTATTATTGCAGTATTTACAAAGGCTTATCTGTAATGCAATTTTTTAATTTCTGGAGGTACAAGTGCATAGCTCGCATTAGACACAGTTAGGAACATGACGGACGCGGCGTACGAGCACGAGATTGATGAATGGGAAATTATGTACGCGAATGAGATAGAAGCTACGAACGAGGAGCTACGTGCCGAACAACGCCAAGCAAAAGAAAGCCAGCAGCAGCCACGTCAAACTGGGATAACCCAATCCATTCGCAACAACGACAACGTCGTAGAGAAGCCGGAAGACAACCTTCAAAAAGCGCAAAGACGACTAGACCAGGTATTGGAACGATGTGCAAAGCTTTTGAATGAAGAAGCGTATGCAGAGGTGGCCACGGAAAACGCACCTACTCGATTCAAGCACGTTGTGCGAAAGAAGACACAAAGTGCTGGATCAAATATCGACCGGAGTACAGCTGAATATTTCTGCAGTCGACCTTCGATTGACGTGGATTCGTTACCTGTGGTACTGAACGATGGAAAGCGGTTGTTTATACGCAAGAAACAACCAAATTCCCTGAATGTCACCTCGAGCTCAATTCGCAGTGTAGCAGCGTCCATTGTGAACATCGAAGCAATGATGAAAGCAGTTGATCAGGTACGCTGCTGTAAAATTCAAGTGAGTGCTGTTCATGATAACAGTCGTGATTGTTTACAGATGGAAATTGAGGAAGTGATGAAAAGAGACAAAGAAATGATGCTCTTAGCGCGTAATATACCTGCTACCGAAGACGCTTCCAATATGTTAAACGCTGTGCTATGGTTAGATAAATACAGGCCACAGAGCTTTTTGGACCTATTAAGCGATGAGCGAACGAATCGTGAGGTCCTTACTTGGATCAAGTCGTGGGACCGTTACGTGTTTCCGAAGAAAGGTTTTGCTGGTAGCGCACCCCCAGCTTCTTCTCCAGGTGCAAGTCTTGGTTCCTTGAACGCCTCTTTGTGGAGTCGTACGACTCCTCTCACCAATGCCAACCAAAGCTCCGAAGCCGAAGATGTGGAAGATAAACGACCGGAAGTGAAAATTATTCTCATTTCTGGTCCACCTGGGTCTGGTAAAACGACATTGGCCAACATTGTTGCGCGTCACGCTGGTTACAATCCCATTGAAGTCAACGCCAGCGATGACCGAACAGCAAATGTGTTGCGCGACAAAATCATCAGCGCGATGGAGATGCAATCCATTTGGAGTGAACGTAAGCCTAACTGCATTATTCTTGATGAAATCGATGGGGCAATGAACGGTACTGATGGAAAATCGGCAGTTGAGGCCATTTGCGAAGTTGCAAAAGCTCCGTTGCGGAAGAAGAAAGCGGGGAATAAGACGGTAGCCATCAAGTCTCATCCGCTCACACGCCCAATCATCTGTATTTGCAATGATCTGTACGCTTCTGTATTGCGTCCATTGCGACAACTAACTAAAATTTTCGTACTGGATGCGCCACATCAGCAACGTCTCGTCACACGTTTGAAGCACATTTGTCGTCTTGAAGGAATTAATGCCTCTACAAGTTCGTTATCAACTCTGTGTTCTAACGCTGGCAATGATATTCGCTATTGTTTGAATGCGCTACAATTTCGAAGCACACAATCGCTTCAAGAAAGTTTGCCTGTAATAACTAGCAGCGTTGCCCTAAAAGACCATGTTCATAGCATGTTCGAGGCATTGGATATAGTGTTTTATGAGCAGCGCTCAAAATATGTGAAAGGAGAGCTCGCTGCTGCCGAGAAGATTACTGATGCTGTTGCATCGCTGGGGAACCTCCCCTTATTGCTCAATGGATTAGACGAGAACGTCCCCAAAATGATCTTTAATGACCCCACTATGAGCAAAATCTGCGGAGTTTTCGAGTGGCTAGGCCTTGCTGACGAATACGAGAATCGAGCTCGCGGAGAGCAGCAGTACGCTTTCCAGTCATACATTCCGTTTGCTGCCATAGCTGCGCACGCAGCTTGTTGCACAAGCTCTAAGCGACGAATAGAGTATCCTCGTATTCAGTCTGAGGCCCAAAGAAGAAGCTACCGTTCTCAAAATATACTTATGACGCTGACGCAAGGTGCACAGTTGCAGCCAATCCTCCGACATGGCACTAGTGTTCTCGTCCTTGACGTCGTACCATGGGTACTTGCTAGTCTATCGCCCAGAATTCGCCGCATCAATCCTGCACTGCAAACGGAGGAAGAGAAAACTATGATTGAGCGACTAATCGAGTGCATGGCTTCGTTAGGATTATCATTTCGCCGCAAGTATTTGCCTGACGGTACCGAAGACTATGCCCTCGAACCGTACGTGCCAGTCGATTTTGTTTTTACTAGTTTCCCTTGACCACTTTTTAACACTGTGTTCGTGCAGACCATTAAGCGAGCTTGTTGAATTTCGAGGTCATAAAGGTAGTACAGCGTTTGAAACCTTGCTTCCGCTTACCCTGAGGAAAATGATCGCTCGGGAGTTGGAGCTCGAGCAAATGCGTCGAAATGTAATCTCAGTCTCGTCGAAGAAGCCAAACGACAGAATCAAGACGTTGGATGCGACTGTTGATAAATCAGTCAAAGCGAACATTGAAGAAAAGGTTGCAAAGACCCCAACTGTTTTACCGGAGTTCACCCGTACGTTCTTTTGTCAATCGCTTTGCTAGTCTCCTCCTCAGCGTTATGCTATTGTAACAACAGCTGCAGAGCAGGTGAAGAAAGTCGATGTGTTGCGCAAGCGTAACCCTTTTGCCTTTGCACACCGTGAGGCAAAGCGAAGGCGCCACGAGGAGCTCAAGGCAAAGGGTAATCAGCAACATCCAAACAACAGTACCCGAGAAAACGCCATGGTGCGCTTCAAGTTTAACGAAGGCTACACTTGCGGTATTAAGACAGCTGTATATGTCCGTGATTTATTATAAGCACTCAATGCCTGGTGAATTTCGAAGCAGGAAACATCCCGCGCTTTCCCATGCTTGCATTGGCAACTACAGTAGAGCTCTATTTCCTTCTTTGTTTTTTTCTTTTCCACTTGTTTGGCTATGGCAGCCGGCTGACAGTGGCAGTGTAGAGCACAGTAATGTTTTCAATCGAGATAAATTGGGGTGATGTACTTGACCGTGTCGTCTTGTTGAAAAGTTTCAGCATTTATCCTTGCGTAGATAGTAAGAAACTTCAGCCGTAGATGTAATTTGATGTCTTCAATAGACTAAAATCGTATGTATCGTATAAAATCGCAACCAGTAATCCGTTGACGATAGAAACGACACCCGTAGACACCTAGTAGATAACAGTAGAAGATAACCAAGCCAGGGACTTAATCGATGGAATGTGTACTGAGAAGTCCAAACATGAAATATCCTAAAGATGTTGAAGTTATGGCGAACTTCCATCTGTCGTGTATCCTACACCACTTATCAGTATTCAAACATATGTACTCAGAATCGAGTACAGGTACACAATCTTATCTACACCGACCACCACATTTAGTCTGGGTAAGAGTAAATCTGAACATTGCTTTGGAGAGTTACTCACGTGGGCCATACTAATAATGAACCCAGACTTTGTGGGTGAATTCCGAAATAGTCTGGTCCACGTTATTTTTGAACATTCACAAATAGGTTGGTCCACACCAAAAAGTTCATGAATATATTGTTGATTAGACCAAAGTAATTTCAAATTATTTTGCTGTATTACTGCTTAATCAGGACCTACATTGTCTGTTCATACTCAAACTCATCACCATCATCGTGAACAACATTTTGTTGGTCGAGGACTTCTTCCTCCTCTTCTTCACAACGAAGTCTTCGACATGAATGCCTCCGCGACGCAACGAGCGTGAGTTCTTCTTCCCTTTATTCTTGTTGGACGAATGTTGCCGTTGTCGTTGTGGTATCTTGTTGTCTTCTTCATCCTCATCCCTCATCATCGTTGCTGCGATTCCAGATGAAGAGTGTTGTTGTTGGTGATCATCTTCAGCGTCAACGTGGCTTCTGTTTTCCATTAACGGTGAAGGTTTCCTTGCCATTAGTGTTGGTGGTATATCATTACCACATCCCTCCAATGGAGCATCAGCTGTGATTGCTGTCGTTGTACCATCGTTTTCCTCCTCCGATCCCCCATCGCCGTCATCTCTGGCGGCTGCGGTATCGAATGATGCCTCATCGTCGTCTTCGTCATCCTGCAGCTGGTACGGGGATTCTTCTCCAGCGAAGAATGAGGGGTACTTTTTAGTGATTTCCTGCAGGTGTGGCATGAGTTGATCCTTGTGCCACTTGCCGTTCAAGTCCTTAGCAAGATTACAGCGGATCATAGCCTTCCTTGCGTAAGTGACCCCTTGATTGTCGATCTGGGCATTACCTTTCCGCACAGATTCTGCAGCAAGATCCATAAGAAACCTCTTGCCATGATTCCTTAGCTTCCCTGACCAGTCATCATCTCCTCGGACTTCGTTCTGCCATTGATTGTTCTGTATAAGCTCCATCTTCTTTTCCTCCCATCCCTGTTTCCAGGCATCCTTGATCTTGGAAATCACAAAAGAGTCTGCTGGTTGGCAGAGATCAGTGGCATTAGGCGGAACATTACGAAGCTCAGCGTTGAGGTATGTAAGGGCGGCCTGGCTTTCCTCAGTCTCGTTGTGTCCTCCCCAGTTTTCAAGGAAGATAACTCTCTTTCTTCCGAAAAAATCAGGACTAATGGCTCTTCTCTCTCGCAGCCACTGCGGTAAAACCGTCCTATCCATCCAGCCCTTTGGCCCAGTCGGATAACTGACCCCAGGGATGTCATCTGAGACTCCTCTGATGGGATAGCTCCAGTTCTTATTCTCAAAGATCATCATCGATCACAGCATCTATTCCGCCTGTTATTCTCACCACCATGGTCGTTCCTACTCCTCCAGAGACGATGTCTGCGTATTTAACATCTTCGTCTCCTGTAAATCCCAGTGTTCTTCCATCGTCCATGTTGATGATGAAATGAGTTTCGTCCATGTTTTCAACCATGTCTTCATCAAAATCTCCACTCTCAAACTCTCTCCGAACCTTGCCGAGATAGAAAGCAACAGTCTTCTCAATGAAGCCTTGCTTTTCTTTGCTGACTTGAAGCTTTCCATTTTGCTTGCGCACAACGATATCAAACCGTTCCATGGAGCACTGTATCCACCGGTGAGTCACCAATTCATAATCTTCTTTCCAGTTCTTGGATCTAGAGCCCTAGAGTTATAATCATCGCGAGTAGAATCTGTTATGATCTTCTTGGCGATGATTATAAGTAAGCCAGGGGACATCTTGAGACCAGTCTTACGAAGTCTGTCAAACTCATCGAGCAGTTCCTGGTGAAGCCATTCGACCCAGACTGCTCTCTTCCTGCCGCGTCCAGCAGTTGTCTTAGCTTCACTCTCCTCCTCCTTTCACGATGGGCGCGGCTTACAGAGTTAACCTCTCTTGTTGTGCCTAGAGTCTCCAGGTACGTTTCGCGCATCTTCCACCAGCTCATGGACTTTTGAAATTTCGCTTTTGAGTTTTCTCGAAAGCACTGCGGAAATTGCTTGACTGTTCTTGTAGACAGTCTATCCAAACCGTTATGCTTTTCATCTTCTATCATCCACAGCATGACCTTCGTTCGAGCATCCTTCGTCACGACATGCTTTAGAGACCGTTTACTTGTTGATGACGACGACGCGCCTCCTTCTCTAGGAGCAGCAGTAGGGGGTGGTGGTGTGGAGCAGCTTCATCTCGTCGTTGATCCTGCTGATGCTGTTTACGGCGAAAGCCGTTCAGTATGGGGGAAGCCAAAGAGATTCACATCGTGTTTGGTGCGCAACCAAAAAAGG
>CM047583.1:13335227-13354657 GCA_026184515.1 Peronosclerospora sorghi | reverse complement strand
TATTCTCACTCCTCTGTGGAGTCTCTCCTTTTTTGGTTGCGCACCAATGAAAATAATCATACCCGGTTTTGACAAGAACATACAATGACTATTTTAAGCACGTCCACCAGCACGATGCGCAGGTTCGACGTGACACTAGCGCAACTAACTTTACACCCTTAGTGTATGAAACACGTGACTTAAGAAAGATGCTCACATGCCACGAATCCCAACATCCTTATCGATCACGTTTGCGAAGGAAAATATAACAATATAGAGGTGATATGTAGGTTGACCACTATTTTTGCTTTTTCCCCCTCCACTTAGTGATGTCAGTTCTACATGGTTGTAAACTATTACAGCCAAATTTCTTCACCGCCAAAACTAGTCGAAACGTTCTATTACTGATGATATGTGTTCCACAAGTACGCTTCCATGGAAAGCTCCGGAGATTTGATCCGAACGTGCACGTCCGTCAATCTGCAAAATCGAGCGGCTCCGTGTCTGTCAGTGAAAAAAAGAAATACAATTCTATTGAAAAAGCACTTGCAGAAATGGAAGAATTCTGGTGTTGTCCACTTCGGAACTTTTCTTTCTAATGCGGATACCCACAGGCAACCGACGACTCACTATCGGAGGTGTACTCTGTTCTTCGGCTCTAGAACAACTTCGGTCATCGTACTGACCTGACTGTTACTGCTGTCAACTAGACACCGGACAGCTTTTCAATCGACCTCAATAGCTTGCCCACCTTGTAACTCATGTGTTGAGCGCTAGTGTGCTTCACCATATCGTTTAACAATAGTAATACACTCGTAACGTAAACTTATTCACTGCTAAACGTTCTTCCACGTGAAAATGTCAATCAAATCGCAATATCCACAATGTAACACGTAGCCGTAAACTCCACAGTCTTAAACGTGATTGCGATATCCAGTAATATGAGTAATAGCACACTTTACCCGCAGAAAAACGTGACAGCAAAGAAACAATCGCGAGAAAACGACTAGTCGCAGAAAGAAAATGCAAAAGTGAATATAGTTGACTTAATCTAATTATATTCCGTCACAAATACACAAAAATTGAGTATACCTATTTTTGGTCATGTTCAACCGTAATGCCGTCTGCGTCTTCATATAGCGCTGAATTTAAATATCATGAGTACGGGCTGTTGCGCTCTCTCGTAGGAATTTTATCTGTTGCGTGTTGCCCGGTAAGGGCAGATAAAATTGGGCGGAGACTACGGCTAGCTCCTGGGCGGAAATATTGCGGGGAAGCGGTTTTATATACCGAGGAATATTACCGAGGAATATTAATCGGTGAGGACAGCAAAGCTAGGGGACTACTCAAATCTACTACAACGTATGTAAAAATCGCCACTTAATTCTTCACGGGCCCTAGAAGTGACCAAAAAACTTCGCCTTTCCTCCACGATAGTAGAACCGTGTTCCAAACACGGTTGGGGAGGGTGCGATTCTCCAGTAACCCTCGTTGGGGAACTTCCGGTTACCCCAATACAATGTTGCCTGGAAATTATACAGCCCGAGAGGACCCGGTTAGCCCTTTTCGAGCTGAACGAATGGCACAAAGTTGCGATTCGACTTGCTTTTTTTCAAAAGAAGCCCTGGAGTGATCTATTAACCCTAATATCCACTATATATGATGTGCAACACACCAATATTGAAACTTCTAGAAAATTAAGATCCTATCACATGATTGGCCAATATTACCTGTCGCAGAGTACCGTGTAGCATGACCTTCTTTAGTGCATCTTGAGCATCCCAAACTATCTCCGCGCTTTGACCGTTATTTGACCTTAGTAATACCACCACTTAGACCCTTTATTATTTCTTGGTCTGGGCATCTATTACCCAATATACCCGAGCTGTCCGCGAAAATATTCTGGGTGCTCTGACGGGCAATCATCTCTACTTGCGTTCGCCCCGCAGTCTTGGAGCATCCTTACAGAGGTTGGGGCACGATCTTATACTCCATTATGAACCCAAGCAATAACCATCTGGAATTCGGTGTGTATCCTAACAATTTCTTGAATCGCTCTATTGGATGCTCTCCCTAACTTCTGCCCTCTTGTTCGCTCGGAAAACATAAATACTGTTGACATGGGACAAAGTTTCTTCGGAATCCTGTACTCCGGTGCCGCCTCTTCGCCTGCCTTCAAGTGCGGCGAGTCACTCCGCGAGCGGCTCGAGCAGGAGCTGAGCATTATGCTCCTGCTAGAAGAGGACGTGCAACGCTGGGAAGCCGAGCGGTTGACCGGAAATAATTAACGAGGGTGTCAATAACCAACACGATAGCGGAGTTGAAGCAACACAAGAACCAAGTGAAGATAATTCTTGACATCATAGCCCTTTATATATCGATAAACTCAACGTTTAAGCCACGCTGAGTTACAGTATAAGTGTCCTTCCTTTTCCCTGACAGCCTTAATTGGCCTCCCTCGTGCACCTATTAGATATATCTCATATCTCCGCACTTTATACTCATGGATTGTCGGGAATTTCACGAATGTACTCAACGATATATAGAACCTGCATCACATCCAAGTACAAACCGGGCATTGCCATCCTTCAGCGTAACGCTCACGGTGCCGCTTGGAACTATGTGGGCTGCGCGTTTAAATTCGGGCGTCGTTTTCACGGTTTGACGGGTTAGAGAAAGGCTTAAGGATTATTATGGCCGAACTTACCCTGTTGCAAGGTGAAAAGCATGATGGCTTGCTCGATTTCGAACCTGCTAAACAAACTCGACCAGTCAGAGGCTTGAGTCTCGCATCTGTTGAATGGTCCTGCTCAAGTGCATGAGGCATTTTTCACTTGATGGATATGTTGATAATGCTCGTCGTCCATCTGGTCGTACGTACTTCGTCACACAGGTTCCAGGTACCACGTACTACTGTGTGATGTTCCAATACAATCGAATAGGGCTAACAATTAGCGTAACAGTGAATAATCAAACTCCAAACGTAATCCAATTCTCCACTGTCCTTTAGCGACTTAAGCGTAAAGGCCAGCAACTCAAATCAACCAACGTAAAACAAGAGAATCCAATGCGTAACAACCACTCCTACTGCCACTGCAGTATACTAGGTATCCACGTAAAGTAACTCCAAACAAGACGCGCACAGTTGCGCGCTTGTTGACCACTCGTTATAATCCACACGTAAGTTAATAAACAAATTCAGAAGTGATTTATTAGAATTAAGTTTACACCTAAAACTAATAATATGCAAATACACAATGTTTTGTACCTAGCCTAAAGTTATGTACAATACATCACCTTTTGACCTAAAAGTCGCTTGAAAGCCAAAATGGCGACGCGAGCTGCTGCGCAAAAAACGCACACTTCCAACAGGATATGGTGGGAATAATACGACCAACCATCAATTCCTCCATCAGCCAGTTGTCGGCGACTTCACAGCTGAATATTCATCCGGGAAGATCGACTATCCTACGGATGAACCGCCGGTTCCATCCCATGGTGGGCTCCGCCTGTAGGAAAGCTATCCTCAACCGTGACACCAGTTAACCATGCGGATTCTTTGATTTCAAGCGGGGTCAACGCAAGCGGTAGGCTTCATACCCTCCTGCTTTCCCTCTACAAGGTGGCCTGTAGCTTGCTTTTCGACCACAAGTCAAGTTCTAGCCCTCAAAGAACTTATTGCTCAATGACTATGAGAAAGGAATGGAGGCCGACTGATGCGTCACCACGTCAGGTAAAGAGAGACCACGGTAACTATTGAAGCGAGGGAGATGAGGAAGATGTACACTTTCTATAGGATTAAACTCAGGCATCTTTTACTAGCTAGCTGCTTCCCGACGCTTCGTAGTAGAACATCTGGAGAGTTGACTTCCGGGCAAGTCATCGACCTTGAAAATCCCCCACCTTCATTTTCGGGTGTGATATAACAGCCGTCTCAGTTCCGAGGCGAAGCTCCAACCCACCAGAGAAGTTAAACATGAGGAAAATCCTTGAAGCGAGGTGGAGGAAGAAGAAACTGAGCCCACTAACGCGGACACTGTTCTCCCTCTCTGTTACATTTACGGTCCAGCTCTTCCGGCCTCCTGGGCAGCTACTACTTCGCCGAGTATTTCTCAACCCAAATCCGATTGGTTCCCGCGGGCCATGGCTCTAAATAACGCAGTCTCGCCGCATTGGTAGGGTTCGTGACCACGCAACTACTGAGTCACAAACTAACTTATTCACAAAATAGCATGCTCAAGTTATTTAGTATTCGACCCACTTCTTGCCATTTCGGTAAAAATTCGCTGATCGGACCCAAACCAATGTAACATTAAAATCCCTTCGCAGTCTGGCGGGCAAAGAATAGAGACCTACATAGACACTAGGATCCTAACAGGTCATTTCAACTTAGATATCTCCCTGAAAACAGTGAGGCTGCACATGGCGCATTGAAAGATCGAGAAAGAACGTTTCCCGGTTGAGGATGGCGCACGGTATTCCGGGACGGACAATAGGGTGAAGACTACCTCTCTGAGTGATGCCTTGGACAGGACATATGAGTCCTGTAGCTGAAGAAAATATATGCAGTCGTAATCAGCGCTCTAGTCTCCTGATTTATCGTCAGTTAAGTTTATCTAAAATGAACTTAACACTACTATTTTCTAATTTAGTATGGGTTGAATTCGTCACATTATACTTTTTGAAACCAACCAAACTGGTTTGTCCCGGGATCGAACCCGGGACTTTCCGGTCCCGCAGTGAGCAGTGAACCACACGACCACGGTCGGATTTTCTAATTTAGTCTGGGACAAAATAGTTAGCTTATGTGGTAGCCGGAAGATTATAGAGTAATATATTATGAATGATTTACATTTATAATACACCTAAATCTAAACAAACATTCAAGTGTGTAGTAAGTTCGATTATTTAATTATGAAAATTAATCCCTTCTGAAAAATACCAATCGAATAACCAATTTATTCTAAATTCCCTTCGGAAAAACCTAAATGTTCCAATTACACCAATGATATTCTAAGGAAAGCGCTATTTGCCCCCCCATTTTGGCTATTTGCCCCCCAAAAACGCATGGGTTTCGTTTGGGTCAGGATCTGAAAACCCAGACCGAGTTACAATGCCTACGGTACATGTGAGGTAGAAAACACCACCGGTCTTGTCCACGCAAGTCAAAGATGAATGTGGAAAAAGAATTACACCCGTGCGACAACGAATGGGATTGAAAAAAGACAAAAGCACGAGGTACCTCTCACCTACAAAAAGTGGAAGCAAGCAAACACTGCTTTACACCGTGTGCGAATCTAGGTAGTAACGATGCATAACAGAGACTTGTGACACATACTCATCGGTCAATAGGATGCACGTTTGTACGTCTCCGCTACGTTAATTGTTGAGTAATCACGGCGACGTCACGTGTGCATTACCAATTATTTGTACGTGACGGCGCGGATTTGTCGTCGAAACGATCCCTGGTTCATCCGTCCCGACTCCTTTTCTGTTGACTGTCTCATGCGACTTAATGACCAAAACGCCAAAAAATTTAAGTACTATTGCTTCAGAATTTGTGTCCACCATAACTGAATTTCCCTTCACAAAGTCATTAGTTACTATTTCTTTCAAGAAGTTTAATATTGAGTATTAGCTCCATGATATCTGAATATATTGACTTAATCGAAAAGCCTTGCAATTTAATAGCACGCGCTGAGTTTTCGAGCATCCTGCTCTTTAACAGCGCTAGCCATATAACACGTACAAAAGCTTTGTAAAAGTCCAAACTTATTCCAGAGGTTAGCTTGGAGCGACTTCATATCCTTCATCACTTTTTCAGTAACTACTTGGGTCGACAAGGGTGTAGTAGATACATCTGCCACATGAGAATTCCACCTGACACGATACCTATCGCTAAGAGAAGCACGGGCACAACAAGCCACGGATTCTTCGCCATCGTCCTTTTTGATAAAACTACATTCTCCTCCCGTATTTATTTGTAATTTTTGCTGATCCCTTTCCCATGGGCGAGGGGAAAATCACCCCAGCTTTTTCGCAAAATCACCTCAACCGTGGACTTTTCACCCCAATTTTTTGTATACTGTACAGTATGAGTCATCATAAAATATACGACACGTCAAAAACATCTGTCGTACTCTTATACTCTGCCTTGTTTACAGAAAAAAGCGGACATTTTGGGGGAGACGCTAAACAGCCTGCAGCGCGAGACTAACTGGCCTACAGCCCCAGCCTGCATGCTTATTAAGGCTAAATTAGTGCCTCTTTTGGATTTTTGTGTTTCGGTAAGAGATTTCTCGGCCCATAAATTCCTTAAATTTAACCGAACCCACGAAGCAAAGCGAAGTCTTCAGCAAATTGAAAAAAAGCGTGAGAAAAAACATCAACTTCCACTAAAAACTAACACCACCCATACGATAAAAGAAGTTACATAGAGGGAAGTGACGGGAAACAATAAGGAAGACTACGAGACATAAAAGTAAAAACTAAACCCATACGAAAAAAGAAGGAATAAGGATAAGAGAAAAAGTAAGACTACGAGACATAGAAATCAACGGTCTGCAAAGAAAACAGTTGAAAAATGGAAAGGAAAGACCTGTAGAAAAAGGATCAAGCGTAAGAGCATAAGTAATGGTTAGAGGAAAAATGTAATGTCAAAGAAGAAAGTTATGCAAGGACAGACGGAAAACGCATGAAAGCTCATTGCCGGTTGGCGAGTTGGTTGCTGCCATGTGGATTGCTGGATTGCTGCATATGAGTGGCAGAAGCTTGAAAATTTCCGGAATTCTGGTTATGTTGAGAGAGGATTGTTGGCGTGTGGTATTCAATCTGAGATTCGAGATGTGTAGGTGAGGGGTGTACTGGGGAGTATGCAGATTGCTGCTGGAGTTCCATAGGCCGCGGGAATGAACTCAGATGGGGCTGGACTTGATAGGTAGCCAACGGCGGGAGATGTCCGTAATGGGCTTGCGAGGGCATTGCAAGCTGACTTTGGAGGTACTGCTGGCCAATGTCCGGGGGGCGTTGAGGGGATTGCAAACCCATAGCGTAGGTATCATTTCGAGTATTGAGACCTGCACTTGTGTCAAATCGGTCGACAGGGGGAAGGCAGCATTTGCGTCTAGGCTCAGTGATTCTTATCGGATCATTGGGGAAAGGAGCGGACGCTAGAGCTGGATTATAAGAGTTCATTGAGCGGGTAGTAGAAGAAGAGGCGCCAGCATTTTGTTCTTTGTTTAGAGAGGGTGTGACGGAGCTGTCATGTTCACCGAACCTCTGTGCTTGCTGAACTTCACTTTCAATTCGACGAGCGTTCGCGTTGGCCTGAGCTGTTCTTAAGGGGAATGTGGTCCTGTTGTGTCCGTACTGTCCGCAGCCTGGAAAGCCGCAACGGGTTTCGAGATTTTTTGCCTCCTTCCTTGCGCGCTCCTCCGCAATATCGAGTCGTTTGGGTGCATTCTTTAGTCGGGGCTTGGGAGGAAGTAGGGTGCCTTTGTACTGGCTGTCCAACGGCACAAATTCCTTTCTCAAGAACCAGTGGGCGTTGATTTTGATGGGGTTTAGAATGCCGTAAGTGTCTTTGTCTCCTTGTGACAGGACGTCCAAAAGCTCGTGCCTGCAGGCCAATCCATAGTTGCTCGTGCATGTGCCATGGAATTCTTCGGCTTCGTATTCAATGAGAGGGGTAGTCATCTTCTTCTTGAGTTCTTCCTTTGCCCACTTGAGCTCTTTTTTATCAGACGCAAGGCATACAAGGAAACCTTCTTATATAGAAGTTCGAAAACCCTCTCTTTCACCACAGGCAAATCAACCTCATCTCGTTTGCGAGTAGCATCAATGAGCTCCATTTGCTGCCTGCAAATTTCCTTCATTATGGGATAGACAGAGAAGTATGAGAGTTACTAAATTCCCAGAATTTTCTTGAACGCCGCATGTGCGCTCTCGACTTTGGATGATGAAATTTGCCCGAAGTGCTTGAAATACGTTAGCCATGCGGCTACAAATTTGTCTTTGTAAGGGTCTAGCCAGCGGTACTGAATGTAATCCTGTGGTGGAGTCAAGTTCGAAATCGAATACATTTGTATCGACAACCTGACCACCACCATCGTGCCCATCCTTCCAACTTACGGGGGGGGGTACCCCGCGGACCTCCATTCAAAATCTGGTCCGATCGTCCGCTGCTGGCAGACGACCGGTCATCATCCAAAGACACTTGGTCTGATTCACTTAAGTTCATCTCACCTTGTGTACCCGATGGAATGGGCTAGTTACACACTCGGTGGATCGGGATCGCAGATCGATCTGATTCGGTCTTGAATATGAGACCGTGCTGGCTAGGTGTACCTAGGGCGGAACTCTTCACCCCAGGTACGTACAGACCAGAAACACTTCCAAAAAGTAAATTCCAATAGGTCGATCGTCCAAACGATCTAGACCTGACCAATATGAGAGAAGATCAAAACCGGTCTAAACTCCAACCAATGTTACAATAAGCCAATATGTCCACGTAAAGACTCAATATGCCCGTGAAACTCCACAAACGATATCTCCACGTAAAGACCAATCCAGTGAATAGCACGTTCCAAACGTACTTGAGTCAAAGTGTCGAGATCGCCAAATCGTACTCCCGTCGAGGGACTTCCGGTGGCCAAAGTGCGCGTGCAGTGCGTCCAGACCGGGTATAATAGGCAAGATGGGATAATTCAACCCTCTTCCCCCAAACACTCCGCGGCGGGCGGAGGCGACTAGTGTACGTGAAAAGAATAACGGCGACCTGTTGCTGCGGTTTAGACCAAGACCAGAAGAGGTTTTTGCCACTTATTCCTAGACCGAAAGACTCTTACTTGGAAAATCCGCAACCAAAAGACTCTTTCTTGGAAAATCCGCAACTAACCAATAATACTACCTCCCTATAGTCCCTAATGTACCCACACAAAATTATGTAAAATACACATGTCAGGTGAATCACCCAAGACCTGCGTTCTTGATACTCCTTGAATCTGATAGACTAAGAAGACCCCCTTGTTTAGACCAATCCGAAATTCTACCAGCTGCCTTGACCAAAAGTGACCGAATTTGTGGTACACTTCACCACAGCCGCCCCTGAGTCCGACCGTGTCGCACAACGATAACGGTCTGACCTCACCCATCACTTGACCAACTGGACCTTGGTCGCTCACACTTCTTCACCATGGACCAGCCATCTTCGCCACCTGCGCCAGGTACTTCCTTTACTGCACTCGATCCTCTTATGCTTCCTCTTGACGCTTGTTCTTGTAGAAACTCTATGTGCCGAGTCGCCCCACCTTGCTTCACCTGTCCGGTCGGCCTGGTCTGACAGCCCACATAATTCTCCTGCACCTCAAACATCGGATGGGTGTCAGACTGGAGCCGAATCCGCCGATGCAGGATATGCTTGCAGAAAACATAGGTCTCTAGACACAGGTGACCCACCAGGCAATACGAGGTGCGCATCTTTGGTCTTCGTCTTGTACTTGTCTTGTCCCTCGTTTGTCTTCAGCTCTCATCCCTACCAGCGTCGTCAAGGCAATATGTGCCTTGCTTGATGCCGATAGGCAGTCCGACGATCATGTTGACCAGCTTCGACCAATTTTAGAGATCTGGTAAGCGCGCGTCATGAGCTGTCCCGTCTGGAGGCTCATCAGTCCCATCTCCGGGATCAACTTGCACTTGTTCGACGGCAGCAGCTGGACGGACAGCTTGATGCGACTTCACTGTGCATGCAAGGCGACGACCTCGCGCGACGAATTGCCGAGTTGCAAATTGCGATTCAAGACCAGACCGGGAAGGTTCGGTCCTGTCAAGACAGGTCCGACGCTTGGACGCAAGAGTCGGGTAGTCGTCGGGTGGCACTAGACCAGTGCCGCCAGCGCTTGATGAACTTGCTACCTCCGTGTTCGACTGCTTCCTCCAGCGTAGATTGGTCCGCATCGGGAACCTTAGTCGCCTCGGGGCAAGACCAAGACCGCTTGAAACAGGACCAAGACCGGTTGAAGCAGGACCAAGACCGCTTGAAGCAGGACCAAGACCGACGTCGCTCATTGGCCGATATTCACCATCCCGAAATTACATTACAATCAAAGAAGCGCCCGGACGCGCCGAGTAGCTCGAGGGCGCGGGGCACTGCGCGCGGACCCGGATCCGGGGGAAGCGTGCAGTGTCCCATAAGAGATCCAAGACACAGGCGTTTCTCATGGACTCGGACTCGGACATGGACGACATCTACAACCCCTCGGAAATTCGAGCGCCCTCGCGCCGTACTGCAAGTCGCATCCAGCACACAGGGGCCTCGTCTGAGGAGGACTCCAGCGAAGGGTCCGGCGATTCCGAGTTCATGATCCCCATCCAGTCCAAATCACAAACGAATTTGCGTGACAGTTTCGTCCAAGTGGCGTCGACAGTGGGGTCAGAGCAGAAGACCGGTCTGCCAAGTGACGCTGCACCAGTATCAACATCCGTGACGCCGGCGCCTTCGGTTTTCCCGGGACATCCGTACTTCACAAGTACGCCTTATTGAAGAACATGGCGGTTGATACCATCTCCCTTCCGCCGCGGGCGTTTGAAGTCACTTGGCCGTGGTCGTCGGGGCAAATCGGCTGTTTGCGCCGGTCTACCCTGACCAAGCAGCTTCTGGCCCGGTCTTTCTCTCGTCCGGACTCCTGGATTTTTCCACCGGCCAAGAAAATCCCTGCCGCGTCTGCATGGAGGGCGGAACTGATTACGTCGGCGCAGATCTCCCGCCTGTACGGCGATGAACCATGGAAAATCTTCGACCACTCCAAGATAGGACTTGTGTTCCAATTGACTCCATGGATCGGCACTTTGCTAGGCCGGGTGAAGAATTTCAACAGGATCTATGACCAAGCGATTTGGGAAGCGTCCCACTACTTGGTGCTTCCTCCCGACCGGTTGCGACAAGATCCGGGCCTGGCGACGTTCCAGAGCAAGCGCAAGCAACGTCGAATTCGAGCGGGCGAGGCTTGGCAATCCCTGTGCCAGTACATTTTGGACGTGATGCGAGCTCGCGAGTGTGACGTCGACGTGTTCTTGTACCCGGTTTTCTTCCACATGCCAAGGCGTCGCGTTGAGAAGACCAGACTGCTGGCCGACGACGGCACATGGTACCCCGGTCTTGATTGCGCTGAGCCGGTCGCGGACCTCAAGGATGCTTTGGTCCAGCTTGACCGGAAGGACCCATGGCGTAACAAGTTTCAGGATCAAGTAGAGAATCATCCGTCGATGGTCATCGGCCGTCTGTGGGGCGATAGCAAGTGAAGTCGAAGGTAGTCGACCAGATAACTCGTAATACATGTCATCATCTCTTCTTCATATGTCTGATCATCAAATCAATTGAACTAATTTCACCACTTTTTCCATAGTTGCACCGAACACGTTATCGTAAACAGTTCCACTCCCATCACGAAAAATAGGCATCAAATTCATCATTCCGCTACTCCAATTCGTCACAGTTCATCACAATTTCACATCAACTCCGGAGCTTCCACATCTTCACACCGGTCTAGACCGACAGATGCTACTGCGTGTCTTGGTCTTGGTCTTCATGGGTCTGCATCACTGCGAAGCGATTACGACTGACTCGTTCTCTTTCGAACTCTCGTAGAAGATCCCCACAATTCAAATCGAGCTCGTCGACCCAAGTTGATTCATCATGGTCCTTCCATCGGACCAGGTACTCTCGGTGAGTCCGACCGAACCTGGTCTTCTTGGTCGACCGAACATCCAAGACCTTCTCCACTTCAAACTCTTCTTCCTCTAATGGTCGTTCCCAACTGTCCTCCGGCAGTAACGCTTCATCGAAATCAATTTTTTTTCTTCGTCTACCAGACAGGGAGTTTTGGGTCGATCCGGAAATTCTCGGACCAGCTTCAACTTGGACACATGCACGATCGGGAAGACCTTGTAATCTGTACCAGTTGTTACTAGACGGGCAGCGTGCTCACCGATCAGCTCAGAAACATGGAAAGGGCCGTGCCACATGTGATCCAGCTTCTTCGCATAGCCCTCTTTCACTCGGTCTAGGTATAGCCATACCCTCGCCCCTGGTTCTATACCGTGGGGTCGGACCTGGACATTGGTCCGGTCTGCCCGGTCTTGTGTGGCCTGACGCAGCTTTTCGTTGACGACTTCTTTTGCATGCTGGTAGTGTTTCTGGACCTGCATGCGCCAGCGTCGAGCATCGCGATCGCGGGTCCGGGTGCAACCGATAGGTATCGCAGCTTCCAGTGTCGACCGAGGGTCCCATCCATATGTCAGATAAAAAGGCGTTTCTCCTCGGACCCGATCTGTCGATGAGTTGAGTGCAAACACCAGCCTTTCTGCATACCCGTCCCAATATCGCTGGTCTGGGTCAACAACGTACATCTTGATCGGTCTCGCTATGGTCTGCACCATGCGTTCCGCCTATCCATTTGCTTGCGGACGATATGCCATCGTCGCACTCTGTTTCTGGCCCACCATGTTATTGAACGACCGGAACCCCTCGGCCATAAAACCGGGTTCCCGATTGTGCCTGATGACCTATCTGGCGCCGAATCTTCGGAGCACACATTCTTCGTAGCTCTGGGCGATCTGCTCCGCAGACCGAGATGCACTTGCCTTCGCAATAACTAGACCAGTGAACAGGTCTACCCAGATCAGCAGCTCAGTGCTGCCGCGCGTCGATCTAGGCAGTGACGGTATGTGGTCCATCGCTATGACCTGTAAAGGGTAGGTAGCTTCGATATTTCCGGGCGATCGCCCCTTGATTACCGGTCTACCCTTTCCGGTCTCGAAATCCGTGCAACAGCCCACATATTTCTGCACACTGCGGAAAAGACCTCTCCAGTGGAAGTGGGACCTGATCTTGTGATAGGTCCTGCCTATGCCCGATGTACCCCTTCTAGACTCACGTGATAGTGATGAAGGACATCCGGCTGCAGCAACTCGGGGATCACTAATTTCGCCAGTCGGTCCCGGTCTGCACTGTCTTGGTCGGCATCGCGGCAGTAATACAATAATCCATTATCATCCACTTCGTAGCTATCCGCGATCTTGATGCACTCTTTCGCTTGATCGTTCGTCAACTTGGACAGTTCACCAGGCAGGTAGGTCTTCAGGTTCATAATCCATTCTTGTTCGTCCTGCGCCTTGAGGATCCGTTCCATCCTTAACTGTTGCACTGCATATTCGTTCAAACTTTCCTTCGGGAACGGTCGGCGAGACTTCTGAGCTTTCGATCTAGTCGCGACCATCACATGCACCTGGGCTGGGGCGTTCTTGGGTCCGATCACCTCTGGGAGCCTGTTTATATTCACCAATTCATCCAGAACGGCCTTCTCGGTGATCGTAGCCCCGGTCTGGTCTTGCATGGCCTTGGTCTCGAGGTAGTCGGCGCTTCTTTTCCAGTCCCGTTTCACGTGCAATAGCTCGTGGTTGGGGTGGTACTTCAATGCTTTCATTACTCGACCATTTAGCGTCCTTAGTCGTGGAGCCTTGCAGTCGATCTCTCCGGTGATCTGCCTGATCACTAGGTTGGAGTCACCACATATGATGACTCGCCCCTTCTCTTGCGACGACAGCAGGTACAGACATAGAAGTAGACCTCGGTACTCCGCCTCGTTAACAGTAATATCCGGCGTGAAATCAGCAGCGGCTGCAACTATAGACCATTGTGGCAACTTCCACAATATGGCACTATAGGCGCCAACCTTCTTCTTCACGCTTGCCGATCCGTCAAAACTTAAGACCAAGAGCTCTTCATCATGGTCGACGGTCGGTGGCGGTCTCGAAACTGACTGCCGAGGTTGCTTCCTCGGGGCAATCGCTATCAGTGCCTCGTCCACTTCAGACCGAGGGGTGATACTGGCAGCTAATGTGCCCAATATCTCTTCCTCGCCCCCGGTGCACTTAACGACCTCGAGGATCCACTGCTACAAGACCGCCGACCATCTGCCTAGACGTCCGTCCATCCCACTGGCTGATAATAGCCAGGCCAAAGTAGACCGCCTTGACAGGACCTTTATAGGTCGGCCGACCAGCAGGTTGTAACACACATCCAGAATTCGTAGCAACGCCAGAACTTCTTTCTCGACAATTTCATAGTTCACCTCATTTGGTTTTAGCGTTCTGCTCGTGAACGTGACCGGATGGTACACCATCGTGATCTTGCACTAAAGTGGCCGAGATAGCCCACTTACTAGCATATACAATAATGGTCGGCATTTTTTCGGGATCGAAATGCTTGAGAATCGGTGCCGTCGCCATCTTAACCTTCAACATACCAAAGGCAAACTGTGCACGCTTCATATGATCTTCGGCCTCCACTTGCGGACAAACTGCGGCAAGACCAGAGTCGGCGCCCTCCTGTAAAGTTGCCCGATCTCCTTCGCGCAACATATGATAGTCAACTTCCCGGAGCTCGTACAGCACAGCCGCGTAGATAGCAAAGTCTTCAATGAATCGGCTATAATAATTCAAGCTTCCCAGGAAGGACTGCATTGCCTTCAGCGATCTGGGGAACGGGAGGTTACTCAGCGAATCCAGGTCCTTGGGATTAGCCTCTAGACCATTGTTCGAGACCATATGGCCTAAATAGGCGACCTTGGACATACCCCAAAAACTTTTCACGGCACTGATAGATAGGTTCCAGCGGTCGCATGTCTCCAACAATCGTTCAACCTTCTCGCACAGATCGTTCCATGACGAGGCAGGTATCAGAATGTCGTCGATGTACGACCGCCTCCCTAGAACGGAAGGTCCTCTTTCCCGATCGGGTTCACCCTCTATAAACACATCATAATTTTCAACAGGGTCACGATCGGTCTTGATCTTGAAGTGTCCGTACAATGCGTTGTCTATCATCCTTTGATAGATCTGGGGCGCGTTCTTCAGACCGAACGGCATACGATTGCACTCGAAAAGACCAAACGGCATCACAAATGCGGAAATCTCACGGGATCGATCAGTCATCGAGACCACCCAAAATCCACTTGCCATATCTATCGAACAATACCACAAGGTCTTGTCGAGGTCTTCCAACAGATCATTAATCAGCGGCATCGGGTACACCATGAGTTTAGTCAGCCGATAGTCGATGCACAGTCTAATGTCAACGCCGTTATTCTTGATAACAATTACGATCGGCGAGGCCCATGGCGAGGTCGACGGTCTAATAATCTTGGTGACCAACAGTCCTTTAATGAGATCAGAAAGCTTTTCACGGTACTGTGGCGCCACGCGTCGACATCGCTGGGCAATCGGCTTGGCATCTCCAACGTCAATATCATATCGCAAATCGCACCACGGGCTGCAGGTGGTAAGGCGTTGCCCTTTCCGATCAGCAGATGTATTTTCTTCCATATGATATTCTTCAACTGCTCGATCTGGTCTGGACTGTTAAGGTCTTGATCACCCACTTGTAAATAATCCATTGTAACTTCGGGAGAGTCGGCAGACACTTCAGGGAGGACTGCCATTTGGCTTTCTAGCTCCTGAATGTACTGTTCCCCGCCTTCATGTATACAGACTTGTTCATCTTCTGGGGTGATATCACCTAGACTATCTGGACCGGCTTAACGCCCCTGGTCTTGATCGACGGGCTGTCCTTCACTGATATCGGTCTGATTAGGAATACCGTCATGGTCCGACCTAGCAATTTCATGTTCCCCTTCTTCCTTTTCTTGATCCGCTGTCGCCTGGTCTTGTGCTGACACCACGTTGACTAACCTTGGCTCGTCTACTTGATGGTCCACCGTTCCTGGTGACTGCGGCGCCTTTCTTCGGACCAACATCTTTTTTGGGGTGACATAACTTGGTCTTTCCACTAAAGGTGAGGTATCCTCTTCCACCGACCCATCATCGCTGATAAGATCGGTGGTCGATTGGTACGCCAGGTTTTGCCACTCGACATCCCGCCTCGATCCAATCGAGACGAACCCCATCTTCCTTGGTACCTTCCCTTCTGCTAACCACATACCGACAATAGTGTTATTGTCCAGTGTCAGCGGCTTGTCACCGATATTGGTAACACGGACAAAATCACGTCGACCAGCACTCTTTACGAAGGTCGGGACCCACCGATCGCCCCTGGTCAACCATAACTTCCTCGAACGAAAACCTTTCTCGACCGGGGTATCGGCAGACCGACCGTCTGGGATAGTGAGGTCTTGGTCCCACCGGACCAGATCGGTATACAAACCATACAGAGGTCTTCGACCAGACAACTGGACCTGGCCTCATCCGGTAGTGTAAGCACTCCATGTGACAGGTCTAGGCGAATACCAGCTGGGACCATGAAATCCATACCTAGTAAAGCGTCCTGACCAGCCAACTTGCCAACCCAAGCGCTGAAAGAGTAGACCAGCGATCCCGACAAGGTAATTTTCACACGCGTTCTTCCTTCGGTCATATAAGAGTTTTCACCGATCCCGACGCATTCTTGTCTCTGGGTATAGTCTATACGACATCCGACCTTACGAGCAAAGGCGGAGTCGACTATCGAGACTTCAGCTCCAGAGTCGAACAACATCGTCGCCTTCTGGTTATTAATCTTTCCACAGGATTTCGCCTGCTTGAACCATTTATCAGGCGAGTGATACTTCCAGTATCCGCGGGATTCTTCAGGCAGAAAGTCCAACTGCATAACCACCTTAGTACGGGAGTACTCATCGGTCTTCATACTGTAGACCGGATGGTCTCGGTCGACGCAATTTGGAATAGAACGTGTATTGTCCGTCTTATCCTCCTTGCCGACATATGCATAGATGTGAGCCGTAGAACGCTCGGCTCGATCCAGATTCCAACCTGGCGAGCGTTCTAGTTTAACATCTTTTCCGCGTCCGGCGGCAGCATCCCCGCGTGCTTGTCCGGCACGTACCACTTGCGCATCATGTTAAAAAATTCTTCAATCTTGCAGTGGCCGGCCTCGTGGATCTCTCCACATGACTTGCATACGAAGCGGAAGTGGTCTGTCGGGTGGCCGCGTCTCTCGCACTTCTTGCACACCATCTTCTTCCAGCAGTTTGGACCATCGTGTTTGCTCGACCCACAGTGGGAGCACTTCTGAAGAGGTCGGTCGGGATTGGACTTGCTTCCGTTCCTTCCCTTCCGGTCCACCTGGTCGGACTTCGACTTGGTCTTCGGGGCAGGTCCCGCAACATAGACGTAACGATACTGGTCTTCATCCGATGACTCCTGGCTGGATTGACTTCCACTTTCCCCTTCCGATCCCGTGCTGTCTTCGGCTACGATCGCCTTGACCGCTCTGGTCGGTCTGGTCCAGGGTCTCTTGACCGGATCGGTCTGGGTATGGGTCTTGGATCGGTAGCGACCTGATCCACCAGCACTATTCGCCCTCATGCTACGCGACTGCTGTAGCGTCCGTAGAGTCTGTTCAACTTCACCCGCGTCCCTAAGACGCAGCAGAGTAAGCTGGTCCGCCAGTTCTTGATCGTCCAGGGTACTAATGTAGTGACCCACATGTTCCAGAGCAGCACCGTTCGGCGGGTTATTCTCTTTAATTGTTATGCCGGCACGAAGTGCAGCCACGTTCAACCGATGCAAATACTCGATCGGTGTCTCGTCGCTCCGCTTCTGCATATGGTGATACTTGCGGGCACTCGAAAATCCGGAGTTACAATATTGCCCTTCAAACTCTGCACATAGCTGGTCCCAGTCAGACCGGAAATCCCGACCTAACTTTTGGATCCAGTTGGCAGCCGGTCCTTTCAACAAATCCCGGAAGATCAGACACTTTTCACTTTTCGGGGTCTGGTCTCGCAGGAACGCAGACTTGACCCGACCGAACCAAGACCGGGCCTGGTCTTCATCAGCATCCTTGCCAGTGAAGTCCTTGAGGTCGGTCGTCGCGGCCATACGGATGCGCGGAATCGCAGCAGATCCAAAGTCGTAAGCAGTAGTGGAGGCTAGGTTAGCCTTGAGTGGCTTGCCAGCGCCCGTACCGTCTGACCCACAGTGGTCGTCAAGACCGCCGACCGACTCCATCTCACAGTCACTTGTCTTGCTTGGTCTACGCGGTCTGGCCGGTTGCGGATTGCGCTTCCCTTTGCCGACTTGCTTATCACTTCGAGTGGGCTTGTCCACAGATGTTACCGATTCCATATCCACATCTCGGAAAACATTGGCACTTTCTGGGTAGACCGGTCTTGGACATGTGGGCGCAGAGGTGGTCTAACCCGGTCTTCCATGAAACGCTCCATCATCGTCTCAAACATGGCTTGGACGTTAGCTGGAGTCATGGGCAACGTGTTGATACCCTCCTTTTTCGGAACTGAGGCCTGTGGGGGTCGCTGGAGCCCCGACTGGCAAGCAGCCCTTTGCTGCCACACGTCCTTTTTTTGTTCCGGCTGGGCATGGTCCACCCCCATGGTCATCCGCTCGACACCAGTCTCCAACTCTGATGAGCTGTTCGAGGCCGGTGGAGATTGATAAACCGATTCGTCATCAGAACCAATGTCAACAAGCGCTGTGGAGACTTCAGCGACCTTCACTGCTGTGGTGGGAGTTGGGCGGCGAACAGCCCCCACCAGTGGGACCAAATGGTCGTGGAAGGTCGACATCGACGATTTCAGCCTCCAAATCTCAAATTCAAATAGTTTTTGGACATCGGCGGGGTTCTGCATTTTAATGCCAACCTCCGCCAACATCGCCACCAAGTTCTTCACCAACAGTAATGGGCGATCACTCTGGATCGGCTCGGTAGTGGACCCAGAAGATGATCGGGGATCTGGAGGTTCAACACCCGAAAGACCACGTCAAAGCGAACAAATAGTTTCAGCTCAAAAATGTAATACATCTTGTTTAGGTCTTCTTCAGTGATGCCTTCATCTCCGACCTGCGACTTTTCTTCGAGGTCGTCTTCGTCGGCCGGCATTCCCAACCCTTTCTTGGGAATCTTGGGGACCTTGGGGAGGTTGGTCTGATCGTTCTGATCAGCCTCCAAGTATTTTTTCGTCTTTTAATTTTCCATCAACTTTTTTATGCACATACATAGGATCAGGACCAAGGTCCTGATCCTTTCCGGGACTATAGAAGGACTTGCTATAGTCCCGATCGGCTCCGGTGGGAGCCTTTTGGGGAGGAAAAAAATTATTAATCCCGATCTGGTCCTCCACCAGGCCAGACCGGACATCGCCATCTTTATCGAGAACGAAGACGTAAGGTGATAGCCTTTCCTTACGCCCTCTCCAGAACGATTCCAAATTCAAATCTTCAAATTCAATCTTTGATGACACCTCGCGGTGATATCCACGATCACCAAGTGATCCGGGCACGCGCACCATTGTGGTGGAGTCAAGTTCGAAATCGAATACATTTGTATCGACAACCTGACCACCACCATCGTGCCCAGCCTTCCAACTTACGGGGGGGGGGTACCCCGCGGACCTCCATTCAAAATCTGGTCCGATCGT
>CM047583.1:13293318-13335127 GCA_026184515.1 Peronosclerospora sorghi | reverse complement strand
AGTTTTAATTGATGATATAATAGGACAAGTTTTTTCATTACTAATTTTAACCGTAGCAGCGGCAGAATCTGCAATTGGATTGGCTATTATGATAGTTTTTTTTAAATTATATGGAGATATTTCAATATACAAAATTAATTTATTATCATTATAATAAATTAATTTAAAGTATAAATATAATTATTTTATAAAATTGTACTATGTTATTATTAATAATAATTTTTTTACCTTTTTTTGGTTCAGTAGCAGCTGGATTGTTTGGTTTTTTTATTGGACGTGAAGGTTCAGTATTAATAACAATTTTAACAACTTTTTTAAGTTGTATTTTTTCATTAATTCTTATATATTATTCCATTATTCATGGATATGAATATTCTATTGATATTTCAAAATGGATTAGTAGCGGTTTGTTCAATTGTAATTGGGGTTTTTTATTTGATAGTTTAACAATGATAATGCTTATTGTTATAACAAGTATTTCTACATTAGTTCATTTATATTCTTCACAATATATGTCGACTGATCCTCATTTACCAAGATTTATGTCCTATTTATCATTATTTACTTTTTTTATGATTATATTAGTTACTAGTAATAATTGTATGCAAATGTTTGTTGGATGGGAAGGTGTTGGTTTTTGTTCATTTTTATTAATTAATTTTTGGTCTACACGTTTACAAGCAAATAAAGCAGCAATTAAAGCAATGTTAGTTAATAGAATTAGTGATTTAATTTTATTATTAGGATTTTTAATTCTTTTTTACAATAGTAGAACTCTTGAATATTTTAGTTTATTTGCAGCTGTTTCAGTTATGAAAGATTTTAATTTTATTTTTTTAAATTATTATTTAAACATAATAGATGTTGCTTGTCTTTTAATCTTTATTGGTGCTATGGGTAAATCGGCTCAAATTTTTTTACATTTATGGTTACCTGATGCTATGGAAGGTCCTACTCCTGTTTCTGCTTTAATTCATGCAGCAACAATGGTAACTGCTGGTGTTTATTTAATTGTACGTTGTTCACCTATTTTTGAATATTCTATATTTTCCTTAAAATTTATTACAATTATTGGTGCTTTAACTGCCTTTTTTGCAAGTACTATTGGTTTAGTACAAAATGATTATAAAAAAATTATTGCATATTCTACATGTAGTCAATTAGGTTATATGTTTTTTGTTTGTGGATTATCAAATTATCCATTAGCGATTTTTCATTTATTCAATCATGCATATTTTAAAGCATTATTATTTTTATGTTCAGGTGCTGTAATTCATGCTATGGGAGATGAACAAGATATTCGAAAAATGGGAGGACTACGACGTATATTGCCTTTTACTTATATAATGTTTCAAATTGGTTCATTATCTTTAATGGGTTTTCCTTTTTTAACAGGATTTTATTCTAAAGATCCAATATTAGAAATAGCTTGTGCTAATTTTGATGAAACAGGTCTTTTTGCTTATATATTAGGTACAACTGGTGCATTTTTTACAGCTTTTTATTCAACTCGTTTAATATTTTTTTCTTTTTTAAGTGAAACAAATGCACATAAAAATAGTATTAAAAATGCACATGATGTACCTTTATGGATGGCAATTCCTTTAGCTTTATTAGCTTTTGCTAGTATTTTTTTTGGATATTTATTTAAAGATATGTTTATTGGATTAGGTTCTCCTTTTTGGAATAATTCAATTTATATAAATCCATCTCATAATCAAATGATAGATGCTGAATTTTTACCAACATTTTTAAAATTATTACCTGTTTTTTTAAGTTTTGGTGGTTTATTTAGTGCTATTTATTTATACTTTTATAAATTTAAATTTTTATATAAATTAAAAATTTCTAAATATGGAATTTATTTTTATAATTTTTTAAATAGAAAATGGTATTTTGATAAAGTTTATTCTGAATTTATAAATCAGTTTTTTTTAAAAATGGGTTATGATTTTACATATAAAAAAATAGATAAAGGTTTATTGGAAATGTGCGGTCCTTATGGTTTAATAAACATTTTTTATTTTTTAATTAAAAAAATAATTTCAATACAAACAGGTTATATTTATCATTATTCTTTATTAATGGTAATTAGTACTATATTCTTAATATATATTCTTTTTTTTTCGATTTTTTATACTGTGAATAATAGTCTAATTTTAATCTTATTTTTTATTTATATATTAATATAATAATATAAAAATTATTATGGTTTTCGAAACAATTTTTTTTTATACTTTTTCAATTATAGCTTTAACTTCTGCTATATTTGTAATATATTCTACAAATACAATTTATTCTACATTTTTTTTAATATTAGTTTTTATAAATTCAACAGGATTATTATTAATTTCAGAAATTGAATTTTTATCTATTATGTTAATAATAATATATGTAGGAGCTATTATAGTATTATTTTTATTTGTAATTATGATGTTGGATGTGAATGTTTTAATTAAAAAAAAAAAAATTAATTATAATTTTGGTTATATACCAATTATTTTTTTAATTAGTTTTATTTTTTTTTTAGAAACCTCTTTAATGTTTAGTAAAATATTTACTTCATATTATCATTTAATAAATAATTCTTTTTTTAATCAAGAAATAAATACTTTATTTTTTGGTTCAAAAGAATTAAAAATATTTATTGATATAAAACCTTTTTTAAAAAATTTTATAAATCAATTAGATACTATTACAAATATTGAAACAATAGGTCAAATTTTATACAATTATTATTCATTTTTTTTTTTAGTTGCAGGTATTATACTTTTAATTGCATTAATTGGTTCTGTAACATTAACACAGAAAGAAAGAAAGAAAATTTTTAAACAAAAGATTTATAAACAACTTTCAAGAGATCCATTAAAAGCTATTTTTAATATAAAATCCAATTAAATTTAAAAAAAAAAACAATCTTAACTTAATTGGTAGAGTATTAGCCTTCTAAGCTGAAAAATCTTGGTTCAATTCCAGGAGATTGTAATTTTTTTTTTAAAAACAACTATTAATAGAATTAATTCAATCAATAATTGTTTTTTTAAAAAAATTATTTAAAGTAATAAAATATTTTATTTTTTAATAAAATTTTGAGTAAAATCAATTGCTAAAATATTTAATTTTTTATCTAATTCTTTAGAAATTTCTTTCTTAATTAAAATTTCTTCTAAAATATTTGAATGATTATTTTTAATAAAATTTAACCAATTAGTTTCAAAAATAGAAATTTTATCTAAAGTAATTTTATCTAAAAAACCACGAACACCTAAATAAATGATAATAATTTGATCTTCAACCGATAAAGGCATATTTAATCCTTGTTTTAACATTTCTGTTAATCTAATTCCTCTATTTAATTGTTGTTGAGTAGTTACATCTAAATCTGAACCAAATTGAGAAAAAGCTTGTACTTCTCTAAATTGAGCTAATTCTAATTTCATAGTACCTGCAATTTGTTTCATTGCTTTAATTTGAGCTGATGAACCTACACGACTTACAGATAAACCAACACTAATTGCAGGTCTTTGACCTTCATTAAATAATTCAGTTTCTAAAAAAATTTGTCCATCAGTAATTGAAATAACATTAGTCGGAATATATGCAGAAACATCACCAGCTTGAGTTTCTATAATAGGTAAAGCTGTTAATGAACCGCCACCAATTTTTCTATTCATTTTTGCAGCTCTTTCTAATAAACGTGAATGTAAATAAAATACATCACCTGGATAAGCTTCTCGACCAGGAGGTCTTCTTAGTAATAAAGACATTTGTCTATACGCTACAGCTTGTTTTGATAAATCATCATAAAAAATAACAGCATGTTTTCCATTATCTCTAAAATATTCACCGATAGCACAACCAGTATATGGAGCTAAATATTGTAATGGGGCTGAATCAGAAGCTGTAGCTGCTACGATCACAGAAAAAAAACATCGCATTTTTTTCTTCTAAAGTTTTAGTTAATTCAGCAATAGTAGATCTTTTTTGACCTATACCTACATAAATACAATATAATTGATTATTAAAATCTTTTTTTAAATGAGGTTCTCTTTGATTAATAATTGTATCAATCGCAATAGAAGTTTTACCAGTTTGTCTATCACCTATTATTAATTCTCGTTGACCACGTCCAATTGGAATTAAACTATCTACTGCTTTTAAACCAGTTTGTACAGGTTCTTTAACACTTTCTCTAGGCATAATACCAGGAGCTTTAATTTCAACTCGACTTTTAATTTTAGTTTTAATTTGACCTTTTCCATCAATTGGTTGTCCTAAAGCATCTACTACTCGACCTAAAATTTCAGGTCCTACAGGTACACTAACAATTGAACCAGTTCTTTTTACAAAATTACCTTCTTGAATTTTTCTATCATTACTAAAAACAACAACACCCACAACATCTGGTTCTAAATTTAGAGCCATTCCTTTAATTCCATTATTAAATTCAACCATTTCTCCAGCTTGAATTTTAATTAAACCATAACACCTCGCAATACCATCACTCATTGATAAAACAATACCTGTTTCTTGTAAACTTTTTTCATTCTTAAATTTCTTAATATTTGATTCCAATATATATGATAATTCAATAGCCATTAAAGGTTATTAAATTATCATATTAGAATAATATATATATATTATTATTATTTTTAATAATATATTATATATTTACCCTTTACGAGAATTGAACTCGTATTTTTGCCGTGAAAAGGCAATGTCCTAACCATTAGACTAAAAGGGCTTTTTTTAAAAAATATTTTTTAATAAAAAAAAGAAAAATCAATATGTATTAAAATTTTTGATATACTTTCATGCATACAACTTTCAAAGATTTTAGGATATAAACCTAATAAAAAAATATTTGCAATTAAAATTAAATGAATTAAAAATTCACGATAAGTTAAATCATAATAAATTTTTAAATAAGTATTTTTAATATTACCATAACAAATTCGATTATAAAATAATAAAGAATAAACACCTCCTAAAAACATTCCAATTGTTGAGAAAATTGCAGTTGTAGTATTATCTTCAAAGATCCCAGTTAAAATTAAGATTTCTCCAACAAAACTACTTGATCCTGGAATAGACATATTAGCTAATACATAGATAAATAATACAATACAAAATAAAGGCATAGTATGTACTAAACCTCCATAATAATTAATAAAACGTGTATGATATCGATCATATAAACAACCAATTGAAAAAAATAATCCACTAGAAACTAAACCATGACTAATCATTTGAATAATACTACCTTCTAACCCTTGAATAGTTAAAGAAAAAATACCTAAAATAATAAAATTCATATGAGCAACTGAAGCATAAGCTATAATACGTTTCAAATCTGTTTGACGTATTGCTGTTAATGAAGTATAAATAACCGATATTAAACATAAAACTAAAATATAAGGTGTATAAAATAAAGTAGCTTTTGGAAATAAAGGAATTAAAAATCTAATCATACCATATGCTCCTAATTTTAATAAAATACCGGCTAATAATACTGAACCTGCTGTAGGTGCTTCAACATGAGCTTCTGGTAACCAAATATGAAATGGTAACATTGGGACTTTAACAGCAAATGCTAAAAAAAAAGCTAAAAAATAAAATTTTTCATATGAAAAATTAAAATTACTATAATATAAGATTTGATAATCTGTAGTACCTATAGTTAATAATAAATGAATAATAGCAATAAACATAAATAATGAACCTGCTAAAGTATAAAGAAAAAACAAATAAGAAGCTTTAATTTTACGTTCTCGTGATCCCCAAATACCAATAATTAAAAACATTGGAATTAATATACTTTCAAAAAAAATATAAAATATAAGTACATCTAATATACTAAATGAAATAATTAAACAAAATTCTAAAATAAAATATAAAATAAAATATTCTTTTATATTTTCAATAATAATTTCATAACTAATTAGCATACATATTGGAATCAAGAATGTTGTTAAAATTATAAAAAATAATGAAATACCATCAATACCTAAATAAAAATTAATATTAAATTGACTAATCCATTCAATTTTAAATAAATATTGAAAATTTGATGTCGATTTATCAAAAAAAATCCATAAAGGTAATGACATTAAAAAAATGAAAAATGACATAAAAATACTAAAATTTTTAATGAATTTTTCATTTTTCAAAAAAAATAATACAATAATTGTAATTAATGGTAAAATAAGTAAAAAAATTAGTATAAATTTATTAAACATAAAAAATTTAATTGAAAATAAAAAATGGGCGAAAAATGGGACTTGAACCCATAACACTTAGACTCACAATCTAACACTCTACCTTTGAGTTATAATCGCCTTTTTATCTTTCTTAAAAGATATATAAAACTTAAAAAAGGTTGAATAATTAATTTATTTAAAGGAACATAATTTTTTTTATTTAAATTTTTTCTTATTTTAAAAAAAGAATAAATATTATTTTGAATTTTTAAATAAATTAATTTAAGTTTTTTAAAATTAATTAAATCTTTAAAATCTAAATCATTATTTCCATAAATTATTAAAATAGAACCTTGTCCTTTTAATTTTAAAATAATTTGATTGATTAAATTTTGATTTATTATTAAAGATTTATAATTTAGTTTGTTAAGATTTTTTTTTAAAAAAATTAATTCTTTAATATTTAAATCATTATAACGAAAAAAATAAATAAATTTATAATTTTGTATAATTTTTTCTAATTGATTTAATTTATATTTTTTAAAAAATTTTATTTTTTTTCTTAACATAATAAGATATATTTCATAAAAATGATTTTTCTTATTTAATTAACGATCAATTTCACCAAATACAATATCTAAAGTACCAATAATTGTAACAACATCTGCAATCATATAATTTTTTGATAAAAAATCTAATGCTTGCAAATGAAAAAATCCAGGTGATTTAATTTTACATCTATAAGGTTTATTTGTTCCATCAGATATTAAATAAACACCATATTCCCCCTTAGGTGCTTCAATAACAGTATAAGTTTCACCATTATTTACATTAATATTTTCTGAAAAATATTTAAAATGATGAATTAAAGATTCCATTCAATTTCTTACAAAAAAAGAAAGAGAAAAAAATTTAAGCAAAAGATTTATAAACAACTCTCAAGAGATCCATTAAAAGCTATTTTTAATATAAAAACCAATTAAATTTTAAGAAAGAATTAAATAAAAAAAATTAATAAATATTCAATCGAATTTTATTAAGTCATTCAAAGAAATAGTGAAAATTGTTACAGATACTCTTGCAAATTAATTTTCAAAAATAAAAAATGGTTATGTAGCAAAAAAATCAAAATTTGCTGCAAAAACGAATAGAAAAATCGGTGGTGGTTCATTAACAGCTTCACCTATTATATAGCGTAAAGCTTTAAGAAATAAGGGTTCGAGTACCTTCTTTGATAAGTATTAAAGAATCGATTTTATATTTAAAAACCATTTATATTAAGAGATAACGTCTAATATGCCCCTGTTTTCGCCCAAAAATTCTAAAATGCCCCTCTTCTTTAAAAAAATCCTAAAATGCCCCTGTTTTTGCGGTGCTTTCCAATCGCTAAATTTAAGGCGACTATTTAATGAAACATTAGCTTGCCAATCATCTCTAAGTTTGAATGTCGGTATTACAGGGGCATATTAGACGTTATCTCATGTTAGAAAATATATAAGAAGTGCTACATGCACTAAAATGTAATTTACTTGCGACGAGTGAGAATAGTTAAATGAACCTTAATTGCACTGACAGCTCTGAATGCTCATTTGGTAGCATCAAACCACAAGAATTTCCGTTGAATAAAAAAATTAATTCCTTTGCAAGCATTAGATCTTCGTTCAAAGACCCATATCATTACGTTAGTCATTTTGTTGTAGCATCCTTAGCATCAAAACGTACCATCAAAAATGGTCGTCCAATTAAAAGGGCTACAGGAACAGCACCCAAATGTCTCGAGTCTACAGAGCACGTTGCATTGTCACCTTCTACCCATACATGACCCTTTGGAACGGTGATTGTCCGCCTTCGCTCCTGATCAAAATGCGGTTGCAGTTCCACCACGTCTCCCTCCTGCAGCATTGCGTAATCACCAGATAGCAAAAACTTCACCTTATATAATTTCATTAAATCGTCGTCTTAAATTAGAGATTGTAGGGCACCGCAAAAACAGGGGCATTTTAGGATTTTTTTAAGAAGAGGGGTATTTTAGAATTTTTGGGCGAAAACAGGGGCATATTAGACGTTATATCTTATATTAAATATATTCTTTTAGTGAAAATAAATGCATATTTTGATAACATTTTTAAACATATGATTGAAATATATATTAATAATATTAAATTAAAAGTAAATAAAAATTTAACAGTATTACAAGCTTGTAATAATTAAAAATTGAAGTTCCCAAATTCTGTTTTCAAGAAAATTTGGGAATTTCAGGTAATTGCATAATCTGTTATGATCATGGCCAACTCATATGTTAGTGATCAAGGTCAGGAGGATGCCCCTTTGGGCGAAAGCACAGACCGTTACAAAAAAAGAGATTACGGCGTTCCTACCAATCAACAAAATCATGATCATTCTCAAGCTTACGGTTCGCGATCGTTAGGAAGTCTTTGTACAGATATCAAACATACATATAACCTGATCAACTTGATTAAAGTAGTAGCGATCCACCCGAGAGCATTCAACACAGATCTTCTCGATGAGGTACCCCTCGTCATGCGGAAAGGACTCTACATGATTTATCGGTGCCGGCCGGAGAAGTATTCAAAGAATTTGGCACTCGATGCGGCTTCTATCTTGGCTGGAGTCAAGATAGAAGCCGCATCGAGTGCCAAACGGGGTCATCACAGCACGAGTCCGCATCTTCTGTAGCGAGATCAAGCTGATCGTCGAGCCTCATCTCCCTTGTTGGATGGGACGGATGCGTGTCGGCGCGAGGCTTGTGAAACACGTTTGGTGATTAAGGCAAGAGCGATAGCCGTTGGCTTAGTGGTAAAATATCTCGTTGCCAACGAGATGCCCCAGGTTCGATTCCCGGACGGCGCATACTCTTACAGTGCTCCGCGTGCCGCTATAACCCGACGAACGGTGACTTCCCAAGCAGATGTAACGCTTCGCCAGCATCAGGCTCCAAGAGCGGTTTATTAGGCGACCTTCCAAGCTCATCAACAACTCAAGCTGGTGAATAAACAGATTTAGTTATAATACAAGCTAATTTCATTTCTGTAATGCAACGTTTGACCACCGTGCAGAGAACGAACAACGGCGCGGTGGTACGAGAAGTCGATATAAAGACGGCCCGATAGAGACCAAATTGCACTGGTCGAGAGGTCCCGAATGATCTGGGTAAAGCGCAATAAGAACCCCGGCTGTACCGATGCCTCAAAATCCGCCGACACTGCCTGGAGACCTACCAACCATCATTCGTATCAGTGTCTCTACTGTCAGTGATATAAATGAATTTTTAGGACAGAGACGGATGAAGGTCAAATAAAGACGTTTACAGTTTGGTCTGTTTCCACTTCTCAATCAAGTTTATTATTCAGGGCGATTCTTAATATTGGGTGAGTTGGATAAAAGACCTGAACGAAACTTATCTCAACGGTACTCGGAAGAATTGGAAATTGTAGCAAGTGAGTACACGCACGGTGCGGCTAGCGCACAGAGGAAGACTTTCCTAAAGCGGCGATATGCAGCTACTTAGCTGATACGCCCTTATAAAAGGGCTTAGTAAGAGATCGCTCTCTTAATCGGGGCCAATATTTCCCTTGGTTTACTAGTTAGAATTAACCAACGCCTTGAAAACAAGGGTTCCCTTGGAAAGGGAGTAGTTAAGGGAAGGTATTCCCTTTCACTAAAACACTCACTGCGCGCGCGACCGGTCGAGGTCGTGCGCCTAGCAGTCTTAAGTGTAATTGTAAACTGAATGTTTATTTAATATGTAATTAGCCTAATTTAATTAAACTAATGTAAGCTATATGTAATACTAAGTAGAACTTACTCAATTCGTACCTAGCCGACATGTACTGTACACCATCTGTGTACCAACACGTGGCAGGCTGCCACGCCTCCACCAAGGGCTCCTGCCCTGATTGTTAAAATAACCAATAGGTCCAAACCTTTCGGACCGGCCAATACTGACCTCAACCGTAGTGTACTTATTTACAAAACATACCCAAATGTAACCCTGTTACAGAATTTTTTTGTTCAAGTCTGTGAAGTTTGATATTGGGTCATGGATGGTGCTATAAAACGACAGTATAATCTTGTGTGGAAGAGAGAAAATGAGACGCCGATGAAATATTTGCGTCGACTCAACTTGGCGGGTAGACGCGGTGAATTGCCGGGGAGACGCGATCATGCCGCACATTGAATCCCCACACTAGACGACGGTGACCTGGCTGTTGAGATAACTTTGCTAAGGTTGAGCGACAGGGAAGAGCTCTGAGAACAGCAAAGGGGTCGAACCTTCTGTTCGATATAATGCTTCTCAGTCATCACGTCTCAGTTTTGCGCGTTTCCCGCTAGGGGTAACAGCTTACTAAGCGTTTAATTACAATAAAACAAACTCCAATAGCGAGAATAAAACTAAAGTTTATTAATGAGCGCTATCTTCACTTAATGTCCCTTTGCACAGTGCAATGCGTAACCAGAACCACTTCGATAAAACAAAACAAGAAAGCCAATCCACCTCAATGTCCACGACAGTTCTCCAATCAAGAGGATCCACACGAAAAGAAACTTTTCAGCAAAAAAGATAAAAGTAAAAGTGATTAAATTAAATTAGAGTCTAAAACTTGATCTAGCTAAATGTATATATGCATTGGAGTATTTCCCAGTTACATTTTGGGTAATATACAATTTCTGGGTTCTGAGAAGCCGTTATAGCCCAAATTTTCAGACGTCCTCCGAAACTCGACCGTCGCGCACTTTTAATACATACATCTTGAGATTAAGAGCCTGATAAGCTACCTATTACTCTATCTCATCTTATAACTAATTCTGAAAGAAAATGATTCGAGCCTTTGATCTTCTGTTCCAAAACAGATTCATTAGCCAGATTATGCTGTCTTCCGTTAAATTATAACAATAATAATGATGGTAGGATTCTAGCCTACAACATCGGGATCATGATTCCCACGCTCTACTTAAAAGCGAGCCAACAAAATTCCACCAAATACAGGCAAAAGACGGTGCAATCCTTTTCACCAACGGCGTCTAAACATCCACGGATAGTCAAGGTGATTAGGCATAATCAAGAGATCCGTGATTAATATAATTCCGATGGCGGTAATTCAGATGAAGCTGAAGCCTCCGCCGTCCGAAATAAATTGTATGAGTCGGAAAAACATCCGATCTTTTGGTTTTAAACATTTGGGTTTAAAACATAGCTTCACCCACCGTTTTCGTTAACAGATTATATTGAATTTTTGCTTGGACTAGTGACATCATCAACCCAATATTTTTAGCCGAACCTCAGCTTCCAGACTACAAATGTAGTGGAGTCAAAGTCATATTTTAAATAAACCTGCTTTCGACAACAGCGAGTCATAGTAGGTGTTTAAAAACATGTTTCTCAAACCACTCGATCGGTCATGACCCCTAGGCCGATCCTCAGACATGTCGACGATCACTGACCCCGAACCGCTACTATGTACCCAGATCGGTCGTGGGGTCCGATCGGTCATAAACACTAGCCCAATTGCCACATTCTATTGATCACATTCAACCTATATTTCATTTGACCAATCCTCAATCGTAACTACCGTATCGGTAAAAACTTGGATTGATCTCGTTTCCCGATCGGCTCTTCGTTAGATTTGTGCACCCATTACCCGACCGTATCAACCTCCAGACCGGATTGCATTCTGTCACTTCTCTGCTTCAACCCATAACCTTTAGCCGTAACTTGATTTCACATTATGTGAAAATTGCCAGCATCGAAAACCGACCGTGGTCGAGTGGATTATTGCTCGGTTCAATATCGGGGCCAACCCAACCTGGTTGGTTTCAACAGAAAATGTTATGTAACGAAACAAACCAAAAACAGTATCGAAGGTATTTAATGGATGAAATGGGATCGGGGTCTGTGGTTACATAAAAAAGTAAACACAGATCCCGATCCCATTTCAGCCAATCCGTTCTTAGATGTGGACCCATAGATAAGTGATTTTATGTACAGTGCTGGCGGATAGTATACTGCCACCACGTTTTTTTAAATTGTTTTGTCCAATTAGCTGCTTTAAATACATCTATCTATTTCAATCGAAAGAGCGTGCGAAAGCACAGCTACGGTAATTCGATTCATGTCATTCCGAAAAGTCCTCGCAACACGACAGGAGTATAACGCTTCCTCGCCACAAATTCGTTGGCGGTTAGTATACTGCCGAGGCGTTACTTACTCTCTTCTGAAGGTTGGTTTGCCATTTAGAGATTACTAAGGTTCGTAACGATAATTAGCAGTCCTACTAACGCAAATTCAATGCCGTTTATTTCGTTTTTCTCTTAAAAGGATGCTTAGAGGAACCAAACTTACGCAAGAAGAACAGCAGCGTATCATTGCCTTTCAAGAGGCCAAATTTAGTGAGATAGCCATCGCTGAGCACGTACATCGTTCCCGGCCTGTTGTACACGCCTTTCTTGCCGACCCTGAAAGCTACAACAAGCCCAAACGGCCGGGAAGACCCAAGAATGAGACGCCTACTGCTACCCGCCGGCTCCTCCGTGAAGCTACAAAGGGGAAATTGAGCTCGTCCAGCTCAAAAATGAGCTCCAGCTATCCATAAGTGCACGACGTATCCGCGAGATACTTCAAGCTGACCCTAACATGGCTTACGTGAAGCGAAAAGCAACTCCATAACTTACTAAAAGACACAAGGAGGCCCGGCTCAAATGGGCTCGTGACAAGGTGACCTGGGACGAGAACAAGTGGGGCCTCTGCGTTTTTTCAGACGAAAAAAAATTTAATTTGGATGGACCAGACTGTTTACAGTGCTATTGGCATGATTTACGACGCGAAACTGAGACCTACTCTACTCGTCAAAGTGGAGGTGGAAGTGTGATTGTAACCGGGTTACATTTGAGTTACATTTAGTGTTGGTGTACATGAGTACACTACGGTTGAGGTCAGTATTGACCGGTTTGAAAGGTTTTGAACCATTGGTTATTTTAACCAATCAGGGCAGGGGACCTTGGTGTGGTGGTGTGTCAGCCATCCAAGTGTCGGTACACAGGTGTGTACACTACATTTTAGCTAGGTACGAATTTGGAATATTCTACTTAGTATTACATATAGTTTATATTAGTTTAAATTAATTTAGGCTAATTACATATTAAATATATTCAGTTTACATTTCACTCTAAAGTGCAGACGCGCGACCTCGACCGGTCGCGCGTGCAGTGAGTGTCGTAGGTAAGAGAGAGCCCTCCCTTTACTTACACCCCGTAAAGGGAACACAGCCGTTAAGGCTGAGTAGTAAACCAACCCGGGAATCTTGGCCCCGAGTAGGAGAGCTCTCCTACTAAGCTCTTTATAAGGGCGTATCGGCTAAGTAGCGGTAGATACCGCTTTAAGGAAGAGTCTTCCTCTGTGCGCTAGCCGCACCGTGCGTATACGCACCGGCTACATCTGGTAGCACTTGTAGTCAATCCAACACCTGTTGGTAGACTAAGGCATCCTCTGCAAAGGATGAATCAGGACGATTGGGATAGTTTGACCCTCATCCAGCAGGAAGCCTTTAAAAGGCTGTTACCCTTAATGGGTGACGAAGGCATGAAGCTCCTAGTGGAGCAGGGCCTTGAGGTCGTAAAGGCAAGGGTAAATGCCCTCATCGCTCATGAGGCGAGTTGTAGTGGAGGTCGTTCCACGGGGGTGCGCCCTCCATTATCATTCAAAATAAAGGAGTTCACAGGGGAGAAGGTTGACAAACTTTACGTGTGGTTGCGAGAGGTCGAAACCGCCTTCGCCACAGCGAGTGTGATTGCTGATCACTTGAAAGTGGGACTTGCATTGACCCATCTTACGGGCAAAGCCCGTACATGGGCGTTTATGTGTTCGGAGTCAGTCACGGACGTGTTCCCAACATGGAAGGTCCTTAAGCAGAAGCTGATAGACATGTACGCAACGCCTGATCTGGTTTTCCAGAATCAACTGGCGTTCCTGAGGTGCCATCAAGGCACTAAGGACCTGGAGATTTATATCCAGGAGCTTAAGACCCTGTTGGCAGGGATGTACGCGAAAGCGTATTCGGACGATGTGTCCATCCCCGTCTTCATGGGAGGTCTGAGAGAAGGGCCAGCACGTTCGGAGCTCTTCCGATGCCTGGAGGAGGCGTTCGAGATGGCGTTCAACGCCGAGAGGAACTTCCGTTCCTTTAAGGTGGGTCCCGAACCCATGGACCTTAGTCAGGTCGAAGCGGAGGAGAAACCTACCGCTAAGAGTCACTCTGACTCTTTTTCACAGAGCTTCGAGGCGGATCTCTTAGCTATGTTGCAGCGGCGTGGGCCGCTAAGTGCTTCCTGTGTGGAAGCGTGGATCATCTGAGGAACAGATGTCCGAAAAATCCCCAGCGAGACACTCGCTACAAGGGGACAAGGGTGGGGAAAAAGCCCTTGCCCAAGCCATCGGGAAACGACGGCTCCCAGTAGGTGCGGGGCGCCCTACAGGGGGACCCCTCAGTGCTGTTAAGCCCCAGGGTAGGGGACGACAGCACAAAGCCTCGAGGGAAGCGGTGATTTCTAGCACCGAGTTGGTGTACCAGCCAGGTTTGCTGGTAGTCCTTGCGGACGTGAAAGGCTTTGATAAGCCTTGGAAAGTCTTGATAGACTCTGGAGCGTCTGAAAATTATGTCAGACGAGCTTCTGTGGAGAAGAGTCGGCTCTAAGCCGATGCCCTAGAGGCACGTTCTCGTGACGTTGTCACGGTCCGTTTTGCGACCATGGGCGTACCGGTTTCTGTACCCAAGGTGTCTATTGACCTTAAGCTGAAGTTTGCAGACTTCGACAGCTTAGAACGTTGCCTAGTCCTGGATTTGGACTCGAGGTATGGCCTCATTCTGGGCATGAAGTGGCTGGAACGCCACGAGCCATGGATAGACTGGAAGTCTAAGTCCATTGAATCAACGCACTCGCGGTCGGGTGAAGCATTGGCGAGTCATGAACCCACCTTTGCTCGATCTCAAAAGCGATTCTGGCGTGAGATGCCAGAGATTGGGATGTCTGAAATGATCATTCGCAATGGCGTTAAGGAAGAGTTCCTTAACGAGGGGGATTCGGCGGTTAATCCCCGCGCCGATATAGGCGAGACTGGTGAGACGCCAGTGATAGAGGTGGATTCCTATGTGGTTAAGCGCGAGGCGCTTCCAAGCGAAGAGACCCGAAGTTTGTCTCTTTTGCACGTCGGAAATGATTCCGACTACGCCGTTATAGGTGAGACCGGCGAGTCACCGGTGGTAGAGGTAGAGACCTCTGTGGATAGGCGCGTGGCGCTTCCAATAGATGGGGCAATTGACTCCCCCCATCTGGGTCTCGGGATGAGTCCCGAATCCAGTAGTCAGCAGTCCTATCGGATGCTGAATATTGTGACAGGTATTGTCACAGAAGGCGTAATCCTGGAACGGTTGCCTGGGGTAGGCGACCGTTGTCGTTGGAGGAGATGTCCTTCAACGAGTTTGAGACTGATTTGAAAGCAGATGACATCGACGAGGTCGTCGTGTTGCGTCCTGATGACGAGTTGAACTCCTCATCCACGATGGACGAGTCAGTTTTGGTGCAAACCAAACAGGCATTGAATGCCCGAAGCGGCCTCAAGATCCTCGCGGATCCTGAGGACCCTTACCATTCCTTAGTAAAGAAATTTGGAGATGTCATTAGTGACAACCCACCGATGGGGTTACCACCGGATCGGGGAGTCCGACATGAAATTGATTTGGTTCCTGACACCAAATACTGCGTCACTAGGCAGTGGACTCTCCCCAAGGAGCAATGAGACGTCATCGACGCATTCTTCAAGGGGAAAGAAGAGGCAGGGATGGTACGAGAGAGCAAGTCTCCTCACTCATCTCCCACCTTTGTGTTCGTAAACCGAACGGTAAGTGGCGCATTGTGCATGCGTACAACAAGCTGAATGCAGCTACTGTGCCCATGCAGACTCCGATTCCTCGGAAGGATGTCCTCCAGAACAATATGGCGGGCTGTACTGTGTACAGTGCCTTAAATCTGGTGGATGGGTATTATCAGGTCCCTTTTCTTCAATCAATACATTCTTTCTATCATGTCATTTCACTGTTGTCCTTTGTCCTTAAATGAAATCATTATCTTTACTATTAACAAAAATACTACTTACTACTTCGCCTTTTTTAAGAGCGGAAAAAGTTATTCCAGCCCTTCCTATAAGGGCCGTTTACTTTTGGACTATCTAGGCAACATAGTATCTAATCCAAGTTAAACGACAACATTACACCTATCCCATAAGTTAATCTTAATCGTTATTTGTTAATTTACAGTTAACGCTAAGTTTATTGATAACATAAAATTTTATTGCTTAATTGACCTATCCATTAAGAAAATGTAATATATATAACTCTAAACAATATATCACGTATTATGGCGTATTAGGTTAATTAAATTAAAAGCAAATTCTAGTAAAAATGAGAAAACATGTAACAGTAAGTAACAAATTAATATTTAAAGGCTCGCTAGGAGACGATTTGGTTGAAAGGCTTGATTCTCCTGAGGAGCCAAAAGCTTATGTTCTTTTTGCTCACTATTGATCATGCGAGCGTCCGATATTCCCACTGACAGCGGTTAGCACGCCTAGTGGTATGCTGTGGGAGTGGCTTGTTATGCCACAGGGGCTTTCAAATGCACCAGCGACTTTCAATCGCTTGGTGACTCAACTCTTCCGCCCTCATAGGAAGTACGCTCAGACGTACTTCGACGATATATTCGTTCATAGTCGTGCGGAAGGTGACTCGTCTGATGTTCAGACTCACCTTATACACCTTCGAGCTGTGCTCAAATGTATGCGAGAGCATAAGTTATATGCGAACGCATCCAAATGTATATTTGGTGCTGAGGAAATTCCTTTCCTCGGATGCTTCATCGGTAAGGATGGAGTGCGGGCGGATCCCGCGAAGGTGAAAGCCATTGTGGAGTGGCCTTCGCCTGTAAATCTTAGCGATTTACGGAAGTGGCTAGGATTAGCCAACTATCTCCACAAGTACAGCGAGAACTACGCTGAAATGGCGAAGCCATTAACCGATCTTCTTAAGAAGGACGTGGATTGGTGTTGGGAAACCAAACATCAGAACGCTTTTGAAGCGGTAAAGGGGAGCTTGTTAAAAGCTCCCTTTCTTGCTCTCCAAGATTCTGGGAAACCATTTAGTGTCGTCTGCGACGCCTCCGATTTCGTAATCGGATGTGCTTTGTTACAAGCAGACGATGCAGGAAGGGAACGCGTGATTGCGTTTGAGTCGAGGCAGCTTAAAGCTGCGGAACGGAATTATCCCGTTCATGACAAGGAGCTACTTGCAATGAAGTATGCTCTTGTTAAATTTAGGGTTCACCTACTCGGCTCAAAGCCGTTCGTGGTTTATACTGACCACGCGTCCTTATGGACAGCGACAAAGTCGCCTCATCTCTCGCAACGGATGGCCCGTTGGCTCTCCTTCTTTGCGGAGTATAACTTTGAGGTTAAGTATAAACTTGGCAAGCAGAACGTGCTTGCGGACGCGTTGTCGCGTCGTCCCGATTACGAGCTCGCTCACGCGACATTCGTCACCACGTCTGTGGTGGATCTCATACGCCAGGCGTATGAGAAATACCCACAGTGTACGGCGCTTATCAGCGCGTTGGGTGAAACGGAACTTGGCTCGTCTGAACCAACCCTGTCAAGTCGAGCTAAAGCTCGCTTACACCGTTACAGGTACTGTGACAGTCTGCTATTTTATAGCACGAGCGCGGAGGACACTCCGCGGGTTGTAGTTTCTCATGATGAGGAACTGAAGTATAGAGCCCTCTTTGAGGCACATGACGCCCCTACCGGGGGTCATTTAGGTCGGGATAAGACCTACAGCGCTTTAAGCTCTTTGTATTGGTGGCCCAATATGTATAAGTGGGTCGGTGCGTATATACGCACCTGTGAGACGTGTCAGAGGGTTAAACCCTCTGCAAGCTCAGCTACTCCTTTGCCGAGCTTATCGGTTCCAACGGAGTGTTGGAAATCCATTCGCATGGATTTTATCTTCGGTTTTCCGAAGGATAAGGCCGGGAACACCGGCATATTGGTCTTTGTAGACCGATTGATCAAAATGGCTCACCTGGCGGCGGTGCCAGAGTCCACAGATGGACAAGGAACAGCGAAAGTGTTCCTAGACCGTGTCTTTCGACAGCATGGTCTACCCGATTCCGTTGTGTTGAATCGGGATCCCCGTTTTACGGGACAATTCTGGGGAGCGTTGTTTAAGGTGCTAGGCACCAAGCTCCTCATGTCCACTGCGGATCATCCGCAGACGGACGGTCAGAAGTAACGCGTTAATCGCGTTGTGGAGGATATTCTCCGGAGTTTATTCCCGGATTCTCCAAAGAGTTGGAGTGAGATGCTTCCGATGGTTGAATTTGCTATCAACAATTCGGTACATGCATCTACGGGGCTTACCCCGTTTTACGTGAACGGATTAGTGAATCCGAGGGTTCCGTTGACGCCACATGTGTGTGGCCCAGGGCTTGAAGGGGGAGTATTCCCCGATGTCATCCCTGTATCTGTGAGAAAGCACATCGATAAGTTTTTATCGATGCGCCATAGTGTCTTACGACACGTTTTGCGATGCCATGGCGGAAAGCCAAGACAAACAGAAGGAGCAGGCTGACCGCAAGAGGCGGCGTAACGAAAAGTTGTACAAAGTAGGAGAAAGTGTTTTATTAAACGCTAAAAATCTTCCTACACATGCAGTTTCAAATGTGTTGCGCAATAAACTGCGCCCCAGGTTTGTGGGGCCCTTTAAGGTATTAGCCCGAAAGGGCTTGTCGTATACCTTAGACATCCCGAAGGCAATGCGTACGCATCCAACCTTCTATGTGGGTATGCTTAAGCCATACCGGAACCCTAAGGCGGGTCCCCTCTCGGAGGAGAAGCCGGATAGCCGAAAGGCGCGACAGGTCGGAACATCTCCGACAGGGTTTAAATACGACCCTGAAGCTCCGCAACGAGAGACTCGAGAGAGGCAAGCCGCCCCTATATTCGTTCATTCGCACTCCCCTCGTTGCGGAGTCCCTCCTGAGCATCTTGGATGCGACGGCTGTGCCGAACACAGCGCTCGTGGAAGTCACGTCGCAATAGCGCGACCCCCTCCTCCAGTGCTCCATACGGAGGGTACTCCACATTACCATGTGGAACGCCTGATGGCACGACGCCATCAACGGGGTGAGAACAGTACCTGGTGAAGTGGAAAGGGTATCCACATTCCCAGAGCTCGTGGTAATACGAGACTCCCCAGCGGCAGGATTGCCGTGACGTCGCTGACGCTTTCGAGCGGGAGAATCCCACTGAGAGTCAACGACCGAAGGGGCTGAAGAAGCCCCTTCACTCCCAGTAGCTGGGAGTTTGCCGGAGGTAGATGCTGTGCTTGCATTGCTCTCCGGCACCACATCGAGAGCAGAGCGCGTATAATAGGAGACAGGTAATTGCCATTTCGCTTTGGCCTGAGCATAGGCCAAGCGTAGCGCCCTCTCTACCCGAACGTCGTGTTCGGAAAAGCTGTTGTACAGCGCATCGAAACTGGGGAGGCGTTTCTCCCCTTCCGCCAAGGCGCGGAATGCCTGTTCTGCGCCTTCGACGCTTTCGTCCCTCAAGAGAACAAAGGGAATCTCGCGGATGATATCCACGAGGACACCTCGTGCCTGCTTCCCGAGGCGCGTCCGGTAGGACTTAACGGTATAATGTTTGGCCTTTAGTAGTCGGGCCCGGAGTTGGTTCCGACGCGCAATTTCACGCGGCAGTATAGACGCTGGACCAGGGGTATAGGAGGCTAGACCCCTCTTGACCGCCTGCTTAGCCCTCTTTTGAGGGTCGCGAGGTCCCTTCCGTGCCCGTACGGCACGTCGGGCCTCTTGAACCAAGGACGGCTCATTGGTGGTGGTCGCCTGTGGCAACCTGGAGGTATCACCCCTAGCGGGTAACGGTGGCGCACGAGTTAGTGCGTTTTCCCCACGTGTGGGGAATGGGTTGGATGACCGACATCGCCGCTCGGCGCTGTCAGCGTGGCCAGCCGTTGGGGAGATCTCCCCAAGGACATCCACTTCCGAGTTGTCGGAATAGTTTTCGTCCATAGCACCACTGAAGGTGTACAATGGACATCCAGAGGTACTGGCGTTGGACTTCTCCAACAAGATTTTGATTATTGCGTAAGCAATAGTCTTGATGGAGGAGGATGTAACCGGGTTACATTTGAGTTACATTTAGTGTTGGTGTACATGAGTACACTACGGTTGAGGTCAGTATTGACCGGTTTGAAAGTTTTTGAACCTTTGGTTATTTTAACCAATCAGGGCAGGGGCCCTTGGTGTGGTGGTGTGTCAGCCATTCACGTGTCGGTACACAGGTGTGTACACTACATTTTAGCTAGGTACGAATTTGGAATATTCTACTTAGTATTACATATAGTTTATATTAGTTTAAATTAATTTAGGCTAATTACATATTAAATATATTCAGTTACATTTCACTCTAAAGTGCAGACGCGCGACCTCGACCGGTCGCGCGTGCAGTGAGTGTCGTAGGTAAGAGGTAGCCCTCCCTTTACTTACACCCCGTAAAGGGAACACAGCCGTTAAGGCTAAGTAGTAAACAAACCCGGGAACCTTGGCCCTGAGTAGGAGAGCTCTCCTACTAAGCTCTTCATAAGGGCGTATCGGCTAAGTAGCGGTAGATACCGCTTTAAGGAAGAGTCTTCCTCTGTGCGCTAGCCGCACCGTGCGTATACGCACCGGCTACAGTGATGTTTTGGGCGGCGTTAGCGCTATTGGCAAGTCGTAGTTGGTGGTTTTAAGCGGGAACCAAAACAGCGAGAGCTACATATATATGCTGTCTGAGTATTTAATGCCATTTATCGATGCATTGTATGGTCTATCGTGCATATTCCAACAGGATAACGCTTCTATTCACGCCTCAACCGCCACCAAAGACTTTCTCAAGGAGCAAAATGTCGCCGTTATGGAGTGGCCTGCTAAGGCACCGGACCTAAACCCCATCGAGAACTTGTGGGGAGTGCTAGTACGAGCTTTTTACGCCCAAGGAAGGCAGTTTCAAACCCGCAACGACCTCATCAAGACAATCAAGACGTCGTGGGAAACAATCAGCGAGGAACTCACCTCAAAGTTGGTCAAATCAATGCCGAAGAGGTGCATCGCTACACTAGAGCTTCATGGAGCTAAGACCAAGTATTAGACGCTGTTTGAGCGCTTAAAACGTATTAGAACACGACCTATTCTCTCCGGCAGTATACTTTCCGCCACGTTAGTTAGTTTCAACTGTTAAATCAAAACAAAAATAGTTGCGTGCACTTCACGCAATCTAGACTCACCTGCTGATGAAGTTTCAGCGCGGGAGGATCAGCGTGAGGTGCGTAGAGGTGTGCGTTGAGTGGTAGCCGTAGAGAGTTCAGTGCTTGTACTCTGAGTATAAATGTAAAACGGAAAGTAAGATATATTATGTATAGTTACTTAAGTCACTATCCAGTCCTAATGCAACTTAATCTCGTAACTGCTGTTATATGCAATAAATGTATGTCTTACCTGAACAGCCAATGGGATTCCACTATATGGAAGAGTACAAAGTCCAAAATGGATACACACTCTTCCAACACTCTTCCTGGAAGACCGGAGGCTGTGACACCATCACTGCAGGCCTAGCGCTGCACGCAAAACTTGAATACGCTGCGCTCCCAAGTCCTTGGTCAGTAAATCCGCCAACATCACCTCGCTCAGCACGTGACTCGGCACAACAATGCATTTCTTGGTGTAATCCTTCAAAAATTTCAGCTTGATGTCCACGTGCTTGGAATTAGCTGCACTCGCTTCGTCCTACAATTGCAGTATCGCAGCTTGATTGTCCATCTTAAACACGAGCGGCGTCTTGGCATGCATGCCAATTTCGGCGACCATCTCTCGCAGCCCTAACGCCTCCTTTCAGGCCATCGCTACTGCAACGAATTCCGATTCCGCAGTTGACAGTGCAACCGCCGTCTGGTTTTTGCAGGCCCAACTCACGAGAATTCCATTCACAAACAACACCATCGCCGAAACACTTTTTCGGTCCGTCTTATCAGCGGCAAAATCCGCATCGCTGTAGACCATAATCCGGAGTGGCATGGGTAGGTCATCATCATGCTTCAAAATCAACTTCAGGTCGCTCGTTCCCTTTAGGTACTTTAGAATTATTTTCGCAATCTTGTAATCGCCCAGAGTGGGTGCATGGGTCTTACGTGTGGCTCGGTGCACGGCGAACGAAATGTCAGGACGCGTGCACCGGGCGACCCATAACAGACTGCCCACAAGCGATTGAAACTGCATGATGCTTGGTAAATTCTCCTTTGGCTGTACTAACAAAAGTTCTTGATATTCCTTGACTTCATCCAGTGCCAGCACCGGAGTTCGGGCTGGGTTCATCTTCTCCAGCCTGTTTATCTTCAGTATCTCCTTGATCGTGCCTCCTTGATCCAGCACGTAACCGCTCTTCGGATCACCTTGAATACGAATGCCCAGAAACTTGGTGACACTGCCCAAGTCTTTTAATTCCCACACTTGCATGTTTGCAAAAAATTCCAGGACGATCCTCTCACTGGTTCCAGTAACCAGGAGGTCGTCAACATATGCACCGATCACCACCGTTTCGGCTCCTTGGTGCTTGAAGAAAATACACGTATCAGTGACACACTGCGTGAACCCAAACTTCAACAACGTTTCCCACAGGCATTGGTGCCACAGGCGCCCAGCCTGCTTCAATCCATAAAGGTTGCGCTTCAATTTCAGCGCGAGCTCCTTTGGTGATTTTACACCGAAATCACGCAATGTATCCATCGTGATATCCATGCCTTGCGGCACCTGCAAGTAAATCTCCACATCGTCCTCGGATTTGGCCTTGGGGTAGGCACTTGGCACATCTCCGTGGCGTGCCGCTACCCCCCACACTTGCGTCAAAACAAGAATTAACTTGACGTTATTCAACTCCATGACGGTTGAAAACGTGAAAAAATAATCGGCTTCAAAAGCTTTCCTCTGGCGACCAGCCTCGCCTTGTACCTCTCAACCGTCCCGTTTGCACTGAATTTCGTCTTGTACACCCACTTGGTCGGGAGAAGTACCTTGCCCTCAGGGCGGCGAACGACATCCCATGTTTTAAGATCTTGGAGGGCCTTTAGCTCCTCCATTTCGGCCTGTTTCCACATTTTCGTCTGCAGGCCGCCGTGCGCCTCACGATAGTTTCTTGGATCTGGTTGCATCGTTGAACCACTTGGTGGATCGCAACCAGGCTCACACACTGCATACACGCATAAAGCGCTTTCCACATTTTCGTTATTTTCATCAAATTTTTCTTGAGTTTCATCACTTGACGCGGCCCTTTTGGCCCTCGACTCTTCGTATTCTTGACCTTTCACTGTCTTCTTAGACTTCCTGCGCGTCTTCCTAGTGCCTTTCACCGGTTTTTCGACGTGCCTCGGCTTGGTCGCATCCTCCGGTGTTCCGTCACTTCCGCGCCCTTTACTTGGCGTATTTGTAACAGCGTTTCTCGAACGCTACTCGGCCATTTATTCGACTTCTTGGCTGCGTTCACCTTCCATCATCTTGGTAACCTTGTTGCTCGTCTCAGCACTGAGCTTCTCAATCTCGGTGACGTGCCGCGTCACCAAGACCACCCTGTCTTTCATCAAATGTACCTTGAAACATTTTGTTTCGTCTCTCCTCCCTAAAATTAGGGCCCGCTCGGCGTGCTTCGGCAGCGTCTTCTTCTTTGGGTCCCGCCAAACCATGCACGGGGACGCGAAAACCACAATGTCGTTTACTGCCGGCCGCTTGCCGGTCAGCACTTCCAACGGCGAAATTCGCCCGATATTCGACCTTGTAGAAGTACGGTTGAGTATGTACGCAGCATACTCATCCGCCTCCGACCAATACGTAAGGGGTACACCTGACCCAAATATCATGCACCGGACCTTGTTGAAAATGGTCCGGTTCATCCGCTCTGCCTTCCCATTTGACGCCGGATTTCCTGGTTCAGTCACTTGGCGGCGGGTACCGGTCTGCTTACAAAACTGATCAACGTTCCGGTACTCTCCGCCGCCATCAGTACGCAACACGTGCACCCTGCACGAAAACTCATTCTCGAACCAAGCGATAAAATGTCCAAACATTTTCGCTCCCATATCCTTGGTTCGCGCCGCGAAAACCCTGACATAATTTCGAATGGTGATCGAAAAAAACAACCAAATACCGATTACCTCGCCTGTCGCGGGGAGTGATCGGACCCTTGAGGTCACTGCAGATCACTCCTCCGATGCGGTCTATCGGAGCGTTGCTGCCCGAATCCACCTTCGGTTGCACCTTTTTGGTTGCTTTCCCTTCGGCACACGTAAGGCAATTTGGCCTATTCGTGTCCGTCAAAACAATACCAGATCTCGGGTCCCTGGACAACCTTTCAATAGTGTCATAGGCCAGGTGACCCAGGCGCATGTGGAAATGGTGCAGGCTGCCAGTGTGGACGTCTGGACCGACATCTTCCGACACACTATTAACAACCATGTCACCGAAATCCTTCGAAAAATTATTCGCCCTCTCGGCTTTCAGCTTAGCGACGAAAACGGATCCATATGTCATCACATCAAATAATTTCTCGCCTTTGATGCGCATCTTGCGGCCTCGTCAACTATTGCGCAACCCTTTTCACGCAACCGACCAAGTGAAATCAGATTTCTGGCTAGTTTTTTTTTTCGGTGCGAAGTATACTTCGGTCAAGACAACGACCGTTTCACTTTTGTCGCACGTCCGTAACGTAAGCCGTCCGACCTTGATTGCCTGTAGGGTGCCAGCATCTGGCAAGGCGAAAGTATCATCAGGACCACAGTCCTTGGCATTTTCCAATAAATTCGCGTTCGACACCAAGTGTCTACTAGCACCACTATCGATAATCCAAACATTTTCAACGTCATTTTCATTTCCACATGCATTTACGTATGCACCTAAAGTGGTATCCATGGTCGAAAGCACGAAACGCTTTGACGACCTTTCACTGCCGCTACGGCCCTGCCCTTGAGTGCGTTCACTTCCACTCTTCCGTTACTTCTCGGGGCAATACATTTGTATGTGCCCCTCTCCACCACAGGCGTAGCACACGCGCCGCCCCTTACCAGATGTTGCTGCATGCACGTGCAACTTAGGGGCGGGATTCGACTTCACTGCGTCGTCCTCGAGTTCCTGCGCCCAGGCAATCAACTCTTGTGCATGGCCTAGGTAATCCCCTCTTCTTGGGTCATACCTAGCCATCAGCATTATCTTCAGGCGCGGCGCAGCATAATTCACGATGTTTTCGACAATTAACTTTTCACTCGACCCGCTTTCGCGAGCCAGAGCTACTAGGTACAGATAGTGTTCCGTCCGGCTGCGCTGCGGATCCTTCTCCATTGCGAACCTTGTAGCAGATTGGTGGTGGGATATCGTCGTCCTGAATCCCAACCACATCTGGTCCATCACGTGAATCAGCGTCGGACGCACCCGCCACCACCATGCAACATTTGTCCGGTAGTATTCCGCGGAGGTGCCATCCAAATGCTCGCCAAACTTGTTTACCTTCAACCGTTTGCTCCATTGGAAGCCAGAAGTCATATCTGCGATCTAGATTGCCTCCATGAACAGGTAGGCCCATTGGCGGTAGCCTGCACCCAGACCGGGATACAGCTCGCGCCCCGAAAACTTGTCAATACTTAACGTAGGTATTTTGTACCCGGTGTGTTGCACCGGTACATTTCCCTGCGCGGCGGGCACTCCGACACCGCCTGCACCATGCGCCGCAGCGGGCGCCCTGCGAGGTGCTTCATATGCACGTGGGCGTGGCCTTGCGCCAGCTTCTACCCCTTCGTCCCCAGCCAGGTCGTCCAACGACATCTGCTGGCCGAACGGACGGTAATTCCGGAGACTCTCCCGGAACTCGGACTCCGCTATGCGCACCGGTGCCTCCCTCTTACGCTCGGGGGATCTCTTCGGGGATGCGGGCCTAGCTCGCCCTGCATCTGGGTCGTACACAGCTGCCGCAACTTCTCGCAAACTGCGCATCATCTCCCGAAATTCATCCGGAGAGGGCACATCATCTCCATCAAAATCAATCATCATAAACATAATAAAAAATCTTCAGTCACGTTCGTCAATCGCTTCCCCTTCGATGGGGGGCTTTCCACAAGCTCCACGAAACGTAACAATGAGAAAAAATGCAAGAGAGCACACTCCAATCACCAAGAAAACCCCAGGAGATTACTTGACGCAACTTGGGCTCATAACCTGTTAAATCACAACAAAAATAGTTGCGTGCACTTCACGCGATCTAGACTCACCTGCTGACGAAGTTTCAACGCGGGAGGATCAGCGGGAGGTGCGTAGAGGTGTGCGTTGCGTGGTAGCCGTAGAGAGTTCAGTGCTTGTACTCTGAGTATAAATGTAAAACGGAAAGTAAGATATATTATGTATAGTTACTTAAGTCACTATCCAGTCCTATGCAACTTAATCTCGTAACTGCTGTTATATGCAATAAATGTATGGCTTACCTGAACAGCCAATGGGATTCCACTATACGGAAGAGTGCAAAGTCCAAAATGGATACACACTCTTCCAACATCAACTTCAGGTTTTTCTTCATTGCAGCTGAAGTAGTAGCCCGAATGGCATGAATCGACCCGCAATTCAAAGTGTTTTCGCACGCTCTTTCAATTGGACTAGATATATGCATTTAAAGCACCTTGTTGGACAAAACAATTAAAAAAAAGGGGTGGCAGTATACTATCCGCCAGCACTGTATTATCAGTTAACTACAGTCGCCCCTGAGGCCGGTCGCAGCCGCGAAATAAGTGACCTTAGCTCACCTATTAATTACCTACTTGGCAATTCTCCTTGAGCTAACTCTCATATCTCACTGGTACGAGAACGCTATAATCGAGATTCATCAAGCTCACTAACCTGCGACTGGTGCGCCCACACCGGTCGCCGCCTTCCGATATATCCACTTCCATACTATTCGTCCGTCATGGGTACGATCGAGAAGGTCAATGGCTCTGGCTCAAGTCGCTCGGAGACCCAAGAGACTTCGGACTCCGATGTGGATTTGGCTACAGACGCCGATCAGCCGATACGCGAGTAGATTTTGGTCGGATATAGACGGCGGTCATTGAATTGGCTACGGGCTCGGTGTGCGACAACGCCCAGTTCGCAAAACTTCATGAAAATCAATAGCATCTCTAAGCTGAACATGCTTCCCTCGAACGCAGGTATATGTTTTAGCACAGACTGGGAGAACTAAATTGTACGCCTCAGCTTGGATGCGTCTTTAGCGCGATGCTGTTCAACTATTTTCAAGGCGTTTTGCGACACCACTGAGGAATACGAAGCTCTACAACGCTAACGGGATGATCTGACTCTCTGATTTGTTCCATCCGACTTAGACACCAATCGGGCTTTCTCAGCCAGGGTTTCCCTACTAAGGATCCGCCACGTATCTTGGATCTGGCTGATCTGATCCGCGATCTCGATACTGTTGAGTGGAGAATGTCTAGCTTCGGTAGAGGAATCACCAGGCTTATCACCGGTATCAGAGAGGCCAACGCAATTTAGATGATCAGATAGAGTTGGTGGCTCGATAACTAGGAGACATTGAACGAAATGTTTGGACATTAGGGAGGATCATCCTGCTGAGTCGATGAAGCTAAGTAGCAGGTGTTGCCGATGATGATGTATTCAAGGCACAACTTACGAAAGGATCGCCGCGCTAGAGGAAAAGCTCGCCCAGCTCAAGATAGCCCTGACCTAGTCGGACCGTTGCCCTTGCGTAACCGTGACTTATACAATACGATTCGCAACTAAAGTACGTAGACCTTGACTACGTTCGTAAATATATCTTTTTGACCATCATCTGCGTTCTGAAGTCTTCTGTTTTAGATAAGTAAATTGAACAGCTCCAAAACGCCACGGAGGACATGATCCGGCGATCGAAGAAGATCAAGCTTCGTCATATTGGGCACGATCGGCTTGTCCGCGATCAGGCAATTTCCACTTGTCCGGCGAGAAGGCCTTTTCTTCGTAGGACTGCTCCAAACGCAGCTCAACCAGGCACACCGAAAGGCAAACGTTGTGGGCCACTCTCGGCTGTAGATAGACGGTTGTGATTTGACCTGGAAATGGTCTCAGCTGGGAAATCATCAGGACCACAAACATTGAAGATGCGGTCCTTTAAGGTTCGTCGTACCAATCGCAAAAGACCGTCAAATATCTTCGCGAGGGGCCGAGCCAGATGTATCAGGTTATTCTAGATTTATCTGGTCTGGCTTCGCGATGGGAGAGTCGATCCGGTTGGCTAGCTGAGTTTTCGGATCTCAACGATCTGGGACGTTGTCGGATCCGTATTCGCCCGGTTTTCCGAGGATGGCAATGACAAATGTCAAGATATTGTATTTCATTTGAATCAAGCTGGAAGTCGTGAGGCGCCCCGATCGGACGGAGAATTTGTCTCGATCAATTAACGCCTAACCCCGGATTTGGGACACAATGAAGTCGTCACCACTACCTACAATACATTCCAACATCGACCCCTTATCAAATCTCCTTAAAACGTACCAATCGCATCGCCGGATCGAATCGCATCAATAGCCGGTCATTATTCCGGTCAGAACATCGCACACTGATTTGGACAAATCGTCGACTACCTCTATGAACTCTATCAAGAAGAGAAGTTGTGACCAGCGATTCGTAAAGCCCCTGCCATACATCAACGTATAATCGAGTACGGACTGTTTTCCGAGCATAATTCAATTTCTTCTTGCGTGAAGTCGTCACCCATGCGAAACGACACGAATATCTGGAGCGACAGACCCTGTTCGCCTTGGCAGAGTCTCGTGCTAATGCTCGTCGGATTGCGAATCCTCTCCTAGCGATCAGGCTAGCAGTGACGATCAGACTAACGATGTGCAAAATGTACCAAGGTCGATTCGAAAATTTTATTGCTACCACTGATCCGGAGGTCGAGCGCGAGGGGAAGAACAAACTGGTCGAGAAAAGGAGATTGCTAACTACCCCGACGATAGACGACGATAATAATTCCGACGCAGATGGTAGTAGGGCTTTCCAACAGCCCCAGCCTGTTTGGTTTACCCTTGGATTGTCCCATCGATAAGTCGGAGATCGCTGCTCTGGTTCATTGGGCCCCAGTCTAACATGGTCTACACATCTCACAAAGCAGACTTTGGCTCCTTCCTTTTACGCCCAAACACTTGATCATTCCATCCGATCCACAGGCTCAATGGTCATCCGATGTCTAGCAATTACCGATCTGATGCAGACGGAGAGATTGAAAATCCAAAAACCGTATTGTGGTATGTCTGTATTCAAGATTTCACAAGCTTCTCAAGAACTTCCCCAGATCAGATCTGGTAGTCGACGCACAATCTACCAACCTCGCCCGAGAATCAGAAGGTCGACTCAGGCCTAGATAATTTTGTCACCCGTGACAAGCAGCGCCGTAGTCGCGCTAGGAAAAATTGCGTCTTGATCTGTAGATACGTCTTGTCAGAAATATGCGACTTAATCACTTCTTTGTACCCATGTATCTTCCACATGCCCCACCATCGTGTTTATAAGCGTGGATTTTTGGCCTAGATAAGGTTAAGTGTACTGGGCACGAATATCAGTCTCCGACCGGCCCCTACAAGAGCCCTTGATATAAGTTGAATCTTGAGAACCATTGCGCAAGCAGTTGCAGTTTCGACATCACCTTGGTCATCATCCAGGCCTTCCAATCGACCGTCGTTGAATCAAGTTCCACTGTTGGTCGACATGCCGCTCGTATTTTTACATTTAGGTATCTCTTTTTAAACTCCAATAGAAGTCGATCCATTCCATATCGATCATAGCTAAGATAATGTTAATATCCGCCTATCTCCAACCGGAAGAAACTCCAGAATTCTAAAGCCCTTTCGAAAGCTCGAACTCATAAAACTGCAAAGAGTCACATAGTCACTCGACACGTCGGCCAATCAAACAAAAATAACACCCACCGTCAGCGCGAATAAAGCTGGATCCATCATGTCAGATCATTGTCGAGGATTTGACAGCTTCCACAGATCGAGATCGGATCGTCGTCCGATCCGCTCTCTGGTTGCCCAATAGTTCCCAATCGACACTTCTACTGCAAAATCCGAACATCTTCTCATCAGCTGCATTATTTGGAACTTGTTACGACTTTTACGCTCGCGTTCGAAATCCATAACTAAGCTCCACAATTCAAATAGCGCTCTTCCAGCAAGGTAGGTTTGCTGCATCCCCTTCCAATAGACTAAACCATAACTTGTCTTTCTGCCCCATTGGACGTTGACGATCTACTCAATCTCGAACTCTTCCCATTCAATAACCTCTCCAAGCTATCTTCCGATAGTACCTTCATTAAACAATATATTTCGTCCTGTGCTACCAACATGCCGTCTTGGGCGTGTTGAGGTATTCCTTCACCAACTGAAGCTTTGAAACGTGCACGATCGGGAATTTGTTATAGTTCTTCTCGTGTCTTCGCAGATTAATTGTTCATAATAAACAATCAATATACGAGTCTTTTTGTTTTCTCGTATACCTCCTGTACCATCTGTGCACGAGGAAAAGCAGGTGTAGTGAAACGGACTGTGTTTTCTCTGGTCATTTCTGTACGGAAGGTATTATCTCGTAATCAGACCTACTTCCGCTACAACGCTTAACCTTCCCGCTTTTTCAACCGTGAAGTGTATTCTGCAAAGAATGACAACCATCTTGCCATTCCTTGGGAAATATGTGGTGTGTTTGTCTGTGTGCAGTGGCGTATGGACGGTATACACCACAAATGATCTATCTCCTAGTAGAAAGATCCAAAATTCGCCAGTGCGTACTTCATCCATCGTCATGCCCCGGATAGTTTTGCGTAGCCGGACAAAGCGAACGCTATTGATAACATTTTACACAATCGTGATCGTTGTGATAGTGTTGCATCAGTGCACAACCGATTGCAAAATTGCTCGCTTCGCAATGGACGTGAAACGGGCGATTATTATCAGCAATCGCTCACACCGTTTTTTTTTTTTTTTCAGTCAGGTTTCGCTTGGCTGGATATCCTAATGACATACAATGTTCATCTTATTCTCTTAGCATCCGGCCTCACGTCGTCTAAACTTTGACGGGTCAAGTGCGTGGAGTCCTTACAGCTTCAGCATCTGCTCTAGGATGAACACTGGACGGTAAAAAATGTGGCAAGAAGCACCATCGATGATTATTCCGATGTTATGAGGAGGTAACACTTGTGAGAGCCATTCAAAGGTCCTGCTTTTTTTTGCCTTAACTTGCATTTCAGACGATGTCACTGCTCTGCTTAACCTTCTACATTCCGAACATTTGCTTAATACTGCATACGGTCATCCCTCCCGAAATCTTATTCCCTGCTACTTAATAAATTCCAGCACTTTGTAAGTTTCGGCTTTCACCGCTGTCGTTCCTATGTGGAAATCTTATACATTGATTTTTTCCGCTAGCTTATACCCTCCGATACCTGATAGGTTCACCTTCCATCGAGGCTATAATGTTTCGGAGGGACTCCTGTATCTGAAAGTCCTTGTTTGGCGACTTCCTGGTTTTAAAAACATAGGCACATTTAATTTCGCATGTCTAAAATGATATCGCAAGGTATCCTGCATCGGCGCGAGATGGGTCCGCTGCGGCCTCCTCCTCGAGTACCCGTGAACCCACAATTTGATCATTTTGGCGCCACTAATAGCCAGCGATTGCGTCGGGCGACCGATGTCGTGCTACTGTTCTTTTGTTTAGGCGTAGCGATTGGTCTCGTGCACGTCATTGGGATCTCACGACAAGTATTGATCAGACTGGAGGCATATCAAGTACAACCGCCAAACTTGTTCCATCAGCCTCGTAGTAAAGCTCGTGAAATGTTCGTCCGCGATGATCAAGGTGCCAACGTGTTGATTGCATTCTCTGAGGGGCCACACCTAACAAAACTCGCAGAATCGGTGATGAGTGGCATTCAAAACATTCTGGGGAATCAAACAAAATCGCTGCGAGTTCGAGATGTTGAGAACGCGTCGTTTGCAGATGATGTCATGTGGGCGGATGCGGTAATTCTCGGGTCTCACGTCGTAAATGCAAACATCGAGCCGAAGGTTTCGATAAAAATTGTCTTTATCGAGATGAGCGAGTGCTGCTGAGACTTATATCTTGCTGTGTTTGCTGCAGATGGTTGAGTTCTTGAAGGGTTGGTCGATTTCCGAGGACCTTAGTCGAAAGATTGGTGCTGTCTTTGTCACAAGTGCCGGGCTTTCAGCGGGCGAAGAGTTGACAATGGTAAACTTGTTACACTCTCTTATGATCTTCCGGATGATAATTGTTGGAGGTGAACACTGGACGAGCGCGTTTGGAGCTTCTGCGATCGTCGGAGAAGGGCCATTTAAGCCTGTTGATCGAAATGGTCCCGAGAAGTTGGATTTCCCACCGATTTGTTACCCAACCGATCCAGATTCCATCCAAACAATGTTCAAGGACAAAGCGATTGGTTTGGGGGAACGAGTTGCATCGATTGCGACACAGCTGCGACGCGCGCAAGTACATTTTATGAAGCAAAACTAGCTGCGTCGTGCCCTTGTACCGTGTAATGACATTATACAGATGCTAAATAAAAAATCTAAGTTCTCAGAGCTGTCAATATGACTTATTTGGCCATAATGTTCACATTTAATTGAGGAGTTTGCTTGTTTGTTCATAGGTCCAAAAGGTTATCCCAGCGCTCGGAATTCCGCGCAAAAAAGCAGCCTGCCAGCCACGAAAGAGCTGCATCATGCCTTCCTCTCGCACCAACCTTAACGTCGCAGATATCAAACCTGAGCACTTGCTATCTCTTCCGTCTGCTTGAATCAGAGATTTGACTGTATCAAACGGTAGAGCTACAGCCCAGAAGCTGATGCCCCCAAAAGCACCAGCGGTCAAGAGCGTAGCCGTTTCTCCTAGTTTACCACTTGCAGCAATGCGCTGCTTCAAACAATCAAAAACCATGAAATAAAAGGCTACACCTAATGAATCTCGGGCAATTGTGGTGGTTAGCCCCTTCCACATGGCCGTAATGCCCTGGTTACGCACGACTTGAGCAACGCAATCAAAAGCTCCACGATACTTCCGAGATTGTAATTGATTATCGTATTGTACTTGCAATCGATTGCGTACTAGTTCCACCGGGGTCACCAAGAAGGCGTTAACACCTCCAGCGATAGCCCCGGCTGTAAACGACACAACCGTCGGCGTGAGCAGTGGCTTGAAAATCGGCATATATGGCAGCACATCATTGCGTAAGGTGGATGAAGTGGTAAAAATGACGGCCTTGTACACACCCTGGGAAAAGAATGGAGGCACAAATCCCTTGTACAAACCACGAAGTGTCTCCTGCTGCACTGTCTTTTTGGCGCAATGAAAGAAGTCGTGGAAGTGCTTGGGCAACAATTGTAGCCGTGTGCGTATGGTGTCAAAGGGGTGGCACACCACGACGCTGGCCATGCCTGAGACGGAGCCAGCAATTACCGACTTCGTCAGTGGAGACATGTGCTGAAAAGTGACGGTGTTTTTCGACATTGAAGTGAAAATATAGTGACAAAATCTACTAGAAATTTAGGACTGCTAGGAATTTAGATTTTTAATCATATCAACACACCTTTCCTCCTCAGACTACGCGTACCAGCTTGAGGTGAAACTGTTGAAAAGACTCGCACTTCGACCTCGAACGCATTTGGGTCATTACGACTTTTCATTCAGTATAAGCAAATTGGGTAATACTCAGATTGAAATGGGGTACACCTAAATTCATGTATACATTTTGTTGGATAAGTTTAGGCCTTAACTCTAATATAGTCACTTCTGATTTTTACTTCTCGTATGGGGCTGTCCAAACTGACCGCGTGGTATAAATAGAGGATAATGGAATTTCTATTGGAGTGATAAAATACGTTGATAATAGGAGAAAGACCTATGGCGAAGGCAATTATCTGGGTATATACTGACACTAAGAAACGAAAGCTTGGGTAGCGAACGGGATTAGAGACCCCGGTAGACCATGCTGTAGGGTTTAGGGTTGCGCATTTAACCAAACATTTCACAACACGAGCTGACGACAACCATTCAACACCTGTTTTTTATATAAAATTTTATATAAAAACGATTTTTAAGGCCATAGCAAGCTAAATGATGACCTAGATGCGATTTTTAGGACAAACCGAAAAAGGCAAGGCGAACAAATCCAGCCAATCCAGTTTTTTGGTAGCTAAATGCAGCCAATCACAGTCTTGTAAGGGAAAAAATCCAGCCAATCCCGATTTTTCGAACCCACGGACAGACACCATTTTTTTTAGGGATAACCTATTCGCACATGATGTTTTTCCTAACGGCACATGATCGAGTCATCCACATCATGTGCGAATAGGTTATCCCTATACGGAGACTTTTGTATAGTATGTCAACTGTTCAGTATGGCGAAACATTCTACAATGTGACACTTTCATCTGTACTTTTATGCTTTCCGACTCACCCGTTTACGTGGTCTGTACGCCACCCAGCTCCCCACAGTCGCTTCATGTTGACCTAACATTCGCACAAGAAATATATGAGTTGCGCCGAAGTGGCCTTTCCCCAAGACGTCAGTCCCATTGCAGTACCAACTTTTTCCGTCGTAATGTCGTCCAGCGTGTGATTTCAGCAGCTGTGCTGGCTCCAGCTGTGACGATTTTCTGTGGCTCTCACCGGCACTTGCGACGACGACGGTGTGTAGCTTTCTAATGAGCACGTGTTCATATGAATACGCATGTTTGGCAAACCGGATTCGGATGAGGATTTTGACTCGGTTAGATGCGCTGGAAGCATCGAGCACAGCGACTTCGCCGCGTCGACATCGAAGTCCACAAAGCACAAGTGTGAGTAGTGTTTCATCCGTGAAAATGCGAAGTAGCTGTGTAGAAAGAGTCAACTAGTACGTGAAAATCTCAACACGGAGCTCGTACTCATGGACTACGAGCTGAACGACCAGAATAGCAAGCTCCAGTGTTGCGCAGTGACAGGACTAGTGTCACGCTACTTTTGTGGCCATGAATGGTTAGCTGCATTCTTGGTAGCGCTTGTTGTATGCATTATCACAAGTGCTGTCTTGCCCCTATCACTACAGCAAGTACCAGAATTAAAAAACACCGCGTTTTACGGCTATCGATGTTCATTTGCGTTCTCGACCGGTTTCGTGCTCGGGCTCTCGGCATGTTTCACGCCAGACTGACAATATGGCATCATTATGTTCATCAAGTATGTGGTCTTTATGTTTCTTACGCTCAACTCGATTGTATGCCGAATGAATGAAGGAGGATGTACCGTTACTCTAAGCTTCTCTAATGGTAGTACTACTATTTCGCGTCGTGTCTTCCAAAAGTAATACTGCCGCTTTTATTAAATTTATGCTGGACGTACTGGGCTTAGTTTACACCACGGAGAGTCTCACCGTCCTCGACTCCTTCGTGGATGATGATTGCAGAAGTATCTACCGGGTGAGTCGGAAAGCATAAAAGTACAGATGACAAGTGTCACATTGTAGAATGTTTCGCCAGACTGAACAGTTGACATACTATACAAAAGTCTCCGTACAGTCAGATCCCTCTATAACAGCATCTGATATAACAGCATCTCTGTATAGCAGGCAGATTTTTCCCAGTACGGAATTTTCCCATACTTTTTCCGCCCTCTATAACAGCATATTGCCTATAACAGCAACAGCCGTTCGGCTGAGATCCACTCCATACTAAAATCCTCCCTCTATAACAGCTATTATTGCTAGGGGCCTTGGAATTTGGGTGTCAGCTGCCATATATTGCACTAGAATATGCCAGAGAATTCTAGAAGGTGTTGGAATGTGCTGGTGCACAGAAACCAATCTATTTATGTTTAGATAAAAACTCGAAATTGAACAGAAATTTCTGTTCTGTTCAATTTCGAGTTTTTGTTGGTATAATTGGTATAAATCGAACGGAAAAAAACCAACCAAAGCACCCACAAACCTATTATTCTCACCTTAGCCTCAACATCTCCTTGCTGCACGCACTCATCATGGGGCCCAAACGACAATCAATCACTCTTGAGACAAAGGTGTTCTTGATAGATTACGCAGAAAAGCACAGCAACATTAAACACGAGCAACTCAGGGAGATGTTTGGCCTTTCCAGCCGCAAGACGGTCACTGACATTCTGGCCAAAAAGAACAAGTACAAGGATGCGGCCAAGTAGGCTGAGGTAACAAACGCAGACATCAATCGCAAAAGGCTGCGTGAATGCGAGTTCCCTCAGGTACGTGACCACTGCATTCATCAGCGCAAAATACATTGCACACTTCGTTACGATCCATTTATTTGATCATCAAAATGCAGATTGAAAAAGCTGTCAAGATTTAGTTTACACAGGCACGGTCAAATCATGTGGTTCTGACAGACGCACTTGTCGCCGCCAAGGCTTTGGCTTTTGCTAGATCTCTCGGCATCAATAACGCGGCCCAGCCAAAGCCTGAATTTGTCGCCTCAGATGGATGGCTCTCAAGGTTCAAGAAAAGTCACGACATCAAGTCTTATCGCCTCCATGGAGAAGCCGAGAGTGCTCCAATTCAAGATCTTGCTGGGTTCCGCCTAGCCCTTCAAGAAATCACCAAGGATTACGCCCTTTGCGACATTTTCAGCTGTGACGAGACTGGGCTCTTCTTTCGCATGTCGCCCAACAAGACTCTGAGCCAGTCTGCAGAGAAGGGGCGTAAGAAATACAAGACCAGAATCACCATTCTGCTTACGTGTAATGCTTTGGGTATGTCATGTTTAGAAATGGCGATTAAGTTTGGTTGCTTGTTCCCTAACAGATGACGGATACATATCCCACATTTGCAGGGACTGAGAAGCTCAAGCCTCTTGTGATCGGAACGGACGCCAACCCCCGTTGCTACCGCAACACCGATATGGTCTCTCTCCCGCACGTCGACTACCATCACAACAAGAAAGCATGGATGCGCGGTGATATCTTCAAGAAGTACATGCTGAAACTGAACGCGAAGTACAAATGAGAAGATCGAAAGTCCTGCTTCTTGTGGACAACGCATCTCATCATGATGTTGAGGAATATGAGGATCGTTTGACGCATGTAAAGGTACAGTAATGTGCACTCTCTTACAGAATCCACTCTTCATATCTTAAGCTAGTCAGCAATTGACCGTTTCTGTTTCAGGTTCATTTCCTTCCTCCAAACACTACATCTCACCTGCAGCCCGCCGACGCGGGTGTGATTACTAATTTAAAGGTCAAGTACAAAACTCGTTACATTAAGTACCTTCTCGACGAGTACGAGCAGAACGGCAACCATCCACTTTCTGCCGGCAACAAGTTCAGCATTCGTCAGGCCATTGACACCCTTGTTGAGGCCTGGAACGACGTCTTACCCTCGACTATTGCCCATTGCTGGCAGAAGACCGGCATTCTTCCCATTAGAGACAACAAAGTTGGCCGCAGCTCCACCATCAACGAGGATGATGTGCCACCAATCCAAGAGCATGTTCAAGCGGTGGCAGCTCTGCTTGCCCGCATCCCTCAGGATGACACCCACCAAGTCATGGATGCAGCTGCTTACTTGGATGTTGATGGCTCACTTCCTGTGGTTGAAACACTCACCGATGAGGAGATTGTCTCTGAAGTGCTCGCTGAGTCAACCACTGAAGCGGTGGAGGCTGTTGAAGCGTAGGATGAGGAGGAAACTCCTGTGGAAGGCATGGAGGTTACCTGGGCGCAACTTGAAGAAGCTGCCACGGTCTTGCTCGGCAGCCTCCAAGGCAAGGCTATCGGTTGTCCTCTCGCAGAGGATCTGGATTGCATCTTACGCCAGTACAAGAGGTTTGACAGCGCGGCAAGGGCAGAGTCTACCAAGCAGACAGCAATCATGAATTTCTTCCGGCGCGACAAGGGCAAGGGACGGGCTCTGGATTAGTTGAGAGCCAATTACTATAGTTATTCTCTACACAACTCTTCCAATATGTACTGTACAGTATATTATTCTATGTTTGACCCTGGAAATAATAAAGCCAATGTTGCCTATAACAGCCAAATTGTAATATCATCACTCGGGCTGTTTTATGTGTAAAACAGCCTCCCTCTATAACAGGAAAATTCTGGCCAGAAAAACAGGGCTGTTATAGAGGCAGCTGACTGTATAGGGATAACCTTTTCACATTGTGATGAAGTGTACCACAAATTTGGTCACTTTTGTTCAAGGCAGTTGGTCGAGTTTCCGATTGGTCTAAACAAGGGGGGGCTTTTTAGCCTATCAGATTCAAGGAGTATCAAGAACGCAGGTCTTGGGTGAGTCACCTGACTTTGGGTATTTTACATAATTTTGTGTGGGTACATTAGGGACCATAGGGAGGTAGTAGTATTGGTTAGTTGTGGATTTTCCGGATAGAGGGCTTTTGGTTGTGGATTTGCCTAAAAAAGTAGAAGTCTTTTGGTTGCAGGGTTTTTCCAAGTAGAAGTCCTTTGGTCTTGGTCAATACCACAGCAAGAGGTCGCCGTTTTTCTTTGCACTTACATTAGTCACCTCCCCCCACCGCGGAGTGTTTGGGGGCAGAGGGTCGAATTATCCCCTCTCGCCCATTTATACCCGTTCTGGACGCGCCGCACGCGCACTTTGGCCCACCGGAAGTCCCTCGACGGGAGTACGATTTGGCGATCTCGACACTTTAAGTCAAGTACGTTTGGAACGTGCTATTCACTGGATTGGTCTTTACGTGGAGATATCGTTTGTGGATTTCACGGTCATATTGGGTCTTCACGTGGACATATTGGCTTGTTTTAATATTGGTTGGAGTTTAGACCGGTATTGGTCTTCTCTCATATTGGTCAGGGGCTAGACCGGTTGATTGGTCTACCCTCTATTATTTCGTATTGGTCAGGTCTAGATCGTTTGGACGATTGACTTATTGGAATTTATCTTTTGGAAGTGTTTCTGGTCTGTACGTACCTGGGGTGAAGAGTTCCGCCCTATGTACACCTAGACAGCACGGTCTCATATTCAAGACCGAATCAAATCGATCTGCGATCCCGATCCACCGAGTGTGTAACTAGCCCACTCCAATGGGTACACAAGGTGAGATGGTCTTAAGTGAATCGGACCAAGTGTCTCTGGATGATGACCGGTCGTCTGCCAGCAGCGGACGATCGGACCAGATTTCGAATGGAGATCCACGGGGTACCCCCCCCGTAAGTTGGAAGGCTGGGCAAGATGGTGGTGGTCAGGTTGTCGATACAAATGTATTCGATTTCGAACTTGACTCCACCACAATGGTGCGCGTGCCCGGATGACTTGGTGATCGTGGATATCACCGCGAGGTGTCATCAAAGATTGAATTTGAAGATTTGAATTTGGAATCGTTCTGGAGAGGGCGTAAGGAAAATCTATCACCTTACGTCTTCGTTCTCGATAAAGATGGCGATGTCCGGTCTGGCCTGGTGGAGGACCAGATCGGGATTAATATTTTTTTCCTCCCCAAAAGGCTCCCACCGGAGCCGATCGGGAATATAGAAAGTCCTGCTATAGTCCCGGAAAGGATCAGGACCTTGGTCCTGATCCTATGTATGTGCATAAAAAAGTTAATGGAAAATTAAAAGACGAAATACTTGGAGGCTAATCAGAACGATCAGACCAACCTCCCCAAGCTCCCCAAGGTCCCCAAGATTCCCAAGAAAGGGTTGGGCATGCCGGCCGACGAAGACGACCTCGAAGAAAAGTCGCAGGTCGGAGATGGAGGCATCACTGAAGAAGACCTAAACAAGATGTATTACATTTTTGAGCTGAAACGATTTGTTCACTTTGACGTGGTCTTTCGGGTGCTGAACCTCCAGATCCCCGATCATCTTCTGGGTCCACTACCGAGCCGATCCAGAGTGATCGCCCATTACTGTTGGTGAAGAACTTGGTGGCGATGTTGGCGGAGGTTGGCATTAAAATGCAGAACCCCGCCGATGTCCAAAAACTATTTGAATTTGAGACTTGGAGGCTGAAATCGTCGATGTCGACCTTCCACGACCATTTGGTCCCACTGGTGGGGGCGGTTCGCCGCCCAACTCCCACCACAGCAGTGAAGGTCGCTGAAGTCTCCACAGCGGTTGTTGACATTGGTTCTGATGACGAATCGGTTTATCAAACTTCAACGGCCTCGAACAGCTCATCAGAGTTGGAGACTGGTGTCGAGCGGATGACCATGGGGGTGGACCATGCCCATCCGGAACAAAAAAAGGACGTGCGGCAGCAAAGGGCTGCTTGCCAGTCGGCTCAAACATGGCTTGCGTTAGCTAGCCAAACATGGCTAGCTAACGCAAGCCATGTTTGAGACGATGATGGAGCGTTTCATGGAAGACCGGGTTAGACCACCTCTGCGCCCACATGTCCAAGACCGGTCTACCCAGAAAAGTGCCAATGTTTGCCGAGATGTGGATATGGAATCGGTAACATCTGTGGACAAGCCCACTAGAAGTGATAAGAAAGTCGGCAAAGGGAAGCGCAAGCCGCAACCGGTCAGACTGCGTAGACCAAGCAAGACAAGTGACTGTGACATGGAGTCGGTCGGCGGTCTTGACGACCACTGTGGGTCAGACGGTACGGGCGCTGGCAAGCCACGCAAGGCTAACCTAGCCTCCACTATTGCTTACGACTTTGGATCTGCTGCGATCCCGCGCATCCGTATGGCCGCGACGACCGACCTCAAGGACTTCACTGGCAAGGATGCTGATGAAGACCAGGCCCGGTCTTGGTTCGGTCGGGTCAAGTCTGCGTTCCTGCGAGACCAGACCCCGAAAGTGAAAAGTGTCTGATCTTCCGGGATTTGTTGAAAGGACCGGCTGCCAACTGGATCCAACAGTTAGGTAGGGATTTCCGGTCTGACTGGGACCAGCTATGTGCATACTTTGAAGGGCAATATTGTAACTCCGGATTTTCGAGTGCCCGCAAGTACCACCATATGCAGAAGCGGAGTGACGAGACACCGATCGAGTATTTGCATCGGTTGAACGTGGCTGCACTTCGTGCCGGCATAACAATTAAAGAGAATAACCCGCCGAACGGTGCTGCTCTGGAACATGTGGGTCACTACATTAGTACCCTGTACGATCAAGAACTGGCGGACCAGCTTAATCTGCTGCGTCTTAGGGACGCGGGTGAAGTTGAACAGACTCTACGGACGCTACAGCAGTCGCGTAGCATGAGGGCGAAGAGTGCTGGTGGATCAGGTCGCTACCGATCCAATACCCAGACCCAGACCGATCCGGTCAAGAGACCCTGGACCAGACCGACCCGAGCGGTCAAGGCGATCGTAGCCGAAGACAGCACGGGATCGGAAGGGGAAAGTGGAAGTCAATCCAGCCAGGAGTCATCGGATGAAGACCAGTATCGTTACGTCTATGTTGCGGGACCTG